>OZ018325.1:43253872-43853872 GCA_963969495.1 Ceratothoa steindachneri | reverse complement strand
TCTTGTCTGGGTGTGCCAAAGGACGTACATAATGCCAAATAGGGTTCCCCGATTTCAAGCCTTTGCCCAGAAACGTCTCATTCTTCCCAAACTCGTAATAATTATATCATTAATTGATCCAAGGTGACAAAGTGAGCCATATAGCCTAGTTGCACAACTCAGGAACCTTACGTGCTAGGACAAACATGAACACATATTTGGAATCAGCGCCCCCGAAATAGTTACGAGTAGTTACAACAACATTTACTCAAGTAGCAGAGACAAAGTTAAAATTTGTTGGCTAGTGTTATTAATCAGAAAAAGAAATAAAAGAAATAGTTATAAGAAAGTTGGAGCTATTCAAATTAATGTCCTCAAAATACTGACAAACACTGTATATGCGTACTTCTTGCTCTACGCTTCTTTCTATCTACCCATGTCTACATCTCTCTTTACCTCTCCCTCCATATCTATCTCTACTCTTCTCTCTCTCTCAATCTTCTTGACCTCTCTATTTCTGCCTTTCTCTCTTACTCCCCACCCGCCTCTTACCGGAAGTTTATCTTGTACCAAGGAATGTTCCTGTGTTTGAGTACACGTCTTGCATAAACAGGGGGTTGGCGCCCCCCTCCCAGATGTTTATCTTTTTAGATTTATTTTAATATCACTTCAAACCTGTGATCTCTGCATATAAGAGCTGATCACTGTTATTATATTAGAAGAATATGCAATTGATTTTGACCCATGTCCTTATGCTTTATATCTGCTAATGTCTTTCTATTGTTAATTCCTCCACCTGCTAATTACTTATTTATCTACTGAATGGCGATCGGCTATTTACACCCAATCTTTGCACATGTCTCCTAAAATCGTCTTAAAGTGGTGGTCTCCTTGTGTGTGTGTATATATGTGTGTGTGTGTACGTTGGTGCACTTGTGAGTGGAAGTTTAGTTGTTCCAGATATTTCTAATGAAACCGCGTTTAACCGCTTCTCTCCTAGGGAATTTGAGTTTGTACATTCAAGTATAGGTTCTCTATATACGAACATGCTTCTTTAATCTTCGACTGAGCCCTCCCTCCGCTAGCCTCCCGGAAGGATGAGTTTGGGACCATCATTTCTTTGGTTCCCTAATGGTTTTAACCAGTTGTTTTTCCTATTCAGTTGCCCTCCTTTTTTCTTCCTTCGTTTTTTTCCTCTTCCGTTTTTTCACATACTTTCCACGATTGGAATAAACTTGAAAAAGAGGCCTAGGAGTAGTTACCCAGTGGTTACCCCTCCCCTCCCTTAACGATATTTACTTTTAAGTTTAACCCCCCCCCCTTAATTAAGAGTTCTTAAACTCTCAGATTTAAAACTTTACTTCAGATTAAAAGTTATTCTTTTTCACTTACCCTAAGTTCACAACATTTGGGAATATTTTTCCAAGACTTTGTGGCATCGTTCGATTATTTTTTAACTTCAATTGCAGTAGTTTTCCTCAAATTGGCTACGGCGCGTATCAATACCACCACAAAATCCGACACCCACTTCATTTATATCATATTAGTGCAAACCATCAATTTTTTTAATGCCAAGTTGTCCCTTCTTAGTACTGCGCTGCAACCAGGCGCATATATAGGAAGGAGAGCTTAGGGTATGAAGCCCCCTCCCCCCCCTAAAAAAAATTCAGACTCGTTTATATTTATTTTTTCTAAATCCTACTGGCATTCTGCTATTCAAAAAGAGTTATGTAATAATATAGAATGTAAATAAAAACAGTTTTTTTTAACCAGTGTGGAAGAAAATTCGGATCAGAGTGAGTTAGTGCTCACTCGTTGATGAGACGCTGTTATTTATTATCAATGTTGTGTAAGATAACAATCATCAATAATACCCTTTTCCAGACTCCTCAGAGGAAGGAATTCAAGTTCGCTCACCCAAAACTTTTATCCTCAATCCTCCAATGTCTGCGGCATCTAGTCGAGTAAATGGTGATCCTTGGAGACAAGAGGACTCCCAAAAGCCCCTTCATAAGCTACCCCCATACCCACCTATCATAAACATTATCATTAAATTGTCCCTCGACCAGACCATTCTCTTTCGGGCATTCTCACATTCTCCATAGGATCAATCCAGGACATGATTGAGATTGCAGGATAATTTTTATAATATCCCTAAGTAATTGCAGAAGCAATTGCTTTACCGTGCCTTCTCAAGCTGCGCCCCTAAGATGGGCCATGGACTCCGGGTTACTTGTCGAATGTCCCAGTCTGGGTGATCTTCGCACACGTTACCTGTCCCGGTAACGGGATGGGCGGGGTCGTTACCGCCTGTCCCTCGTACTCGGGACGAGTGCGTGCACATTGACTGGTGGACTTGTAGACTTTTGGGGGGAGGCCGGCCTTCTCCCTTTTATTTAACTAGTTGTTGTTTTTTTTGTAGGTCGCACGTTCCTGCTCGTTGCCTTTTCCTTTTTTTTTATTTTTAGTGTTGGTTTTTTGTCTGTTTTTTGAATCTTATTTTAAAGTAGCCTAGTACTAGGCAGTTTTTAATACGGCGATTAACGCCCAAGTTGGCAGTCGTCAGATGAGCTCTTAAAAAAAACAAAAACCTTCACCCTCCCTCGTTGCCTTCAATAGCACCTTGTAGTCCCGCCTGTTCCGTCGACTGTTTTTGAGTGGGAATCGCTCTGCGAGTGCCACACACAAAAGCCTAACTGCAATATATCATTATCAGTATTACTACTATTTTTTGTTCTTCCTTCTTATTACTCTTCTTCTTCTTCTTCTTCCTTAGCAGAATGTGTAACATCATCTCTGGACGTGACTACGCCAACAAGTGGGTGGTGTCTCAGTGCTGTTGCGGCTGCAGTCTCCGCGCGGGTACCTTGACCATCGGATGGCTCTCATTGGTAAGAACAAAGTTCGTATGCAGTACTTGAAGCGTCAACTACCGAGGGCATAAACACTACTCATTAAAAGGAAGCCTGTCTGGCAGAAAAGGATTTGAAAAATAATGTAAAGTGGTGTTAGAGGAAGAAGTGAAAATATGTGGAAGTAGCTTCGCCTGGGCTGCTAAAAGAGGAGCTTACTCGACGCCCTGCGGCCCAGGGACTTGCGTACATCTCTATTTAGCCTGACATCAGGACCTCCTTGTGATAAAAGAAGGTTGGGTAAAATGAAATGGCCCGCAAATACTGAGCCTTCAAAAATAACGCACTGTGTTTTCCAATCTATTAAATCTATTATAGACGCTCGAGAAACAAGATTATACCTGGAGGAATTTTTTTTTACTCCAAGCACTTTCACTTATATTTATTAAGATCCCATTCAAATTTGTAGTAATTAGACGCTTTTTGCAACTTTGCTTCTTAGAGCTTTGATCGTACATTTCCGATCTCAATATTGCCTTCATGTATTTGCTTTTTTTTTCATTGAGTTTCCTCACAATTCTTTTTTAGGCATTTTTCTTCCTGTACTTTTCGCCTTTTTTCTGCGGTATTCTCTCCCTTTCTTTGTGCCGCTTTCTGGAATCCCTCGTGTGGTTACTTCTAAGGAATCGAGTTAATAGTGAAAATATGAGCGAGACTTTGGGGATTTGTTGTATCATTTTCTATAAGTTACTATACGGTCGGTCGGTCGGATAATAATAGGTATTTATAATGCGCTCTTCAGGGCTGTTAGCCCCCCTAGAGCGCAGGTTGTGTAGCGAGTGTAGAGAAAGTTTATAGGGGAGAGAAGGCAATTCTGAAGAGATGAGTCTTCAGGAGACGCTTAAAAGTAGCAAGGGAAGGAGAGGATCGGACTTCGGGAGGAAGAGCATTCCAGAGTCTAGGAGCACAAACTGAGAAGTGACGGTCACCCATCGAGCAGAGGACAGAACGAGGAGTGTTCAGGATGGGAGCGTGGTTAGACCGGTGTGTCCGAGGAGTTTGACGACGGGAGAGGGCAGACGAGAGATAAGGTGGAGCCTAGGTTTAAGGCCTTGTAGGTGAAAAGAAGAATCTTATAGTGGGTACGGAAGCGAATTGGTAACCAGTTTAGCTCCTGTAACAGAGGCTTTGAAGGAGAGAACCGGGGGCGTGAAAGGAGGAGCCGGGCAGCATAGTTTAGAACTAGTTGTAGGGGGCGAAGTGACGAAAAAGGGAGATACACTAGGAGAGAATTGCAATAGTCTAAGTGTGAGGTGACGAAGGCATGGATAGCAGCCTCAAGGCTTCGTCGATCAAAATGGGATCGAATACGGGAGAAGTTGCGGAGGAAACCGAGAAAAGACTTACAGATACGGTGGATGTGTGGTTTAAACGAGAGTTGCTCGTCGAAAATAACACCAAGATTACTGACGGTATCAGAGAAGGTGACATTGCTCTCCCCAATGTTAAGGGAGGGAAAGAGAGCTTTAGATTCCTCCACCATCGAAGCGGTACCAACAAGGGAAACTTCAGTTTTATCGTGGTAAAGTTTGAGAAAGTTGGCATACAGCCATTCGTTTATGGAGTTGTAGGCTGAAAGGAGCTTGGTAATTGATTGAGAGAAGGACACAGGAGATGAGGAAACGTATATCTGAGTGTCATCAGCCTTAGAGGTGGAAGGACAGGCCCAAATCGCGAAGAAGGGAGGGAGCCAAGAGGAAGTAAGTAGATGCGAAAGAGGAGGAGACCAAGGACTGAGCCCTGAGGCACCCCAAAATGAATGGGCGCGGGCTCGGAGGAGAGGTTATCGAGCGCGACCGACTGAGTGCGGGAGGGGAGGTATGAGCGGAACCAATCAAGTGCAGAACCTGAGAGACCAAGGAAAGTGTGAAGACGATCAAGGAGTACAGTGTGATCAAAACCATTTTACTTTTCAATGAGTTTTTGAAAGTTTTGAAGGTCGTAAGGTCAGATAATATGTTTGTTAATTGATAATACGTTTGATAATTATTATTTTTTTCAAAATGATTGAAATAATTGAGAGCACGCGACATAGATTTGTTCACCTTCTTTTTACTCAATGCGACTTTTTATTTCAGATTGGCTCCATTTTGTGGATCGTGAATTTAGTAAGAGGTACGTATGGATACGAATTTTGAGTCACAGGGAAGGTACTTTGGGAGTTGATGCGCAATGAACCTGCTTGTGTGAGATGGGAATGGTAGTTTTGGTGGTTGATGCGCGGACAGTCCTTCTGGGGCTGTTTTGAGGTGAGAAAGGAACAAAAATTCAGAGTGGAAATTGCTGTTGATGGGTGCCTTTGAGAGAGGTTGTCAGTTTTCTATTTATTCACTATGAATTCAGTCCTCTAGTGATATTGAATCGTGCCTCGATGCAATGGTTTTGTCTATGCCTGTTCGTGGGATTGCATATTTTTCCGTCCCGTGTAGCATCGGAAACTACTTTCTGACAATGGATGAATCTTAGTTTAATGTATCTAAGTTTTTTGTTAGCTTCCACTCCCCTCTGTTCTGTTAACATTTTAAATTGTACTTTCTTCCTTTTTTTTACATCTTTTTTATTCCTCAGACAAACATAACTATGCTGGAGTTGGTAGCGTTATTCTTAGCGCTCTTCTCGCCATATTTATCCTCGTTGGTGTTTACAAGGTAAGCTCATTTCAGTCTCGATTAAAGTTATGAAGTTTGTTTAAGTGTAACAAAGTCTTTCGAAGTTCCTCTGAATCGAAAATCAAAAGGTAAGGAGGAGAAGTCTTTTAAATCACATGGGCGAATTGTAAGTCCACATAGTGGTGGCACAACCGAATGAATCTCAAAGTTTTAAAAATGTTGAGGTTTGCACATGTTCAAACTTGGCAAACATTCGAAACGAGGCATTGATAAATAATACTGCGAAATGTAAATACAAAATTATGGTTGCCCACCCTTGGTCTAGGTCCATTAATTGCATATCGTGCGGAAAAGATTAGGTAGTTAGGGAGTGCCATCCATCTCTTAGCCAGGACGGACCCCTCGACCTGATGAAACCACCATAAAGATTAGCACAACAATCGCGGTTAGCCCGTGGAACGCATAATCCGGCATTCATTTGGAGTGGGGCTGAGAGGAGGTACCGGGAAACTATTTATGTTTTTGACACCAATCAACGATCAGTTAGGAACCCTCGTCAGCATGGTGGAAGGGCAACCCATTCCGCATCAGAGGTATGTGGATATATCTAACAATCGGTGAGATGTATTCGAACAGAGGGAAAGGGTTTGCGTTGCGCGGCGAAGACGGGACAGGAAGGAGAGTGGTGTTGTAATTTGGATATGCGTGTGTGATGGCGTATGTAAGAGCTACACCTACGGGCGCGGGGTAACCCCAACGGGTTCACGAATCGGTGGATAGACATCTACGTTCATGTGTCGGCTCTCGATTGGGATTGAATCCGTACCTCGGTGTTAGAAACCAACGCCGAGAGCTCCTTCGTCACAGGTTTCCTTCTATTTATTTGCTTCCTGAAGCAGAACAAAATCTCGTCTCATGATGTCTATTAACATTTCAGCACAAAATCCGGCTCGTGTGGGCAGCGGTTTACACAGCTTTGATTATAACCCTGTGGAGTATCGTGGTGATGATACTCTTCTTCGTCATGCTGCTTTGGATTTCGGGAATCTTTGCTGCCATCGGAGTTCTGCTGAACTTATATTTCTTCCTCGTTATGAGGTCGTACGCCTATGAGGTAAGTTTGAGAGACAAATAAAAGGAAGTTAGATGAGGGGATATTTTCAAGGGGAGAAGATTCGGATGGCACCGAAGCGAGCTGGGAGTTTTCGTAGATGATACGTACATGAACGGATTTAGAATCGTGAACACAACAGGACACCGACCCTGTTTCGCACGGCTAATACCATGAAAAAGGCTAGTGGTTGAAGGGTAATGGTAATTACCAATTTTTTGTTCTATATTTTTTGGGATCCTATGGCATTAGTGTTTGTCACTGAACAACCGTTGTGTGCTGGAATTTTTTTAATGGTAGTTTACCACCGACCTGCACTCACTTAACATGCCCCTATTTCCTAATGAAGGCCTACTGATTAACTTAGGAACCAAATCACGATTATGTACAGCGTATGGCATCCACCGGGAAGGAGACCCAAATGGGACTCCATCTAGTGACTAACCACAGCCATTGTGGTTTAACTTCGCCAAAATCAGATGCGTTCTTCACCTTCGGCGAAGCAGTCGACCTCGGTGTTGAAGTCTTAACTGTTATGGAATGGTATTTAAACTGAATTTCTAGATCGTCGTTTTGTATTCTAAACATCTCATAAAGTTGAATTTTGATTACAACCCCATCTTGGAAATAATAAATAAATATAACAAATATAAAATCCTTCCCATTACTCGGAAATCTTTCAGACTTATTTGTGGGATCACGGATTCTACAAACAATAAGAAGCGTATATTCTAAATCCTAAAGAGGAATCAATTTGCTCTGAGAAACGCTCTGGATTACAAAACGTCGTCCGAACAGAGCACGCTGCTTAAAGTCCCGTACCGAGCGATATATTGCAACTAGCTCAGCCGTGAAGACGGAAGCAATGCTCGGAAGGGCCCTACTGGCTAGAAACGGTGGATAGATAGCGCAGAAGCCAACTCCCTATTCAGACTTGAAGCATCTGTGTATACTGGCACGGAACCAGCGTTACGAGATGTATGCTCCAAGAAAGACGAAGTATTGCTCCTGGTGCTCTGGAGGCGTTGGGAGCAGAGGCGTGGCGGAAAACATTCAAAGTTGGTATCCTCCAGGGCGGCGTCTCGGACAGAGCCATGGGCTGGGCGCTACTCGCCCAAGATTTAAACCGAACTCTCGAAGGAGTTTCCTAGCCATGAATCCGACTGGTTCAAGGGTTCTTTGGGAATCTCCCGGTCGCATATGCGCCGTTAAGGTCGGCCACTGACTAAGTGAGAGCCGTTGATAAACGGAGAGACGGAGAACTCTTGCCTACATCATGCACTGCGCATAATGTAAAGTGATTGGCATCTCGCCCACGTCGAAAATAAGACCTATATAGGGAACATGTAGAAGGAACCATTCCACAACAGGAGAACAATGCTTATTGCTACGTTTTGCAATAAACATCAGGATGCCTAATAGAAGTCGCATGCATAATTAAGCTTCGATCAAACAAGAATAATTTATCTGTGTCAACCTAACTCCTTCAGGAATGGTCCATTCAGGAACAACTCCGTATTTCGAGGAGCCTCGACAGAGACAGGTGTGCACACAACCCTGCTCTTGGTTACCCCCCCCCCCGAATTCGTGCGTCTTGGCATAAAGAGAGAGGCGGTTCGGAACCATTTGGAAATGACGCTTCATGGTAGACATCTGAAGCACCCCCAAAATTTGTTTTTAATCTGGGGTGACTATCTGGCGACTCCCTACTTGGGCATAAGTCGCCGTACACAACACATCCTACTATTAGGCTAAGTTAAAAAACAAATAACAAAAAACAATATCTAAATAACAAATAAGAACGATAAAAAGGACAGAGGTTAAAGAAATCAGGAAAAAAAAGCAAAAGGCAGGAAGGAAGTGCGCTCCGGCGTTAGGGGTAGGCCCGGCTCCCCCTCCCCCCGTAGTGCAGGAACATACGGCCTAGAAAAAGAAACAGTCAAAGTGGAGGAGGTCAGCCACCTCCAAAAGGTCGTATAGTCCACAAGTCTGTGTGCACGAACTCGTCACGAGTACAAGGGATAGTTACCCCGTTCGTCCCGGTACCGGGATAGGTAACGTGGTCGTAGATCGCTCAGACTGGGACATTCAACAAGAATGCGCCGAACAGTCTGAGGTACAACGCAGAGATCGCAATAAGCCGAAGGCGACTGCTCCATCAAATTGTGGTGGGTCCCGCGAATGTATCCAATTCGGAGACAACAGAAAGCAACCTGGAGCCGTCGTGGCATTGGATGTAGGTCGATGGGAACAGTCGCGGGCAATGGCACGTAACTTTAAGTTCCTCTCGACCGTCTCCCATCTTCTTTGTCAAGCCACTTGAAGGGCACCCCATATTCCTGCCCAAAATGGAGAAGAGCAAAACGCTGCTCTGGTCGCCCAGTCCTCGCAAACTCTTTGGCGCCCTCATCGGCGTGTTCATTCCTTGCAATTTTTACATGTCAGGGGAACCCAGCACAGGAGCGATTAGCGAGGAGGTTTGGAGGATAACCTCTACCCAGATCCTGTTAAACAAATCTAACAAAAAGGCCATGCCTCGCTCGCCCAGGTATCGAAGCATGGTGTACGGGACATCGTCCGGACCAGGGGTGGTGTCCGAATAGGAAGCGAGAGCGGAACGCAACTCACTGAGTAAACCCGTCATTGAAGGGTTATCCCCCTCTTGAGGTAAAGGCCAGTCAGCGCCCTTCCGCGACATCATGACTCGCATTGAATGCTGGCAGAGCAGCATCCTGGTAGAAAATGAAGAGAAAGCGGTCGCGAAGGATTCCGCCAGGACGCGGGGTCGGAGATTGCGGTCTCATTTTCCGGGAAAACGGGAGGGGGTTCCTACAGTAACTTGCCCCAAATCTTTTTGACTTGCTTCCACACCTCTGCTAGAGGGGTCTTCCCGTTAAGTGAAGACAGGTATGTCCGCCAAGAAGAGCAGTTGGCGTGCTTCGAGATATACTCCAACCTAGCCCTAGCTCAACGAAGTTCACCGACAGTGAAGTCATTCGGGCTGCGTTTATAGCGCATGTAGGCATAACTCTTTTGTTTGAGGGCCGCCTCACACTCGACTGACCACCATGGGAGCGGTCGGCGTGCAAATGGCCAGACTTTCTAGGAATAGTAGTTATGCTCACAACGATGAGCTTGCCGGAGATGAAGTCAATGGCCTCATCCACCAACCTAAACTCCTCGACCTAGACAGAGACTTCAGTGATTTCCTGAAATGTAGACCACCCCGCCCACGCCAAGCACCACCGGGGCGGGCTCTCAAGCGACAGCGCCCCAGAAAATTATATTTGAATGAGAAAGTGATCACTACCATGAAGGTCATCGGCTATCCCCCTTCCCACCCACCCACGATCAGGCTGTGCACCCAAAGAGCACAAAGATAGATCGAGGCAGTAAAATGAAGCGGTTCTTGGAGATTCAATTGAAGGAATATGTCCTCCTGGCCTAGCTCTGAGGAGATGCAAGGGCCCTCTTTGAAGGGAAGACTCTCACGAGAATGGCCGTACGCTTCCCGGAGGCAGAAATCTGGGCGCTGTTGGGTGGGCAATACGCTGAAGGTGCTGTCGCATTCGAGGAATTATCTGGGGAGGTTGGGCTCGCTTTGCGAGTCTTTTCCTTCCCCCGCTTCGAATTCGAAACCTTAGGCAGGCTAGGTGGCTTCGGAGTCGGGGGGCCCTTTTTTGAAGTATCCATGGTTTCCGAGCCACTCAGCCT
This sequence comes from Ceratothoa steindachneri, assembly GCA_963969495.1. Classification (NCBI taxonomy): domain Eukaryota; kingdom Metazoa; phylum Arthropoda; class Malacostraca; order Isopoda; family Cymothoidae; genus Ceratothoa; species Ceratothoa steindachneri. The sequence goes on along the minus strand of OZ018325.1, from coordinate 43,843,547 downwards.
ACTACTGGTTGTGGGCGTATGAGCCGAAGCTTCTTTAGTGCTATCCTGTTTTCTGGGGGAAGATTTAGGAACCCCGGAAGATGGCCTCACGACCAACTTCAAGGGTGATGCCTCCTGTGAGTCTAACGACTCGGTAGAGGCGCGCGGCCGTTTAGCCTTATGGGAAACGATCACGCTGGTGGAAGGGGGGAGCCATGGTTTTAGCCTGGATTGCGTGTGAACCCTTTGTGCCGCCAGCTTTACCGGGGGAGCGCCCGGGGATGGTAAAACGCGCAGAACGCTTCCGAATGGGCACGGAAACGACCGTGCTTGTAGGTCTGGAGGGGCCAGGAGCAGAGGTTGTATTTCTTAGCATTGAGGCATAGGACGTTCCAGGCAGCGCCGGGCCACCAGGACCAAATCCTTAGCTAACAGATCTAGATCCAGAGGCAATCCTGGGCCTGAACGGCCAGGATTTCTTTCTTAAGGAGATACGCACCACATTGATTCGAAGAAACGGAGTGCGGCTCTCTGTAAATGACACACTTGGCCATACACGATTTTTGACTTAGCGTGTGCGGCCTTGGGCAAATTACACAGACTTCCGGTAATCCTGCTTTCTCATTTCTAAAGGAGTGACTCTTATGGCCTAAGGGGTGGCAGTAGTAGCACCTCCTCGGCAGTAGCTTTATGCCTTCACGTGGTTGCAATAGCGACCGGCAAGCACAGACTCAGGGGGCTTGTCAAAGTCCAACGTGACGAAGAGCGTAGGGGTAGGTCTTGAAGCCCCTCCCGGTTTTCTCATCACACGTTCGACCTTGACCACTCCATTGTAGGCCAGCTTCAAGCTGATGTCATCTATGGAGTAGTCCGCGAGTTCCCTCGCATAAACCAATCAGTTCACGAAGTTCATGGTAGAGTGCGGTATCACACTCACCGGCGTGCCATCAAATGTCCGAAGGGCACTAATCATCGCCTCCTCGGAGAGATTCGACGCATTTACCAAAAGGCTCCCATCCGAAAAACGGGTCACCTTCTGCTAACAGTGAAGCGAATAACGAGGAAGCGTTTGAAGCTAGCGGGCTCGAAAACTCCAGGTAACCTCTGAATACGGGTTCCCGACGTAATCGAGGCTCCGGTCTACCCACTTTTGGTCTTGGTCTGGAACTCCCCTCCCTGGGGAACACCGGACCCGGACGTGCCGATTTTGGCTTGGTCGCATACCGTGGCTCCCACGGATGGGGAGGAGCCCCTTTCTATTTTTTTATATTTTTAGGAGAGGAGGTCGGGGAATGAACTCGCTCCTCCCCTACGCCAGATGGACTGGCCTCAGCAAGATCCTTCTATCAAATGGAGAAGGTCTTGCCTGTCACATGGGCACCAACCGGGGGATGAGATCCCTCCTCTTCCTCTAAGGCCTCTAGAGCCCGAGCAGTCTGCGGAGGACCTTGCACAGGGGCGGAATCGAGTTCAGTGCTTGGTACCAAGAACCTACCCTCTAGGGCTGGGTCACCTCAGAGACTAAGTCCATCTCAAGGCCTCCATGTGGCCTTTCTCTCCCTAGACATCACAGATCCCTTTTAAGGTTCTTTTTTCACCTAATGCCGGCTTCCGTTGAGGAAGAGAGGGTCGCGAACAGTGACCCCCTGTAGGCTCTTAACGCATGATTGAAGGATGTTAGGAGGCATGGACCGACGGGCTTTGCATTTACTTGCTTCCCTGAGGGGGTTGTCCTTTGCGACGCACTCCGAACGGGAGCGGTCAATTTTCAGTTGCCATCGTGCTTTCTTGGCAGTCCCTTGTAAAAGAAAAAGAGGGACTACAGCTGGAAAGAGGTAAGCACCTGAGGGTGCCTCCAGAGAAGTGGATGAGGGTAGTCCCCTACACCACCAGGCCTAGGAGAGGAATAAGCCTCTCTGGTAGAAGAAATTGGATGGTCCCCTGAGCGAACACACTGGTGGGGGGACCTCTTTTTCACTGGAGCTCCATGAAGGTGGCTCCAGTGATGATACTATAGGGGAAGGTAAAGGGAGAGAATTCTTTTGGTTTAATAACTCATCATTGGGCATGGTGTTCCTATACATTTCACGGGATGCACAAGCACATCACCTCACGCAGTAGCCCACTCTACGAGGGGTGAATACGGGGCCGGCAAAACCAGCTGCTGCCATTTGAGGCCACTCCTCCCGCCTAGTAACCTGACAGCCCGTCGGCGTGGCGGCTCCACCTTCTGCACGGTGTAAAATTGGTAGACAGTGAAAGAAGGAAGAAAGGGGATGTGAGGAAGGTGTGCGTGGAGATGAAGCAGGTTTTTAAAAACCCACCACCCTAAACCGAAACTTAGGGGTGAGGGAACATTGTTCCCTCACTCCTCAGCCCCGATGCGGGATGTTGGGTGAGAGAAAGATGGTCGGCATCTACCATGCGAAATTAAAGGCCGACTAAACGAAGTTGTAGGTGATGTTGTAGAGAAAGTGAGGAAGCAGGGTAAGGAGACAGGGTGTCATAAGGAAGGCGGAGGGAGTAAGATGTGGCCGGCTGCACGGCGGCCAAGAAGGCAGATCGCCGCGCCCTTTACGGGTTGTACCGCTCTAAAAGAGATCGATAGGTTATATAAAGAAGCTTAGCCAGAATATCTTGTGGCAGTATCGAGCCGATGCCTTCAATGCTCATGTAAAAGAAAATGATGCCGAAGACACTTCCCTATGGGATGTCGTCTTCTTAACCTACTGCCTCGGAGAGGGCTTCCCGTACGTTCTCAGAAACGACAATCTCGTAGAAACTCAGAACGAAAAATGGGGAAGCATCGTCTCGCCCACATATCCCCAATTTTTCCATCAGCTTGACTGGGAAAATATTTTCCGACTAGATTGTGTTAAACAAATCTAAAAGAAAAGCCATTTTTCCTTGACCTAAGGTGTTGAAGCATGGCGTACAAGATATCGTCCGTATCAGTGGAGGTTTCCGCGCATGAAGGGAGATCGCAGCGCAATTAGCTCAACGAAAACGAGTCTTTGAAGGGTTTTCCATCTCTGAAGGTGAAGTCCAGTCGAGGACTGAGTGAGCATGTGACATAAATGGAATGTTTGTGGAGTAGTATTTCGGTTAGATAATTCGAAGTAAGCGCTCTTGAAGGATTCCACCACGGACAAAGTGTCCAAGATGTTGGTCCCTTTTTCTTGGAGAAGGGAAGGAGATTCCTCTTTGAAATTATCCCGATTTTATTTACACAGATTCACCCCTTTGCAAGAGGAGTCCTCCCATTAAGTGAAGACATATGCCTCCATGAAGAGCGGCGAATGTGCTTCGAAACCTAACGGAATCTGGCTATCACCCGATAATATTAACAAAGGTGCTTATAGCTCTTGTAGGAGAATCGATTCTCACTGAGAACCGTGTCATACTCAGTCAACCACCAAGGGAGCGGACGGCGTGCTAAACGTCCAGGCGTTCAAGGAATATAAGCCAAAATACAGCAAGGAGGGTGCCGGAAAACTCCTAGCCCCAACAACCGACCTAAACTCCTTGACCCATTTGACCCATATAGAGAACTGAGGTAGTGGCTAAAAAAAAAGAGGTTTCAATGGAAAAGTGATCACAATAATGGAGGTCATCGAACATCTCCCATCCTAAGTCCGTGTTTGCATCAGGAGCACAAAGGGAGTCAATACAGGAAAAGGAAGTAGTTTTGGAGAGTGGTGTGCCAACGTTTCCAAATTAAGGACTTCGATCTCTAGTTCTTAAATCAGTTTAACATGGCCCCGTCTTTGTAACCTATCGTACTGCCCCCCCATCCCCAGAGGAAGTGTCTAGCGTTCGGGGATCATCGAACAGGAGAAAGAGTCTTGGCAACCACGTAAGGATGAGATGGAATTCTGCAAGGAGGTGATCATCTGTTGTGCTCCGTCCAGCTTTAGACAGGGGTGAAGGAGCCGAGGCTCACTTGGTACTACGATCCTTTTGGCAGACATTCTTCAAAATGCCCGAGCAGGCGGCCACTGAAACCTTCCTGGTCGTTTCCTTTTTTGGGTGGAGCGACTCGGAGAAGCGTGACCGCTTTGTTTTTTGCGAAGCAATAACGCTTGGAGAAAGGATGCCAAGTGTTGGCCGCAGCAGGTCTATCACCCTTGTTTCTCCTAGCCAAACCAGAGTGGCGCCCAAAGGTGGTTGAACTCTTAGAAGGGTTTATATTGGGCTAAGAAGTCACCACCTTGTTACTCTCATCGCTCTGGCGATGAGCGTCGTGATCATATAAGCGATGTGCGCTTGATGACACAGGTTAAAATCCAACTTCTTTATTTATTTTCATACAACGGTTAAATAGTTTGCCCTATCTCTCCGTTTTCTACATCTCCCATTTTCCTTCTTAAGCTTTCATTGGTTCGCCTAATATTCTCCTCAGCGTTTTTCTGGGTTGTGTTACCAATTTCCATTTCTTTGGGCCTTTAAGTACATCTATATATCACGTGTCATGTGATTTTCAATTATATATATATATATATATATATATATACACATACCGGATTTTGCAAAAGTTATGTTACACTCTTTTTTTTTAATCTTTCTAGAGGTTTACGTGTATGATAGAAAACGTTCCGTCAAACAAAATTAAAGTTCTACTTTTCCAATATGTGCAGAGCCCGCCCCGGTGGTGCTTGGCGTGGGTGCGGTGGTCCACATTCCAGGAGATGACTGATTTCTCTGTCTCAGTCGAGGAGTTTAGGTCGGTGGATGAGGCCGTTGAGTTCTTCTTTGGCAACCTCATCGCCGTGGGCCTAACTACTATTCCTAGAACGTCTGGCCATTTGCCAGACAATGTGTGCAAGTATGTCGCGAATGGAATTGAAAAGATTCGAAATCTCTGCTCTCTTGCGCGCCAGCCACAACAAGTCTGACATCATCAACGTGAGCCGGATGACCGTCCACATAATTGCAGAGAGGCTCAAGAACGGGGAAACCTTAAAGAGCGACCTCGTTTAAGCTGATGTCAAGTTGTTAACCGTTTGACTGTGAAAAAGGCCTTCGAAAGTATTGCGTAGCTCATAATGACTGAGCTCTCTCGAAGAAGAATATTTCAGTGGCTATAGTCTCCAGGACCGTAAGAGCTTGAAGTGCGTGGAAAGGCCTCTGCTCACCGACCGTATGCGAGAACCACGACGGAAGCGCTGTCGTCGCCTTCTCAACGACTTAAAGAGTCATAGCAATCGAATTCTCAGTTTTTTTCTGAGAAAAAAACCCCTTCATGGTCGATCCGGTCATGGATATGCAGAACGATCGCGTGATAAGCTTCGACCAGGACGTCTCCGAAATCCGCTACCTATCCACAACCAAGCACCCGACCTCCGTGGTGATGTTCGGCGTCGTGGCTTGGAATGGCGAGAAGATGCCGCCGGTGTGGTTCACGGCCGGTTACAGGCTTACCGCGGCCGATTCGATGGAGACCTTGGCCATGAAAGTCTTGCCCTGGGTCAAAAAGATCAGGAAGAAGGCGACTTAAGTCTTTCAGCAGGATGGTGTCCCGGCCCACGGCCTACACGGCCATGGCGGTCGAATGATTTTTGGCCAGGGCAGTCACCCGACCTCAATCTCCTCGCCTACAGTATGTGGACGCATGTCACGGGCAAGGCCTGAAGGTCCGCCGCACAATGTCGTCGAGCTGAAGTCATCCATCAACGTGTGCGGGACAGGATGAGGAAAGACTTCGTTCGCAACGTGTGCACGGCCTCCGGGTCTCACCTGGAGCGCGTGTTCGCAGGTGAGTGCGACCACAATGATTAATATTACAATTTAAACATATTTATATGTTAAAACAATCAAAACGTGTCTAACTGCATCAAAAGGCTCACATTATCCTTTTTTGAGAGCGTTGTAACCAGTATAACATGACCTTTTCAATACCCGGTATACTACATTCAGAATGAAAAATCATGCCAGCATGACACGAGTTTTACGCCCCCATTTTTAATTACTGTATACATATAAACAAACGCTAAAGAAATTAATGAATTAGAAGGAAGTTAAAAAATAAAAGAGAAATAAAGTTGGTTCTAACTGGAAGCAAGCTATAAACAAGGGTCCTAACTGGAAACACAAACATATAAAATGGCTGAATGAGAATAAATATATGCTTGGCCCGAAAACAGAAAAGAATTAAACTCTTCCTGGTGGAACGAAGAGTCGGAAGAAAACTGAATGAGGAAGGAACACGGCAAACAAGTAAAATTAGTCATAGATGAAGGGTAAAATTAGGGTTGGTTGAAGTCGTGTGCTTAGAAGGGCCGGTGTGGGAGGGAGGATGAGTCACAATTAAGAGAAGGATTATCTAATTTAATAAAAGGGATTCTAGAATTCTAGGTATAGTATGGTCTTGAGTTGAGCTCAGTTTTTAAAATTGTTGATTGATACATAGGTGTTACAATCAATAGTGCTGCCGAATTTGGGATTTTTTTTATAAGAGCAGAATCTAGCCCTCAAGGAGTGCACAGTAGTACCTATGAAGGTCCCTTGCCTATAACCCAGGGCAAGTAAATTTACAAACCACCAGGCGGGAGTAAGAAGCCTTTGCATTTGCAAAACATGACCCGCTTGAACTTATTTACAAAAACAAGTTTGATATTTGTGTGAAAAAAAGTATTTCCTCAGTAATTGGTAAAATTTGCTACGAACAAGTTAAATGGGACAAGTCCTGGTAAAACAAAATATCTTACATCCTTAGGAATATGGGATGTTGGAAGTTTGAGATTAAATATATTATTAAAACACTGGAAATAGATTTATATACGTAGGATGATGAATAACCGTTGCTAATAAGTCAACTGATCCGGTTTATAATCCTGTAGAGGAGATTTACACTCTACTACCCTAGTGATGTCAGTTGCTTTTCTTAAAAGAGACTTTAGGAGAACACATCAGATCGTTAAATAGGCTTTTGACGCTTGGTTGGGGTCACTCACGTGCAATGATCCCATGAACGCGTTAATCGAGTCGTTTTATGGCGTTACCTGCTCCGACCCATCTTGAAGTGGCCTACTCTATTTATTACTCTCAAATTTCAGATTTATCATAGGGCTAACAACCTCTTGCATGCTTCCCTCTTCCATAGCTTGTTCCTGCGAGGGGGGGGGGGGTTACACCAGACCCCGGAGCGCGCTTCCTTTTTGGTTTGCTTTTTTGCTTATCTTTATTTTTTTAGCTTGTGTCTTAGCCTTTGTTCCTTTTTCTCCTTGTTATTTATTTACGTTACTTGTTGTTTTTTTTGTTTTTTTTTAATCTAACCTAGTATTCGGTTGTAGCGTGAGTAGGGCGACTTTTGGCCTAGTAGGCAATCGCCAGATAGGCTCCTAAAATTTGAACAAAAAAATCCCTCTTCCATATCCCCATGCAGCGCACGGTTTACACCCACGAAACCAATCAAATTCACATTCGCATCAACTTCTCTACCCCGCATTATACAACTCGTCAAAAATGCTGAGGCCTAACCATTGTAGATAAGTGAGAGAGTGAGGAAGGAGGATTGAGTCCGGGTTGGGGTGAAGTGGACCAAGTATTTCACAGGAACGGATTGCGAATAAAACATGAAATAAAAGGTGTGAACTGTATACTGGGCTCATGGATCTGGAGAAAGCGTAAGGTAGTGTAGATATAAAGGGAAACATTATGATAGGTGTGAAAGAATGTATGCAGTGAGTAGTAAGCTATTAGATGGGGTGTTTAGTATTTATGTTAAAAGTAAGGAGTAACAAGGAGTAACAAGGAAAGTAAGTACCCTAGGAGACCTTACGGTCCATTCAAAGAGGGTACCTTGGGACTAGCAATCGAGCGGGCACATGGCTGCTCAATTGTTTTGCGTCCCTAAACGGCCACTTTTCAAGACTTTGTCTAGTCTTGACTTGAACTGGTCAACAGATTCACTGTTGACAACTTCCACTGGAAGTGCGTTCCACTTACCGCAGATACTGTAGGTGAAAAAGTTTCCACACAGATTGCGGTTGTAACGCTTCAGTTCAAGTTTGAAGCCGTGATTGCGCGTTCTGTTCTCACTCAGTGTGAAAATATCCCGGTAGTCAACATTGTCGAACCCTCGAAGTATTTTGAAAACCTCGATGAGCTGACCACGCAGTCTACGGGTTTCCAACGAGAACAGATCTAATTCCCTTAGTCTATCCTCATAAATTTTATGTCGGATAGAGGGAATCAGTTTGGTTGCCCTGGCTTGTACGCGTTCCAACCTTGCGATGTCCTTTCGAAACGAAGGACTCCAAAATTGTACGGCATACTCCAGGTGCGGCCGAACTAGGGAGTTGTACAGACAAAGTACTATCTCCCTGTTACGGTATCCAAACTGGCGCTTTATGTAGCCTAACATCCTTTGGGCTTTCTTCTCTGCCTCGATGCACTGTTTCGAGAACTTGAGGTCGCTAGTGACAGTAACACCCAAGTCCTTCTCAGTGTCACTCGATTCGAGAGCAGTGCCCTTAAGGATATAATGAGATTGGGGATTTCTGTGGCCGATATGCATTACTTTGCACTTGTTCACGTTGAACGGCATTTGCCACGTGTCCGACCACTCCCCAATCTTCCCAAGATCTTCCTGCAGGCGGGCAGTATTTCCATCCTTTGCAACGTTCATACCAAGCTTGGTATCGTCGGCAAATTTAAAAATCTTGGCAACCATGTCACCGTCCATGTCGTTGACGTAGATGATGAATAGTAGTGGTCCCAGGACAGAACCTTGAGGCACTCCGCTAGTAACGGGCACCCACTCAGAAGCCTGTCCATTCACCACCACCCGTTGCCGTCTGCCACTTAGCCAGTTCTCGATCCAGCCGGCTACTTTTCCGTCTATGCCCAGCGCTCGCACTTTCCGGAGAAGGCGGCGGTGTGGTACCTTATCAAAGGCTTTCTGAAAGTCTAAGTAAACCACATCCACCGCCTTGTCCCGATCGTGCTCACTGAACACGAAGTGGAAGAATTCCACAAGGTTCGTCAGGCATGACCGTTGCCTTCGGAAGCCGTGCTGGGAACTCCTCAGTAGCAGGTTTGACTCTAAATACGACGTTATTTTCTCCACCATGATGCTTTCCATGAGTTTACCGACTATCGAAGTCAGACTGATAGGTCGGTAGTTTGACGGATGGCTGGAGGATCCTTTCTTGAAGATCGGAGTCACCTCCGCCTCACGCCAGTCTCTAGGAACGCATCCGGTCCGGATTGACATGTTAAAGATAGCGCACAGATGTCGTGATACTTCATCGCACACTTCCTTCAACACCTTGGGTAGAAACCCGTCCGGTCCAGGGGACTTATTCGTCTTTAGGTCAGCGATCTTTTTCTTTATTTCTCCTTCGGTGAAGTCCATTGCCTCCAGCTTTTCCCCCGAGTAGGAATCCGTGGGCTGGGGGATGGGACCACACTCTTTAGTAAACACTGAGGAGAAGTATTCATTGAGAAGGTTAGCATTTTCTGCATCTGACTGAGTTAATGCACCCTCCTCGTCCACTAGGGGCCCAATCCTACGATGGATTGGTTTACGGCTATTTACATAGCCGAAGAACTCCTTGGGATTCTCCTTGCAGAGTCTCGCCACTCGGAGTTCCTCAGTACGCTTAGCCACCCTTATGCTGGACTTCACTCTCCTGGCTAGCCTCCGGTACTCGTCAAAGGCACCCGAGATCTTCGATCGCCGGTACGCATTTCTCTTCTCCCTAAGCAGTTGGCCGATTTCTCGATTAAACCACTTTGGTTGAACAGAAGACCGACGGAGGCATTTCAGAGGGATGCAACTTGATTGAAGACTCATGAATTTATTTTTGAAATTGTTCCACGAATCCTCAACCACTTCGCATACCGCTAGCCTTACATCAGTCAGCCCAGCACGAAGGCGTGCAAAGTCTGCTCTTCTCAAGTCAAGTTTCCTTGATTGACTGGCAACAGACCTTACCTTCGGGATCTTGACGCTAAATCTAACTAGCTGGTGATCACTGCCACCGAGCTCTTCGCCTACAGAGACATCCTCAACGATATCATCCTCAGAGGTGAAGACCAAGTCGAGGATATTGTCTCCTCTCGTCGGTTCTCTGACCCATTGAGTGAGGAACTCGTTGTTGGCGAACTCCAGGAGTAGCGCGCTATCGCCACAGGCTGCTCTGGTTTCCCAGTCAACTTGTCTGTTGAAGTCGCCCATAACGATGCACACTCTGCCTTGAACAAGCTCACCCAGCAGCTGGTACAGTTCCCTGTCCTTCTCAACGGGTTGGGAAGGGGGTCTGTAAAGCACCAGGGTCCTGTATCTGACAGGACCTATCTCTAGGTCAACGCCTAGGAGCTCGTGATCGGATATAATGTTGTAGTTCGTAGATTTGATTGTATCCTTGACATACAACATTACACCGCCACCCTCTCTGTCTGGCCTATCTTTGTGGAAGAGTTGGTAGCCAGGAACCGTGAATTCGCCTTCAAAGTCTCGGTTTGACGTTTTTATCCACGATTCTGTTATGGCTACCATTTCGGGTTCTTCCGTCGCTACGAGGCCACGGAGCTCAGGAAACTTGTTCCTGATTGACCTCGCATTGAACAGAAGAACTTTCAGGGAGTCCCCGACTGTAGGACTCCCTATGCTCTTCCGTTTCCCGGCTTCTTTGTTGGCGAGGCACCCCTTTTTGCGACCTCTGAGAAGGTCGTTCCTGGAGTGACACGGGCGTACTGGCGTACGTCCGCCCTCACTCTGGGCCGGATACTCCTTTCGGTCCTCTCTACGACATTCTGGATCATGTTCGACAGAAAGGCCTTTCCTTTAAAGGAAAGATGTACCCCATCCCTTTGGTAGAGATCATTTCTACCATAAAAGGTGCGGTACGGGTCCACAAAAAAGACCCCCTCTGCCGTACACAAATCTGCCAGGCGCCGGTTTAGAGACACATTCATCGAGTGAGCGGTCCGTGTTGGACCTCTCCTCGGGAGCATCCCGACTACCACACGCTTGCGGGTTTTCAGCCCACAGTCGTCCACGGCACCCATGACCGTGTGGAGGATTTTATCTGTAGGTCCTACCCTACCTCCTCTCAGGTACAGGTCGTTTCCACTGACCATCAGAGCAACGACTGAGCTCTCAGAAATCTGTGATTTCTCAGCCTCTACTCTGATGTGGTGGTTACCACATCCTGGCAGGCAGCTTACCTTCACACTAGTGCGAAGGCGGGCCGCTAGCAGGGACTGCAGGCTCCGTGCTTGAGAATCACCAATAAGGGTGACTCTTGCACATTTGTCAGCAGGCGACTTATTCTTTCCTCTCGGAAGCGACTTGCCGCTTTCCTCTTGTATCTCTGCATTTTTCTTTTTTCTCTTCCTCATCTTATTTTTCTTCTCTTCATTTGTTTTCTCTTCTTCCGTTTCTCTTTTCTCTTCTTCCGTTTCTCTTTTCTCTTCTTCTCTTTCCACTTTCCCATGCGCACCAGTAGCGCTCGAATCCTCTACACTGGGGTGAGCTGCATTATGGTCCTTTTTCTTCTTATTCTTTTTCTTCTTCTCATTGGCTCCGCATGGCAGAAGTGGGACTGCCAATGCAGTTTCACCTCCTTGGGCTGGAGTCACATCGGCGGAACCACCCAAGTCAGTGGGACTTTCGTCTCGAGCTTGAGCCGACTGGGCCTCTAGTTTAGAGGCTAGCTCTAGGATCTTTTCCTCGAGACGCCGAATCTGAAGCGCGTGCTGCGTTTCTAGGGTCTGCAGTTTATTTTCCAGCGCCCTAGATTTTTCTTCAGAGGTTGTGAAGAGATCCTTGAGTTCATTGCAGCATGCCACTGCCTCTCGGATCTCTCCTTTAAGGATGCAATCGGTGCATATACTTCCCGGGTGGCATTTCGAAAAACATCCTTCCGGGAAGTCCACGCACCACTTATCCTTCTGGCATATCGCACATGTATATTTAAGTGCAGCTGGACCTTTTTTCCCTGTCATTTTAAACACTTTCTCTCTTTCAAAACTTCGTGACCAATCAATAGAAAAAAGGGGGTTGGTGAGTTCTCCCCGCGTGAGTCGCTCCCGCCTATCGATCGGAGACGTTTCGGATCTTTCAGAAGGCACGCTCCATGTGCTGCTGTTCGTCCGACCGAGTCGTCAAGCCTCGGCGTGCCGTGGCTCCCAACCAAGCAGCACAGACGGTCCCCGAAGGGGCCATCGATTTCTCACCAGGTGAACAACAACGAAGCACGCCCCTTACTAAACTCCTACTAGTTCCCTTCACAACGGCCAGGATCTCGGAGCAGCGTTCAATGGATATCCCGCCCCACCAAGAGACTCGACCCAAGGCTTTTTATTGGCCTGGCAACCAACCTGGGAACAAAGGGCCGTCACCTCGGACCGATGCTACCAGAGGCACCCGTCAACGGTCACTGGGAACGGTCAATAATTACGCGCCAGGAAAGGGGTTAACGGGGCACTACCCTCATCCCATTCATCGTGCCCCAACGCCTAGGACACCTCTAGTCCTAGTCTCTCGCAACCAGTGAGCGTCGATTGGCGTTGTTTATAGAGGTTCCAAAGCCTCTCTTCTGACGCGTGAGGTAGCTGCCAGGTCCTTATATGTAGATAGAGGGAAAAAAGGGAAAGAGTGACATGATAGAAGTAGGCTTTTTTTTGTTTTTTTTCTTTTTGTATAAGTGGGAGAGATAGGATGAAAGTAAAAAAGGAGAATGATAGAGTAGAAAAAGAAAGGAGTGACGCACTTAGTCTGGAATCTCGTTTTCGACCAAATCGACATGGGAAGCCCTACCAGGGGTACCCAGAATAGGTACCCCCGCCGACATAGCTCGAGAAGTCAAAGGTACACACAAGCTCTCTTCCCGCGACAAGGGGCGTCACCTCTCCCTCTACTTTCTTTAAGTCGAAAGTTGCCGGAGTGAATGGTTTGACATGCATGGGAGGGTAAGAGAAGGTTGTGTGATGTCGACATGGCTGTTTAACATCTTTATGGGTGGATGACAGGGAAGAATGAATGGGAATGTGAGGGATGTTTTTTTTAGATGATATCGTGTTAGTGGCTGTGAGTGAGGGTGATTAGGAAATGTCGATCGAATCCTTTGAAAGGGTATGTGTGATGAATGGAGCGGGTTGTGATATTAGAGAGCGTGGTGTTACACTGGAAAAGGTGAATTATAAACGGCAATAGAGCAGATGAACCAAAATGCGACCACAGGGGTTGAAATGGTAGGAAAGTCTCTGCGGGGTTAGTGTTAGCGAATGGTAAGGGTCTGAGTGTGGAATGTGATAGGAAGCTGCATAAGAGTATGCTGGAGCCAACGTTGGTGTATGGGAGTGAGACTATGGTATGGGAGAAGGGAAGATTGGAGAAGAATGCTGGATACGCGAAAGGACCGACTGGGTAAAATATATGTATGGTTCTAAAGGGCGTGAACATGGTTGTGACTGAAGCTATTCTGAGGTGGTATGGGCATGTAAGAAGAACAGATGGAAATAAGGTAAGTGTCAGGTGTTTAGGAGAGAAAGAGCTAACCAATGAGCAATTGGGTAATATCATGTATGGTTCTGGTGCATGAAAGGGGTTGTGAGAAAGCATAGTTGGAGCTTTATGCCCAAGGGTGAATCATGAGAGTTCATAGGACTCCATCATTAAGAAGAGCCATGCGACGTGAAAAAATGGCTGGTTTTGTGTTTAACTCTTTATAGGGCATTCATTGAAATACTTGTAAATTCTAAATTTCAACCCTAAAGAGTTATTAAAAGAATATTATATGACTTTTTTGCATTTATGGCATAGCCTAATCTTCACTGATTGGCTGGGAGAAATCCACATGGTTCTACCACCTCACAGAAATGTGTGGGTGGCCATTTTTGATGTTTTAGAAGTTACCAAATATGGTTCCTTGAAACATTTTCAGAAGCCTCCTAGTTCTTTTTTTTCACTAATGTTAACAATTGTCCCAATACAAATCAAACCATAGGAAGTTTTAGTGGCTTTGAAGTGTGCCGATACCTGCTGTGGGAAAGTGGTACTTGTTGAATTTAAGGTGAATAAAAAGTACAACCCAACGTAAGCATTTCTACCATAAAGTTTTGAAAGTTTGAAAGGAAGTAAAGAAATTGAAGTTAGATCAAGTAAAAATGTGTCTCACGAACATTTGTCTTTGAGCCAAGCCAGAGAACTACTTAGGCTGCCAAGGCCCGAGGGAGTACGTGCCTCTGAAGCTATCCTTTTTCCACAATCAAGACAGGTTATCCCCTATGGGGATAGAAACCACAAACTTGATATGGCCGTGACAAAACTCCTTTTCTTCCAGGCACAGGAAGCTATGCCCACCGGCGCACCCGCATAGATCAACAGAGGCAGATGCAAGATATTTCCTAGTTAAGAGATTTTCACGTTGACAAAATATCTCACTTAAGAGGAACAAAAGTTTTAAAAGAGGGGGGCCGGGGGTACCAATATGATTGTATAGAATTGGTCAATAGCCAAACTAAATATATATTTTCATGGATTTATTTATCGATCTGTTTGAATTATTGATAGCTTCCTTCATCCATGTAGTGTAGTAGTGATGTATCTTATAAGCGTTAATGTTTAATGTTTTAGCTTATATGTATGTTCTAGATTATTTAGTTTTAGAAATTTTGGTCCGTATAAATATTTAAATAGTTTCACATACAATGTATGCTATAGAGATGTTTATAAATGAATATTTTCTTTCGTTGATCAAATATTTTCTGCTAATAAATGTTTTAAGAAATTATTGTATTCATGGTGACGTCGACGGAGGTTGGTGAGTTTTCCTTATCGTCCAGATTTCCTTATTAGCCTTATTCCCAGACCTAACTATTGATGTATTTTGGGTAAAGATTGGCAAAGACTGGAGGCATTGAACTCCCCTATATCCAGCCCATCGTAGAATACAATCAACAGAAAAGGATTTTGCTCTATAATAATTAATTGCACGAAGGCGATAACTGGGAATTTATTTGTTTTATATCCGTTCATTTCACTGCAACCACGATGGCATAGGAGCAGGTTTAGGACAGCTTAAGGGCAGGTTCCGACCCAGGAGTTGATACAACATACTCCTATAACAAACGCGACAAAAGTCGATCCAAATCAACCTTCAATCTGGAGACGAACCATAGCCAATGTGTTTCGCTCTTGGTCTTTAGCGGTGTTTCACTCGGCTGGGTCAAAGCCTAGGTATTAATGCTAATTACAGATGAGTAAGTTGTTAGGGAAGGTGCAGGCGATGTGCTTTCCTGGCCGCCGTGCTAACCGGACTCAGCGCCCCGCCTGGCCTCAGGTTAGCCTCTCCTTCTTCCACTAACCTCTAACTCGTCTTTCTGTACCAACTCTTTCTCGCCCTGCCTTCTTCCTTCCATCCACACTTTATACTCCCTGTCAATTTCTCTAGCCTTTCGTTGGCCCCATCTTACACTGCCTATGGATCGCTCTGTTTACGGTTGCTCTCCTTTCGGATAACGAAAAAGGCCTGTCTCCGAGACCTGTCATTAAGCCAGACCCCCGCTGCGACCTGCCACTACGTACGTCACATGCAGGATTTGGTCTGGGGTTCCCAAGGAGTGGTGATGGTAGCGTATAGTACTCATAGTAGCGGCATCGTCCAGGGCACGCAAGAGGGCCGGTGGGGGCAGGGGCACTGAATTTCATTTTCCTGGTCATGAGTGACTGTCCCCCCTTAATTCTCCACTCAATCTTGGTGGAGGGGCTCACCACCCTCAACCGATAGAGGAGTTTAATCTCTATCAGTTTTGAAGCCACTTTCGTGTAGCTTCGCCTCTTCTAAGGAGGTTCCCCCCCCCCGTGCTTTCTCGTGTACCCCTCTAAGTTTCTCCTAGCGAAGAAGATGTTTCCCCCTCTCCAATATATACGGGTTTGGGGTCTTCTCTCCTTGTGCAGAGTTGCTTCAAGGAGACTAGTCTAGTGGTGGATCTCGAAGAAGATTCTCCTAGTGGAGGTGGTGCTACCCTTTTCCCAATCGGTATGGGTTCGGGGGTTTCCTCCTTACTTCCTCTTGGAGAGTGCCTCCAGGCAACTCTCCACTTGCTGCGGGTTTCCCTTTGCTTTCTCAATGGTCTGCCAAGACCACGGCGAAGCAAAGGACACGCCGTCTCTGTTCTCTGCTCCCCCGATGGGGGACAGTGAAGCACCTCAACTCCCTTAGAGGGGTAAGAGGCGGCGTCGTCCACTGGATATTGCTAGGACACCTCGTCGATCTGAAGTTTGTCACGTTAATGGGAGCCGGCATACCCGATCGCCAGCTCTTCCCAACGCAGGTCGGCATGCCAGCCCAAGTGAAGCTCTTGACGGTCATCTACTCCAATCTATCTCAATGTGCATTGAGAAGTTGAACTGACACAAACTGATGCATTTAACATATAGAAACTCTAAAATTTATCATTCTCTTTAGGCGTAAACATATGATAAAGATAAATAGCCATGTTTTGTTTATTCTATAAACATCATAAAGTTAATGATACTTATATTGCATTTATAAGAACGGAAAACAATGATTGAAGGGCTAATAAGTCAAAACTCGAATTCATAAACGTTGTGGATGGGATTTGTGTTTGAATTTTTTCTCAGGATTATCACGATACAACATCCAGCAATGATCTCCCATCATGCTCTCATTCCAAAATCCCATGATCAAGTCCTTAGCCTCGCGAAAAGAAAGACTATAGGGGTACGGGGTGACGGGCTAAGGCGGACTCTTTGATGGGGAATTCCCTAGTTTCCTTCTTCTCCAGGACTACTTAATGTTTAAGCTGGAGGCTGTCCTTCTGACGCCCTGCTGTCTGATTGTGGGTGGTAGCTCTGCTTCCAGACCGGCGGCAAACTTCCGGAGCGATAACGCGCCAGAACCCCGTCCCGTTTATAGTGTTACGACCCTCACCACTGGTTCCCGCCATCGAGGCTGTGGGACCGAACCGATAACGCATCCGTCGGCAAACATTGGAACTTTCGGCATAGTAATATACGAGGGGCGGTCAATAAGTTTTGCGAATCTATACCCCTTTAACGAGCAAGAACTCACGAAGCATCTAGTTTGCTCATCTTAGCAGTACAATAATGATGCATGCAATCATTATATTATCGCAGGCCATTTTGAATTGTTTTGCATATCCTAAAAACGATACTTGTTAGATCAAAACCGAAGGCAGATTCGGATTCAACATGGAGAATGCATTTAGAAAAATATAGTAAGGTCTCTGATGAAAAATGTGTGAAGACCAGTGTAATTAGAGAGTTTTATAGATTCATATAAAGGTCGTTGGAATTTAATTTAACATATATGGCTTGTTTTTTGTTAAGCATATATTAATTTTAGCATAAAAAACAAAGCTATTATATTAATTGTTTTTCTATATGATTAAAATGATTTAGAAAGATAAATTTCCATATTTTATTAGCTGACATGGTGACATCTGAGATAAGTCCCTTCAATAGTTGCCAAATGCTGCCATATCTTGTGGAGAGCATGGCACTGGCACTAAAGTTGCACCAGCAAGGTGCCTCGCAGGAATAGGAAGAATTGTAATAAATGTTCTCGCGGATATACATATATATTTATTTCTAAACCGGTCAAGGAAGTAAGCGTGAAACCGAAAATTCAGATTTCAGTAAAATTTGGCGACAGTGTAATAAAATGAACATTTCTTGTCTGGAAATGGAATTAAGCCGAGACGGCTGTCTTCGTCTCAGGAAGGATAAAATTATATCGAGAAAGGGTAAATTTGTAGGCGTCATCAATCGATGACCTTCGGAGACCATGGGATAAGGAATATCTCGACCAGTAGGAGGAGCTAAAATCATTGTGATCCCAGAGGCCACGCCTCCTGTACTGTTTATAGAAGAAAAATGGAGAAGAGAAGGAGATTCATTCACACTTGGGTAGATAGTTAAGTCAGATAGACGATCGATCGTAAAGAACTAATTATGGTTCGTTTAGCGTAGCGAAGCCCCCATTGGACCCGCCTAAGTCTTGTTCTCGTAACACTCGCTTTCTCGACCGGTAGTGAAATATTCCCTGACTGTAATCGTGTAAACGCGAGCCTCCCTTTTACTTTTCTTGTTTTGTTTGTTGGAATTAAACATTTATTTTTTTACGTGATTCCTCTCAGTCCTTTCTCGATCACAAGCCTTCGGTAACCCCAGCCAACCTGGAATATTATTTGAGTATCTTTTGGAGTCAGACACAAGATTAACACCACTTATCACCTCACTCGTGGGACTTGAGGGACTTCTCCAAAACATCTGCGTCATTTTTACCTTCAAACTAGTGACGTCCTTCCTCTCCCATTAACTGGGTTTCCTCATTCCCCCAATAACTGGTGACGGTTAACTTTACCTCCTTGCCATAAAGTGGTGACTTGAGGCCCTCCCACCATAAAGTGGTCACTTGAGCCCCCATAATCTCTCATTTTAATGCTCAAGGCACAAATTATCATTATCATATCCTCCATTCATTTGATTTAAATTAAATATATACAAGCTATTGTATTGTAATTATCACCTACACCGTATGCACATATTTTTATAATTAGTTAACATAAAATATTATATTCCTGTCTTTTGTTTCTTCTTAAAACAGTACCTAAGGTTTCTCGAGTTAATGGGAAGAAAAAAATGATTTAGGGACACAATGGAAATTGCGTACAAAAATACCAGTAACTTGGAAAAATATGGCTGAAACTGTTTATTCTTTTATGTTGAGGGACATATCAATTATAATGTTGGAGGTATTTATTGTTATAAAGTTTATTAATTACTTTTTGGTCCGAACATTGAACTTCAGGAGAGCGGTAGTCTTAGCTCAGGTTTATTCAGCACGAGCTATCCTCATTTGTTTAAGAGGTCTGGCCGTATTTTATAGGGTCTCGTTATTATTTTGTAGTTTTGTATGTTTAATAATCGTAGTTTGTACCGCTTGCACAGATCGCACTAGCATAGGGAACAACCCCCCCCCCCTCCATCCCGGTCATTTCACCCTAGTCTACTCGGACTCTTCCAAAAGAGAGGTATTACGACTTCGGGAACCGTGCTCTTTTCAGAGTATTATTTTTCATTCGGATTCCTTTAAGTGAAATGTTATTTTGGTTCGACGTGAACCCATTAAAATATTTCATTAAACAATCAAAGTGCTCATTTTGTGTTTTCTTTGAGATTCTTATTCCATATTACAATGTGAACACCACAAAAGGAGGGAACATTTCTTATACAAGCTGTTGATAACAGTAATTTCATTTTTATTTGTTTCGCTGAGTCAGTTTCTTTCGTGATAAGTATTTGTGATTTTGTGTTCTGGTTATTTTACTATTAGATTCAAAAATTAATTTAATACTCGTAGCTTATTTATTTAATTGACTTACAATAACCTTTATACAGAACTCATTGTTAATACTTAATAGCCTATATACTTCCATTTATTCAATTAATATAAATTAGGTATTTATATGATCGTGAACTGAAGAAGCCTCAACAATGTTAAGACTAACCATACTCTAGAGTCCTAGACGATTATCTAATACTTTATAATCATAGAAGCTGCCTCGTATAGGCAGCTTTTTGTAGACTCCTTCTTTTCTTGTGTTCTTATGATATCTCCATTATCCTAAGAATTCTCTACCTGAAATAGTTAATATATTATTATTTCTGGATTTGAACATTCTCAGTCTGGCATTGTGCTAAATAAATGCTGGTGAACTTTAAACCACATAAATTATTTCATTAACTTTCCTATTTGTGTGTGTTATGAATTATATACCGGAGTACCAATTAATATCTGATTAATTAAACATTTATCAATTTTCTAAGCACCTAATAAAACACTGAATTTCAAAATTATCTGAAGGACTAAAATTTGACTCCTAGTTCATTATGTTCATTTTGCTCGACACCTAACTATTTTCCTTAGTTACATCGAAAGGAAGGAGGGCCTCGAAAAAGTGGCTGTTCAGAGGCCTCCACAAGTCTTAATCCGGCACTGATCGAACATTTTTGGGGTACATGTATTCTAAGTTAAAAATGTAAAGTACAAACACCGAACAATCACAATGGTTGAAGAGCCAAATAGTTTGACCTAGCCTAAACTAATTGATTTATAAAGATTAAAAAACAAAAATCTTAAAATCGCAACAGGGGACGAGGCCGCTCCAAGTCAACTGGATCTCGGGAGGTCTTTTAGTGGGATTCTTGAACCCGCAACTTTAACACTTTAGGGATTGCTGGTATTCTTGTGACAGTCATTATCATTGTTATCGTTTTTCGATGCATTTCCTCTTTCCTTCGCAGCCCTCCTTCCCCGACACATTTCGGAGTGTGAAACTGTTCACACCACATAGTTGTCAATTCTGTTTAAATTGTAAATAGTTTAAAAGTGTTCATCTAAAGTGTGGATCGGTTGGAATCTACTTGTACATATTTAACCAAATTAACTTGTTACTCATAACTATCCAGAAATCTAAAAAAAAGAAGTTGTTGGATAATCCAGTCCCCTGGAACTTCCTACTACCACTACATACTTTTCATTATTCTATATTATCTTTAACTATTTTTCTACAGCTATTGTTTTTTCTAACTTCATATAGCATTTGAAGCAGCCCAAGTAGTTGTCTCTTTGCACCACTTGAACCTTTCCCTCAAGAACAAATTCTGGCTAGTTTGCTATTTGTCGGTTCTCTCGTGACACGCTAACATTTCGTTTCGTGTTTCTCAGGAATAAAATTGTTTTTATTTAGCTGAGTTTGCGAATTCACTGTATAAGGTATTATTCTGCACGGTAGTTTTGTTAGAAAAGTATGAAAACTAACTGGGAAATTCTGCTGGAAATGTTTTGAGATTTACTTGATTGTAAATGGGGTTAAAAATCGGTTCCAACACAGACCGGGACCTGGTTCCAGCCGCCAAAGGAGTATAGAGTGAAGTTTTTGGTTTATTGGGGGTCTACATAATGGGCAAGCATTTCTTTTACTGGGAGGGGAAATAAGGATAGGGTGACTGCCAACAATTGGTATACTATTTAAGAATGTCTTTACTTTGTCCCCCCAAGGCTATGCGAACCCTCAGAGTAGTTAAAATTTATATTGGAAATTCCATCCTATTTACAAGGGGTAGAAAAGCATTAGTTTCATACTAGTCACGCTGACGGCCTTTCTCCCTGGTCATCATCGTGACTAGTATCTTAGTAAATTCTAAAGATTGAACTATTGCAATCAGAGCCTTTTTTATACTTTTGCTAAATATTGGAATCAAATCAGATTGTATTATATATCATTTTGAAGGGATTCTTTTCCGAAATGAAATGATAGGGACATTTTATTATACTCAATATCAAAGAAATGATGACTTTAACTAGCATTTTGGGCTTGTCTGAAGTCAAGAAGCACGGCACTTTCAATGAACATTTCAATCTTTCGAATGAAAAGATTTGTTTTAACACATTTTCTAATGTGTTAAATGTGGTAAATGCATACTTTTTCCATAATCCACTGAAGTTCTATAATAGGAAAGGTATGTAATTCCAGAAATAATTGAATTTCAGATCTGAAAAGTACACACAAAACTGCATAAGAAAAACACATTTTAAAAATTATTTAAAAGATCTAGAGCCAGACATAACCTAACCTTACCTTACCTTACCTTACCTAATAAAATCAGACAGAAAATTGAGAAAAAGCTCCCTCATTTGTCTTGAAATTCAGGTCGATATAGATCCGCCACCTATAGAAAAAACTGGTGCAGGCGTCGTTTATGCCTTATTAAATAAATAACGAGCGAAATATTGCACCTAATCCGTCCTAAGAACCCAGCTGTTGACATCCCGCCAAATTCTTTCAATGTTTTGAGTATGAACCCCGCTGACAGGGTCGACGAAATGCAAGTGACCTTAACACACACTAACAGAAAGTGTGCATGCATGGGGTTCTACGCCTTCTCGAATCCTTTGCAATTCTAACACAGTAAAATAAATTTTGATCCTATCTAAACCTACAAATACTGCGGCATGTAAAATCTCGCGGGATTACACTGTGAGCCCTATATATTTCTAATGCGACCTAGCACAGCCACCGCACCAAATGAACTAAATACACGGACATCCGCGAATCGTCCGAAGTACACGAAATATAATAAAGAATGCTATTGGCTAATCAGCCAAAAGACCCATGCGCAGATCGCCTCAGATATAATATAGCATGTTATTGGCTAACTAGACAGGCAAAAGTTGAAGGAAATAGGGCAAATGGCGCAGAAAGATTCAAATTTAGCAAAATAATAACATAATTTCGAAAAATGAATGTTATTATTAACGGCCGTATGCTTAGACAAATGTGTAGAGCACAAAGTGCATTCCACTCCAAAACAGTATGCTTAAAAGTGGATTGCACATTTGTGATGCACTACACAATTTCGCCGCGTAGCTGTTCACATTATTGGAACAAATATGGAGAAATGTGGAGAGCAAAGTGAGTCGCTCCGACCCTGTTCACTTTGCGTTACACATTTTATAATTGCGTTGCACGTTGCATTACAGCTTATGATTCCAATGATATATGACTCAGTTAGTGTGTGGATGGTTCAAACCAAAAAAATAATGCTATTATGGGTAAAAAGTGATAGTCCAATTATCCGTTAAACATCGTTAATATACTCATCAAAATACAAGACAACAACAACTTCCAGCACGGTGATTAGATGACAAACATCTCACATTATTTTCTTATTAGGTTAATAGGTACATAACTTTTACTTATATAGTTTACCGATTCATTCGTTTATTTTTGTTAAAAGCTTAAGTTAAAGCTTAATTAGGTTAGGATATGTTTTGTTAAGTTTTGGGACAATAACAAAATATGCAGTTAAAATCATATTTGGCAGCTCCTAGCAGTTAATGTCTGTGGGTTGCATCTTGTAAATGAGTGCATATATATATATATATATATATATATATATATATATATATATATATATATATGTATGTATGTATATATATATATATATATATATATATATATATATATATATATATATATATATATATATATATATATATATATATATATATATATATATATATATATATATCACCTGGATCCAACCTGCCTACAAGTGTATAGCTTCGTTCGTAATTTTGTTAATACATTTTGTAACATATATAAACTAAATACTTTGTAATAATTTTCCATTCTAACTCTGAAGATGATACTAGATGTATCGAACGCATCAGTTAAATTAAAGAAAGTGCTAAATTACATAAATTTACTTCTACCTTTGGCAAAAAACAAACATCAGTTCCCAATGAACTTCGGTACGCTTATCCACAGTTTAAACAATGAAGAAAAGGCGAGTATAAGACAAATCGAGAAGATTGAAAAAGAATTATTAATTCGAAACTAGCGGTCGCTTTTAATAAAACATGCTATGATGAAAATATATTGCCCAAATTCACACGTATATATATATATATATATATATATATATATATATATATATATATATATATATATATATATATATATATATATATATATATATATATATATAGTTTTATTCAAATCTAACCAAATTTTACTCCAGGGTAATATTTACTTGGCATAGGGAGACGCACTTCTCCAAGGTGATGCACTAAAAAAACAAAAAAAAAACATTTAAAAACATAACGGGGGTTAAATAGATGTAAGCACGAGTAGTGTACCAAAACATTATTTATCTATCAAAGAATGTGTTGGCACACTACTCATGCTTCTATCTATTCATGCTCAGTATGTGGAAGTTGTTATTTAAGTGTATCTCTTTTGGGCAAGTGCAATTTATTTGGTCAACTTACCCATAGGTGGGCGTTATCGCGATAATTTATCGTGATAACGATATCGGGTTATCGGTTATCCGATATTTTTTTCGCGTTTTCGATTCATCGGTATCGCCGATACTTTTGGTTCCAAACTAGAGATAATCGATGATTTCAGTTGGACAATATTCTTATGTGGTCCAAGTGCAGCAAGATTGTATTGCTTTTCAATGGACCGCCAAGCCTCTGCCTTTTTTATATTTTCCCCTTCAAGAAAAACTGTCTTTTTATCCTCCCGGATGTCTTTTCTGGCTTCATATAATTCAACCAACAACTCCTGCTCTCTTCTTGAGGCGTAACATGAACTTGGCACCTTTTTCTCCATTTCCATAACTAACAACGCTGATAGATCACGTGGAACTGAACAAAAATGTGAAAAAAATCACGAACAGTACTACCAACTTTGCCGCATGTCACAATTGTGGACTACACAATTGTGGAAGTGTCACGCGACACAATTCTCAGCTTTACGAAAAATTTGTGTAAGCCACATGTAGTGTGCATCGGTAACACAATTGTGAAGTGACACATTTTGTATTTAAGCATACGGCCATAAGTTCCGGAAGTTGAAAATGACATCAGTGAGCATCATTTTAACAATTAAAAACGTTTATGTCTTTGAAAATAAGAAAAATCGTAAATGTGTTAAACGAATCTTATCCATTTGCGGTTTTTTTTTTAATAGAGATATTTATAACAAAGCTCCCACAAAATTATAGGACGGGCATAATCTCAAAATTAACCCTGATTACAAATAGTGGAGGATGTAGGGGGGAGGGGGGGAAGCTCCAATCATTAAAGTGGTATTGTGGGTGAAGCCCCCATTACGAAATAATCGATACTGGTCTATCTAATATGTAATTTACACGCCAATGTGATCTCCATCAATTTCAATCTAGACTAACTTGTAATCTATATTCAAATTTTTTGTTAGAAATGTGCAATTCTAATTAACGGAGTGAGTTAAACAGTAAAAGATAATGTCAAAAATCTATAAAATTCCATCGATGAAGGGAAATACAAAGAATATTTCTAAATTTATTTTTATTTCATTCTAGAAACATCACTACTATAACTATCTGTATACAGCACGAAAAAAAAATTGTGATCTTTTAGTCGGTTATAATCTATCGTCTGTAGCTCTACCATTAGGTGCGTCTATTCAGGCTTTTTTAATTTAGTTTGTATGTGGTCAAGACTAAAGGTATATACACTATAAAAGCTGCTTTGTTTTATATACTAAACCAACCGGAAGTCAGGTAAATATTATGATTTTTGAATGTAAATCACAAGCTATACCAGAAACATGCATGAAGATCACATACTAACTATACTGGCACCAAATAATCACCTTAGAGTTCGAATTCAAATGCGGTTGCCGGAGGCCGTTAGGCGCTCCAATGTTCGTTTTTATTGTCTCAGAAGAAGGATACGCGCGCTCTGTGCAATCAAATTGAATACATGTAATTAGTTATCAATAAAACAAAACTTTAATCCAATAAGTGAATTGCGGCGGTATTGAACATCATATTCGTGTTCCTGACGCCTCAAAACGTCAAATATATTTTAATTAATACCTGCATAAATGGTAGGATGTTCTTAAAATTTAACATGTATGCAGTTATGAAGAAAATACATTAGCAGCCATCTTGTCATTGATAGCTTATTTAAAAAAAATATATATAATAATGCTGGGGTTAGGGGTAGATTTGGCGTTTTGTTTAGTCTAGTTAATTTTTGTGAGAGCGTATAATTTGTTTTTTATTAAGTTCTATAGGTTTGTGCCGTTTACCCCGCCAGGTTTAGGGTACCGACATACATGCTCTTCCCAACTTAGGGTTTTAACTAACTAGTCCTTCCTCTTCCATTCCATAGGGTTTAAGCTAGTGAATACCTTTTTCTCCACATAAGTTTAATGTAGACTGAACATTCATAATTCAACACATGGCAAAAGCTGTAATTTTATTATATTTTTGTGATATATTATTATTTTAAGCATTGGAGCCTTTGTTTTCTTTTGCTCAGTAGAGCGTTTGTATCATTTTATTGTTTTTTATTTTATTTTATTTTATTTATTTTTTTTTGTTTATTTATTTATTTTTATTTTATTTTACTTTATTTTTTTATTATTATTAATACTATTATTAAAATATAATAGTTCTTCATCGGGATTCTCATTTGGGATGTATACTTGGTATTATTGTGTATTATATTCTTTATATACGTATTATAGATGCACAATAAAAATGTGAAGTAATTTTTTGTACCACAATAAAACCCCAAGATCTCCTCTTCCATTTTATATATCACTCACTTTTATAACTTAATTAGTTTTTGTGTTATTAATTTTTTAAAATGTGAAGTAACTTTTGGGTCACCCTATATATATATATATATATATATATATATATATAGATATATATATATATATATATATATATATATATATATATATATATATATATATATATATATATATATATATATATATATATATATATATATATATAATAGAGAGAGAGAGAGTGTGAGGGGGCAACCCCCACAATTAAGTAAGGCGTATGTCAAAATTACCTTAAAAATTATATAATACAATATGATGCGATCACAAAAGCCTACCAAAAAAAGCACTTTTTTTTAATTGGACCAATAAAAAAGTGCCTTTTTTGTTAGGCTTTTGCGATCTCATTATATTGTATTATATAATTTTTAAGGTAATTTTGACATACCCCTCACTTAATTGTGGCCTCCCCCCCCTCCCCTCCGCAATTTAAACAAAAACTCGTTTTATTCCGAATTCGAAAGCCAAACATTAGATTCGAATTCAAAAGGAGATTGCTCAATGTCGTTAGTTTTTCTACCGCGTTGCTTGAATTCAGATATGAGCCTCACCACCAATCGTATTTTCTTCAAAATTGATTAATAGAAAATGTCCAAATCATATGGACATTTGTGTGTCTCCCAAGATGGAGGCCATTCTATATTTACCCATAACGTGATAATTAGAAATTTGCTCACATTAAGTAGTGAAGAAGCTATAGTATATATATATATATATATATATATATATATATATATATATATATATATATATATATATATATATATATATATATATATATATATATATATATATATATATATATATATATTCTTTTAAAAATATATATTTATAACAAAGTCCCCCCACCCCCCAAAAAAAATCGAGGTCGGGCAATGTTTCGAAATTTAAATTATCCCAGTTAACACCTAGCCCATTAATTGCATCCATGAGATTGCGGCCAAAACGCTTAAGATCCTAGAACCGCTTGTGCTTTAGCTTCGTGGTGAACCTCTTGCACCCGCTTAGGCTTCAGCCTCGTGAACCTCTTGACCCGTGTAGGCCTTAGCCTCGTGGACGTCATACATCCACTTAGGGGTACGCGATGTACTACCGCTCATGGTTTAGTCTAGTAAACTGCGATTTTTCTGATTTTTATTTATAGGAATTATATAATATTATGATTTATTATTTTATTTTTACGGCTATTCACTCCTCCTTTTCTACCTGCACATTGTCTCAGGTGTATTGTTTCTACATCATCATCATCACTAACTCTATAATTAAGAGCAGGATTTTTTGGAGTATTTGAATAATAATTTCATCTTAGTTTGGTTATGACTTATGTATATTTTAAATTTGGATCAAGGTAATTTCTTTAGAGATTGAAAAAACAAAACAGAGAAAATAAATATGATTATCCAATGCTTTCTAATGTTTTAAAAGAAAATGAATTACAATTGGTGAAGTTCAGAAAATTTATTCAAATTTAAGTAAGGCTGCTTTTTTATTTTATCTATAACTATATTTTAGCAACGTGATATTTTGAAAGGGGAGGGGGAATAGTTTAGAGTTCCCTTTTGAAATTATTATAATTGGCGAAGTTCAGAAAATTTATAAAAATTTAACCATGGCTGCTTTTTTTTAGATTAAAAATTTTAATCTTAGTAGCGAAGCCATTGCTTGGTATTATTTTTATTATATAGACCATGCAAAGAGCCACACTGAAAATTTTGGAAATTATACCACCGAGAGGTGTCAGTTAAGGTCAAAGCACAGCAAGAAAGAAAGGAAAAAGATTAAACAGCCCCACAGTTACGCAACAAAAGGACATTAGCCAATCATGTAAACTTATCAAGCGGAGGAGCAGTCACAATATTTATGGGCAAGGTATTCCACAATCTACATAGGCTCAGTAAAAAGCACTTAGAAAACTGAGATGTAGAATGACGACCAATTTCGAATGCCATGGAATTTACAGTCTCAGAATACCTAGTAACTCTGGCTGGTTGATAAAATCTAGGCAAAAATTTATGCAAAGGATGATTCACATCATTCACTACTTTAAATAAAATACAAAGAGCTCCAACATCTCTGCGATGCCCAATGTCTAAATCCAAACCTGATTGTAAAAATTTACAGAATTAAATGCACGATCAAGCAGTCTCAGATGAGAGTCTGCAGCAGAACATACAACAGAGCAATATTCGAATGAGGTAGAATAAAAGAAAAGAAACACTTGCGAAGAACATCATCATCCTCATAAGTTTTCTTAGATTTGCGAAGAATGCCCAATTTCTGCGTTTATTAACAAATAAGACACCAAGAAGGAATTTTAATCAAATCCTCAGTGAGGCTGTTTGCAACACTCTGTCTCATTGCAGGAGATGGAACATGAGCATAGAGAGAGGTGTCATCAGCATAACCTAGAATTTTATTAGTGATATGAAACCACATGTCACTAGTATATACTAGTAATATAAAAAGCAAAGTCCCAAGAACGCTACCCTGAGGAACTCTAGAATAAGGACTAAAATAACCATCGACAACAGCACGTTGTTTTCTCTTAGTTAAAAGCTCTGTTAAAATACTTAAGACTACCACCAATGCCAACAGAGTTTAATTTAAAAATCAAACCATTATGATTGACTGTCAAAGGCAGCACTGAATTCAAGAGAGGCAAACCTAGACTCGCAATTATTGTCTAAATCAGACTGCATTTCATGTACCAGCAATAATAGTGCATCAGTAGTGCATAGCCCCCTTCTAAAGCCAAACTGAGTCATTGGAAGAAACTGTCTCAAATCTACAGTAAGACGTTTGGACAGCAAACTTTAAAAAATCTTAGATAAAATCGGTGTGATGGAAATGGGCCTATATTCACTGGGAGATGGAGATGATGATGATCCTTCGGGAGTTGGGGTAATGTTGCCTGAACGCCAGCATTCAAGAATTGACCCCGGACGAACTAAAATACGAAATATAACAGCCAGTTTTGGAGCTAGCTGACTTGCTAAATCTTTTTTAAATCAATGGAAACAGACCAATAGCATTAGTTTCCCCATACTAGTCCAAGTTAGATAAAAAAAGGATTTCAGAGGATCTGTAGGCAAATGTATTAAAACTAGGTAGCGGGTGGCAGCATAAGCGCAGCCGAATCTCTTTCCTACTTTGCTTGGAATTAAAACTGTCAGCAAGAATGCTGACTTTATCAAGAGGATGGTATGTAACGGTACCATCAGGCTTCATTAAGGGAGGAATAGAAGGCTCAAGAGCAAACAAAGCAGATTTAAATGCTGACCACCAAATATGTGGCTGAGCCGCACCTGTGAGGACATTCTTCAAATGGGCATTATGTTGAACTTCAGCCTCTTTATAAACATTATTTGCCCTGTTCCTCATCGTAAGATAGTTCTCCCAAGGCAACCTTTAATTCATTACGGTAAGGGGGCAAGGAGCATCAAGGATATCCCTCCAGACAATACTATTAAAAGCACGGTTAATCCCATCCCAGTTGGACCTATACAGAATTCTGTCCGGTAGCCATTTTGCCTTGGTGGACTGCATGCCATCCTGGGATCACCTACCACCAGGGAATGATAATTAATAAGTGGTGATCTCTAGCCTTCGTAGTGGACCCGCCTATTTCTATTTTTATTTCATACTACCTACCTCTTTCCAAACCTGCTCTTATATCCACAAAGCTCCTCTTTGCCCGGCCCACTTTCGTCCTTTTATGAACCTTAGTCGATTGCCAGTGTATAGTGATATTTCTACCTGCTCCGAGGGCCGAAAGCCAGTTGGCTAGGGCAAGTATTAGGTATGTGGTGTGTTTGGCCTTTCTTTCTCATCACCTTCCTCAGTTACACACATGAGGTGGTTACGCCGGCACCATCCTCTATGGTTAAGGTTTCAGGAAATTTTCGCCTAAAGGGCGGGCGGGGTTGGCAAAGCCGATCAACGCTGGACCGGGACCTATTATGTGTAAATGATAATTCTAAATTTCTCATCTGATGGATACTTTTCTCTTAAAATCCCTTCATTGGGAAGTCATAGTACCTACTTTCCTTGACATTTCTTTTTTTCGTATAGTTACAACATAAGATAATAGTGGGGAAGCGCTTTGAGATCCTCCTCTAAGCGCGACCTCACCCTGCCTAGGTATCGGAGGACGAGGAAAGTCGAGGCACCCCTAGGACCGGTGGTGAGGCTCCCCTCTCAAAATCACAATGCGGCAAAGGGGCTTCCTCTTTTCCATCTTTAGAGCTCCTCTCGGGAAGCTCAAACTAAAACGAGGCGGCCCCATCTGTGCTTTCCCAGAAGCACCAACATGTCCTACAACCCTCTTTATCGGAGAGGAGGGGAGGTTTACTCCTCTCCTAGGACTACCGGTGCGTCGGCTCCCGCACAATAAGAGGCATCACGATTTGCTTTCCTGGCAGCCGAGCTTACGGGACTCAGCTCCCCGTCCGGCCCCAGCTTAGC
Organism: Ceratothoa steindachneri; assembly: GCA_963969495.1. Classification (NCBI taxonomy): domain Eukaryota; kingdom Metazoa; phylum Arthropoda; class Malacostraca; order Isopoda; family Cymothoidae; genus Ceratothoa; species Ceratothoa steindachneri. The sequence goes on along the minus strand of OZ018325.1, from coordinate 43,812,905 downwards.
CTCTTTCTGCCACCGTCTTACCCTACTTCCTCACTTTCCATACAACCTCTCCAACAACTTTCTCTAGTTGGCCTCTTATTTCACAAGGTAGGCAACGACCAGCTTCCTCTCACCCAACCATCCAGGATCGGGGTTGAGGGAGGAAGGGACTACGCCCTCTGTGAGGGAATCCCCACGTGGAAGATCTTTAGCAGAAAGGAACTCCCATGTGCAGCAGAAGGCCCGGCTAGGCCTAAAGTGGTAAGCCTACCCCCCCCTCCCCTTCCACAAGCGGTAGGCTCGAATCGAGTCCCCCGCGATTCACCTTTATGCGGGCTAAAATAGCTCTTCAAGAAGATTCGAGGCCCTTCGAGAGTAGAGCTGTTTCCCGCTAACCCCCAACTCCGGGAAGAGCCTCGGATATAAAAAACGCTCGACTCCCCGGAAGACACACAGAGTTGAGAAGTCTCGCCCAGACCCCAGAAGATTCCCCATGGTTCCAAGTCAAGTGCTAACAACAAAGCAAAGTGACAGCTGAACTATTTTTGTGTATTTGGAATTAGCCCCAGCAGTGAGATAATTCCATTAACGATCGCCACCGAGTGATTTTCCGGACTTCTCTCAGCAACTCCTGTCGAAGCCCTCCTCATTTCGGGTAGCCGAAATACTCTCCCCTGGACCGGGAGTTACCCCCCTTCCTGTTTTTGGAGAACCGTCATCCCTTGAACCTCCCGCTCAGAAGTTCCGAGCGGCCTCACCCCAGGTGCAGAAGACATCCGTAAGCCAACTCCTCCCCCCCCTTCCTTAACCCAATTGAGTTAATTCCCCCCCCTATTTGAATAGTCTCCTCCTGTAATACATTAAGTTCTAACTTCATAGTCTCATTTATAACTACAATTTCCCCTTTCATTCACTGATGTTATTTTGCACGTTAATTCTCTGAGGTAATTTTACCCATCAATTCTCTCATTATATTTATGTAAATAAAATTATTTTTATGTACATGCCTCTTTAAATAACCTTGAACTTTGCCATTGTCCATAATTTACCTGACCTCGTTGTACTCTCTCGCTGCTCAGCCCGTCTAAACTCGTGGTTTTCCGTCCCTTTTGTTGGTTCACTTTCAAGTTATTGGTTCCTCCCTCATAGATATAATATGGTATTGATATAATGTAATGTCATACCACGACATATATATATATATATATATATATATATATATATATATATATATATATATATATATATATATATATATATATATATATATAATCCAGGTAGTTTCCGCTGTGCAGCCTTAATTTAATTTTCAATAAGAAAAGAATGGCGAGGAGTAGACTTAAATCCAACATCAAACAAATCTTTATTACGATTGAGTAGTGCAACGTTTCGACCTAACGGTCATCTTCTGGCTCTAGAAAACAGATTAAGATATACAAATATACAAAATAGGTTTATGTAGTCACCGCAAATTATAATTAAAGGGGAGTAAAATACAACGATTTAAGGAAAGAAGTAAAGTAAAATTGTACAGAAAAAAACCGACTAAAAAACTGGCTAATAAAAGCTTAAAAAACAACAACAAAAAATCAATATAAAACTAAACGGATCAAATGAGAAACATACCTTGAATCTTTGATATCCAGTGAGAATATGGTGTGGTAGAGAGGTGAGGGATTTATAACAGTTTCGCTAGTAGTGGTTATTTACAGGATGTTTAAACCAATAGAAGATGAATCAGAATTGAGTGAGCGGGATAGTGTTTTGATATAAATAGATTCAGAGATACGTTTTCCCTTAGCTATCTATTTGCAGAAGTCCATGCTGGGTGCGTGCCCCCTGCCTACCCTGCCAGGGTATAACGGTTTTACGATCCCACCTGAATGGGATAGGGGCTGGGCAGGAGGATGTCTCCGTTCATCTCTTTGCTTTAGATACTCCCTTTCAGGGGGGTGCAGCTGCACCTGGATAGGAGGTATACTGTTATTTCCGCGTATATTCCACCGTCAGCCGACTTCGACGTGGGGGACTTCCGCCGCGTCGTTGCACAGTTGCCGGTGCCCTTTCTCTTGCGCGAAGATCTGAACGGTAGACAGCCCCTCTGGGGGAGACTACTCGATCAATCCCAGGTTCAGGTCCTTGCCGACCTGATTAACGAGCTGGAGATAGGTGTCCTAAATGTGGATGAGGTTACGCATCACTGCCCGATAACCGCTTTATTTTCCTGTCTCGATCTTTCCTACTGCTCTCCGGATACAAAGACTGATTTTATGTGGGGGGTGGTCGATGACCTCCATGGTAGTATTCACTTTCCCATTCAAATAAAATTTTCTGCGCTATAAGCGCCACCCGAACGAGTTCACTGTTGGTAAATTTCGTCGAGCTAGGGCTAGGTTCCGGTATGTTTCGAAGCCCGCCCGCCGCCCTTCCTGGCAGACATACGTGGCTTCACTTAACGGGAAAACCCCTCTAGCAGAGGTGTGGAAGCGAGTCAAAAGGATTATGGGCAAGTTCTCGCAGGCCTCCCTCCCGTTTTCCTCGAGAGTGGGACCGCAATCTCGGACCCTGCGTGCCTGGCGGAAAGCTTCGCGACCGTTCTTTTCCGCATTCTCTAGCTGGGATGCTGCTCCGCCAGCATTCAATGCTCGATGCAATGTCGCGGAAGGCCCACCGAATGGACTTTACCTCCAGAGGCGGAGAACCCTTCAATGACAGGTTTACTTTGAGTGAGTTGCGAGGATAACGCCCCTGATCCAGACGATGTCCCGTACACCATGCTTTGACACCTGAGTGAGCGAGGCATGGCCTTTCTGTTAGAGTTGTTCAACAGGATCTGGATAGAGGGTATCCTTCCAGAGTCCTGGCGTATCACTACCTTGCTCGCATTTTGGTATCGTGGAGACTCTCCACACGATGGTGTCGAGGGGTCACCTCCAAATCTTTATATCTGAATCTTTGCGAGATCGTCGATTCCGCGTACAGGGCGAAGGAGCCCTCCCCGGCCCAATGAAGCATGAAGAGGGTGTCCCGCAGGGAAGTGTTCTCAGTGTTACACTCTTTGCCCTGAGCATTAATTTGCATCACCTCGGTGCTGTCGGATGTTCTTGCTACCCTCTACGTGAACTACCTTTCGATCTATTTTGTGGCGGCCCAGATGCCAACTCTGGAGCGTCGACTCCAACAAACATTGAACCGCGTCTCGCTATGCCGAAGCGCACAGGTTTCCGTTTTACTCGACCAAGACTAAAGTGGTGCATTTCTGCCTCTATCCGCGGCAACACCCTGAACCAGATGGGTTTCTAAATGGAGTTTGCCTGGTGTGGTAGACTCGCATCGTTTCCTTGGTCTTGTATTTGACCGACGCCTTAACTGGGAGGCTCATATTCGCAGCCTTAGGGTCTCTTGTACCCGCGCCATGGACATTATTCGTTCAGTGATGTTCAGCGCCTGGGGCGCTGATAGGTCTACTACCTTACGTCTTTATCGAGCCTTTGTTTGTTCGAAGCTCAACTATGGATGCGAGTTTTATGCATCCGCAGTGGAGCGTGTATTGCGGAAGGTGGACTCGATTTACCACACCGGCCTTCGCCTGGAGACCGGTGCCTTCCGCACTTCTCTCACTGAGAAGTCTTCACGGCCACTCGCTCTGCGCCGTGGATAGTCCCAAACAGCTCTCACTTCATTCGTAGCTCATTTCGACGTTGCCTATGCCACCTAGAGACGCTAGTCCTACCCTGAGCCCTTCTGGTTTAAGGCTAGGAAACTCCTTCGAAAGCTAGGTATAGCTCTTGGGCCGGTGGCGCCCCTGGTTCTTCCCAGGACGCCAACCTGTAGGGTACCACCTCTGACTATTTGTCAATACGCCTCTGCTCCCAAAGCTTCTACAGCGCCGGGAGTATTGCGTTCGGCCATTTTGGAGCACACTTAGTTTCACGCTGGAACCGTGTCAGTGCATACGGATAACTCCAATTTCCAAGAGGGGTTCGGTTTCCACCCTGTATCTCCTTTATTTGAAGTCAGCGGGGCTCCTCCAGGCGCTGCGTCTGTCTTCACGGCCGAGCTGGTTGCAATACACCGCTCAGTACTAGAGATAACGCGATGTGCCCGGTTCGGAAACCGGATTATGATTTATAGCGACTTAAAGCGACCTGAATGCTCTCGGGGCATTGGAATCTTCGTATCCCCTGGTTCTTGATGTCCGTGACGACACGATTTTGGTTAGCCGGGCGGAAGTCAAGATTATCTTCTGCTGGCTTCCTGGATATGTAGGAATTGCGGGGAATGAGCGCGCCGATTAGGGCGCCAAAGAGGCCGCGAGGACTGGGCGACCAGACCAGCGTTTCGCTCTTCCTCATACCAATTACATTGTAGGAATACGGGCATCTCTCTGGGCTGCTTGGCAAAGAAGATGGGAGACGGTCGAGGAGAACTTAAAGTTCAGTGTCATTGCACCGCGACTGTTCCCATGGGCCAACCCCCTAATACCGCGACGGCTTCAGGTTGCTATCTCTCGTCTGCGAATTGGACACACTCGCGGGACGCACCGTTATTTGATGGAGCGCTCGCATGCCCATTCTTGCGATGAGTGCGTTGTCCCCCAGTGGTTCGACACATTCTTGTTCATTGTCACAGTCTTGTGGATCTCCAAAATACGTTACCTGTCCTGGTAGGGGGGGGGGAGTGAGGTTGCTACCGCTTGTCCCTTGTACTCGAGACGGGTTAGTGCACACTAACTTGTGGACTTTACGACTTTTTGGAGGACGCTGGCCTCCTCCCCTTAATTTGACCTTTTTGTGTGTTTGTTTTTGTAGGTCGCATTTTCCTGTGCTGGGGAGGGGGAGGGGAAGCGGGCGTACCCCAAAGCCGGAGCACGCTTCCTTATTCCCTCTTTTCCTTTTGACTTTGTTGTTTTTTTTGCAGCGTTTGTCCTTTTTTATCGGTTATTTGTTATTTAGATATTGTTATTTGTTTTTTAATATAGCCTAATAGTAGGTTATGTTAGGTACGGCGACTTATGCCCAAGTAAGCAGTCGCAAGATGGTATATCACAATGAAAAAAAATAACTCCATTGAGAGCCTACTTGTTGATGCTGGGGATATGCCACTCGCTCTGAGCCGTGCAATGTGCATTATTCACCTGTACGCGGGAGCCCGGCGCCTCCCTCTCTCGACAACAGCTCTCACTGCATCAGCAGCTGATCTCAAGGGTGATTCCGCCGCCGACAGTCGCCTGTCATACCCTAAGCACTTGAGTTTAGGGCTAGGAAACTCCGAGATCTCGGTATAGCTCTTCGGGCCGGTGGCGACCCCTGTTCTGCCTAGGACGATAGCCTGGAGGGTACCACCTCTCAATATTTTTTGCCACGCCTCTGCCCCCAAAGCTTTTACAATCCCGGAAGTATTGCGTTCGGCCTTTTTGAAGCACATTTAGTCTCAAGCTGGAACCATGTCACTGTATACGGATGGCTCGGCGAGCCGGGCGCGTATCGAGACTATCTTCTGCTGGGTTCTCGGACATGTACGAATTGCGGGAAGGAGGGCGCCAAGACTGGGACTGGGCGATCAGACCAGCATTTTGCCCTTCCTCACACCGATTACATGGTAGGAGTGTTGGCCTTCTCCGGGCTGCTTGGAAAAGAAGATAAGAGACGGTCGAGGGTAACTTTAAGTTGCGTTCTATTTCACCCCTACTGTCAACATGGACCAAGCCCCCAATGCCGCAACAGCTTGAGGTTGCTTTCTCTCTTCTCCGAATTGGACACACTCGCGGAACGCACCATCATTTGATGGAGCGCTCGCCTGCGCCTTATTGTGACGATTGCGTTATCCCCTGACTGTTCTGTACATTCTTATTGAAAGTCCAAGTCTGAGTGATCTTTGCGCACCTTACATGAAGGAACTCTTGGACTATTCCTTAAAAGACATCGAAGAACTGGCTGAACAAGGAGCGGGCAAAGTCAAACTGTTTGAGTACCTGGAGGTTATACCTTCACTGATCCTAACGTTCGATCGTGATGAGTTCCCTGAGCCGGCGGGTGCCGGTTGGTATCGCTACCACGTGAAAGCATTCATGCCACTGCCTCGTAGGTGCTACTACTGCTACCGTTTTTCCATATGAATCGCTCATGTAGACGTGCAAAGTCGGGTTTACCCGAAGTCTAAGTTGTTCCAAGGCCCTGCACGATAGGTCCTTACCGTTTATTGCAAAGTGTGACATATGCGGACAGCCGCACCCTGCTCCCTCGAAGCAGTGTGGCTCGTATCCCCTGGAGAACGAAAGCCTGGCCGTTCTCGCTGCCGATAGCCTCCTTTTGCGAGGCTAAGGAATTGTTTCTGGCGGGCCCAGCGATTTCAGGGACGTACAAAAACCTCTTATTTGAAAAAAAGGATCTTCTCTTGGCCCCTCCATAGCTATCAGCACACTCGTTCCACGCCCATTCGAAACCCTTTAATGACGACACAAATGGTTACACCTAACCTCAGCTAGAACCAGCCCTTCCCCTCCCTTTCCAAGCGTGAGTGTTTCCCGTGAGACGAAACGGCCGCGCGCCTCCATAGAGCACGCGCCCAGTATGGTCTCCTGGAAACCGAGAGGAGACGAGCCTCCACAGCTTCTCTCAGTTGACCAGGAGTCCGCGGCAAATCTCCCGAAGGTTATCGTGAGGCAATGCTCCGGAGTTCGTAAAGCTGCCCCCAAAAGGACATCAGCAAAGGAACTTCGGCTTCTATGCTCCCACCCAAGTGAACCTAGTGACTCGGATACGCGTAGCCCTCCAAAATGGACCCCCCAACCAAAGGATTCGAGGCGAAGGGAGGAAAAGACTCGCATGGCGAGTCCAACCTAGCCCAATAACTCCTCGTAGCCGACAGTACCTTTTTCGGCCGACAGCACCCGAAGTTCTGCATCAAAGAAGTGTACGGCCATTCCAGTGATGGTCTTCTCTTCGAAGAGCTAGGCCTGCAGGGCATATTCTTTCAATGGAATTGCCGCGGACTCCTGATCAACTGAGAGGAGCTGTGGAGGCTCGTCTCCTCTCGTTTTCCAGGAGACCATACTGGGCGCGTGCTCCATACCTACCCTGCTAGGGAATAAGGACTTTGCGACCCTACCACCACGGGCTAGGGGCCGGGTATGAGGATGTGCCATTTGCACCATGCATGATGTCTCCGTTCTTCTTTTTGCTTTAATACCTCCTTTCAGGAAGTAGCAGTGCAGCTGCACCTGTTATTTATGCGTGCATTTCACTGTTAGCCGACTTTGACGCGGGGGACCCGCCACGTCGTGGCACGGTTGCCGAGACCCTTCCTCTTAATCGTGGATTTGAACAGTAGACACCCCCTCTGGAGAGACTACTCGATCAATCCCAGGGGTCGGTTCTTTGACGACCTGATCGACGAGCTGTAGATACGAGTAGGTGTATTATAAATGTGGATAAGTTTACTCATCACTGCCCGAGAACGGCTTCGTTTTCCTGCCTTGATCTATCCCTGTGCTCTACGAGTGAACAGCCTGATTTTGGCCGGTAGGTGGCTGATGAACTCCATTGTAATGATCACTTTCCCATTCAAATAATTTTATGTACAGCTGTCGCTTGAATGACCACTGTGCTGTTGCCTGGTGCGGGCGCTATGGTCCACAATTCAGAAAATGACTGTGCCCCAGTTAAGGAGCTTATGTCGGTGGATGAGGCCGCATAGTTTTTCTCTGGTAACCTCTCGCTTTGGGCCTAACTACATTTCCTAGAAATCGTGCCGTTTTGCACGCTAACCGAGTCTGTAGTGGTCAGCCGAGTGTGAAAAGGCCCTCAAACACAAGCGATATGCCTACATTCGCTGCTCGAATGATTTCATCGAGAATTTTGTCGAGCTAAGACTAGTTCCCGTATCTTTCAAAGCACAACCGCCGCTCTTCTTGCCGGTCATGCGTGCCTTTACATAATAGGAGGACCCTTCTTGCTGAGGTGTAGAAGAGTCAAAAGAATTCGGGGGAAGTTCTCATAGCCCCCACCCTCTTGATCTCCAAGCGAACGGGAATGCATTCTCGCACCTCTGATCCTTTGCATATTACTTCGCAAACGCTTTCCATATTCTCTATCCGAAATGCTGCCCTGCCAGCATTCAATGCAAGGGTTAGCTATAGAGGCAGAAACCCTTCAATGATGGGTTTACATTGAGTGAGTTGCGTTCCGCTCGCGCGTTATGCGCGGAAACCGATTCTTGTCCCGACAATGTACCGTATGCCATGCTTACAGATAGGTGAGAAAAGTATGGGCTTTGTTAGATGTTTAACAGGATCTTGACAGAGGGTATCCTCCAAGAATGCTGTAAATCGATTCAGTGCTGGCGATTCGCAAACCGGCTAAAGATCACTACCCTGGCCGGTTTCCGCGTAATCTTTTTAACCAGAGTGCAAGTTGATGGATAAAATGGTAACCGTTAAATGGCCCTTTTCCTGGAAAGTGGATGCCACCTGTATTCCGCACAGTCCGGCCTACGCAAATTCGACTATACCTTGGATGTTCTGCTCCGGCTAGAAAATGCTGTCTGTCGTGGTATGACATTACTTTATATCAATACCATATTATATCTATGTGGGAGGGACCAATAACTTGAAAGCGAACCGACAAAAGGGACGGAAAACCACGAGTTTAGACGGGCTGAGTAGCGAGAGAGTGCAACGAGGTCAGGTAAATTATGAACTATGGCAAAGTTCAAGGTTATTTAAAGAGACATGTACAAAAATAGAATTTTATTTACACAAAAAAAATAATAAGAGAATTGAAGGGTAAAATTACATCATTAAATGAAAGGGGGAATTGTAGTTATAAATCAGGCTATGCAGTTAGAACTTAAGGTATTCCCGGAGGAGACTATTCAAATGGGGGGGACGATTAACTCAATTGGGTTACTAAAAGGGGGAGAGGGGTTGGTTTACGGATGTCTTCTGCACTTGAGGTGAGGCCACTTGGACTTCAAAGCGGGAGGTTAGAGTGATGACGGTTCTCCAAAAGCAAGGGGGGGGGAACTTCCGGTCCAGGGAAGAGTATTTCAGCTACCCGAAATGAGGAAGGCTTCGAGAGGAGTTGATGAAAGAATTCGGGAAAATCACTCGGGGCGATCGTTCAGTGGAATTACCTCCTGGCTGGGGCTAATTCCAAATACACAAAATAGTCCAGCTGCCACTTTGCTTTGTTGCTAGCACTTGACTTGGAACCATGGGGAAATCTTCTGGGTTCTGGGCGAGACTTCTCAACTCTGTGTCTCTTCCAGGGAGTCGAGCGTTATTTATATCCGAGGCTCTCCCCGGAGTTGGGGGTTAGCGGGAAACAGCTCTACTCTCGAAGGGACTCGAATCTTCTTGCAGAGCTATTTTAGCCCACATAAAGGTGAATCGTGGGGGAGTCGATTCGAGGCTACCGCTTGTGGAAGGGGGGGGGAGAGGGGGGATGCTTACCACTTTAGGCTTAGCCGTGCCTTCTGCTGCACATGGGAGTTCCTTTCTGCTAAAGATCTTCCACGTGGGGATTCCCTCACACTGTCTACGAGTCCTTCCTTCGTAGAAAACACGATTCTAAGGTATTTTTCTATGGAAAAGGCTTATGCTAGCGTTTAGCGATACAGTATCATGGAAACTGCAAACGATTGGGGCCAGAAGACGCCTCCTAATCCTTATTTTCAATTTCTGCAAGATCATCGATACCTTGTACGGGTTGCGGGAGCCCTTTCTAGCCTAATAGAGCAGGATGAGGTTTATTTCGCAAGGAAGTGTTCTCAGTGTCGCACTATTTGCTCTGAGCATAAACTGTATCACCCTTGTGCTACCGGAAGATGTTCTCGCTACCCTCTACTTGAACGACATTTAGGTCTTTTGATGCCGCCTAGATGCCAAATCTGTCGAGTCGACTCCAACAGGCATTGAGCCGCATCTCTCAATATCCCGAAGTGCACAGGTTTTGGATTTCCTTGGCCAAAACTAAGGTGGTGCCTTTCTTCCGCCATCCACGGCCCCACCCGATCCGAACTATTTCCTAAACAGAATTCCCCTTACTGTGGTGGATTTGGACCGTTTCCTTGTTCTTGTTTTCGACTGACGCTTTATTTGGGATGCTCATATTCGCAGCCCTAGGGTCTCTTGTATCCGCGCCGTGTATATTATTCGTTCGGTAGCGTTTAGCACCTGGGGTGCTAAAAGGACTACTACCTGAGTTTTCTATCGATCCTTTATTCGTTCGAAGTTTGACTACTCTTGCGCGTTTTATGCATCCGCTGCTGAGCGTGTATTGCCGAACGTCGATTCGATCTACCACACTGTCCTCCGCTTAGGGACCAGTGCCTTCCGCAGGTCCCCATTGAGAGCCTACATTTCGATGTTGGGGAGAAGCCACTCACTCTGCGAAGTGCACAGTGCACTATTCGCCCGTACGTGCAAGCAACAGCTCTCGCTGCATCCGCAGCCGATCTCAACGGTGCCTATGTTGCGGTAAGACGCCATTCATACCCTATACCCTTTGGGTTTGGGCTAGGAAACTGCTTTGAGAGCTCTGTGTAGCTCTCGGTACGGCGGTCTTTCTGCTTCTGCCCAGGACGCTACCTCTGTTTGAAGTCAGCGGTTCTCTACCAGGCACTGCATCTGTCTTCAGGGCCTATTGCAATACACCGCTCGGTACGGGATATAACGCCCGATTCGGAGACCGGATTGTGATCTTTAACGACTCTGTCCCCTGAGTGCTCTCCGGGCATTTGAATCTCCACACGCTCTGGTTCGCAGTATCCGTGACGCCTTGTTGCCGAGGGTCCGAGGGGACCTTAAAGTTGCGTGCTATTGTGCCGCGACCCTTCCCATTGACTACCAGGGCTCTCTCTGTCGTCTCCTAATTGGACACTCGCGGGACGCACCGGTATTTGATGGAGCGCTCGCCTGCACTTTATTGCGACGACTGCGTTGTTCCCCAGTCTTTTCAGCACACTCATTTGAATGTCCCTGCCTGGGTGATATTTGCACACTTTTGTCCCCGTATCGGGACTCGCGGACTCACTAGTGCTTGTCCATTATCCTCGGGACGAGTTTGTGTACACAGACTTGAGGACTATCTGACTTCTTGAAGGAGGCTGACCTCCATTATATTTGACTGTTGTAGGTCGCATGTTCCTGCGCCGGGTGGAGGTGGGCCTACCCCCGGCGCCTGTACGTGCTTCCTTGTTTTTTGTTCGTTGTTTTTTTTTCATTTTCGTCCTTTTTTTCTTTTGCGAATTTTAGAATAACCTAATACTAGGCTAGAATCTTAATTACGGTCTCTTATGGCCTTAAAAGCAGTTGCTAAATAGGCGCCTAAAAAAATGCCTGTAGCAAGATAGGCCGCTACAGATGTAAACATTTTAACTTTATTTTACGCCCTTTCTTTACAGAGCTCTCATTATATTCTGCCTTAGATGCCATCGTTAATATTCTTTTTTTTAATTTCCTAAAACAAACTAAACCAATGACTACTTGCTACTCTTAGAATACCAAGGTACTCACGTACCTATATAAGCTAAAAGCATACTTTGAAGCGACCTTTTCTAAAATTGCATGCAATTTAGTAACCGACTATACTACTTGCACTGTCGTAGAATGGACTCTCGACGATATACCATATATAACTATTCGTTGAGGGAACTTCTTTAATTTTCTTTAGAGTGCGTGAATGTCTGGTGGGTCGATATTATGTATCTTCGATATGCTTAAGAAGTGGAACTGAGCTCAAGGATAATAATATTGCTATCATTAATAAAATAGAGTTTTATTAATAATAACTATCAACAATACACAAAACGGAAAATATTGACATAAACAGAGAATGGAAAGGGTCGTGGGGGCTCGGGCTAATCCGAGGATTAAATGATTTAAAAAGGTAAAACAAATATAGAGTTAAAGAGATGGGATGGTTCGCTAAACCATTTAAAGCACAGGATAGAATTGACAAAAGGGTTAAATACTCAAAGGTAACGTTCGGCTTACGTAATTTTATACTAGTTGTGCAGTGGAAGGCGACGTGAAGGAATTTTCGGTCCGCTGGCGAGTTCCAGCCGAAGGGGGGGAATAAGATGATCCTGACGTAGCGTCTTGGGAATGAGAACTGTTTCTCGACGAACGGCTTGAAGAACAATGGCTATTCTACGTTGTTCTCTTCTGAACAACAGGGGGGGTGAGAACCGTCTCTTGTCTACAGGCTCAAGAACAATGGCTGTTCTAATGTTGTTCTCTTCTGAACAACAGGGGGAGGGGGTGAGAACCGTCTCTTGTCTACGGGCTCAAGAACAATGGCTGTTCTAATGTAGTTCTCTTCTAAACAACAAAGGGGAAGGGTGAGAACCGTTTCTTGGCGAACGGGCTCAAAACGAACAATGGCTGTTCTAACGTTGTTCTCTTTCTGAACAACGAGGGGGAAGCCTTGAGGACTTGGCGTCACGAAAGGCTCGAACCTTGGCACTCAAGGGATATTGTCCTCCTTCTGGACAAGTGATGGTGAATCTCGAGGTCGAGGTCCCTTGGCGCACAAAGTGAGAGAGGGTCGTGGTGATGTTTCGCGACGAAAATCTGGATCTCCAATCTGAATCTTAGTGGTTAAGTTTCCATATAAATAGCCAGGACATCTCCTTGGCGTGGGGGACAATGGAATGGGAGCTTCGAGGGAATGCATAGCCGAGCCTGAGAACAATGCCTTATCTGCCCATAAGCCTAACTCAATCTGGCGAGGTCGGCGTATGGGGGCGAACGGGGGGACGATAACCTCCTTGTTTAAACATTGACATCGTGTGGCCGTGATAAGGCGCCAAGCTTCGAAGCGAAGATGCACGTGGGAGCATCGTGGTTTTAATAATATGTGATAGGGGTTGAAACTAACGCTGCCTCAACCCGTTCTATCACACCCCTCCATTCCAAGGCAAAGTTGTCCCTTCGAAAAAAAGAGAGAAGGGACAACGATAGAGCTCCGTTGTGGGGAACTCGTTTTCTTGTACCAACCGTACCTTCCTGCACCTAACTAGTATCACCTCAATACATATGATTATTTTGATCTTTAGATTACAGGGAAAATAACCTTTAATACAACTTAATAAAAAAAAAGAGGGCATGGAACAATGAAATGATATAAAATTAGTACATATGGGACACAATAATTTATACGTAATTTAATGGGTACAAATATATACATACAAAAAAATAGACATTGAGCGTTACAAAATTCAGACATACATTAACTAATTATATTACAAGAGAATCTTAATTTAAGTCGTACAAGACGGTATATACCTACATGGAGATACTAATCCTATTAATACAATTACTATACGCTATTCGGTAACGCATTCCTACTGAGTGCGTCAGCGACCTGGTTATCGGAACCTTTTATAAAATTTATTTTAAATTGATACTCTTGCAAGAGTAAACTCCAGCGCATGATTTGGCCGTTGGAGTGTCGCACATTCCTAATATAGGCTAACGGACGGTGGTCGGTTCCTATCTGAAATTATTTACCTATCAAGTACATCTTGAATTTGTCTATGACCCAGATAATTGATAGAGCTTCCTTTTCTATAGTGGCATATCTCTTTTCGCGTGGTAATAATTGACGACTAGCATATGCAACTGGATGACTCGTTCCGTCATCCTCGTATTGAAGGAGTACACCTCCAATGCCCGCGTTGGACGCGTCGGTCTTAATCCCAAAGGATTTTTCCGTGTTGGGCAACTTTAAAATGGGGGCAGAAATGAGCTTACTCTTGAGCTGATTAAAATGGGAAATAGCGACATCATTCCAACGTAGACGATCGGGTGAATTTTTTTTTAAAAGGGAGCTGAGGGGCGCCGAAATCGCAGCGAAATTCGGAACGAATCGCCGATAGTACGAAGCTGATCCTAGGAACGATCTTAATTGCTTCTTTGTAATCGGGAGGGGCATGTCGGCGATTACCTTAATCTTATCCTCTTGGGGACCCAACTGGCTTTGTCCTATTTTGAAACCCAAATATTTTATGGTTTCGTGGGCAAAATGGCATTTGCGGGGGCCAATGGTGAGGCCATTTTCGCGCAGTCGCTCGAAAAGAGCTAATAGGGTGGGTAAATGGTGACTCCATTCAAATAGTTCTTGTAGCTGACTCTTTTGATGTGGTGTCAGCTGCGCGTCAATATCCAGGTCAGAGGGTTCCAAAGACTCGCCTGGTAGGGAAGGAGGAGGGTAATCGGCATCAGGTTGGGTGCACACTATCTGTATTACATTAAGGGACTCCAGGGGTAATCTTCTTCAAGCGCCGATGTTTCGTCCAGTTCTACGAAGGTATCTCCATGGGCGCGTTGGGGGTTCTTTTTTTCTTGGGGTCCACGGACAGTCTCCGTGTCCTTGTCTTGGGCCTTATCGCCTAAGGATGTTAGTAATTCACACTCCTTTTGTGTCGTCCTAAAGTCCTGGTTAGGGGTCTCCGAGAAATCAGACGGTATCGGGGTTCTGATGGGGACGGGCTCCTGGGCTTCTTTCTTAGCTCGGCCTCGAGGAAGGGCGGCCTGAGACACAGGGTCGGAACTTACTTGGGGGCTCTGTCCTATAAGTACGGAACAGAATTGTATGGGTGCTGAAATGACTTCAGCCCAGCCATCATTAGATTGACACTGCAGGTAACATCTAACGACGGGAAATCTGTTCGCCCGCCCAAGGTAGTCATGTACCACCGCAAATTTTTCGTGGTTAGGGTCCACTGGGGGGAGGAGTTCGTCGGACACGATGAAACACGTACATCCTGTGTCCCTGACGAGAGTCGATACTCGGCAGCCGTTCACGCTGCCCTCCTCAAATTTCAAAGTTCCCGATGAACTTTTATCAAAAATAAAATTTACCTAGTGGCCTGACGGAGGGGAAGAAGTTGCTGCTTGGGTCTGCACCCAGAGGGAGCCGGGGTGGTATTAATCTGGTGAACTTGGTGGGCTGGTCCGCTTTTAAGCCTAGAATTTTGGGGGCAATTCCAGCTCATGTGGTTTTCTACACCACAGGTGAAGCATATGATTGGGCGCTTCGGGAAGAGAGATGGAGGAGAAATCTTAACGGGAGGTTTGGAGTCCCGTTGTTGGTTTTGGGGAAAGAAGTTTTGGGGTTTAACGGGGCTCGGAAACTTCGTCTTCTTTCCTGTGAAGGGGCGCGAATCCTTCCTTCTTTCCTTGTAGGGGGATTGGTGAGAAGTTCGATTCTCCTTTGGGTATAAATTATGGCTTGCGGCATAGACATCCGCTTCTTCGGTACATTCTTTAAAGGTCTGGCACCGACGATCCTTGACGAACGCGCGGATCTCCGTCGGGAGAGACGCCAAAAATTGATCTCGCAACACGAAGTCTGTTAAGGACTCGTAGTTCGGATCAACCTTTGAGGATTCTAACCAAAATTTAAAATTCCTCTGAAGAATGTATCCGAATTGACGGAACGTCTGTCCGGGTTTAATACGACCTCCTCGAAATTCTTGGCGGTAGAAATCGGGAGTCATATTATGAGCGGCCAATAACTCAGCTTTTAAGGTGCTGTAGTTAATTGTACACTCAGATGGTAAAGATATAAAAATTTCGCGCAATTTACAATTTAACAGGGGAAGTAATCTGGCTACACCTTCAGCCTCCAGATCCATGTTATTGATTTCGAGGATCTTTTCGAAGTGGGCTAAAAATGCTCCGAAATCCTCTCCATCCTTGAAATTGGGGAGCTTTAGTGAGAGATTGGGGGGGGGGGGCTTCGGAACGGGAACTGGCGGACTGTATCTCTGCTTCAACACGAGCTAATTCAATCTGATGGTGAAGCTCAGCTTGTCTTATCCGTTCCTCTCTTTCTCTTTCTCGTTCTTCTCGTTGGATTTCTCTTTTTCTTTCTTCTCGTTGGATTTCTCTTTCTCGTTCTTCTCGTTGGATTTCTCTTTCTCTTTCTTCTCGTTGGATTTCTCTTCCTCTTTCTTTTTCTTTTTCTTCACGCTCTTTTCTTTGCTCCTCTTGAACGTACTCAATTAGTTCTTTCCCAGAAAGTCCCAAAGACTCTCCTTGCGCTTTAAAGATTTCAAACTGGGTCATCTTTGCACTTGGGGCGCACTAGCCAACCAACTAAAATTCCTTGCAACAAGAATTATTCCTCTATAGAATTAGCCTACCTAAATATGGGCACTGACCTATTCGTACTTGGTTTCTCAATCTAAATAACCACTGACTAAAATCACAAAAAAAACACAAACAAATTATTATAACCGTTCCTTGAGCTACTCCAGCTTCTTAAGTTTAAAAAAAAGGGGGATAGCAATCGTTAAAACAAAAGGGAACTACTATACTCTATCATTGTAACTAATAACACTATGCTTTACTCGACTGAGACCAGTGTTTGCAAAGATATAGCGTTAAACCTTACACACCTGATACCAAATTTAAATAGTATATATATATATATATATATATATATATATATATATATATATATATATATATATATATATATATATATGTCGTAGAATGGACTCTCGACGATATACCATATATAACTATTCGTTGAGGGAACTTCTTTAATTATCTTTAGAGTGCGTGAATGTCTGGCGGGCCGATATTATGTATCTTCGATATGCTTAAGAAGTGGAACTGAGCTCAAGGATAATAATATTGCTATCATTAATAAAATAGTTTTATTAATAATAACTATCAACAATACACAAAACGGAAAATATTGACATAAACAGAGAATGGAAAGGGTCGTGGGGGCTCGGGCTAATCCGAGGATTAAATGATTTAAAAAGGTAAAACAAATATAGAGTTAAAGAGATGGGATGGTTCGCTAAACCATTTAAAGCACAGGATAGAATTGACAAAAGGGTTAAATACTCAAAGGTAACGTTCGGCTTACGTAATTTTATACTAGTTGTGCAGTGGAAGGCGACGTGAAGGAATTTTCGGTCCGCTGGCGAGTTCCTGACGTGGCGTCTTGGGAATGAGAACCATTTCTCGACGAACGGCTTGAAGAAAAATGGCTGTTCTACGTTGTTCTCTTCTGAACAACAGGGGGGGTGAGAACCGTCTCTTGTCTACGGGCTCAAGAACAATGGCTGTTCTAATGTTGTTCTCTTCTGAACAACAGGGGGGGGGGTTGAGAACCGTCTCTTGTCTACGGGCTCAAGAACAATGGCTGTTCTAATGTTGTTCTCTTCTAAACAACAAGGGGGAGGGTGAGAACCGTTTCTTGGCGAACGGGCTCAAAACGAACAATGGCTGTTCTAACGTTGTTCTCTTTCTGAACAACGAGGGGGAAGCCTTGAGGACTTGGCGTCACGAAAGGCTCAAACCTTGGCACTCAAGGGATATTGTCCTCCTTCTGGACAAGTGATGGTGAATCTCGAGGTCAAGGTCCCTTGGTGCACAAAGTGAGAGAGGGTCGTGGTGATGTTTCGCGACGAAAATCTGGATCTCCAATCTGAATCTTAGTGGTTAAGTTTCCATATAAATAGCTAGGACATCTCCTTGGCGTGGGGGACAATGGAATGGGATCTTCGAGGGAATGCACAGCCGAGCCTGAGAACAATGCCTTATCTGCCCATAAGCCTAACTCAATCTGGCGAGGTCGGCGTATGGGGGCGAACGGGGGGACGATAACCTCCTTGTTTAAACATTGACATCGTGTGGCTGTGATAAGGCACCAAGCTTCGAAGCGAAGATGCACGTGGGAGCATCGTGGTTTAAATAATATGTGATAGGGGTTGAAACTGACGCTGCTTCAACCCGTTCTATCACATGCACATTGTGTGGTTGCACTATTTACATTCATTTTACCCCCTCCTAGTCTATGAAAGCAATTCTTTACTATCCTCTCTTAAACTCGTGGATGGCTGTGTAAAATCAAATTAACCTCGTAAATGAAATCATATAAAGGTTAAGCCTTAGACTTCGCTCCGCCGGGGAGTATTTCTTTAACCTGTTGACCCCCAAATTAAAAATGTCCGGGGAAGGGGGTTCTTTATGAAGCGGAAAAAGGGTATGTTTACGAGAGTTGTGCGCTCTCCCGATATTTACCTCTCAATGTAATCGAATCTTTTGTTTCCACTCTGTACTTTACTCATTTTCACATGTTCTAATTTCACCACTTAGACTAAGGATTGTGTTTATTTGTCAGAATGCGTAACATCATCTCTGGACGTGACTACGCCAACAAGTGGGTGGTGTCCCAGTCCTGTTGCGGCTGCAGTCTCCGCGCGGGCACATTGACCATCGGATGGCTCTCGTTGGTAAGACGAAAGTTCCTATACAGTACTTGAAGCGGCAAATAACTAGTTTTCCTGGTTAGTTTCCAAATCTTAAGGATAAGTTTCTCACTTCCACATTATAATTGTATGATATTATCGCGCATATTTCTATTGGTGAAATAAAATAAACCACACATCTCTTTTGGTCACTTTAGCTCTGGAATGGAATGTTGAGCTATTTGATTAGCTGATCCATTTGTAATTTGAGTTTTGCAAAGTTCTTATTGCATTGAGCATGTACCTTTACCATTCACAAGACCCCGTACGTCCTTCCATTTTTCTACCTTTCCATCAACGTGGACGTAGTCTTCCTCACCAAAGGTGATACAGTGAATAGACTCGGGCTAGGCAGATCATGTGAAGATGCAGCCATCAATTTTAACATTGTTTTTTCTTTCTGCCCAGACTTTACTTTATAAAAGTGGTCTCACAATTGTAGCCGCTTTACAGCTTCTGCCTACCCTAAGTTTCTTCGTGCCAGTCTTGGCCTAAGGATGGACACTCGTATCCTAGGGGTATTTCATGATAAATTACGAAATTACATATTTTGTACATATTCTGAAATGAAGCCTAGAGTATTTTGAATACAATTGATTCATGACTCCTTTTTTTCAGGTTTCTATCATTCTCTGGATTCTCAACGTACTGTTAAGTAGGTGGCAATGCGAAGATTTAATTTCATGGCTGACTCGGGTCAGAGCCAGGAAATTCAAGGTGCGAGTAAGACTCACCTTGAATATATAAAGATTTAAGAATATAAGTTCTAAAGATTAGGTCTTATTGCTTTCGAATCCAGTGCCGGTGATGGAGTGTGAGAGTCTCAAGAGTGAAAGATTTGTGCGAGCCAGCAAATAGCCCGAGAGAAGTGGTTTTGACTAGTCCCGCAGCTCTAGTAGCACTGCGCATCAGTCCTTACTTGGCTCAGTGATGAATGGCACTTGCATCAGTACAAAATGGCCTCCTTATGCTATAGGTTATAAGAGAACCATAGATATAATGAGAGAATAGACTACACTTTTCCTATATATACCTAATCAATCCTGGGTTCAGGAATGACATGTTTTTGACTCGTGATAGCATCTGCGGCCAGGCCATTTCATCATAGAAAAGTGTGAATTTAATGTTTTCTAGGATGTACATTGTACATGCTTCTTTTTGCGTCATGTGTAGTGACCTTCTCGTACACAGTTCATTGTTATTTCTGTACTCCTACCATTCTGTCATTACACTACCACGCACATTTTCGCTGATCTGTTTCTGAATGCATTTTCTCAAATATTGACTATTATCTTAGAATAATCCCATGGATCACTCCGTTTCATTTTCTACTCTCGGTGGGTTAGCCCTCGTTGGCGACCGCCAGAATGCCTAAAATAAAATAATTGTAAAATTCTCCCGATTCAGTTCGTCCGTCACCTCCCGCCTCCATCTAACGTTAATCTAACAAACTAGTTATTTATTTGAACTTTTTGCTGCCCTTTAATGGGAACCGTGTTAATTATCTAAAAGGGAGCAAGTCCAACACGTGTGCGAGCCCTCCCGCTCTAGAGGAAATGTAAGAGTGTTATTTTGGGTTAATCTTTTTGTATACTTTTCACACCATCACTGACCATACACCTGGTCACTTGTCAAAATATGCGAACCTCGGGGATCTGCATGTACTTCTGAGGGGCTTATTAGTTCTAAAGGAAGTCCGGTTTGGGGATCTGTAGGGTTATTTTAACTCCTTAGTTATTTTTTGTACTAAAATGTTTAGATAACACATTTCACTAAATAAACTCATTTATTATATACAGTAAGTTGAAATAAGATCAAGATATTTTGACGTTTGGGTTGTATACAGACTTGTATCCAGCAACTCGCTCTAAGAAAGTGTGTACCTAGTACGGGGTTGCTGCAAACTCACGAGCAAAGTGGGTGACCAAAGAGGCAATGACAACATTAGATGAACAACTGTTTGAGAGTAGAAATTCAAGGGAATGGTAAAATTTGAGGTGGATTGAACGGTGGTCTGCCTGTGCAAGGTGATGCGGGGCGAGCAAACGGTGGGTATACTAGCAAGGTGACGCAACACGGGTCGAGTGAACGGTGGGTATGCGTAGCAGAGACCCACCCCTACACTCGTCACGTTAAAACATGATAGGCTCCCTGACTCGCTGCGTACCGGTTAGGATCGCTACCGCGTCAAAGCATTCGTGCCACTGCCGCAGAGGTGCTACGCCCGCCACCTCTTCGGACTTACAATCGCCAGAGGGGAAGCGCTACTTTTTTTTTTTACTAAACGACTATCCTATCAACCTTTTCTCTACGTGTACATCGTACCAGTAGCAACTGTTCTCACCTGGACAGTGTGCAAAATGGGATGTCCCGTCAATGCGTTAAATTGAAGTCTTTAACGGAGCCTGGTGAAGGTGTTGTTACGCTTCCTCCTCGCTCCCTTTACGCATGACATTTTATCGGAAGAATTTCCTCAACCCTCTGTCTAGACTTAAGAACCTGACCAGCTACCAACTGTCCAGTGCACTTTCGTCCTCTGGTTCCTTAGTCGAGTGCCACTGTATACCACGGTGTGTTACACCTTTGACTCCTCAGGTTCTTACAGTATATACATAATAGGCTACGTCGGCACCATCCTTTATGGTCAAAGCTCTAGGACAATTTCGCCTGAATGGCGGACCGGGTTGTCAAGGCCCAGCTTAACTCGAACCCATGGGCAGAGAATGTGTAAATGATCACATTCTGGAATTTTTCTATCTTATTGAGACTTTTTTTTCTTGTCGTAGGATCTACTTTACGTGTATGTTTTTCCCTTTGTATCTGTCTACAAGTGAAGAGAATAATGGGCGAGCGCAGGTCCATGGAGATCTGCCTCCAAGAGCGGCCCCGTTCTCCCTAGGTGTCGAGGAGGAAGAGGTAAAAAAAGAACTTGAACCGGTAGAGGGGATCACTTCTCACTATTTCCCTGCGGCAAAAGGGCTACCCCTTTGCCTTCTTTGGAGCCGCCCTCTGGCAGCTATGCCTTTGAGAATGTGCCCCCACCCCATCCCTCTGTGCCCCTACCCTATCCCTATGTGCTTCTCAGGGCCATTGCCAAAGTTCTTCTAGGGGAGAGGGCGCTTATGTTATTTCCGGAAGGTTTACGTGGTTCCCTCTTAACCCATCCTTTGGAACTGCCCTTAGAAGACTCCAACTTAGCACCAGTGGTATAGTCCCCTTTTCCTATCACAGGGGACTGCCTAGAGGGGGCAATCGGCGCACACTCTACATGTGCCCGTGGGCGGGGCTTAATAGAGCCAAAACACTACAAAAAAGCAAGGGATGGCAGGGGCCGTCTTGCTATACCCCCTACGGTCGGTACTACATGCATGCATATCTACTTTGGAGGGCGCCGGCGTGCCTACCTAGTTCTTCACCGACGGATGCCGGTTAGCTGGGCACAGATACGAGTGCCTGTTGGTACCTCGAATGGGATCTGTGATGGCTTGGGGGTAGGGGATGGCCATATGGAGGCTCCCCTGAGCTGGAAAGGATCTTGGAGGTGATGCAGCTATAGATGGTAGGATCTTCATTGGTAGTGAAACCGGGCTCGGTGCCAAACGGTGAACCTGAATTCGCCCCTGTGCAAGCTTCTCTTCAGGCAACTCGTCCCCCAAGGACTCGCAAGAAGAGCGACCTACTCCGCTGACCCGAGCCTCATTGACAGCGAAGCCCCCCACCTCCCTCTCTAGGACCTTTTTCTTCTTCAGGAGTTGGTCCTAGAGAGGCTCTGGCTTTCTCGCGGTGAGGGGGGCCAACCATGGGGGCCTTAGGGGATCCCTGATGCTGCGAACTAAACTTTTAATATACTCCTCTTCCCTCCGCTATTATTTTTCTTTACTGCCCTTTATTGCCCCTTTTCTTTCTCCTAACTAGCGGCCCTGAAGGTTACCTGACCTCTGCTGTTTTTTTTCGAACTGGTTCTGAATTGTTCTTTTATGAAGGTCGGAGGAGGTTGGGCATTTCCACCGCCTTCGTCTGCCGATACCCAATGAGAAACCCATCATTGCACCCCCCCCCCCTTTGCCCTCGCGTAGGAGAACTCGGGCAGCCTCTTCTGTCTATAAACATGGTGTGGTGGATCCGTCTGCATTCTCCAAGATGACATACCGGACGCAACTGAATCGAAAGCTGCAGTTACGCCGGGCCCTTGTAGGCATCCATGGTGGGGAGTCCCGAGGGAGAATGTGGTTATTTCAATTTGCAATGGCTTGCCATAAATCTAAAACTTCCTCTTCTCGTAAGGGTTCTCGTGCCAAACGTTCATCAGCCCCCCTTTCAGCCTTCCTACGTTCGTTGGAATCCTATGCCAACGATGTGGACCCAAATTTAGTCTATCACTGTTTTCTGGTCATGAGTTCGTCATATGACACACTTGCAAAAGTGGATGTGTTTGACGTTAATGAATCATTTGAGTCGTGTTGTCGTGAACCCCGACGGATTTGGTCAAAGAGTAGTGGTGATATCGTAGTTGAAGTGTCATCTCACTCTCAACATAATCTTGTGCGAAATCTGTCTTCGATTGCCGAAGTTCCAGTAACCGTTTCGCCCCGTCCACGTCTGAATTTTGTCAAGGGTGTCGCCCGTTCAAACGAATTAAGGGACTACGACCTCACCCGTCTTCAGAGCAAGATTAGTACCCAACAAGTCACACATGTACACAGGGTGGCTAAAACTGTAGGCTCTACTAGAGTCCTAACTGCCACATTGATTTTAACGTTCGAACTTCAGGAACTGCCGCAGTTTATTAAAGCCGGGTACCTTCGTGTGCCGGTAAGCTCCTACGTCGCACTACCTAGACTTTGCTTAATTGTAATCAATTTAGACATGTGGACGTGCTTGTCGGCACTCCAGTTCCTACGTGAATTGTAGTTCTGATTACCATGTCCCTGAATGCACCAAAACACCATGCTGTCTCCAATGGAATCTTTTCCTGTTGCTGAATATTGTCTGCCCTGAAGCCCGTCCCGCCCTTCACAGGACTTAGGCCCCTTACTAGTCCAAACTGTAGCAGAAACTCACCCAGTTCCTTGTACTTTGTCCATATCGCTTGCCTCACCCACTCAACCTCGTACTCATGATTCTATGGAAGCAGATGATATTCTAACATCACCAGCCGCAGTTGTTGGATCAATTCCTCAGACATCGAAAACGCCCTCGGCCCATCAATCCAGATCTACCGTCCGAAAATCTCTTCTCAATATTCCGTTTCCGCCTGGCTGTGTGCCCCAATTACAGGCAAGGGCCTCGGACGGTTCCTCGAAACCATTGGACATATTCTCTGTCACTGCTCCTTACAGGATCTCTTCCCCTGCAATCGCAGGCTCTTCAAAATCTCCTCTTCGTCCCCCAAGCTCTTTGACACGTACTTCAAACATAACATCAGCCACAAAGGAAAAAAGGATATCTACTGTGGTATCCAACCGTCCCACATAATATCCTCCACTTTACAATTGAATTGTCAAGGCGTTCTTCCCAAGTGGGAAGAACTCAAAGTTCTTTTGACGTATCTCCACCCCGTTGTTATTTGACTTCAGGAGAACAAACTGGGTACAGGGCCTTTTCCGGCCCTACCCAGTTTGAGTATTTTCAACTCTATTGCCCCTTTTAGGAGCTCGTCTCATTGGGGGGGTGGGGTCAGTTATGGTATCCTCGTGCCACAATGTATTTTCACTCCCCCTTCACACAACCCTCCAAGCTGTAGCCGTAAGGGTTTTTCTTACAAGGCTTTTTACTGTTTGCTGTATTTACCTCCCTACTTCTTTACTATGGTCAAGACCCTGCCTTTTAGAACTTGTAGATCAGTTGTCTGCCTCGTTTTCATTACTCGGAGATTTTAATGTTCGTCACCCATATTGGTGTGACATCACTCGGAATGCCAAAGGCAGTGTTTTAGAGTCTCTTTTATTATCTGACTTACTTTCCATTTTAAACACCGGCGATTTTACCTCTTATCATGTCGAGAGGGATTCTTTTAGTTGTGTTGACCTGTCTCTCTGTTCCACGGATTGCCTCACTGATTTTCGATGGTTAGCCCTTGATGACCTCCGTGGGAGCGACCACTTCCCTATTGTCTTGTCGGCCGTTCATTCTAACCCTCATACAACCATGCCCCTCAAGTGAGACCTAGGCCCTTCCGATAGGGAAGGCTTCCGAGAGGCGTCTTTCACAAATGCCTATGTGGGGACCTTTAATGGTGTCGACGCGGCTATAGTGTACTTCACATTGATTATCTACAACGCGCCGCACATACCATTCTACGGAGGAGACCCGTAACGGGTCGCTCAACCGTGCCCTGGTGGACCTTAGAGTGTGCGACAGCCATCAAAACTACAGGTTAGCTCATGACCAATTCCAGTGGAACCCCTCCTTTTGCAATAAGGTTCACCGAAATCGAGCTCGGGCGTTTGCCAAATAACCCTTCGTCAGGCTTGCCGAACCTCGTTGCGCCGCTACGTTTCATCAATTTCCTCTATGACTCCTACCGCAAAGATCTGGAGGAGATTTAACATGATCTGGGGTTGTTATGCCGGCCATAATACCTCCACACTCAACTTACAGGGATCCTTAGTGAGTGACAGCCTGGTGGTCAGCAATGCCTTGGCCGACCATTTCCGTGCGGTTAGCAGTTTAAGCCATTACAATAAGGCTTTTCTAGCCTATAAATCAAAGGATGAGTCTCATCATCTCAATTTTACAGCAAAATCTAACGGGAAAACAACGACAACGTGAACATAACAGACAAGACGGACAAAACAACGCCGAACGAAACCAAGAAAGAAAAAGGTCAGGCGTTTTCCCCATGTGTTGACCCACTAGAACAAGAAACAGGAAAATAGACAAAGATAGGGTAAACCTGGACAATTTAAAAATAGGTAATCTCAATAAAATCCCTAATGTCTGTAATTTAATTAGATCAACCCAAGGTAAAGGAATTAAGGTATTTATGCCA
The DNA here is from genome assembly GCA_963969495.1 of Ceratothoa steindachneri. Lineage (NCBI taxonomy): Eukaryota > Metazoa > Arthropoda > Malacostraca > Isopoda > Cymothoidae > Ceratothoa > Ceratothoa steindachneri. The sequence goes on along the minus strand of OZ018325.1, from coordinate 43,787,656 downwards.
AAAAGCTATGTAACTCTAGATATAAAACTGCCATAGACCAGATTGAAAATTTGGAGTTTTAGAGAAAACTAAGAACATTTGATATTCACATAGGTTGTTTTGTATTCCGAAACCTAACGGTTTTACTAGGGCGATTTAGGTCATGTCTCCACTAACCAAATTGTTTAAACCCCCTAAATTTCAAATTCCAAATGTCAGCAAGGTCTTCGAAAACACCAAGGAAGGTGATTACTGTATAAAAATAGACCTTGCCGCTGTATTTTGCTATATTAATCTGCATCCTGAGGCCCGCAGAAACTTCGGGATTCAAACCACCGGAGGAAGTTGGCGCTTAGCCAAACTCTCTGTGTGTTTCTGCGAAGCTCCTTTTATTATGCAGAACATGATTTCCTCCATTTGTAATCATTGGGCTGAATTGGCGGGGGTTAAAATCTATACTTACTTAGATGACATCTTGATGACGGGTAATTTGGAGAGTGTCTTAAATTGGTTAAACTTAATATTAGAATCTAGCCTTGCTATAAACTTTGAAAGAGCTGTTATTACACCTACCAGACAGGTAGAATATTTGGGGCTAATTATTAATCTTTCTCAGAAAACGAACCAATTAACTATGACTATAAAAAATAAAATCATAAGGGCCCTTAATTATGTTAAAGATGATAACTTAAAAGATAAGTTCCGGCTGAAACTTGCCGGACTTCTAAATTTTGTAATTAACTTCATCAATTTACCATTCCTTTGGATCCAAATTTGTCTGAAAAAGGACCCTAGAATTTTCCTGATTAAAACTTCCATACATACGAGTACTGTAATGGTTGCTTGGAAAAGCAAAAATGGAAACAGGGTGCAAAATCTTCTGCGTATGCCTCATGGACATACGCTCTATTAAGCACTATATAGTATGGGAGGCAAAAAGATTCCCTTTGCTTAAAAATATCTATCTTTTTGAATTCATGACAGCATTAGTGGCTTTCTTATTGTTCCCTAGGACAAAAATATATGCAGATAATATTGCCGTATTACACATATTAAGGAAGATAAAAATACCATTAGTAATCTTAAATATATCGTCACCATGTACTCTTACTTTTATTTCCAAAATATTTACATCTGCTTGTTTAAATTTTGTGTACGTAAGATCAAACAAAAATCCCGCCGATTGGGTTTCCCGAACGGTTTAACCGAAATTAAAATTTAGCCCTCTTCCCGACCGTTATATCCGGAGGTATATAAGGATGGGGAGCGGGAAACCTTGAAGCTACCGTACCCTAAAAAATCCTTGTAAGAAGAACGATAATGCTAAGGAGGCTCGACCCATTCTTCACTGACAATAGTTGCGAAGATATCAAGGCCGAGCTAACCAAGCACCAAAAATGGGCCAAGATTTCTAAATTTGAAAAATTCGGGAAAAATATTGTCAAAATAATCTTCGAGAAAGTCGCGATGGCTCAGAGGGCCATGAAGGAGGGGCTTCTTGGGTTCTACCTTCGAATAGTCCCTGAACAGGTCGAAGCTGAGGAATTCATCAGTCTCGAAAGCTGCTTCCGTTGCTTTGCCGTGGAAAAACACCCCGCGAAGGAATGTACGGCGCCCGACGTCACTTGCTCCGTGTGCTCAAAAATTGGTCACAGATGGAAAGAGTGTAGGTCGGAAAAACCAAGACGCGTGAACTGCGGAGTGGACCACAGGGCCTTGGCCATGAGATGTCTTGTCCGCATAGAAGCTCTCAGAACAAAACGGGAAGTAATAAAGCAACAAAAGGAGGCAAAAAAGAAGACCTACGTCGAAGCGGCGGCGACGGCTACAACGACCATCAGTGGAACCGCAGCCCCAAAGCTAGTGATGCCAGGTGAAAGCAAAGAAATAATGACGATGGTTATTGTTACTCACCTGGCGAACCTAGCCAACCCCGGCACCTTTTCGGATCCATTAAACCGTCTCCTACAAAAGAACGGGGTTGAGAAAAAACTGTGGTTCCCGCCCAACCCCGCGTCGCAGGAAATATTAAATATTCAGTTTGTCGACGACGAAAAACAAAAAAGACCCAAACAGACAAGATTAAGGTCCAAAAAACAATAAAAAAACACAGAGGAAAAAGAAACGGAAAAGAACGGACACTAAAAAAAAAATCCCGAAGAAAAAACGACAAAGAAAAAAGAAGAAGACGGAAGTGAGACTAGAAAAAGAGAAGGAAGAGAATAAAGAAGTGGAAAAAAACTCAGAAGAAGATGAAGACGAAATCCTAGGCTATCCTGGAGTACCCCTCACGGAGAAAAGGGATATCCTACTGCGGGGTTTCTTCTTCGGCGCCCAGGACGTGAATCTCAAAGTCTTCGACGCATCTGTGTGCAGACCTCCAAAGGAAAACGTAGAACAACTGCTCGAAGGCATCTACCGTGGCGACTACGAGTGGACCTACGAACGACCTTGTCCGCCGAAGGAAAAAGGAGGACTACTGATGGAGCGCGCGATGTTCATCCCGGACTCGTACATTCACACCGTCAATATGGCCACCTACAAGAAGATAAAAAGTGGCGAAAAAACATCGGACATTGAGTGATAAACTATAGTAGGAAAAAGTGTAGAAAATAGCAAAAAAGCGAATAAATAACGATAATAAAGTGATTAGTGCGAACAATAAATAATAATAATAACGGAAAGTGAATGAATAAATAGCGATAATAAAGTGACTAAATTAGTGGTTAAAACAAGTTATTGGATAATAACGAAAAGTGAATAAATAAAGTAGAAAAGCGAATAAATAACGATAATAAAGTGATTAAAACAAGTGACTAAAATAAATAATGATTAAAACAAATTATTGATAAATAATCTAAAGTGAGAGAAGTAAATAATATTAACAAAAAGTGAGTAAATAATGACACTAAAGTGAATTAAAATATGTTTACAATAAATAACCAGACATGACTAAAATAAATAACAACGAATAAAAGAATAACTCAAATTGGAAATATGTAAATACTATAGTAATCCAATGCAACCCAAAGTGGTATATGGTTATATAAAAATTTAATAATGTTAATAATGTGAACAACCTATTCTAAAAATTAGTAATATGTTTTTATACAAAAAATACCCAATAAATATCAAAGATAAAAATAACTAACATTTAAATTAAAAAATATGGTAAACATGAAGATCGGCGGCGCGAACGATGGGACGCAAAATATTTCGTCCCTGTTCCAAGTTGTTTCACTTTTTTGGAGTAAATTCAAGGGGACTGCTCGTGGGAGGTTTATCACTGAAGTGGGATCCCCCTACGATGATCCTGAGTTTAATTCAATTGGGGGGGCGGTCTGGGGGTAACAGCCTCCAGTATATAATAATAATTGTTTATAGAATAATGTTCCGACGTTTTTATTTAACAAAACGCTCATGAATCTGCATGCGCGGGTGAGCGAAACATACACGCAAAAAAAATATACTTTTTCGGGCGCGCCGCCGATCTTCATGTTTACCAAAAATATGATCCCCAAACAATTCCGCGGGAAACCCCTTTATTTCTTACTCATACTCATATCTTACTCTTCTCCGCTAATTTAACAAAACCTTTCATCACTATTACCATTTATTTTTTATATATATGTATTAAATTTTAAATATTTGTAAAAAATTATTGTATTTCTGTCTCTAAATATATCTCATATATCTCACATCGGTCATAGTCCGCTTTCGCTTCCTGCCAGACGTGTTAGTTTGATTTTGTGTACACAAACACTTATGTATAAATTTTAAAATTTTGAATAATTTTGAACTACATAAACCATTGAATTGTATAACGAATTTTCTAATACAATTTGTAACAATTATGCTTTATATTCCTTCAAATTTACCAAATGCTTTGTATACATTCATAAATTCAAAATTCTTGTAAAAATTTAAAAAAAATAAAGGAGTACCCCAGTGGGGGTAAAATAAAATATTCTTATAAAATCTTTTAAAAATAAAGGAGTATTCCAGTGGGGGTACCTCCATCCGCACCGTCATTTTCTTACTTGTACAACCTTATATGGGTGAAGGGTTTTTACCCATCATCATGGCGTGTTGGGAATATCCTTCCCTTTGTCAAACCGGGCAGAGAAGGGTTGGATGCAGATCACTACCGCCCTATAGCTCTTACCAGCCCTCTCAGTAAGTTGCTAGAGAAGATGGTGTTGGTGCCCTTGAACTGGTTCCTAGAAACTAATCACTTACTGTTCACTTCAGTGCGGTTTTCGCAAGGGTCATAGTACCCTCGACCTCTTAGTACGTTTCGAGGGATCATATATTTTTCGATATTGAGAAAGCCTATGATACAACGTCTTTAAGCAGCTATACGTTTGGGGTATGAGAGGTCTTTTAGCGTCTTTTTTTTACAGTTTCTTAGCATCTCTATCCCTTATGGTGCATGTTGGAGACACGTACTCTGACCTGCAAACCCAAGAAGAGGGAGTTCCTCGGGCAGCGTTTTAAGAGTTTTATGTTTTGTGCATCTGCGACCCTGTTCGTCGATGACTTGGCACTATACTGTTCCTCGCCTCGCCTCGCCTTCCCTCAACAGTGCGTCGGCTGCAACTAGCAGTCGATGCGGTCTAAAAAGTGCACAACTTACAAGATTCCGCTTTTCCACGAGTAAAGCTAAGGCAAGGTATTTCCACCGAGGTAGAGAGGCTCTTGTTCTGCCACCTATTTCCCTACAAGGTGTAGAGATAGAGTTCGTCTCTGAGTTTCGGTTTCTGGGCGTAAATCTTGATCGCAAGATATCCTGGTTACCACACCTACGCCGTCTTCGAACGGGCTGTCTGCAGGCTCTAAACATTTTGAAAGTCCTCTCCCACACATCATGGGGTAGTGATCATCATACACTGCCCTCATCCAATCCAAATTGGAGTGTGGATGCCAAATTTGCTCCTTGGCTTTCCCCTCAGCCCTTAAAATACTGAACTCGATTCACAACCTCGGAGTTCGTCCCTCTAGTGGAGCCTCCCGTACTTCTCCTGCCTTTACTGTGAGAGTGGGGTACTCCCCTTGCCCTATTATCGACTCCAGATCTGCATGAGATACTTCTGCCGTGTGCAGCAGACCCCTGTATCACACAGAGGTTTACAAATACCTGCATGATACCGAGTCAACGGCGGCATTCGATAGGTTGCCGTCCTTACCCGACCCCTGAACTTCCGGATAGGAGATCATCTCTGCAACCTGGATGCTCCAAGGGTCCTTGCCCTTCCGTCGTCGTTGACCCATAGTTGGCGTGCTTCACCTCCCACAGTTTGTACCAGCATGTGGAGCCTGGACAAGTCGTCCGTGGACCATTGCATCCTTAAGAGCCTGTTCCTACAACATGCGACCTTGCATATGCAACACTGCTCGATATACACGGATGTTTCCAAGTCAGTGGGTGGTGTGGGTGCCGCAGCCACCTACTCAGGAGGGTTTTAACTTTTTCTCTGCAGCTTCTATTTTATACCGCTGAAGTTTCAGCTATTCTTTTAGCTTTTACACTGATCCAAATTTCTCTTTTGAAGATATCGTCATTTTCTACAACTCAAGGAGTGTTTTACAGATAATTCGCTCTTTTAATGCTTCCCATCCCTTAGTCACAGAAATCTGCAACTGGCTGGTCCAGAATGCATCCTGATATCGAGTTATATTTTGTTGGATCCTGGGCAACGAGGGGGCTTATCAGCTGGCCCATTCAGCCTACTATGTGTCCCCAGATAACTCTGCATTGCCTTTACGAGATTTATTTCCCTCCATAAGAAAATACATATATCTTTTAGTTGTGGCAGGAAAAATGGGATGGATGTTCATCATTTAAATTATATAAAATCGAAAAGTCTTCGCTCTTGGCCCTCCAGCCTTCAGAGACTACGGTCCTTAGAGGTGGTCCTTTGCCGCGTTCGCATCGGCCACACAAGACTTACGCACGTTCATCTTGTTTCGGCTGATGTCGAATGAGCCCTTGCTGCCGTTTTTATGGTGGGGAACAATCGGTCACTCACCTTCTACTGAAGTGCAGTCATTTCGCCACTCTCCGGTCGTCCTGTTTCCCGACCCTTTTAACTATCCCTCGCCTGTCCCGCCTTCGTTTACTTCTGGCAGTGGAATCTTTGAAACGCACATTTAAAAAATTTTATCACATAGTGGTCTTCTTTTTATATAACTAATTTGCTTCTTTTATTTGCGCTGCCAATTAGAATCCACTCGGATTGGGCCGCTGCCCAACTGGTTCCTTCCCTTAAACCTTGACAGCGAAGTTCTTTTCCATCTCTGAGAAGGATTTTGATGAGGCTGGCCCATCCTACATAGGCTCGCCTTCGCAGGGTGGAAAGTGTGTTCAGTCCCCACCCTTCTATCCTAAGAAGACTAGGGGTTCCTCTCCATCCGCATGGGCTCCAGCGAAGGACTGGTCCGCTAACGCTTTGGCAAGCGACCACGCAAAGATCGGCACCTCTGGCCCCGAGGCTTCCTCTGTCGGGGAGCAAGAACAAAGTAGCAAGTGCGCTGAGCGGAGCTGCGATTACGTCGTGGCCGCTAATTCAGAGACTAGCTGACGTTTTTAGCCCCGCTGGTTTCAAACACTTTATAGTTATTCGCTTCACGTATGGCAGCATGTTGTCTATTTGTCACATGATCCATCAAAGGAGAGCATTAGCTAGCTTAATGGTAGAGCTGAAGGTGACGAGTTTGTCGAAAAGTCACCTTCTGGGGAAGGGGTCGGACCCTTCCGAGACGGCCACGAGTAGTGGCCTTCTGACACTCAATGGCCTGCCAAATATTGTGAGGCTGCACTCTACCAGAACTTCGTAAAGTCATTTAGGCAAGGGAACTCGTGGACTATTTAGATGATTTACTTTACAGCTGGCCGACCCCGGGATGGTCAAGGTCGAACGTGTAACAAGAAAACGAGGGGCCTCGAGACACACATCTGGCACTCTTCGTCACATTTGACCGTGATAGGCTCCTGAGTCGGTGCGTACTGCTAGGTATCGCTACCGCGTGATGGCATTCGTTCAACTACCGCCGAGATGCTACTATTTCCACCGCTTCGGCAATACGAATCCCCCGTGTCGACGTGCAAATTATGGTTTACCCTAAGTCTGTAAGTTGCTCCAAGACAGTACAAGATAAGTTCATATTGGGTATAGCCAAGTGTGTCAATTGCAGAGTGCCACACGCAGCTTCTTCGAAGCAATGTGGTGCGTATCTCCTAGAGAAGGAAATATTGAGAGTTCAGGCTGCGGTCGTTTCATTTCGCGAGGCTAATAAATTGGTCCTGACGCGCCCGGCGCTCCCTGGATTTCAAGGTTAAAAAGACACCCATTGCTCCTGGTCCCTCTAGGGGCCAGGATCAATGGGGCAATTTTTCGCAGGACTTCCTTTCCGTTCTCCATTCAGAACCTTTCTGCCGGCTTCGAGACGGAAGGAGGAAAAGACTCATAGAGAGCACAATCTCTCCCGATAAGTCCTCGAAAGAGACGGCCTCTTCCGCGCCTCGTTCAGCCAACAACGCCCGGAGTCGTGCCTCTGAGAAGTGTACGGCCATTATCGTGTGAATCTTCTCTGTTAAGAGAGCCCCCGCATCTCCGAGCAAGGCCTAGATGGCATATTCTTTGAATGGATTTCCAGCTCACTCCTGACCAACTGGGAGGAGCGGCGAAGGCTAGTATTATCTCGTTCCCCATAAGTAATCATTTTACAGACGATCATGCTGGGTACGGCCCCCCTGCCAACCCTCATGGGGTAAAAGGATTTTGAGAGCCCATCACCACAGAATAGGGCTGGGCAGAAGGATGCGCCATTTACACCCAACATGATGTCTCCGTTCTTCTCTTTGCTTTGAATACCTTATTTTAGGCATTAGCTGTGTAGCTGCACCTTGATTGGAGGTATGCCGTTATTTCTGCGTACATTCCACCGTCAGCCGACTTCGACGAGGGGGACTTCCGCCGCGTCGTTGCACGGTTGCCGAGATGCTTGTTACTGTTCGCGTATTTGAACGGTAGATATCCCCTCTGGAGAGATGCTCGATCAATCCCAGAGCTCGAGTCCTCACCGACCTGATCGATGATGACCTGGATATAGGTGTCCTAAATGTAGATGACTTTACGCATCACTCCCCGAGAACCGCTTCCTTTACCCGTCTTGATCTCTCTCTCTCGGATATGTGGGAATTTTGGGAGACTGAGGGTGCCAAAGAGTCCGCGAGGACTGGGCAACCAGACCTGAGTTCCGCTCTTCTTCGGAGTACATGGCAAGAATCAGGGCCACCTCCCGGGCATCCTGGCAAATAAAATGGGAGACGACCGAGGGAAACTTAAAGTTGCGTGCCATTGCGCCGCGACTGTTACCATGGACCTACCTCCAATGCCACTACCACTTCAGGTCTCTCTCTGTCGTCTTCAAATTTGACACACTGGCGGGATGCAACGCCATTTGATTGAGCGCTCGGTCGCAGTTTATTGCGTTGTTGCCGAGATTATTCGTTACATTCTTGTTGAATGTCCTATTTTGGTTGATCTTCGCGCACGCCACCTATTCCTTACCGGCACTTGCAGGGTCGCTACCGCTTGTCCTTTGTACTCAGGACGAGTTCCTGCATAGAATTGTGGACTATCTTACTCTTCGGAGGAAACTGGCCTCCTCCATTTTATTTGACTGTGACTGTTGAAGGTGCCATGTGCGCCGGGGGGAGGCTGGTTTTCCCCCAACGCCGGCGCGCGTGATTTCTTCTTCGTCCTTTTTTTTTTGTTTTGGGTCTTTTGCAGGGTTTTTTTTATCTAGCCTAGCACAAGGCTGTAACGTGATTACAGTGACTTCTCATACTAGGCAGTTGCCAGCAGAGTTGCCAGAAACCTTTGTGACAAAGTAGCATGTAACAAAATAAAAAGATTAAAAGTAGCAAATTAATTCTCTCCTCTCCCCTTCCCCACATACAACACAGGTAAAAAATATAGTACTTACTTTTAGTATTATTCGAAAATTTCTTTTTAAAAAATGCTGTAATTAAGTCCTGAATTTAATATCTCTTCAGCTTCTTCTTCATCTTGAATATCTTGGTCGTTTTTTTCGTTTTCTGATTAATATCCGATTTATAATTAAGCATTTGTGGCGAAGGATTGAATTCAGCGCAATAAATTTCTCTTTCTTCCAAAATCATTTTAAATTATAAGAATGGAATCTAAAAGTTCAAGGCGAATTCTATTCATAAGTTTAGTCTTTGTTGATCTCAGTCTTATAAATAACCTTTCTGCATTTGCATTGCTTGTTGGTAAACTGTAGAGCTTTAAAGCAAATGTTGTAAATGTACCACCAAAATATGCTCCATCCCTTGGAAGCTCAGATCCAGAGGTGAAAACATCTTTCCATCGAATGTTAAGCATTTGTCCACTCATTTTCAAGAATATCCAATTTAGACTGGTCTGATAGTTCTAAGGGTAGATTAGAAAAAGGAGGACGAGCTGGATTAAGGCGAATGTTGGGGGGAAAGTTATTAATCTTTTTTTCAAAGTTGCACAATTTGAGGGGATTCGATTCAGAAGTCCTTTACAGCAAGTCTTGAGAAAGTTATGACACCTTTGATAGAAATCCTTTAGGACTTCTGATGAGATTATTTTACTTGGCAGCTTATTTAAAAAGACATAACTAAAGTCAACTTTTTCAATAGGCAAGTAAATATTTGTAGAATCCATATCAGCTTCGAGATTCGTATTTTGTGGATAAATTATTCTTCTTAGCATTGTAAGGGTACAATCTTCAAGTTTTTTTAGTAATTTACCATGAACAGCTTTTGTTCACTTTGAAAGAGCAAATTGATTCGTTCAAATTCTGCTAAAATTAGCATTACGAATGTGAGATACAACTCATTTACTGGATCCGAGTACATTCTGTGGAGTTCTCTCACAAGATATTGATCACAGATTGAGGAAGCAAATTAAGTTTTAAAGAATCCCAATTATTAAGGATTCTCTTGACGCAGTTGCTTCTTGCCAGCCATCTAGTTGAAGAGAGCGGAATCAATTGTAATGGGTCCTTTGCATCATTTATTATCCTATATAAATCCATATAAGATTTTCTTCTTAAGGCAGACCGATGAATCCAATTATATGACTCTCTAATCATATAATCTAAGCTCGATGCTCGTAGGCATGTGAACACGCTAAGTGAAGCGCATGACAGATCAATTTATGTAATTGAAATAAGGTTTGTATTTTGTCTTTCTTCATTAGAGGAAAAAGTGAAGGATTTTTTCCGTCAAGATTAGGAGCTCCATCAATCCCAATGGCGAAGCAATTTCCTAAGTTAATTCCTACTTTATTGAAAAGTTTTCCCATGCTTATACAATGAGTCAGCAGTAGTCGACGCCAATCCTTCCTTGATCTAGAGAGGCTCCCCTACTGGATAATTAAATCTACATAAAGGTCAGTATGACAATCGCTGGTCGGCCCGAGGGCACCAGGAGCCGGTCCTCTTTGGGGAGAGGTGCCAGGAAGTATTATGTCTTAACACCAACTAGCGTTCAGGTTCAACCTCCGTCGACCCGGGACAGAGGGACCTGTTCCGCGTCAGAGGTATGTGGCTATAGATACCTATCAGTAGGATTCCTTGCGAAGACGGGAAAGGAAAGAAAGCAGTGTTGTAATTGGTTCTCTGTGTAATGAGAAGTCTAAGATCTACCCACCCGAAAACAGGGGTGAGTACAGCGCGTCCACCAATTGGTAGCCAGATCTCTACGTGCGCTGATGTTTGTATCCGCTCATGCCGGGATTCGAGATCGAACCCGGTACCTTGACGTTTGGAGACCAACGCCGTATCCACTCAGCTAGCATGAACTCTAGTCAGCAGTAGTTTCCGCAACTTCAATTAGTCCTAAAAATTGTGATGATATTTTGTTCTTTCTTCATTGTAATAACAAACGCACAAACAGATGTTTATAGCATGGAATATCTGTAGATTCATCAATTATTGAGGAAAATAAAGACTTATTTATTTATGCTTCCTGTTCTTTGAGAAATTCAGGTGAAATCGCTTCTTTCTTTTTTTAGCAAGGCTGAGGACTTATTTCTATGCAAACGCAAACTTTCTGATTCCTGAAGATGATGAACTGGTTACCGCATCACTCCTCTTAAAAATTTCACTCAGGTGATCAAAAGATTTTATCGCTGTATGACAAGCGACAAACACGCTATGTTTTATTTCTAATACATTTATTCTACTACGATTTTCAAAGAACTTCATTATATTTCTTCTGTTTCACAGAAGATTTGTGTTTAAGTCAGTTTTATGTGCTCTCAATTCGGATTTAAATACCTTACAATACGCTTTAGTCTTGTCATTTATTTCTTCCAGTCATGTTTCAAACATGAGATTCAAAAACCACGATCTTTGGAAATGTAATTTATTCGCTTTGTTCATAATCATCTCTTAGCGTAATCCAATTTAATTGAAAATAAATTACACTATATTAAATCACAAAAAGATAAAATAAATTGAAGTAGGCGTATGCAAAAACCATTACAAGGTAAATAATTTAAAATTCAAATCAACGCCTGCAGGCACTTACACAGTTCAACATCTGAAAACACGATCTTCACGAATCACCATGATTCGTATTAAGGAGGTATGATTATCCGCGCTTTACAGTAATTGAAACCATAGGGTATAAAATTTAAATTATAAAACTGAAATAAAATTAATGGAATTCTTGCTTTAGCTAAATTCAATTTTGATGAAAATAATTTTAAATAATTAAAGAGGATCTAAAGAAACACTATTACGGCGGCAAGTTGCCAAGTTACAATTTTATCAAAAAGAAACTCAAGTCCTATTATTTCTGTTATAAATTTTACAAGTTAACGACAGAGTGAAGTTAATGCATTTTTCATAAGCAAATAATTGTTTTGGATATGGTTGAAAATCGCAAAAAGTAGCACGAATATCAAATGGAGTAGCATAAAATTCACAAAAAAGTAGCACACGATTTTAAAAGGAGCAAAATTCGCGAAAATTCGAAAGCTCTGGTAACTCTGATTCCTTGATGGGCTATATAAAAAAACCCTTCTCAGTGCCTTCATTGGCGTAAGGGTGCCATGTGTCGCTATCATGTGGTTTCCATCGGTCGTTGGCTGCGCCAGTACCTTTCTCACCTAAATTTCTTTTTATGAAAACCCTCGCAAAGAAAAATGAAAATGAAACGGAACTTTTCTAAACATTGCTCACTACTATGTAAATTGATTCACCTATTACATTTCTGTTCTGGGTTATGTGCGAGTACATCATTAAGAATGGTGCGACTGACTTGTGTACACTGGCCTCGAAACTGAGAGGGAACTGCTTAAGACACTACTCACCAAGTGAAAACCTTAGACAGGTTGAGATTCTGCAGTAGGAAGAAAGATTGGGCGGTGGGTGAAAGACGTGAACAAAATTATTCGCTCAAAAAACATTTTACTTTCTAGGACAAACTCTTAAGAGTCTATTATCTTGGTACCAACCACGTATGTAACTGCTGCTCATCCAATGCATATTTGGGGATACCTGAACAGCAAGATGGAGTCGGGTGTAACATGGGCCACCATGTTGCAGCTGACCTATGGAGGACTGCGTGCCCTCCGTATTCTAACGACTGCAAGGGAGGTTTTGCCTACGATGGCAATTGTCATCACCACAGCCAATGCTTAAGGAAACTTGTCTTCTTTCTCGGATTCTCACTTGCACACCTTCAACTTTTACACTTCACTCCTGACTTTGATTTAGTGTGAAGGACCTGACAAACTACATCGTACCTTGCTGAGGATGGCTATGGCCCTTGGTCTGTTTAAATGACTTTCCTCAGACCAACTTGGCATGTAGAGGGCCTGCTCTCTCTTGCACTTAATCCATATCGAAATCACACCCAAAGTTTCCTTTCTACTACCGAACCTGCCTAGTGTTTCTCAAAGGCATTTCATTTGAACAACTTTGGCAGTGCCGGGGGCTCACGAATTTGGCCCAGGAATATGAGGCCCACTTTAGGGTAAGCTTTGGAATGCAAAATATAATATCAGATTCTTACCCTTCCTGTCGCCGGCGTCCAAGCTTCCCTCCCGTCTGCAGTGGATGCAGGCCTATGTCTTCCAAGAGGTGTTGGCGTTCTACTTAAAATAGTTTACCGATCATACACTACTTGATATTTAAACTACGATTGTGATTCTATATCTATCGCCCTAAGCCTCACGCATCATGCATCTCTTAAGTCACCTGCTTTAACATGTCCTTAAAACATTCGCTTCAAAATATCCCCCACCATATCACTCTCACTCTACCAGATTATGTTTACTCATAGAAAATTGGCATTTTCTAAATTCTCTGGATTATTATTTCCTGGTATTTTGAGCAGAGTACTTTGTATCTATTCCTCATTTCCTGTTGTTCCTATATCCAGATTTTTAGGTTTCAAACCATTTAAATTTTTATTTTTCAGGAAAAACGAATCAGTACAGTGGGGGGTCTTAGCGTCATCGTGACAGCACTTCTCGCCCTATTTATCCTCTTTGGAATCTATAAGGTTAGAACTTTCTTGTTGGCCATATCCATAGTGCCGAGCAAGAAACTATTTTCACCTTTTCGTACACATTCGATGATATCAAGTGCGTTTGTGGTATCACACTAAATATTCTACTGGATTTTAGTCGTGTCGAATTTCGACCTCCATCAGAGCAGATCTATATTTGCATATAGACGTTAATGATAAAACTATATTCAAAGTCTTACAAGAAATTCAAATGTCTGAGCAAGATTTATTTTTTAAGGGCAGAGATAAAAAAAAATTCACCGTCTTTATATTTTATTTCAGAACAAAAATCAATCTTGTTTGGGCAGCGGTTTACACATCTCTGGTGTGCACAATATCGCATATCGTACTCATGATAGTAATATTCGTCGTGGATTGGCCTTTTGGATTTGCCGCAGCCATTGGAGTTGCGTTACACTTCTATTCCTTTCTCGCTATCAGGTCATACGCTTATGAGGTGAGTTGAGCTACCATAGTTACGCGAGACCCCTTTAAAGAAGGGGGAGGTGTACAGTGTATAATGTATGCGAACTGAAAACTAGGGACTAGTTACAACATACGGGGGGGATTGAAATGAAGGTTGGCTCCTTTAGGATTTCATTAGTTATGAATTTGAGGTTTCTATTCAGAAAGCTCTTCCCCCCTCCTTCCCCACACACACTAAGGCCACGGCGATTTGCTTGCCTGGCCGACGTGCTGACGGGCCTCAGCGCCACCTCCGGCCACAGCTTAGCCTCTTCTCCTTTCAGACACCATATCTTCTTACCCTGCTTCCTCACTTTCCCTGCAACCATTCCCACAAACTTCTCTGGTCCGCCTCTAATTTCAAGGATAGACACCGACCAGCTTCCTCTCACTCGGCCATCACGGATCGAGTCGCCCTTCTGCAACTCGATCTCTTCTAGAACGATAGTCCCTCCTCTACTTAACAGGGAACTACCAAGAGAGCAGGCAAGCGGCCAAATATTGACCCGGCTCGATAGGGCCACGCCCCCTTAGGTGGGAAAGGGATAACGGCCCGTCGGCCACTGCGCCCCCTAATGTAATCCTAGTAATGTATCTCGAGTTTACAGGGGATCACCGTAACTGATCCGCCGGCATTAGACAAGACAAACTCAACCTCGAATGGGATCCATGATATCATGTGGGGAGGGACATGCCCCCCCCCCATGAGATTCATATGGTCCCCTACCTGACACAGCCCTAGACGGAGGAATCTTGGACGGGATCGAACCCGGGCTCGATACCAAGCACCGAACCTGAGTCCGCCCTTGTGCAAGCTTCTCCACAGACTCTTCGGGCCACCGAAGACTCACAAGGAGAGGGGGGATATATCCTCCCCCGGCTAGTGCTCCTTTGACAGCCAAGACCTTCTCCATTTCAAAGAGAGATATTGATGAGTACGGTCCATCTGGCCTAAGGGTTCCTCTCGGCGGTGGATAGAAGCGGGTTCATTCACCACCCTCCTCTACTAAAAATAAAAGAAACATGAAAAAGACTCGGAGCTCGTCTCGCTCTCCACGAGAGAGCCGGGGACGGACAGGTCCGCTGCCGTTTCGGTAAGCGACGAAGCCGAGATCAGCACATCTGACCCCGGGTATTTCCTGGGGCAGGGAGTTCCAGACAAAGACTAAAGTCGCAAGTGCGCAGAGCGGAGCCTCGATTACGTAGGGGGCATTTCATTCAGAAATTACCCGTCGCTTCCTAGCCCGCTGGCTTTTGGTTATTTTCTCCACTGATGGAAGCGTGTTAACCAAGGACAACATGTTACATCAGAGGATAGCACTAGGTAATCTGATTGGTAAAGAGCCGAAGATGACCTGTTTCTCGAACGGGAGCCTTCTGGCGAATGCGTCGGATCCTTCCAAGGCGGCCATGATTAGTGCCCTTCGAACATTTGATGGCACACTGGCGAGCTTGACTCATGAACTTCGTGAAATGAGTGGTTTACGCGAGGGAACTGGGGGACTACTCCATAGATGACACCACCTTAGAGATGGCTGATCCAGGTGCGATTAAGGTCGAAAGGTTGATGATAAACCAGGAATACGCCTCGAGACCCACGCCTAACCTTCGTCACGTTTGAATATGACAGGGTCCATTAGTCAGTGCGTGCCGTTTGGTATTGATACCACGTGAAGGCAATCCTGCCACTGTCACGGAGGTGCTATTACTGCCACCGCTTCGGTCATATGTATCATTCCTGTAGACGTGCAACCACAAGACCAAATTGTGTATGGCCAAGTATCTCAATTGCGGATAGCTGCACCCCGCTTCTTCGAAGCAATGTGGTACGTATGTCCTTGAGAAGGAGATCCTGCCTGTTCAGGCTACGGATTGTCTCTCATTTCCCAAAGTTAAGGACTTGGTCGGGTCGCTCCCAGTACAGCTGGTGGCACAAAAAGATCACACCCAGCCCCGGCTAAAATCAACAATCCCCCCCCCTTCTTCCAGCGTGACCGTTTCCCGTAAGGCGAAACGGCCACGCGCTCCACCGAGTCGTTAGACTCACCAGAGGCAACACCTGCGAATTTGGTCGTGAGGCCGTCCTCCGGGGTTTCTAAAGCTGCTCACCAAAAGGAGGACAGCACCAAAGAAGCTTCCGCTCGTACGCCCACACCCAGTGCTAGGCTGGGTGACTCAAAGATAGTGGATCCTCCAAAGGAGGGATCCCCGCCAGCCTAAAGTTTAGAGGCGGAGAGAGGAGAAGACTCTCATGGCGAGCCCACCCTTCCCCGATATATCCTCCAAGGCGACAGCGTACTGTCCGGCCAACAGCGCTTGGAGTTGTACCTCCGGGAAGCGTATGGCCTTTCCCGTGAGGGTCTTCTCTTCGAAGAAGGCCCCCGCATCGCCTCCGAGCTGGACCGGGAGGGCATATTCCTTCAATGGAATTTCCGTGGACTCCGGGACAACTGGGAGGAGCTGATGAGGCTGGTCTCCTCCCGTTTTCCCTTACTTATCTTTTTGTAGGAGACTCTTGCAATAAATATAAGATATATGAGTTTTGCAACACCACAACCACGGGATGGTGGCCGGGCAAGAGGATGCGCCATTTACCCCCGGCATGATGTCTCCATTCTTCTCTTTGCATTAGATACCTCCTTTCAGGCAGTAGCTATGCAGCTACTAGTAGCCTGAATAGGAGGTATGCTGTTATTTCCGCGTGCATTCCACCGTCAGCCAACGTCGATACGGGGGACTTCCTCCGCGTTGTGGCATAGCTGCAGAGGCCCTTTTTCTTGCTCGGAGATCTGAACGGTAGACACCCCATCTGGGGAGACTACTCGATTAATCCTAGGGGTCAAGTCCTTGCCGACCTTATCAACAAGCTGAAGATGGGTGTCCTAAATGTGGATGACTTTATGCATTATTTTCCATCCTCGATCTATCTTTTAGTTCTCCGGATGCACATCCTCCTTTCGGGGAGGTCAATGGTCTAAATGGGAGTGATCACTTTTCCATTCAAATATCATTTTCTGGGTCGCTGCCCCCCGAGAATCCGCCCCGTTGGTGCTTGGTGCGGGCGCGTTGGTCTGTATTTCAGGAAATGACTGATTTATCTGTCTCAGTCGAAGAGTTTAGGTCGGTAGATGAGGCCGTTGAGTTTTCTGCCTCACCTCATCGCCGTGGGCTAACTAATATTCCTAGAACGTCTGGCTGTTTTGCACGCCGACCACTCCCGTGTTGATCAGACGAGTGTGAGACGCTCCTCAAACAGAAGTGTTATGCCTAAATGTGCTATAAGAGCTGCCAGAACGAATTCAAAACTCGGTGAATTTCGTCCAGCTAGAGCTCGGTTTTGGTATATTTCGAAGCACGCCCGCAGCTCTTCTTGGCGGGCATACGTGTCTTCACTTAAAGACCCCCTCTATTAGAGGTGTGGTAGGAAGTCAAAAGGATTCGGGGTTAGTTCGTGCAGGTCTTCCCCCAGTTCTCCAGGAGAATGGGAGCGCAATCTCGGACCCCGCATCCGTGACTTTATGGTCAGAAGCGGAGAACCCTTTAACTATATGTTTACTTTGAGTGTGTTGCGTTCCGCTCTCGCTTCGTGCGCGGACACCGCCCATGGCCCAGACGATGTCCCGTACACCATGCTTCGACCCCTGGGTGAGCGAGGCATGGCCTTTCTCTTAGATTTCTTCAACAGGATCTGGGTAGAGGGTATCCTCCCATATTCCTGGCGAATCGCTACTGCGCTCGTTTTTCTCAAACCGGGGAGAGATCACTCTACCCCGGCTGGTTTCCGCCCAATCTCTCTAACTTCCTGCGTGTGCAAGTTCATGGAGAAATTGGTAAATGTTAGATTAGCCTTTATTTATGGACAGCAGAGGTTATTTGTCTTCTGCACAGTGCAGCTTCCGTAAGTTCCACTCCACGTCGGATGCTCTGCTCCGACTGGAAAATGACGTTTGCGAGGCCTTCCTTCGTAGACAGCACTACGCCACGGTGTTTTTCGATCAAGAGAAGGCCTATGATACCGCAAGGCGATACGGTATCATGGAGACTCTCTACACGATAAGGGTGAAGGGACGCTCCACATTGTTTATATTTGAATTTTTGCGAAATCTTCGATTCAGCGTACGGGTGGGTTGAGCCCCCTCTGGCCCACAGGAGCAGAAAGAGGGTGTCCTGCAGGTAAGTGTCCTCAGCGCCACACTCTTTGCCCTGAGCATCAACGGCATCACCTCGGTGCTGCCCGAAGATGTTCTCCCTACGCTCTACGTGGATGACCTTTAGATATCTTTTGGCACGGCCCAGATGCCTCCTCTGGAGCGTCGACTCCAACAGGCATTGAACCGCGTCTCTCGCCATGCCGAAGCGCACAAGCTTCGGTTTTCCTTGGCCAAGACTAAGGTGGTGCACTTCTGCCGCCATCCAAGGCTACACCTTTATCCAGACTTGTTTCCAAATGGGGTTCGCCTGGAAGTGGTGGACTCACACCGTTTCCTTGGTCTTGTAATTTGACCGACGCCTCACCTGGGAGACTCAGATTCGCAACCTTAGTGTTTCTTGTAGCCGCGCCATAGATACTCTTCGTTTTGTGACGTTCAGGGCGTGGGGGTTAATAGGGGTACTGCATTACTTTTTTGTTGATCCTTTGTTTGTTCGAAGCTCGACGACGGATGCGAGTCTTATGCATCCGCAATCGAACGTGTATTGCGGAAGGTTGACTCAATCCATCACACAGACCTTTACCTGGCGACCGATTCCTCCCATAAGTCCCCCATTGAGAGCCTACTTGTCAAAATTGGAGGGGATGCCACTCGCTCTTCGCCGCGTATAGTGCATTATTCGACTGTACGCGCCTACAGCTCTCACTGTATCCGCAGCTGATCTCGACAGTGCCTATGCCGCCGAGAAAAGCTAGTCATACAAGCCCTTTGGGTTTAGGGCTATGAAACTCCTTCGAGATCTAGGTATAGCTCTCGGGCTGATGGCGCCCCTGGATCTGCACATGACGCCACCCTGGAGGGTACCACTTTTGACTATTTGACCCCACGGCTCTGCCCCCAAAGTTTATACAGTGCCTTTTGCTCCTTTTTGGAGCAAACTTCGTGTATCGGTGGAACTGTGCCAGTGTATACGGATGGCTCCGATTCCCAAGGAGGTTGGTTTCCACGCCCTGTCCCGTCTGTTTGAAGTCGGCGGAGCTCTGCCAGGCTCTGCGTCTGGCTTCACGGCCGAGCTGGTTGCAATACACCTCTCAGTACGGGAGATAACGCGACGTTCCCGGTTCAGAGACCGGATTTTAATTTATAGTGACTCATCAAGAGCCCTGAATGCTCTCGGGGCATTGGAATCTCCGCATCATCCAGTTCGCGATATCCGTGACGCCCCGGTTTTGGAGAGCCGGGTGGATGTCGAGATTATCTTTTGCTGGGTTTCTGGACATATAGGAATTGCGGGGGAATTAGTACGCCGATAAGGGCGCTAAAGAGTTCCCGAGGACTAGGCGACCAGACCAGCGTTTCGCTCTTCCTCACGCCGTTTACAGGGCAGGAATACCAGCTGCCCACCTGGCTGCCTGGCCAAGAAGATGGGAGACGGTCGAAACGAACTTAAAGTTACGTGCCATAGCGCCGCGACTGTTCCCATGGACCTACCTCCCAATGACGTGACGGCTTCAGGTTGCTTTCTGTCGTCTCCGAATTGGACACACTCGCGGGACGCACCGCCATTTGATGGAACGCTCGCCTGCGCCTTATTGCGACCACTGCGTTGTCACCCAGACTGTTAGGCACATTCTTGTTGAATGTCCCACAAAAAATACTATAGTTCCTTTGTTTGTTCGAATCTTGACTATGGAATCGTGATTGTTTTATGCATCCGCATCCGAGTGTGTATTGCAGAAGGTGGATTATCCGCTACACCGGTATCCTCCTGGCGACCGGTGCCATCGTCACGTCAACCATTAAGAGACAATTTAGCAATGATTCTCCGTGTACAGTTCATTATGAGCCCCCTGTACGTTCGAGCCCGGCACCTCGCTCAGTTGCCAAAGACTCTCACTGAATCCACAGCCCATCCCGAAGGTACCGATGGTGCCGAGAGACGTCTCTCATACCAAGCTATTTGGGTTAGGGGCTAGTAAACTCGTTTGAGAGCTCGGGCTGGTGGCCCCCTTGGTTCTGCCCATGTGCCCATGACGTCACCCTCGAAGGTACTCTCTTTGACTATTTTTCAGCACGCCGTTGCTTCCAAAGTTTCTAGAGTACCAGGAGTATTCGTTCGGCCTTTTTGGAGAACACTTCGTGTCACTCTAGATCCGTGCCAGTGTATAAGAATTACTCCATGTCCCAGGAAGGGGTCTTATTCCACGCCGCTCCGCGTAAAGGAGGGGGGGCTCTCAAGCCCAATAGGTTAGGAAGAGGGTGTCCCGCAGGGAAGTGTCCTCAGTGTCACACGCTTTGCCCTGAGCATCAACGGCATCACCTCGGTGATGCCGGAATATGTTCTCACTACGATCTACGTGGACGACCTTTCGAACTCTGCGCAGCCCAGATGCCAACTCTGGAGCGTCGACTCCAACAGGCATTGAACCACATCTTTCGCTATTCCGAAACGAACTGGCTTAGGTTTTCCTTAGCCAAGACTGAGGTGGTGCATTTCTGCCGCCATCCATGGCTACCCTGACCCAGACTTGTTTTTTAATGGGGTGCGGCTGGAAGTAGTGGACTCGCACCGTTTCCTTCGTCTTGTATTTAACCGACGCCTCACCTGGGAGGCTCATTTTTGCAGCCTTAGGGTCTCTTGTACCCGGGCCATGGATATTCTTCGTTCCGTGATGTTCAGGGCCTGGTGCGCTGATAGGGCTACTGCCTTACGTTTTTATCGATCCTTTGTTCGTTCGAAGCTCGACTATGGATGCCTGGTGAGAGGTGCCTTCCGCACTTCCCCCATTGAAAGTCTACTTGTCGATGCTGAGAATATAACACTCGCTCTGCGCCGTACACAGTGCATTATTCGCCTGTACGCGCGAGCATGGCTCCTCCCTCAGTTGGCAACAGCTCTCACTGCATCCGCAGCTGATCTCGACGGTTCTTATGCCGCCGAGAGACGCCAGTCATAACCTAAGCTCTTTGGGTTTAAAGCTAGGAAACTCCTTTGAGAGCTAGGTATAACTCTTGCGCCGGTGGCACCCCTGGTTCTGCCCAGGGTGCCACCCTGGAGGGTACCACCTTTGACTATTTGTCACCATACCTCTGCTCCCAAAGCTTCTACAGCGCCCGGAGTATTGAGTTCGGCCTTTTTGGCGCACACTTCGTGTCACGCTGGAACCGTGCCAGTGTTTCCAGATGGCTCCAAGTCTCAAGAGGGGGTCAGTTTCGACGCCGTATACCCTCTGTTTTATGTCAGTGGTGCTCTGCTAGGCGTTGCGTCCGTCTTCACTGCCGAGCTGGTTGCAATACACTGCTCGGTACGGGAGATAACGCGAGGTGCCCGGTTCGGAGACTAGCTTGTGATTTATTACGATTCACAAAGCGCCCTGAGTGCTCTCGGGGCATTAAAATCTCCGCTTCCCCTCGTTCGCGATATTCGTGACGCCACGATTTTGGCGAGCCAGGTGGATGTCGAGATTAACTTCTGCTGGGTTCCTGGACATGTAAGAATTGTGGGGAATGAGCGCGCCGATTATGACGACAAAGAGTCCGCGAGGACTCTGCGACGGGACCAGCTTTTCGCTCTTCCTCACACCGATTACAAGGCACGGATACGGGCAGCTCTCCGGGCTGCTTGGCAAAGAAGATGGGCGACAGCCTAGAGGAACCTAAAGTTGCGTCCTATTGCGCTGCGGCTGTTCCCATGGACCTACCCACAAATCCCGCGACGGCTTCAGGTTTCTTTCTTTCGTCTCCGAATTGGACACACTCGCAGGACACACTGCCATTTGATGGAGCGCTTGCCTGCGCCTAATTGTGAAGACCTCGTTGTCCCCCAGACTGTTCGGTACATTCTTGTTGAATGCCCCAGTCTGTGCGATCTTCGCGCACGTTACCTGCCCTGGTATCGGGACGAGCTGGGTCGCTACCGCTTTTCCCTTGTATTCGGTACGAGTTCGTGCACACCGACTTGTGGAATATCTGATTTTTTTTAATGAGGTTGGCCTCCAATTTATAAGAGTTTATTATTGGTGGCTTGCTCCTGCGCCGGGGGAAGGCGGGCTTCTACCCGACGCCAAAGCATTCTTCCTTCTTTTTTTCGTTTGTTTATTTCTGGTTGTTTTACTTTTTCTCTGGGTTGGGTAATTTTAAACTTTCTTAGCACTAGGTTTACGATTTTGGGGTGGAGGCTGGCCTCTTCCACTTTGTTTGACTGTTGTTGTGGGTTGTATGTTCCTGCGCCGGGGGGAGGCGGGCCTACCCCCGACGTCGGGGCGCGCTCCCTTCTTGCCTTTCTTTTATCGTTGTTATTTTTTATTTGCAATTTTATTTGTTTTTTGTTATTTATTTTAATATAGCCTAGTAATAGGCTGTAGTGAGTACAGTGACTTATGTCCAAGTAGGCAGTCGCCAGATGGGCTCGTAAAAAATAAAATTCCACGTCGTATCCCCTCTGTTTGAAGTCACCGGGGATCCCTCGAGCCCTGCGTCTTTCTTCACGGCCGAACTGGTTGCAGGCCATAACGCGTCGTGAACTTTTCGACTATTAGAGCGCCCAGAGCGTTCTCGGCGCGTTGAAATCTCCACACAGCTTGGTTCGCCTTATCTTTGACACCACGTTTGCCGAAAACTGCGTCGTTGTCGAGATTATATTCTGATGGGTTCCTGGACACGTGGGAATTGCGGTGAATTAGGGCGCCAGTGTCAGTGAGGACGTGGCTACTAGACCAGCGTTTCGCTCTTTCTCACACACTACATGGCATGAATCAGGGCAGCCCTTTGTGACGCACCGCCATTTGATGGAGCCCTTCCCTGCACATATTGCGACATTTGCGTTGTCCCCCAGACTGCTCGGCACTTTCTTGTTGAATGTCCCAGTCTGGGTGATCTTCGCATAAGCTACCTCTCCCGGTAACGGGATGAGCGGCGTCACTACCGCTTGTCCCTTGCACTCGGGACGGGTTCCTCTACACAGATTTGTGGACTATCTGACTTTTTGAATGATGTTGGCCTCCATTCTGAGTTTGTTGTTGGTCGCATGCTCCTTCGCTGGGGGTAGGCGGGCCTATCCCCGACACCGGAGCACGCTTCCTTCTTGCCTATTTGCTTGTTTTCTTCTTGTTGTTTTTTTTTAGCCTTTGAACTTTATTGTTGTAATTTGTTATTTACATATTGTTATTTGTTTTTTTAATATAGCCTATAGTAGGCTGTGTTGTGTACGGCGACTTTTGTCCTAGTAGGCAGTCTCCAGATGGGCTACCTAAAGTAAAAAAAAAATCCTGTACAGACATGGAGATTATTTACTTTTTGGATGGGGTTGGCCTCCATTCTGAGTTTGTTGTTGGTAACATGCTCCTGCGCCGAGGGGAGGGGGGGGGGCGCTCCACCCGACGCCGGCTCGTGTTTCCCTGTTGTTTTTTCGTTTTTTCTTTAATTTTGATAATTTTACCTATTCTAGCACGAGCTGACATTCTAAATTAGGGTGACTTGTGCCATTGAAGGGAGTCGCCTTTAAAATACTAAACCCCTTGTTGCCGAGGCTCTTCCAGGAGCTCAATCTTAATCATAGACGGATGGGCAATCATTTTAGGCAGCGGGCCGCACGCACTTAACAGTTAGATGCAAATTTCGAACACATATATTAATTGCAATTACCTTTGTGCATTTGTGGTATCGACCCCGTCCCCGGCCCGACAGTGGGTCGGAGACCCTCACACCTATTCCAGGCCCCACCTCAGCTCCCCGGACCATCGCAGGAGCAACTTCGCCGTCTCCTGGGGTCTCTTCCAGAGATCCACCGGGCCCAGTTCTGTAGGTATTTATGGGCAGTTGAAGAGATGTGTGGTGTTGTGTATCTGTGTTAGGCATTTGGGGCAGTTTGGTGTTGTATGGGTGGTGGGAGATATTTTGCGCATGTATGACGTCAGGAAGGGTGATTTGCTTGTTCGTATTTGTGCTAGTGTTCTTCTGATCTGCTTTGTGAGTGTTCTGGATTGTGGATGGTTGGAGGTGGTGCACTTAATATTTTGCTGTGGGTTCTGTTTGTCAAGTATTGTTGTGTGATCTGAGAGTAGATTGTTTTCATGTTTTGCTTGATTGTCTTTTCTGTAGTTGTGTTAGGGTCTGTGTCTAAGTTGGTGATGTAGTTGTTATTGTTATCGAAAATGGTCTGTTTTGGGTGTCGGTGATTGGGAGGTTGTCTAGTGATGTAGTGGAGGGGATGATTTGGATGTTGTGTTTTCTTCATTTGTGGTGGTGGTGGTGACCCCGCCCCCGGCCCGACAGTGAGTCGGGGACTCTCACACCTATTCATCATTATCATCACTAACTCTATAATTGTATAACGGGATTTTTGAAAATGGGTGAAAAATTAATAAATGTTTTTTTCCTTAGTGGACAAATGTTTTTTGCATTTTTTTAAAAAAATAATTAGAAATCGCAAAGTTCATAAATGTATTAAAATTAAGGGATGGATGTTTTTTATTTTTTCCTATATAAAAGCAATTTTAGGTGAAAAAAAGCTTTTTCACTAACTATAATTTAAGAAGGGGATTTTTTTGAGTATTTGAATAATAATTTCATCTTAGTTTGGTCATGACTTAAGTATATTTTAAATTTTTATCAAGGTAATTTCTAAGAATTTCTTTAGAGTTTGAAAAAACAAAATAGTTTAGTTCAGAAAAAATAAATATTATTATAATTGTCGAAGTTCAGAAAATTTATAAAAAATTAACCATGGCTGATTTTTTTTAGATTTTAAATTTTAATTTTAGTAGCGAAGCGCAAGCTCCCCCCATACGGGAGAGTGGCGAAGCCATTGCCTGGTTTTAGAATAACAAATTATTGACCATTTAGCCAAAATCTTCATTATTTTCTTATGTAAATGATATTCTTAAATGAGCCATTTTAAAATATTTCATTCGTAGATAAAATATTCTTTAAAAATGCAATAATTTATAAATATTTATTCTTATTACCCATATCTACACACTCTTTCGCTCGCGGAAGTTAAGCTACATTAAGTGCGGTTGATACTTAGATAAGAGACGCCTGGGCCCTGCGTAATGATCACATGATGTAGAATTCGAAATTGTGATTGGGATTCCACGTCAAGCTGTAGATCCCCACCTGGAAACAATTTAATAGGTGTAGCAAAACTATTCACAAAAATAAGCCTTACTTATTAATGTGTAGCTATATCTTTGACTATATGCAAACCAGACAATGGCTCCGCCACTCCCCCTTACGGCCCTACGGGGGGAGCTTGCGCTTGCTACTAAAATTAAAATTTAAAATCTAAAAAAAAGCAGCCATGGTTAAATTTTTTTAAATTTTCTGAACTTCGCCAATTATAATAATTTTAAAAAGGAAATTTAAACTAAATTTCCCCCCTTTCAAAATATCACGTTGCTAAAATATAGTTATAGAAGAAGATATATAAAAATAAATTTTCTAAACTTCACCATTTGTAATTCTTTGGGTATTAAAAAATTCACAAAATTCCGATACTTATATTTATTTCTGAACTTCACCATTTTGTTTTTTGATATTATAAAAGAATTATTAGAAATAACTTTGATAATAAAAACATAAGTCATAAACAAACTAAGATGAAATTATTATTCAAATGCTAAAAAAAATCCCCTTCTTAAATTATAGTTAGTAATGATGATGATGAAACACGGGCCTTATATCAGGGGCGGGCAAACTGCAGCCTTCGCGGGCTGCAGTTTGCCCGCCCCTGATATAAGGCATAGTAAAAGATTTCGCTTTGGCCGTTTGGGGGGCATTTTTAGTAGCGTGCGAGTCAGGTCGCGAGTGATTCTACATCTCATTCTGTCGGTCGGTCCCCGTTTTGCTTGTATTTTTGTTTCTGTAATAACATTGTAAGTATTCGGCTGATTCTAACGAAATTTAAAACCGTTATGTTGTTTTACATTCTCTTTCAAATGGTATAACCTACATGGTCCTTCCAAGGTTAGCCCATGAATGATTTTGTTTTGGCAATAACATCATAACTTTTCGGCCGATACTCTGCTAGACTAGACTAAGCTTTAATATGCTATACTCTGCTAGGCAAGCCTAGAATATGTTGTGCTATGCTAGGCTATTATCGGCTGGGCTATACTATGCTAATCTAGGCTATAATATGCTATGCTAGGATAACATATAGCATGTTAGGCTAGACAATAATAAGCTATGCTTGACTAGGGTATAATAGTATGGTATAGGCTATACATGTCTAGGATGGTTAATGCTAGGCAGGGCATGAAAGGCTATACTAGCTAGGCTATGGTATGCTAGGTTAGGCTATGATATACTAAGATATGCTACACTAGACTAGTCTTCGCTATACGAGACGAGGATAAGCGAGGCTTTGCTAGGGTAGGCTAGGCTATGTTATGCATGCTATGCAAGGCTAGGCTAAGATCTAATAGTCTAGTCTAGGCTAGGCAATACTATTATATACTATACTATAATAACTAGGCTAGGGTAAGGTAGGATATGATATACGAGGATAGGCTAGGAAATGCAATGTTAAACTATTCTAAGCTATACTAGGTTAGGCTACGCTATACTATTCTAGACTAGGCTATACTATGTTATACTCTGGTAAGCTTTACTATCCTATTTATTCTAGGCTGTAATAGGCTAGTTTTTGTTAGGCTAGTCTTTACTATGGTTTCTAGGCTAAGATACGGCATACTATACATCCTCTGCTAAGATAGGCTAAGTCATACTATGGCAGGGTAAGTTATACTATGTAAGGCTAGGCTACACTATGCTACCTACACTAGAGTATGGTATAGTAAGTTTTACTATTATAGGGAATCATAGGCTAGACTTGGTTATACTAGACTAGGCTAACCGATGCTAGGCTAGGCTAGGCTATGACATAATCTACTCTCTGTTATACTATGCAATGATATACTATGATAGGCTAGGCTAGGCAGGATTTACTATGTTAGGCAATCTAGGTTAATCTATACTATGCTAGGCTATGCTATAAAATGTTATACTATTCTAGGCAATACTAGGATATGCTATGCTATGCTAGGCTAAGAGATACTATACTACATATATTATACTTTACTATACTACTCGTATGTTTTGCTATGCTATGCTATACTAAAATATGTTATGCTATAATATACTATGCTATAATATGATAAGCACCACTATGCAATAATATGCTATGTTATACTATGCTATAATGTTATATGCTATACTATTCTAGACTATGCAATTAGGATTGTGACCATTTTTTCGCCTTTCCAATTCCATAAATGAGGTGTGACTGTACATCTTCTCACTATGTCGGTCGGTCGACGTTTTGCTTTTTTTTTAATAACATGCTAACAATTCAGCCAATTCTAACGAAATTTGAAACCCTTATGTTGTTTTACATTTTCTTTCGAATGATATAATGGCCAAAGTGCTCCCAAGTTAGCCAGGGAATTATTTTCTTTTGGCAATAACATCATAACTATTCCGAATATTCTAACGAAATTTGAAACCCTTATGTTGTTTTACATTCTCTTTCGAATGATATAATTACCAGTCACCCAACGTTAGCCAGAGAATTCGTTTTTCGGGCAAGAAAATCATAACTATTCGGCCGATTCTAACGAAATTTGAAACCCTTAAATTGTTTACATTCTCTTTCGAATGATATAATTGCCAAGGTCCTCCCAAGGTTACTCCGGGAATTATTGAAAGTTTTTAAAGTCGTAAGGACATAAATCAGAATAAGTGAGGGCGCGCTACTTTTTGGTCACCAGACCTTATTGTCATAGCAACTCTGAGTGCGGCAAGTTATCTCGAGGCATTGTAATCTCCGCACACCCTCATCCTATCATTTGTAATGTCACTACTGCCTCTCGAAGTGATGTGCGGATGGTCTTCTTTTAGTTCTTCTGAATTGTACGTGTAGTGGTGTCAGTGTAGTAGTCGGATGAGCAGGAATTCTGCACAGGCTTCGCCGCTCAACCGACGCTTTGCTTTTCCTTATAGCGGGTAACAGGGTGACCGCATTAGGATTGTTTGATACCTTAGACAGTGAGCCAGTTTTGAGTTAAATGCCTTAGTCTGGGCGAGCTGTTCCCGCAATACCAAGTATACGGGGCACCTTTTTTGGTAGTATTTTATTATGCTTAAATGTTCATCTACCCCTATAGATTAAAGGATTATTGGTATGGTTGTGATGGGTAAATCTAGCCTTGATAAGATTCTAAAATTTCTAAAAAAATTATGTAGTAGCATTTTAAAGTGTACAAGTTGTCAAAAGTTTAGAATACCTATTTGTTAGTTTATTATATGTAGATCTTTGTCTGAGTAGTTCTATAGGTTTTCATATTTTCTTTTATAGGCTCCCGAACTTGTTCTTTGGTGGGTATACCTTCAGGGTAGCTTCTGCCATTTAATCGAAGAAATCTTGGCTCTTAAAATCTAAGACAATATTTTTCACTCAAATAATTAGTTTCAATGTTAATACATAAATTTTCTCCTTTTAGGCTCAAGAATCCATGCCCAAGGATAATCCAGTTTGAATGATCAATTCTACGGTAGCTCAGAGATCTCTAAACCAGTAAATCCATATTAACTCTTTTGTTGCCCTCTAATAAATGGGAATTTGTTAATCCTGCCTATGGATAAAGTGAAATTTTTCTTTAAGTTCATGTTCTAGTGTATTTAGGATTTTCATTGAAATATAATAAGCTTAATATTGAACGTTCCAAACGTTGTTTCACTAGCTAAAATTTTGATTATGTGGCATTAGAATATAACTAGATCCTTGTAACAAAGAATTTTCTTCAGTTTGTTTTTGTAATCCCCGTTCGTTTTTTGCCTCCATTATCGGAAGGAGATCAGACTATCAATTGGAAGCGCTCGAATTGAGTACCAAAATTCCTGAAAAAAAGAAGAATAAAGATCCTGAAACCTCGTGCAGATGAGGCGGGCAATGATTAAATAGCAATCATAGTTGAGCTTTAGGAATAAAAAAATAGGAATACAATCGAAAGAATTTGGAGAGCAGGCAAAAAGACCCCAAAACGACAAACTGTAAGAATATAGAGGTGCGAGTACAAATTTAGCGCCAGGACTAAGCGAGAATAGTACCCTTAATGCATTTCAGTGTCAATAAAAGAAACAGAGATCTCATGTGCATTTTATAATGAAGTTGAATGTGGTGAATTCTAATTTGATAACAAAAAATTACCATCATGTAACATTTTATTATAAATTGCCGATTTAATAATTATGCAATTGATACAGATTTCCACGATACATAAATGTTTTCGCTCCCCAAGTCAAATTGAATGTTCGATTGTAATTTATTTATTAATAGATAATGAATCGGCATGTTTGTTAGCATTATATAATGTATTAACCTACATTTTAGTATTTACAGATGTCTCAGGTGCGTCACGCTTTAGGTTCCACCAGAAGTCAGCCAGCATAGCAGGGCTCGATTTTCCCTTATATCTGTTTTCCATTGACGCTATATTTTGATGGAACCTCTCTCCATGTTCCACTCACATCTGCATTCTCTGGGAACTAGAATGCACTTGATTAGGCTCTCCATTATACGCTCTCGCTGGGCCCTTTGGTGCTTTCCCAGAAGTCCTTTGAATGCATGCCAGGCCGCTAGCTCAGTTTCATCCATTGTCTTCTCGAAATCCTCATCAGGTCTAAGTTGACGAATCTGAGCGCCTACGAATATGCCTTCTTTAATCTTGGCATCACAAATTTTAGGGAAGATCGCTTTGAGGTACTGGAAACATGGCTTGTTATGTTACAGTGCTCTAGTAAATTGCTTCATAAAGCCTAGTTTTATATGCAGTGGTGGAAAAATGATTTTCTCCTTCATAACTAGTTCCTCATGAATTACATTATTGCATCCAGGCGTCGTAGTTTCTCGAGGTGACCATTCTGAACGTACATAATGTTCTGATCTGGCCTTACTACCCCACTTGCAAAGGAAGCACATAAACTGGTGTATCCCGTTTGTAGCCCATTAAATAGGGCTACTACTTTCAAGTCCGCACAAATTAGCCACTCATGCTCCTTGTAACTTATGCAGTTTAGAATAAAAGCAAGATTCTAAATATGTCTCTCTTAAAATGACTGATTGAGCAACTGGAACTGAAGGCATGGTTTTCACAATATGTCACAGAACCGCTTTTATGCTGTAAAGGGAAGCATCTATGAGTAGCCTTCACTCATGTTGTTCATAGGTCATCTCAAGGGCATTGAATAAGCCTCTGATATCATTACAATAAGTCAAGTTGTTTTCAAAATTGAAGAATTACTATACATCTGCAGAACGCTTCCTAAATACTATAATTCGAGTAGTGTTCATCTAACAAGTTCATTTGTTGCAGACTCACGTGAGGCTAGGAGTTGACTCTTTTTCTTAGTAAGTGTTAGATGACGAACTAAAGCATTGAGTTGCGGTTGGGTGATGAGGTGTGGTTTCTTGTCAGATTCAAGCCGTGCCACATATGTGCTGACGGGACTCAGCACCCAATTCGGCCCCAGCTTAGCCTATTCTTCTTTATGACACCCTGCCTTCTTACCCTGCTTACTCACTTTCCATACAACTTTCTCTGGTTGGCCTCTAATTTCATAGGTTAGACAGCGAACAGCTTCCTCTCACCCAACCATCCCGGATCGGGGCTGAGGGGGAATGGGACAACGCCCCCTCACCCCTGAGCTCCGATTTGGGGTAGTGGTTTTTAACAACCTGATTCACCCCTACCCTCACATACCCTTTCTCTTTGCTTTAACGGTCTATCAATTTTACGCTCAGCCCAGGATGAAGCCGCCATGCCGAGGGGCTGCCTGGCCATTGAGCGGAAAGTTGTGGTCCCTAGTGGCGGCAGCTAGCTTTGCCGTCACCGTATTCACCCCTCGCAGAGCGGGCTTCTGCGTGGGGTGATTAGCGTATGCATCATAAATACCTGAACTGAAAAGCGGATTCATTCTCCACTCTCTTATACTAAAAAGAAAACACACCGCATGACCAAAAAGACTAACCTCCGCGGGGGGCACGGTGACCGACGGCTCCGCGGCCGTTTCGGTAAGCGACTAAGCCAAGATCGGCAAGTCCATCTCGGGTGGAGTGTCTCAAACAGAGGCTTACTTCTCTCCTAGGATTACGGGTGCAGGGGACTTTTCCCTTTATTTCCCTTCGCTCCCACTATCCAGGGGCAACCCGTCCTTTTTTTCACAGGGGACTGCCAAGAAAGCATGCAGGCGGCCCAATATTGGCCGCTCACGATTGGAGCGGCTCAATAAGGCCAACCCACTTAAGGGGGCAAGTGATGGCAGGGCCCGAGGGTCTGTGCCCTCCAATGTCTTGCACTCGTGCGTTCTAGTCTAGGCTTACAGGGGATCACTGTACGTTCCCCACACTCTTCCTTAACAGATGCCGGCTCAACACGTGACTAAAGACTCCTCGAGTGGAATCCGTGTTGTCTTGGGAGGGGGGGGGGATAGCCACATGGAGGCCCCCCTGAGGTGGACATGGTCCTTGAGGTGACCCAACCCAAACGGAAGGATCTTCCAGGAAGTTGAACCCGGGCTCGGTGCCAAGCACGGAACCCGAGCCGTCCCTGTGTAAGTTGCTCCTCAGACGGGTCAGGTCTCCGAAGCCTCACAAGGAGAGGAGGGATCTCATTTCCCGGCTGGTACCCTGTGACAGCCAAGACCTTCTCCATTTCAGAGAAGGATCTTGCTTAGGCCGGTTCATCTGGCCTAGGGGCTCCTTCCGGTGGACGAAAAAAGCGGGTTCATTCCCCACCCTCTTCTACAAAAACGAAAACACATCGTATGACCAAAAAGACGGATCCGCTGCCGTTTCGGTAAGCGACCAAGCCAAGATGGGCACGTACGTCATGGGTACACCCACGTGGGGAGTGTCCCAGACAAAGACCAAAATGGCAAGTGCGCAGAGCGGAGCCTCGATTACGTCGAGGCCCTTGGTTCAGAGGTTACATGGTGTTTTCGAGCCCGCTGGCTTTAAACTCTTTCGAGTTATCCACTAATGGCAGGAGGTTAACCGAGGCCAACATGTTCCATCAGATGAGAGCTCTAGCTAGCCTGATTGATAGAGAGCCGAAGGTGACCGTTTCTCGGACGGAAGCCTTATGGCGAATGCGTTGGATCCCTCCGAGGCGGCCAAGATTAGTGCTCTTTGGACAGTTGATGGCACCCCAGTGAGTGTGACGCCGCACTCTACCATGAACTTTGTGAAAGGAGTAGTTTATGTGATGGAACTCGTGAACTACTCTATAGACAGGTGGACACTAAATATATTTAAAGTATTTAAATACTATATACATGAGGAAAATGTATTTAAATACTAAATACGATTTGAAAATATATTTAGATACATTTTTAAATACATTTCATATACATGATATATAATGACAATCGATAAGGACCAAGGGTATCACAATAAAAAATATCCATTAAAATGAAATTGTATATTATAATTACTAATGCAGGATTTTATGACAATTGGACTTAGGTACTACAAAAAAAATTAGAAAGTTCCATAGAATGAAATTTCAGTCAGCTATTTATATCAGCATTGCATTAAGTAATATCAGTTGCTGAAATGTTTCGTCAGATAAAGAACTCCGTTTTGGAGATAAGATCAATCTTCCTAAAGAGAAGAGCCGTTTCACAGTCGCTGACGACGGAAGGGTGGTGGTGTATTTCATAAATAACTTTTTTATGTTTGGATATCTATCGAAACTTTGAAGTGTTTTATTTGAATCCTGAAGGTAATGAACAATTCTAAAACTGCGGTTGATCGTGTTTGAGTGGGTTTTGTAAATCCAAAGTAATCGTCACTGTCCTATACACCACTGGATGATTCAGCTTCGGGTCCCTCTGTTAAATTCTCAATCACTTAAATCATAATATTTTTAACAGAATCTTAGTGGCTTGAACTGTCCCATGAAATACTGATATCTAACCAACGGAGTTTAAAGAACGAATAGCTTCTTGATGCAATAATGGCAGCTGTAACGCTGGCTTCATTTGCCAAGGTCAAATAAGATTGTTCGCGCCTTCTAAAGCCCTTAGTGACTGCACTTAGAAGAGGTTGGCAAAATTCCAGAGAACGTAACTGAAGGCTCTTCAGCTTTTTGTCCACAGTGAATAAGGTAGGGAACAATTCTCCATAAAAAAACAATTTTATTCTTCCTGTAGGCGATCAATTGCTACTGCGATACGAGCCAAAATTGAGACATACTCCGCAAGAAATTTAATTCAGTGACTTCTGAACACTGGAAGTTCAAGGGACCTCATGAGTTGATGTAATTTGTCATTGTGTTTTAAAAGTAATGACAATGCATCAAGCAGAGAGTTCCACCTTGTAATGCAAGTCACCTTCAATGAGCAGTTGATAACAGTTTTGATAATCTCTGCTGAATTTGGACGACAGTTTTTGTTCCATAATGCTGAGCATTTCCCCATCGCAGCATGATTGATATTTGCAAAAAGAAGATATTTATAGTGCCTGTTTTATATCAGTTGTGGTGACGAGACTGAGTGTGTGTGAAGCACAGCGCACATGCATGGGTCAGACGAAAGGTCTTCTTCCTGATCTAAGGCACTTCTTATTAATAAACTATCCTTCAGCTCGTGCTCACCCTGAACTTCTTCACCTACCTGGATTCCATCTTCTGAATCTAAGGGCACATTTGCAACAGTGACTGCAAATTCATTAAACGCTTTAACAAAATTAGAGCCGTTATCAGTGATGGTGCTCATGATTCTCTACAGGGGGATATAGTATTCATTGATGATATTCTCCATATGTTCAGCAATCTTGATGTTGTTCTGTTCTCCTTTGAAGCGACAGCATGCCAATACTCCATTGTGACGGACAAGAACAGCTTCCTCAAGCTGAAAAAAGTGAAATAACAGTCCAATGTTTGTCTCATAAATGTTTCCATAAATTTTACATATTAATATAATCGAGATAAACTCCACAAACAAATAGGTGGGCTTTCAGCCATGAGCTGATAACTCCCTACCTGTAAAGACATTTTTAATTTCATATTTCATAAAGAGCAAAATCTTAACATACCCAATGAACTGTAACACCCAAAGAACTACCGTGACGAGTTGACCAAAAATCTGAAATAAGACATAAGTAAGAGGTACTGTCTAATTTATTCTTCAGTAGAGCTCTTGGCACTTTCTCCTTTTTCTATAAGATTTCGGCCTAGCATCCGCCTTGAAATGACGTCAACTGAAGAATTTAGACTTACGGTAGTGGAATGTGTGATTATTGTGAGTGAAATTAATTTTCTCAGTGAAATGAAAATATATGGTATCCATATAAAATTGTATATGTAAAATATAGCTATATAAATATCCATAGCTATATAGGACTGGTACATTAATTCATAAATATATTATTAGTCCTTCATATTCAGAATTACATAGTAAAATATTGACTTTCAGCATTTTTAGGAATATATATGTACATTATCAAGCTTTATTTCCTACATTTTTGACGGGCGGGCATGCTAGTTTTGACATAATGATATACAGGTATTCCTACTGTGATAGAACGGTCTGAGGCCGCTTAAATTCAGCCGCTATCACATGGTTAGAAACATTGCTACCCACGTGCATCTGCGAGAGCAAGCAGGGCGCGTTATCGCCACCTGAGTCAATATTTAACCAAGGAGGTCATTCCCCCCCGTTTCGCCTCCATTCGTCGATCTCGCCAGATTGAGTTAGGCTTATGGGCAGATAAGGTATTTTCCCAGGCGCGACCGGGGCATTTCCCCGAGCCTCCCACTCAATTGTCCCCTACGCCAAGGAGACGGCTCCGGGTACTTATACAATAGCATTTTCCAATAAGATCAGATCAGATCCAGATTATCTTCGCAAGACATCACGCCGATCCGGTCTCACCTTGTGCACCAGGGAGCTCTACCTCGAGAACCACCTTATTGTCCAGAAGAGGACAATATCCCTTGAGTGCCAAGGTTCGTGCCTTCGAGACGCCAAGTCCACAAGGCCGCCCTGTTGTTCAGAAAGAGAACAACGTTAGAACAGCCATTGTTCTTTGGGTCCGTTGACAAGAGACGGTTCTCACCCCCCCTGTTGTTCAGAAAGAGAACAACGTTAGAACAGCCATTGTTCTTCAAGCCCGTTCGTCAAGAAACGGTTCTCATTCCCAAGACATCACGTCAGGATAATTTGATTCCCCCTTTTCAACGTTCTTCAAGAGAACGATTGGTTTCAACGATAACCTCCATTGTTCATCTAGAACATCCCCGATTTGCTGTCACAAAGATCGCTCGTATCTCTTCGAAGACAGTCCTTCCCCTTCGCTAAGGACAACCCCCGAAGAACCCTTCTGCTGGAACTCGCCAGTGGACCAAAGATTCCTACGCATCATCTTCCTCTGCACAACAACTTTGTAATTACGTAAGCTGAGCATTACCTTTAATCATCTAACCTTTTGTCAACGCTACCCTGTGCTTTAAATGGTTTAGCGAACCATCCCATCCCTTTAATTTTTATTTATTTACCTTTTTAAATCTCTCCAAATCTTAATCCTCGGATTAGTCAGATATTCCCACGACCCTTTCCATTCTCCGTTTATGTAAACATTTTCTTTTTGTGTGTTGTTGATAGTTTAATTAATAAAACTCTATTTTATTAATGGTAGCCATATTATTATCCTTGAGCTCAGTTCCACTTCTTAAGCATATTGAAGATAAATAACCTCGGTCAATCAGATTACCACGCACTCGAAATATAAGAATAATTTCCTCAACGAATAGTTATATATGGTATATCGTCGAGAGTCTATTCTACGACACCTACTTTAACGAAATACATCGTTATAGGAATTAATCTAATAACTACATATAATCGATCAATAATTGTACTAATTATTTCTGAAAAAAATTTATTCAATAATATCTTCAAGAAAATTATAGCGCGCTTTAAGAATATATTTATGAGATTTTCATGAAATTATTGCAATATATTAACCTTTGTTGTTTGTATATGTCTTCCTTTATTTAACTTCGTTATATAGCCTACGTAATAACCAATGATCCGAACGCTTTAGTATTCGGTCGTTATAAGAGCTTAACCTGTACTACTAATACTATAATTGTAAACAACATTTGTAACTCAGATCTCACCTTTAATTAACCCTACAAAAGCTGGTTGCTCCATGGTTGATAGGGATTGCACACCTTGTATGATAAAATCTACAATAAGCTTATCAACAACAGATTGTTTGATTTTCTTAGTATTCACTACAAAACATACCCGTAATGTCTTTACTTTAACACCGCTGCATGAAGGACCATCGTCTAATACTGAACGGTTTCTTTTTGAATCTTTTCTTTGAGCTGCCACGTAGTTATCCGCTTTTTACACCAAAGCAGGATGCTTTCTCTGTTGATAAATGTACATGATCAGATAATTGAAGAACATTTGTTTCACGTTGCCATAATTCACGTTAAATTCAATCACTATATACTATAAATAAAGGTGTTGCAAAAGGAAGCAGGTAGGTTCGTGCATGATAAACCTACGCTACTTAACATTATCGTTAGCTACTAGCAATTTTGCCATTTTTTAAAAATAAGAAATAGTGAAACTTGTCAATTCAATTAAGTATCATATAATTAGCTTTAATAAATTCTTACCTTCAGATGGATGCATAGATTGGAAGTAGCATTGCTCGCCGCAGAGATTTCGCCATTGCATGATGTACATAGACACCACTCTTTTTTTCGTCGGAAGATTTCAATCTAAAAAAAATTACCATCCAGTAAAAGATGACTATAATTACATGATTCTTTAAAATTCCTCGTCTTTATTATTGTTTAATCTCTCTATTTCACACTCTTTCGAAGAAGCTGAAGTTGCCATGCAACAGTTGAAATAACGCTGAGCGCTCTCACTATACAACCGAACACAACTGTGACCATCTGCTAACTGAATTTGAACTGATGCCAGCAATCTTCCCTCACCGGCTCAAGCAGTCAACCGTTTATGTCATACAAGTTGTGACAAGCTATAACATGCATTACACGTTTTTAACAGCTATATAAACCTATTATCAGTAAAGTATTTGCAAAAAGTATAAAAATACAGTGGATTAATACTTTCAAAAGTATTTAAATACATGATTTCAAATTTCTTTACAAATACAATTTTAAGTACATATGTAAATGTATTTAAATATAAATTATTTAAATACTGCTCACCTTTGCTTGATAGTGACCAAACGATCGTATCCTGAACACCCTAAATAACATTCTTATCTGTTCCGAAAGATTAACACAATTAAAAATAAATCCATGAAAATGGGATTGACCTGGACTGACCGACCTAGAAGATTACTACGCTCAAATGAAATAAATGAGAAGCAGAAATTTGGAATAAGATACATTCATCAGTATCTTTGCTTAACCCGAAGGATTAACACACATTCTATCATTAATTAACATGCATTCTATCGTTAAAAGCAAATAAAGCATTATAAGAAAAGACCTAATTTTCTGGTCACCGTGGCCAAGTATGTCAATTGCGGAGAGCCGAATCCCGCTTCTTCGAAGCCATGGAGTGCGTATGTCCTTGAGAAGGAAATCCTGGCCGTTGAGGCCCAGGGTCGTCTCTCATTTCGCGCGGCAATTCGGACTCCTCTGCGGGTTCTACCCACCCCAACCGCTTCCCTGGTACAGCTGACAGAACAAAGCGTTTCACACCCAGCCTCAACTAAAACCAGGGCGCTCCCTGGTTTTAGCTGGGGGATAAGTCCTCGAAGGCGACAGCACATTTACTTGTCCGGCCAACAGTGCTCGGAGTTCTGCCTCCGGGAAGCCTACGGCCATTCCCGTGAGGGTCTTCTCTTTGAAGAGGACTCCCGCATCTCCTTCGAGTCAGGCCTGGAGGGCATATTCATTCAATGTAATTGTCGCGGACTCCAGGCCAACTGGAAGGAGCTGCGGAGGCTCGTCTCGTCCCGTTTTCCTTTAGATATATTTTTGAGGGAGACCATGCTGGGCGCGTGACCCCTGCCCACCCTCCCGGGGTATAAGTGTTTTAGTACCCTACCACGGGATGGGCGGCCGGGAAGTACGATGCGTCATTTACACCCGGCATGATGTCTCGTTCTTCTCTTCGGTTTAGATACCTCCTTTCAGGCACTAGTTTTGTAGCTGCACCTGTATAGGATGGATACTATTATTTCTGCGTACATTCTGTGGTGGAACGAATTTAAGTGTGTGTGTGAAGGGCCATTCTCCAACCCATTTCCCAATACTCTCTCCCTCCCTCTGTAAGAATGTGTGTATGAATTGAAATGTTTTTTTGTTTTATTTTCTTTTTAATATATGTATTTGATTTCATGTTGTATTAAAATGTTTTTTCTTCTCTTTCTCAGCTACTAAATGTTAAATATTTTTCTGAAAGAGCAATCAAGTAAACAAATAGATAAACATTGCCTGCCTTTTGTAAGAGTGGCTGGAATAACAAAATTTTGAAGAAATTCAAATCAAATTTGATACGGCTTTTAATAGTAGTTCGTTGCGGAGGGCTTTAATAGCCTAAAGACGTGATCAGATCGTTTAGTAAATTAGGCTCGGAGGCGCCAGGCATCTAAGACTCGCGCACCCAACTTTGGTCACAAGAGTGACTGCCGGCAAGATTTTCCCCCCGGGACCGGCAAATCGTAAACCGTGGTACCACGTAAGCTAACTCCTCCTTTTGTTCATCTCTTCTTGTGTATTTGTAAATATTTTCGGCTTCTACGCGGGTGACTTACGCCCCACATGGCATGTTGTCGAGGCCATTTCTCTTGCTCGTGGATCTGAACGGTAGACACCCCCTCTGAGGACAGTACTCAAACAATCTCAGGGATCAGGCCTTGCCAACCTGATTGACGAGCTGGAGATAGGTGCCCTAAATGTGGATGAGTTACGCATCACTGCCCGAGACACGCTTCATTTTACTGTCTCGACCTATGTTTATTCTCTCCGGAGGTACAGACTGATTTGGGGTAATGGGTAGTCGATGGCCTCTGTGGTAGCGATCACTTTCCCATTTAAATATCATTTTCTGGGCCGCTGCCGCCTGAGAGACGGCCCTTGTGATACTTGGCACGGGATCGCTGCTCCGTATTTCAGGAACTGACTGATTTCTCTGTCTCAGTCGAGGAGTTTGGGTCGGTAGATGAGGCCGTTGAGTTCCTCTCCGGCAACCTCATTACTTGGGGCCTGACTACTATTACTAGAACGTCTGGCCACTTTGCACGCCAACTGCTTCTATGGGAGTCAGCCGAGTGTGAGGCGCCCCTCAAACAGAAGCGTTATGCCTACATGCGCTATAGGTGCCACCCAAACGATTTCACTGGCGGTGAATTTCGTCGAGTTAGGGCTAGGTTCCATTTTGTTTCGAATCACGCCCGCCAATCTTCCTGGCGTGCATACAAATATTCACTTAACGGAATACCCTTCTAGCAAATCTTTGGAATCGAGTCAAGTTCTCGCAGGATCCTCTTCCCGTTCTCCAGGAAAATAGGACCGCAATCTAATACTCCGCGTCCGTGGCGGAGTCGTCCAGAACCGGTTTTTCTAACTGGGATGCTGCTTCGCCAGCATACAATGCGCAAGGTTTACTTTGAGTGAGTTGCGTTCCGCTCTCACTTCGTGCGAGGATACCGCCCATGGTCCAGACTTGGGTGAGCGAGGCATTGCCTTTCTGTTTGATTTGTTCAACAGGATCTGGGTAAAGGGCATCCTCCCAGACTACTGGCAAATTGGTACTGTGCTTGTTTTTCGCAAAACGAGGAGAGACCCCTCTACCTCAGCCGGTCTCCGCCCAATCTCTCTAACCTTCTGCGTGTGCAAGTTGATGGAGAAATTGGTAAATGTTAGGGTAGATTTTTCTGCAAAACGGAGGCCTTTTTTTTCTGGGCAGCGGAGGCCATCTGTCTTTCTGCACAGTGCGGCGTCCTCAAGTTCACTCCACGTCAGATGCTCTTCTCTGACTGGAAAATGCCGTCTGCGAGGCCTTCCTTCCTAGACAGCGCTACGTCACGGTGTTTTTAGATCTGGAGAAGGCCTATGATACCGCATTGCGATACGGTAACATGGAGAATCTCTACACGCTGGGGGTGAGGGGACGCCTCCCAATCTTAATATCTGAATATTTGTGAGATAAGGGTACGGGTGGGGGGAGCCATCTCCGACACAATGGATCAGGAAAAGGGGATCTCGCATGGGAGTTTCTTCAATATCACACTCTTCGCCCTAAACATCACCTCAGTGCTTCCATAAGATGTTCTCACGACACTTTACGTGGACGACCTTTCGATCTCATTTGGCGTGGCCCAGATGCCAACTCTAGAGCGTCGACTCAACAGGCATTGAACCACTTCTCTCGCTATGCCGAAGCGCTCAGGCTTCTGTTAGCCTAGCCATGACCAAGACTAGTTTCTAAATGGGGTTCATTTGGAAGTGGTGGACTCGCACCGTTTCCTTGGTCTTGTATTCAATCGACGCTTCACCTGGGAAGCTCGTATTCACAGTCTTAGGGTCTCTTGTACCTGCGCCATGAAAATTCTCCATTCCGTGACGTTCAGCGCTTGGGGCGCTGATAGGCCTACTGCCCTATTTTTTATCGATCCTTTGTTCGTTCGATGCTCGACTACGGATGCGAGTTTTATGCATCCGCCTCCGAGCGTTTATTGCGGAAGTGAACTCGATCCACCACACCAGCCATCGCCTTGCGACCCGTGCCTTCCGCACTTCCCCCATTAAGAGCCTGTTGGTCGATGCTGGTCAGATGCCACTCTCTCTACCCCGCGTGCAGTGCATCATTAGCCTGTAAGCGCGAGCCCGGCGCCTCCCTCAGTCGCCAACAGCTCTCACTGCATCCGCTGCTGATCTCGACGGTGCCTATGCCGCCGAGAGACGCCATTCATACCCTAAGCCCTTTGGGTTTAGGGCCAGGAAACTCCTTCGAGAGCTAGGTATAGCTCTCGGGCCGGTGGCACTCCTGGTTCTGCCCAGGATGGTTCGGTTTCGAACCGGATTGTGATTTATAGCGAATCACAAATTGCCCTTAATTTTATCTGTGCATTGGAATCTCTCCATCAACTGTTTTGCGATATCCGTGACGGCACGGTTATGGGAAGGAACCTGGGTTCCTGGACATGTAGCACTTGCAGAAAATGAGTTCGCGAAGACTGGGTGACCAACACCAGCGTTTCGCTCTTCCTCACACCGATTACACGACGGGAATACGGGTAGCTCTTCAGGGTGATCTTCGCGCACGTTACTTGTCCTGGTACCGGGACGACCGGGGTCGCTACCGCTTGTCCCTTGTATTTTGAACTGGTTCGTGCATACAAACTTGCGAACTATACGACTTTTTGGAGTTGGCTGGCCTCCTCCACTTATCTCACCACTCCGAATATTCAAAGAACCCTGCTAAATATGACCAATGACCATTGTATGGAAAGAGATGGCTCTGGCATGAGTAGACGAATATCGCAGAGTGGGAAGAAGTGTACGATGAAAGAGTGGAGGGGCTATTTTGGGCATCCGTGCACATCTCGAATTCGCTAGAGAGTAGGCAGTTAATAATGTCTTCCCGATAGTATTCACTTGTGAAGGAGCCACTTAGTCCCAATGATCTTAGGCGGCATTTTTAACTTCTCAAACTAAGATAAACTTTTGTAAAAATACGAGTGGACTTGTAGGGGTGCGAAAATGTATCAGAGAAAAATTTCTTCCAACGCGATAATATAAATAACCCATTAAATTACCAACTCAGAACGGACTCCGCCGTAGCGTGATGGCTAGAGTGCTGGCATTTAGATCTAAAGATACCGCGTTCGAAACTCATAGTCCACAATTTTTACCAAGCAAAAACACGAAGAAAACGGAAATCAAGGAAAACGACTTCAAGGGCTAACTCATCAAGAATCCAAGAACTCATCAAGAAGCAAGAAGAACTCATCCCATCATCAAGAATCAAAGAAGGACCAAGAAATCAACGCAAGATAAATGAACGAAAACGAAGATACATCAAGAAAGAAAGAAATCGAAGATCAAGAACTAACCCAGCCAAGAAGAATACCAAGAGTCAGATAAAAGGAAGACAAATGTTTCAAGGGGCAACTTCAGTCAAGAAGAAATAAATAGATTCGAATATAGAAATCTCAAGATGAAGAATGATATTGATAAATAAATAAAAGGAAAATAAGGTATGGCCCACCCCCATAGACTCCCGACAAACCAAAGCAAAAGAGGAGGAGTCAACTAGGATGAGAGGTGACCATGAAACTGCCATTGTAGCAAGGGCGCTATGGACCCCAAAGGGGGGCTCACTGAAGGGCAAATAATTATTAAATGTTAGTAAAATGTGGCCAATTCTTAAGTGGCAAAGAGCCTCAAAAGAGCGTGATTGGGTACACGATCGCCGATAATAAAGTTCATAAGTAGACTTTAAAATAGTGTAATTATCCCAACCATGGCAAAACATAAGACATACGTATGCCAGGACAACGGGTACTCGTCAATATTCGGTAGTCATATCGCTACCCGAAATATCGTTGGGGTCCAAACAAACTGCTGTTACCTGGGACCTAACAACGGAACCTTTATATACAATTATATTTCTAATGAGCCGTGTGAATTTTTTTATACAAAAAGTCAAGGGGGAAAGCTAGAGAAGCCAAACTAAGCACTATTCGAATATATAACAAGAATAAAATCCTATAAGATCTTAACTCTTCAGATGAACAGCAAGTCAACAGCATTTCAGCGATCAGGACTTTGTCAAGGAAACCCGAAATCTATTGCTCTTCTGCATAGCGAGAGATGCCATTCCTGCAAGAAGCCGGTAAGGGAAAGGGACCTGTTACTGCTTACGAGAGCGAATCTGCAAGATGCAGGTAAAGAATAATCGCACAAATGTCTAAAAATTTCCCTATGGACGCATGATTAGAAGACTGTTGCCTTACCAATTCCTAGCAGATTAGAGTCAGCGGTGTGTGAGGTAGATGGTGAAGTGAGACAGGATTTTCAATAAATGGCCACAGAAAGCGCAGTTCCAAACATTTATAGAGGCTAAAGAAAATTTGATGGGCTTCCTGAAAGAATAAGTAAGAGAGCAAGCTTAATGAGGATGAGCAAAGGGTCAGCCAGTATATCCCCGAAAGACCTGGTTATACCGGGTATTGCAAAATCGTGTGACACAATATACGACGCCGTCAACAAAGGAAAATGATAGTTTCGATGCAGTTAGACACGTATTTATTGTTTTATCATCTAAAATACGTTTAAATTCTAGTAATTAATGTGGCGGCCCTCGACGGCGAGCACGCGCTCGAGCCGAGACCTGAAGGCCGCGCACACGTTGCGAACAGTCCTTCCTCATGCTGGTACAAAATTATTCCAATTACTCATAAGTCTTTCATATTTATCTGTGGCATCACGGATTGTACGAACAATAGGAAGCGTATATCCTAAATCTTTAAGAGGACTCTCTTTGCCCTGAGAGCCGCTCTGAATTACAAAATGTCTTACGAACAGAGTACGCTGCTTTAGAAACGGTGGATAGATGGCGCAGAAGCCAACTCCCCATTCAGACTTGAAGCCATCTGTGTAAACTGGCACGGAACCAGCGTTACGAGATGTATGCTCCAAGAAAGACGAAGTATTGCTCCTGGTGCTCTGGAGGCGTTGGGAGCAGAGGCGTGGCGGAAAACATTCAAAGTTGGTATCCTCCAGGGCGGCGTCTCGGACACAGCCATGGGCTAGGCGCTACTGGCCCAAGATTTAAACCGAACTCTCGAAGGAGTTTCCTAGCCATGAATCAACTGGTTCAAGGGTTCTTTGGGAATCTCCCGGTCGCATATGCGCCATTAAGATCGAACGCTGACTAAATGAGAGCCGTTGATAAACGGGTGAGACGGAGAAGAACTCTTGCCTACATCATGCACTGCGCATAATGTAAAGCGATTGGCATCTCGCCCACGTCGAAAATAAGGTCCTATATAGGGGACGTGTAGAAAGCGATATTCCACAACAGAACAGTGCGGTGGATTGAGGCCTCATTTTGCAATAAACACCCGGATATCTAGTAGAACTAATATGTGTAGTCAAGCTTCGAAAGAACAAAGGAAATGCATAACATTAATACGGTAACCCTATCAACCCCATGTGCTGACCACCATGTAGCGGATAATCTTAGTGGCGCGTGTGCAATAGCCCCTAAGGCTGCTAATGTGTCCCTCCCAGGTGAGACATTGGTCGAACACACGATTAATTTATATGTGCCAACCTAACTCCTCCAAGAAGGCTCCATTATGAAACAAGTCCGGATTTACGGGAAACTTCACTGCATCAAGAGCACACAACCGTAGCCTTAGTTAAACAAAACCGAAATTAGTACGTCTCAGCATAAAGAGAGAGGCGGTTCAGAACCATTTGGAAATGATGCTCCATGGTAGGCATCTCAACCGC
Source organism: Ceratothoa steindachneri (assembly GCA_963969495.1). Classification (NCBI taxonomy): domain Eukaryota; kingdom Metazoa; phylum Arthropoda; class Malacostraca; order Isopoda; family Cymothoidae; genus Ceratothoa; species Ceratothoa steindachneri. The sequence continues at coordinate 43,742,954 of OZ018325.1, read as the reverse complement.
CCTAAAAGAGATCGATAGGTTGTCTACGTAAGCGTAACATGAATATCTTCTGGCAGTACCGAGGCAATGCCTTCAATACTCATGGCAAAGAAAGTGATGCTGAAGACAATTCCTTACAGGACGCTGTCCTCTTAACCTACTTAGTCTAGTCAAAGAAGCCAAATCCCTAAAATAATTGCAAGAAATTGTTTTATGGTGTTTATTTTTTCTTTAATGTGTGAACAACAATACAACAAAGGTTTACCAAAATTGGGTTAACGGAAATGGGTCAAAATAGCGTCTTACAAATTTCCCCTTCAACATCTGATACTATATCTGGACGTGTGTTGTAACAATGGCCATTTTGGCATTGTCCACATGCTTGAGAAAAATCTAGTCCATGCTTTTCGCAAGAACAGCGGTGTATGTTTCAAACACCGGAACAGCTACAGCGAATTATTTTCAGGAGTGGTTCTGATGCAGGTGCAGTGTCCATCATCACTAGAGTTATTTTTTTTAAGATCATCTGGCTACTGCCATATTCAACATTGCCTAAAATTAGGCATATTTAAAAGAGGATGCTAAAAAAAAACAAATAAAAAAACATCGATACAAATAAAACAAAGAAAAAAGGTAATAAGCAGTAAGCAAGCTCCGGCCTCGGGGGAAGGCCCACCTCCCCCGGCGCAGGAACATGCGACCTACTAAAATAAGAAAAAACAATAACAACCCCCCAACTATTTAAATATAGGGGAGAAGGCCGGTCTCCCCCAAAAAGTCTAAAAGTCCACAGGTCGGTGTGCACGAACTCGTCCCGAATACAAGGGACAGACGGTAGCGACCCCGCCCATCCTGGTACCGGGACAGGCAACGTGCGCGGAGATCGCCCAGACTGGAACATTCAACAAGAATGTGCCGAACAGTCTGGCGGACAACGCAGTCTTCACAGTAGGACGCAGGCGAGTGTTCCATCAAATGGCAGTGAGTCCCGTGAGTGTGTTCAATTTGGAGACGACAGAAAGCAACCTGAATCCTTCGGGGCATTGGGGGGTAGGTCCATGGGAACAGTCGCGGCGCAATGGCACGCAACTTACGTTACCTGCGACCGTCTCCCATCTTCTTTGCCAAGCAGCCCAAAGAGTGGCCCATATTCCTGCCATGTAGTCGGTGTGAGGAAGAGCGAAACGCTGGTCCGATCGCAGAGTCCTCTCGGACTCTTTGGCTCCCTCATCGGCGCACTCATTCCCCGCAATTCCTACATGTCCAGGAACCCAGCAGAAGATAATCTCGACATCCGCCCGGCTTGCCAAAACCATGGCGTCACGGATATCGCCAACCAGGGAATGCAGAGATTCCAATGCCCCGAGAGAACTCAGGGCGCCCATCATCACTGGAACTACTAGTCTGTTGGTTTGTAGACGCCACTCCCATTTAGTGACGTTAATATCCTCACCTTTGCCTAGGAGAATGATACTTTATAACCCGTCTTTGCAAAACCCGTCTTTTGCAAAGACGGGTGTACCTGACAGCAGATAGGTTGTCCCCTGGTTGCCATTAAACAGAGACACCATGAATGCATACTTAGAGTCTACAATACCATTCATCTCATGTCCAGGTGTATTAAAGATCTCTGCACAACCTTGCAGGACTGGATCACCTTTTATCAGCTTTTGCAGAGCAGACTGCTTTCCAAGTCCAAATATCCTGAAAGTGGTGTCGCATCCTGTGAACGCATGCAGAAACATCATACTTTGACAGATCTCGCTAACTAGAACCTGTTATATGACCTTTATGTCATACACCACATTAGGACTTCCTTTATCTGAGCGGAAGTAGAGCTTTGTACCATCGCTCGGAGATGCGTAATGAAGCAGTAGCACTAACAAATCAGTGTCCTCGCCTATGAGCGTGATAGTTTTTTTCAGATGACATTGATACTGCTGTCCTCACAATGTCGAAGTCAGCATCTCCCATAGCATGTATCACATGACATCCTCTGATTTTTATGCGATCGGCAATCATATGGATCAGTGTCTGTTTGTTCTCGCTATTGGAATGGAAATCCTCCATCTTTCCAGTGAATTTCGTTGTTTCAGTGATATTCACCTTATGACCGTCACGATTTCGTCCCCGGCTCTGATGTGTATTGTCCTTCGTACTTAGACCACCACTGTAACCATTGAAGATTACCGTAGCCTTGCCATAGTTTTTCACAATGAATGCTGCATAGTCATTGGCAATGGAGGTGTAGGTCCTTCCATCAGACCACTTCAGCCGACGAAGAATGGAACCTCCATCTAAGACAATGTGTTCTGCTTCAGGAGCAGTCTCCAGGACCGCTTCACCCGAAATGGATTTGACATGGGCTTTAATAGCGTGCATCAGTTGTGTTTTGTCTACTTTCCGTAAGACCTGTTTTGCTTCAAAGAGTGCTTGAGGATAAGGCGAGAGTTTGTAGTTCGTAATCTCATCGAGTGAAAGTTCTGCTGTTTGAGACACTACGAGAAACCTTTGGAACAACAAAGCTGAGTCTATTGCTCTATCTTTGGCAATTCTGATTGTCGACGTCGATGCCAAAGTCTTTGCCTACATATTCCTTCTGTATGAAAAGGAAAGCGACGACTGTTCTTCCATTTTTGCTAATGTTTCTTTGCCGATAGTAAACAGGCCATGGACGTTCACATCCTCATTTGCGTTTAGACCTGTTATAATATTGTGAAAAGATGCTTCATCAACAAAAGGAGAAAATGCTTGAAGTTTGTCTGCAATTTTCTCCAGGTCTTTATTATCTCTTCTCACCCTTGATCCTGTTGCACCCTTATGTTGCTCACTGGTAACGAAGCTCTTGCCTGTGAAATTCTGCATTGCCTCACTGTACGTTGAATACACTGCTACAGACAAGGTCCACCGGGCCCTTTGATGGTCAGACATTGCACTTCCTCGTGTGCGTCTACCTGTAGTTTTGAGGGATATCATAATAGCTTGCTCGATAACCCGGTCACATCCAAGGCCAGCCCAGTACCGATCAGTACGCCTGATGACATGCAAGTCATTAAAAAACCTATGGCAGACGGATAGGTGGTCCTGTTCTATTTTTTGCATGGACTGGAAGTAAAGGTAGGCCGATTTTAAGGAGTTTGTATATCCAGCTGCGGCGAATATGGGCAAACAGTCAGCATGGCGTGGAGGTGCATAACCAGGATCCTGTGCGATCAGCCTTGATAAGATCCTTGACAACGTCTAGCATCGGTTGGTAACTGAGCCAGAGTTTGCTTGTTTTAGAATGAGTTGAGAATTCATTTCTCTTGGTAGACAAGATTTGGTCAATAGTAGTGAGACAGACAGATGAGATGAGTGAATCCAGGGGTGTGTTCCCTGTCAGTGTTTGCATATACACAGCTCTTCAATTTCATTCACAAGTTTTGCAAAATCAGGGTCGTCACAAATGATCCTATCTACAACCTGTTGTGTGAGACACTGATACAGGAGCAGATGACCACGGAGAGCATGCTGAACTGCGTTTCCTGACAAGATGTGTTGTACTTCATTCTCGCCATAGATCGTTCCCAGGATTTCGTTGAGTCCACTTCCATCCATCAACGTTTCTATCGCACCCAGAAGGTTCATTAGAGTGTGGAAGCATTCCAACAGCGACATCACATCTCGAACCAGACTCTCTGCAAGCACCTCATGTTTGATTTTGGACGCTTTACAGTACAGTGGCGGGCCAAATGTCACAACTCACAGGGACTTGTGATCATCTTCAATTTTGAAAAGGTACTGAAGGGTGGAGAAGATGCGTGACTTATCCCAATAATACATGTCAATGATTGGAAGGCATACCACAGAGGACTGCCTTGGATGACTGCAGTCCTTATGCAACAGATGCATCATGACATTCCTGTTTGGCGCAGGTTGCTTGAAGCTTAGGGACATCTCCCACAGTAGGTCAATCTTTTGATCAGTAGCTTCAAAGAATGGCAGAGGATCAAACTGGATATTGTCACGGGCATATTTCGTGAACAATCTTCAGATCTTCAATCCGGCTTCTAAGGATTGTTTGGCAGACTTGCCTCCCCGGAGTTATGGCTGCAAGCATGCCCATTCCGTGAAATGTACCCTTCCAATCTAATGTCATGATGTTGTAGTCGGCATTATCACCTGCAAACATCAGTGCAGAATCTAGGCCTTCTATGTCGCCATCGCCCAGTAAATCCAGAGCAGTATAGGTGGCAGCGTTTTCCTCAAATCGATAGACCTCTGAATATGAGGATCAGAAACCCATGGCTGAGATGCTGTCAACCAGGAATCGCGACCTGACGTAGTGGTGTACTTGTACTGCTAATCCAATATGTAGCGGTATTATCAAAGCCCTGGGGAGCACGGCTTGTACAATAGATTGCACAATACTTGCCACCTTTCTGCAAATGTCTTTGCCAACAAATAAATGTTGGAGCAAGCATTGCAAGCTCGATGGAATGTATTCTAGGGCAGATTGTTGTTCTAGCGCCGAAATATCAGGATATTGGTCGATTGAATATGTGATCATTGACTTAATGTCGCTCTTGATCATTTAGCCGCAGTCTGTATGATGGCTCTTTTCTGAGCCTCTTCATCATTTTCTGGCTGGCTAAAATAGTCTTTCAGTATACTACTAGTTTCCTCACGAAATGTTACGATATCATGTAACCCCTCTTGCTCAGTGTGAGGGAATTCCACGTGGAATTTCCTGTCCAGCACGGAACTTCCTTGCGCTGTAGAAGGTTCTGTTAGGCTTAAATTGGTAATCTTAACCCCCCTTTCCACAAGCGGTAGCCTCGAACCGCGTCCACCACGATTCACCTTTACACGGGCTAGAATAGCCTCGGCAAGAAGATTAGAGGCCATTCGAGAGTAGAGCTGTTTCCCACTAACCCCCCCCCCCTCCCTCGCGGGGAGAGCCTCGGACATATATATTGCTCGCTTCCCATGAGACAAGGACAGAGTTGAGAAGTCTCGCCCGGACCCAAGAAGATTCTCCCTAGTTCCAAGTCAGGTGCTAACAACGAAGCAAAGTGACAGCTGAACTATTTGTGTATTGGAATTTGCCCCAGCCAGTGAGGTAATTCCATTTAACGATCGCTACCGAGTGATTTTTCGGACTTCTCTCATCAACTCCTGTCGAAGCCCTCCTCGTTCGCCCCTCGTTTTCGGGTGGCCAAAATACTCTCCCCTTGACCGGACGTTACCGCCCCCCCCTTTTTTTGAGAACCGTCATCACTTTAAGTTCCCGCTCAGAAGTTTTGAGCGCCCTCGCCTCACGTGCAGAAGACATCCGTAAGTCAACCCCTCTCCCCCTTCAGTAACCCAATTGAGTTAATTCCTCCCATTTGAATAGTCTCCTCCCGTAACACATTAATTTTAACTTCATAGTCTGATTTATGACTACAATTCTTCCCCCCCTCGTTTACCGGTGTAATTTTGCCCATTAATTCATTCGATGTAATTTTTGTCCATCAATTCTCCCATTATTTTTATGTAAATAAAATTATATTTTTGTACATGCCTCTTTAAGTAACCTTGAGCGTTGCCATTGCCCATATTATACCTGACCTCGTTGCACTCTTATCTCGCCCTCCGCCCGTCGAAACTCGTGGTGTCCCGTCCCTTTGTCGGCTCGCCTTCAAGGTTTTGGTCTCTCCCCCATAGATATAATATGGTATTGATTTAATATAATGTCATACCGCGACACTCAGCAATGAATATAGATTCCCCATAAAGCTTAACCAGTTTGGATTTGAGGTACTGGTTACCATAGGCCATGGAATCTGGCTGAACCAGATATTCTGCCATTTTCTTAGCAAGATCATCCACTGTCAATTGTTCCTCATCATTTTATTCTAATAACGAGCACATTCTGATAAAGGCTTGCTCTTGGTCAGAGTCCTTCGGTCTTCCAACCTTTCGTGGCTTCTTTTCAGTTGGACCATCTCTGTACTGCAAAAGAATGTCCCGTTTCGTGCGAAAATTGATGTCACATGACCGATGGCACAGACAATCAGCCGTGTGTAGGTCCTTTCTGAAATACTCTATTATACCACGAACAGTGAATGCTCAGTCATCATTACGATCCTTACGATGTGAGAGGGTTGTCTCCACGAATGAATCTGTCTTGACACACCTGAATTCATCAAAACCGGCACTACCGAGTGATTTTATTATCTGATTACCACAGAACAAACAGTGCGATTTACTGTTGAAAGGTGCCACAGAAACACCCACACTCCTTATGACAGGTTGGGGTGGTTGTAGCTTGGCTTTCTTGAACAAGTATATTTGCTTCTTGTTAATATAGCTCATTCTGCATCTTTTATGCAGCTCAGTACCAGCAGCTACCACTATACTGTTGTCTCTATCGATGCTGTCCTTGTTGATTTCTTCAGTCCCCTTTTCATCAATGACCAACGTTTCACCATCTATCTCACTGCCACATAAAGGACAATTTCCTCGACTTGCCATCTTCTCTTGCTCTGAAGTGCAAAAGAAATTAGTGTTGGTAAAATCTAAAATCTTGAATGGCTGAATGAAAACAATAACTTAAAAACAGTGCATGTACTAACCAAATGACGTCACGACATTATGACTGCGCCTATAATCTTTTTGAGATCCCAGAATAATGGGGTTATTGTTTTATAGACTTTTCTAAAGTCACTTGTTGCCTGAAATGAATACTTATCAAAGTACGGATGAGCTAACCGCCTTGCTAACTGGAAAATTCGGTGTTTCTACTGGCAGAGGCAGCCATCTTTGTTTTACGTCATTCTGACCCATTTTCGTTAACCCAATTTTGGTAAACTTTTGTTGTATCGTTATTTACACTTGAAACAACAAAATAATGCAATAAAACAATTTCTTGCAATTTGTTTGGAGTGAGAGAGGTTCAGGTCATATTTTGACTGGACTAACTGGCTTGGAGAGGGCTACACATACGTTCTCAGGAAAGACGATCTCGTAGGAACTCAGACTGAAAAATGGGGAAGCATCGTCTCGCTCACATATCCGCAATTATTACATCAGCTTGCATACGCAGGGGGTCATTTGCCAGAATGAACCTAGGAATGAACCTTTGCTCGGTGCCAGACACCGAACTAGAGTCCGTCCCTGTTCAAGCTCCCCCACTAGCGTGGTCCTTCGATGACTCACAAGGAGGGGAGAGACCTCCTCCCCGGGGGTAGAGAGAAGAGTGTACACTCTTCGCAATCCTATCCAAAGAGTAAGAAGAAATCGAAGACTAGGGGGGTACTCTTCCTCCTCGGGTACTCCGGGAAAGGACAGGTTCACTGCGTTTCCTCGAGCGGCAAGGCCAAGAAATCGTCACGTCAGGCCGCGAGGCGCCCTCGGGCTGGTAGACCTGATGAGAAAGACCAAATTCGCAAGTGCAGTGAGCGCAACCTTGATAGACGAAGGTGAGCCGTTTCTCGGATGGGAACTTTCTGTCGAATGCGGTGGACAGTTCTAAGGTGGCCAAGATTAGTGCCCTTCGGACACTCAATGGATTGCCGGTGAGTAGGACACTGCACTGTAACATGAATTCAGAGAAAGGAGTAGTTTATGCGAGAAAACTCGTGGACATCTCCTTAGAAGATATTCCTGACGAGCTGAATGAACAAGGATCAGTCAAGGTCGAGCGCGTTAAGTGAAAACTTGAGTCGGTGCGTGTCAATTGGTATCGCGACTGCGTGAAGGTATATTGAGGTGCCAAGGGCACTCTCTCTCTTGTAGTTTGGTAGGCTGAGTAGTCAGTGTGATCGTAGCTTCCTCAAGGTAAAAGGAAATTTTTAGCTGGATGTCACCTCATTTATACAGCGAGAGCGTGGACTTGTCTTGAAGTAATGTATAGGAAATAAATGCCTTCAGAGACAAAATGCTGCTCTATATATACTTTTTCTACTAAAATTTAAGTTATAAAAAATGAACCCATCAGCGTTAAGCAGATTTTTTTGAACAAATTTATGTTTAATTTATTCTCGCGCTCGTAGGCGTTATGTTAGCTGATTCTCTCACACCAAATTGACCAATCACTTTAACTAGTTGTTGAGGAAATTCATTTTTCTTGTATAGGACTGTAAGCACTGGCGACCAAAGATATCAGCTTAACGGAGAGTCTAACGGTGAATTTTTATGTACACTTAAGAAAGAGATAATATAACAATTTTAATCGGAGAATTAATAATTAAATGTGGGGTTAAACGTTACAAAAATGATCAAGCAATTCATTGCGAAATTGTAATACAGACAATATTCAACCCGATTAAATTTTCCATAAGACACACAAAATGCTTATCAGTTTCTTACATATTTATTAAATCCTATTATTGCTATATAATACTACCAGGAATTAATACACTAATTTTACTCAATCAGAACAAGGAATGAGCCGTTCTCTTTTGGACTACTATTTTTGCCAAAGTGTTATCGCTGCTCCAGTTTATCCGTCTCAAAACATATCCCTTTATTTTTGTCAATCAAACTCGATTTATACTAAATAACTTAAACCAAGACTAAATTTATTTATTTATAGACTCTATAGACTTTTATATGAATGTTTATATTTATTAACCAGAATTTACTATATTTTAATCTTTGATATCGGGCTCAATCTTTACTTGATCAATTCCAAATTTCACTATTTCTCCCATTTCTGAACGCCATTCTCTAAGTAACCTTTTACATTTTGTTAATTTTAGTCGATTTATATTATATTAATTGAGGTAATAAGATTGAAAGTATTATCTATAGTCTTTTACACGATTTTCTTTCTCCCTCTCTCTCATAAAGAAAGTAGAGGGAGAGGTGACGCCCCCTTGTCGCGGGAAGAGAGCTTGTGTGTACCTTTGACTTTTCGAGCTATTTCGGCGGAGGTACCTCTTCTGGGTACCCCTGGTAGGGCTTCCCTTGTCGATTTGGTCGGAAACGAGGTTCTAGACTAAGTGCGCCATTCTTTCCTTTTTCTACTCTATCCTTCTCCTTTTTTACTTTTAGCCTATCTCTCCCACTTACACAAAAAAAAAGAAAAGCCTACTCCTATCGTGTCACTCTTTCTCTTTCTTCCTCTATCTACCTATAAGGACCTGGCAGCTACCTCATGAGTCAGAAGAGAGGCTTTGGAACCTCTATAAACAACGCCAATCGACGCTCACTGGTTGCAAGAGACTAGGACTAGAGGGGTCCTAGGCGTTGGGGCACGATGAATGGGATGAGGGTGGTGCCCCGTTAACCCCTTCCCTGGCGCGTAATTATTGACCATTCCCAGTGACCGTTGACGGGTGCCTCTGGTAGCATCAGTCCGAGGTGACGGCCCTTTGTTCCCAGGTTGGTTTACAGGCCAATAAAAAGTCTTGGGTCGAGTCTCTTGGTGTGGCGAGATATCCATTGAATGCTGCTCCGAGATCTTGGCCGTCGTGAAGGGAACTAGTAGGAGTTTAGTACGGGGCATGCTCCGTTGTTCACCTGGTGAGAAATCGATGGCCCCTTCGGGGACCGTCAGTGCTGCTTGGTTGGGAGCCACGGAACGCCGAGGTTTGACGACTCGGTCGGACGAACAGCAGCACAAGGAGCTTGCCTTCTGAAAGATCCGAAACCTCTCCGATCGATAGGCGGGAGCGCCTCACGCGGGGCGAACTTACCACTCCCTTTCTTTTTTATTGAGTGGTCACAAAGTATTCAGAGATATAAAGTGTTCAGCATGACTGGAAAGAAAGGCCTTGGTGCGTTAAAATATACCTGCTCGACATGCCAAAAGGACAAGTGGTGCGTAGATTTTCCGGAGGGGTGTTTCTCAAAATGCCACCCTGGAAGTATCTGCACGGACTGCGTCCTAAGGGCAGAACTTCAGGAGCTTAAGGAAGTTTTTAAATCTTCTGCGGAAAAAACTCGACGGCTGGAAGAAAAGGTGAAAATTCTCGAATCTGAGCATGTGACTCAAATCCGTCGTCTCGAAGCCATCATTGCAAGGATAACAGCCACCAAGGTAGAGCGAGAGCATCAAGAAACTCCCAACGACGCCGATGGCTCCTCTGTTGAGCCCCCAAGCACCGCGTCGATAGAGATAGGCCATCCATCCGACGTCCCAGAGCCAGCTGCTGTTGGGGTTACTCAGGGCGTCAAAAAGAAGAAGAGGAAGAGTAAAAAAGGAAAAACAGTAGATAAAACAGAAGAGAAAGTAGAAACGGAAGAAAAAAACGAAGAAGAAAAAGAAGAAGAAGAAACTCCAAAAAGTGGGGAAGAAAGAGGAATCGAAAGAGCCCATACTGAAAGGGAAGCCTCTGTCCTCTGAACCCAAATGCGCGAGGTTCATCGTGATCGGTGACTCCCAAGCGCGGGATCTACAACCCTTGCTAGCGGCCCGCCTTCGCCCCAGTGTGAAGGTAAGCTGCCTTCCAGGAAAGGGGAACGGAGAAATAAGGGTGGAGGCTGAGAAATCCCAGATCTCTGAGAACTCAGTAGTTGCCCTCATGGCAAGTGGCAACGATCTCTACCTACGAGGAGGTAAAGTAGGCGCCAGCGGGAAGATCCTGACCACGGTTATGGGAGGAGTTGACGACTGTGGGCTAAAAACCCGCAGATGTGTCGTGGTCGGGATACTCCCAAGACGAGGTCCATCCCGCAATGTTCACGCGAGGAACGTCTCAATAAACCAACGCCTGAGAGATATTTGTACGGCAGAAGGAGTCTTTTTTGTAGACCCCTACCGCACTTTTTACGGGAGAAATGACCTGTACAAAAGGGACGGAGTGCATCTTTCCTTTAAAGGGAAAGCTGCACTCGCGAACATGATCCAGGATGTTGTGGAGCGGACCCAAAGAAGTGTCAGACCCCGAGTAAAGGAGGACTTACGCGAGTACACCTGTGTTACTCCAGGAACGACCTTTTCTGAAGTCACAAAGAGGGGAGTGACCCCGCCACAGAGAAACAAAGCGGGAAACGGAAGAGCGTAGGGAGTCCTACAGTCAGGGACTCCCTCAAAGTTCTTCTGTTTAATGCGAGGTCTATCAGAAACAAGTTTCTAGAACTTCGTGGCCTCGTAGCAACAGAAGAACCGGAGATGGTGGCCATAACGGAGTCGTGGATATAAACCTCAAGCCGAGATTTTGAAGGTGAAATCACGATTCCTGGTTACCAGCTCTTCCTGAAAGATAGGCCAGACAGAGAGGTTGGCGGTGTGATTTTGTATGTCAAGGATACTCTCAACTCGACGGATTGCAACATCGTATCCGACCATGAATTACTAGTTGTTGACCTAGAGATAGGTCCTGCCAAATACAGGACCCTGGTGCTTTATAGACCTCCTGCACAACTCGTTGAAAAGGACAGAGATCTGTACCAGCTACTAGGAGAACTTGTCGAAGACAGGGTGTGTATCGTCATGGGTGATTTCAACACACAAGTTGACTGGGAAACCAGAGAACCCTGTGGCGAGAACGCACAACTCCTGGAGTTCGCGAACAACGAGTTCCTGACTCAATGGGTGAGAGAGCCAACGAGAGGAGACAATATCCTCGACTTGGTTTTCACCTCTGAGGATGACATCGTTGAGGACCTCTCTGTTGGCGAAGAGCTCGGTGGCAGTGACCACGGAGTAATTAGATTTGTAGTCAAAGTCCCGAAGGTAGGGCCTGCAACTAGTAAATCGAGGAAACTCGATTTGAAAAGAGCAGACTTTGCAGGTCTTCGTGCTGTACTGAATAACGCGAGGCTAGAAGTGTGCGATGTTGTTGAAGACTCGTGGAACAGTTTCAAAACCACATTCATGAGTCTTAAATCACGTTTCATCCCTCTGAAATGTCCCCGTCGGTTTTCTGTTCAACCAAAGTGGTTTAATCGAGAAATCGGCCAACTACTTAGGAAGAAGAGAACTGTGTACCGGCAATCGAAGATCTCGGTTGACTTTGACGAATACCGGAGGCTAGCCAGGAGAGTGAAGTCCAGCATAAGGGCGGCTAAGCGGTCTGAGGAACTCCGAGTGGCGAGACTCTGTAAAGAGAATCCCAAGGAGTTTTTTGGATATGTGAACAGCCGTAAACCAATCCGTCGAACGATTGGCCCTTTGAGAAATGAGGAGGGGGCATTAAAGCACTTAGATGCAGAAAATGCTAACCTCCTCAACGACTACTTCTCTTCAGTGTTTACTGAAGAGTGTGGTCCTATCCCCCAGCCAATGGATTCCTACTCGGGGGAAAAGCTGGAGGATATGGACTTCACCGAAGGGGAAATAAAAAAAGAAGATCACTGACCTAATGACGAATAAGTCACCTGGCCCGGATGGGTTTCTACCTAAAGTGTTAAAAGAAGTGCGCGATCAAGTGTCACGACACCTGAGCGCAATTTTCAACACGTCAATCCGGACGGAATGCATTCCTAGAGACTGGCGTGAAGCGGAGGTGACTCCTATTTTCGAGAAAGGAGACGGTAGCCAACCGTCAAACTACCGACCTATCAGTCTGACTTCGATAGTCGGTAAACTTATGAAAAGCATCATGGTGGACAAAGTGACGTCGTATTTAGAGTCAAACCTGCTACTGAGGAGTTCCCAGCACGGCTTCCGAAGGCAACGGTCATGCCTGACGAACCTTGTGGAATTCTTCCAATTCGTCTTCAGTGAGCACGATCGGGACAAGGCGGTGGATGTGGTCTACTTAGACTTTTAGAAAGCCTTTGATAAGGTACCACACCGCCACCTTCTCCGGAAAGTGCGAGCGCTGGATCGATAACTGGCTAAGTGGCAGACGGCAACGGGTGGTGGTGAATGGACAGGCTTCTGAGTGGGTGCCCATTACTAGCGGGGTGCCTCAAGGTTCTGTCCTGGGACCACTACTATTCATCATCTACGTCAACGACATGGATGGTGACATGGTTGCCAAGATTTCCAAATTTGCCGATGATACCAAGCTTGGTATGAACGTTGCAAAGGATGGAAATACTGCCCGCCTGCAGGAAGATCTTGGGAAGATTGGGGAGTGGTCGGACACGTGGCTAATGCCTTTTAACATGGGGAAATGCAAAGTGATGCATATCGGCCACAGAAACCCCCAATCTCAGTATATCCTTAAGGGCACTGCTCTTGAATCGAGTGACAATGAGAAGGACTTGGGTGTAACTATCACTAGCGACCTCAAGTTCTCGAAACAGTGCATCAAGGCAGAGAAGAAGCCCAAAGGATGTTAGGCTACATAAAGCACCAGTTTGGATACTGCAACAAGGAGATAGTACTTTGTATGTACAACTCCCTCGTTCGGCCTCACCTGGAGTATGCCGTACAATTTTAGAGTCCTTCGTTTCGAAAGGATATCGCAAGGTTGGAACGCGTACAAGCCAGGGCAACCAAGCTGATCCCCTCTATCCGACATAAAAGTTATGAGGATAGACTAAGGGAATTAAATCTGTTCTCGCTGGAAACCCGTAGACTGCGTGGTCGCTCATCGAAGTTTTCAAAATACTTAGAGGGTTCGACAATGTTGACTACCGGGATATTTTCACACTGAGTGAGAACAGAACGCGCAATCATGGCTTCAAACTTGAACTGAAGCGTTACAACCACAATCTGTGTGGAATTTTTTTCACCTACAGTATCTGCGGTAAGTGGAACGCACTTCCATTGAAAGTTGTCAACAGTGAATCTGTTGACCAGTTCAAGTCAAGACTAGACAAAGTCTTGAAAAGTGGCCGTTTAGGGACGCAAAACAATTGAGCAGCCATGTGCCTGCTCGATTGCTAGTCCAAAGGTACCCTCTTTGAATGGACCGTAAGGTCTCCTAGGGTAGTTACTTTCCTTGTTACTCCTTGTTACTCTCTCTCTCTCTCTCTCTCTCTCTCTCTCTCTCTCTCTCTCTCTCTCTCTCTCTATATATATATATATATATATATATATATATATATATATATATATATATATATATATATATATATATATATATATATATATATATATATATATATATTAGCTTAATACTACGTAATTCTGCTGTTTCGTTACATTCAGAGTTCATTTAAAGGTTTCTTGTTAATTATAATGAGAAACATTTGAGATATTTTTTCTGGTGTTTAAATTATTATTAAAATATATTTACATATTAGTTTGACGATGTTCGCTGTTTAATTTAGATTAATAGTTTAGTTTGAGCAGGGTAAACACGCCCACACCAGGGACAACATCCACCTCACCATCACCATCCTGTGCACCCTGCAGGAACTGGCAGCGCATGCGTGGTATACTGCAGCTACAACCTATCACCCACTGAACTCCGCCTTCCAGCAGCCCAGAGCGAACGGCGGTGCTGCTGCAGCGTGTGAGGCTGGGCTACTCCACGCGAGAAAAGCTGCACGCCGCCTTTGGGGCAGGAAGGTACGAACACTGCGGCGGCCGCTCCCGGCGCCCACTAACGCACTACTTCCAGCCACCGCCCGCCTCAGGCCAGAGCCAGCGCCAGCCCCCCACCCTGTAGGAGGCGCCCTACTGAGGGCGCGAGAGGCAAGAGCTGCCCAGGTGGTCCGCCAGACACCAACAAACGAGCTACTGGAGCTGCTGAAAACTGCACCCCCTCCGCGCTGATCGCCGCCACCCACTAGCAGCAGACAAGCCACGCGTGGGACACTCCGCCGCGTCTTGTTGCACGCCGACACCGGTGGGCTCCCCGCTTTGTGTAATGTGTACGCTTATGTTGTGTATTTATATATTATTATGTCATATATTATTATTGTACTTCTATTACAAGGAGTATAAATGTACGCTATTACACAATAAACCTATACAAACAAAAAACAAAGCAGGGTAAACTTCGGGTAACCGAACTACGATACAGGAGAAAGGAGGTGAATAAATCACTTCTAAATAAAAGAAAATACCGATCAAGGAATCGAAAGAGAACAGAGAATATACACATTAGAAAGAAATCAGATAACAACCAAAAAAAAAATGCAAGTAAAATAAAAAAATACCAGAAAGAGACTTACAACTAACAACGATTTGAAGGCCTACATTAAATACTAGAAAACATTAACGGAATGAACAATAAACCTGGATCTCAGGTACTTACTTTTTAACTATAATTCATACCTATAACTACTTAATAATGGCCAGAGATTAGCTTGACCTCCAAGCAACTTGCAATTCTCCACAACTTTCCAACTTCCTTCCATTCCTCACTAATACTTTTAACACTGTCTTTCAAAACGGGCTCTACATACATACGAGGGTGGGCGATACACACTGGTATTATCCTCGCGTTTAGATGTAGGACCATGACCACCTAGATCGCCTGCCTATTCTCCTACTAGCTTCTCGCTGCAATATCGCTCCCTCTACTCTTCTTCTCTCTCTCCTCCTCCTCTATCCCCTGTAACCTTCACCCCGGTGCCATAGTGCACAGGGAGGGGGAGTCCGGGCTCTCCCGCCCCTTCTACACTCCTCTGTCCCGAAAAGGAGCCAGAGGAGAGAGGAAAGGTTGGGATTAGCTCTGGACGCACTAGTCTTTTACTCTCTCACACCTATTTTTCTTCTCTCTAAACCTCGGGAAGCGATAATTTTGGCTCACCCAAAATTCGCATGAGCTCTCCCCGTTTATTTGAGGAATCTGAGCTGTAGTCTTTAAGCTATTGTTGTAGATTTGGTAGTTAGATTACCTACTTACTTGCCTGTTTGCCCGCTTACCCAGATTCCACTAGGTTAGGATCCAAACCTGGTCTTTTGAAGGCCCAATGTCCTAGAGACAAAATCGTCGTGAGACATGGACTGAATTTCGTCGTCAACACGGGCAGAATTTCGACGCGAACAAGGACTAAATTTCGTGGCGAATCCATATCCTTTTTGAGGACCCATTACGAAGGAGATTCCTAGTACTACCGAGGGCAAGCGCTCCTCTGAGATCACTTAATATTCCTCTTCAGCGAATGTTTATTTTTTGTGTTTAAGGTTCGACGTTTGAACCGATTATGAAATTTCATACGACTGCAAAAATGCTGTTTTGAGTTACTTTTGAGTCATATTAAATTTTAGATTGTGTTTCCACCTCCACAGGACCCCGCCGCAAGAACACGGAGTGAAATTACACATTATACAGAAATACATTCCTAGTACAAATCTTATAATCAAATACATATATATATACAAATTTATCTCAAAGTACTCTGAGGTTCTTAGAAACGAACAAATATTCAGAAATAGTGGTACAAATGATCCTTCGCAAATGTTATCCGCCAACCGGAACGATTATAAACGCCCACTTACTACCATTCTCTTGGGTATCTGGAAAGGATTCCACGTTACTGTAATCATCTTCACTATTCTTCATTTATTTCCTTTCATTCTGTTGCTGTGCATCTAACATTGCAGGTTTATTTACAATTGATTGACTATTAGATGGTCGCGAACCATTTTCATCTCTGTTATTAAAAATATTTGGCAATTTTGCCGGTTTTACCCTGTCTATAGATGCCGTATCTTGATGGGTATTAGGGTACTCTAATCTATATACCTTGTCGTCACGTTCGATAACATGGAACGGGCCTGCCTAAGGCGCTTCTAGTGGTTTCCGAACACGATCAACACAAACCCATGCATGCGTTGCCATTGTGTCACGTAATTTCTTTGATACGAACGTTTTTGGTACCGAGTGCAGATGGCCATCAGAGGTTTGCGTAAAGTCAATTTGTGACATGAGCTTTGCAAATTCCGTGCAGAATTTGGAGTTGGCTTTTGATGATGTGGACGAGACTAAGGGTTTCGGGCAAAGAAGGGTTGTCACTGTGACTGCAGTGAACGGTGAAAACTCCGAATCATTGGGCAGGGATCGGATGCCCAGAAGAACGACTGGTAGAGCCATCAACCATCTTTGCCGACGAGCCATTATAGGGCTCTTCAAAGTTCTATGTGACCTTTCCACGATCCCGTTTTTAGTAGTTCGTTATGCCGTAGTTCACAGGCAATGAAAACTAACGAGGGTTGATAATTATTTGAAAAGTTCAGATTCAAATTGAGCTCCTGTTATTAGTCACATATAAGGGAACGCCAAACCTGGAGATCCAACCGTCCAAGATGTCTGGAATCGGTAGAGCTTTAATCCACCTTGTAGCTCTGTCTATGCATGACAACAGGCACCGGTTATAAGACGGATATGATTGTGCAGGTAGTGTGCACGGCGGTAGTGGACCAACAATGTCGATGTGCACCGTTTCAAATCTGGAAGTAGGCATGCTAATGGGCAAGATTGGGCACTTGGTGTGACGATTAACTTAGGCTGCTTGACAGGAGAGGCATTCACGCGTCCAAGAACGTATTCTGTGTCCATTTTAGGCCAGGAATACCTCGTCTTCACGAATCGAAGTGACGCTGTAATCCCGGGATAGGATATATTATATAATTTTATTAAAAATCGACGTTCTGCAGGCTAAAGTAACAAACGGTCGTGGGTATTTTTATGTTATTTCACACCAAAGTTGGGTAGTCTCGGGAAAGGGAAATGCCTTTAATTCAGATTGAAACGATTTCACCTCTTCATTATTCTCCTATGCCGCTGCCAAAGAGCGGAGGTCAAACGAGTCTATTTGGCCTGAATTGAAATTCCGCGATAGGCACTCAGCAACCACATTGTCCTCACCACCTACGTACGCTATGTCATTGACATATTCCAAAATCGCTGTCCAGTTGCGTTGTTGCCTGTCCGTTTTTGCACGTAGTGGGGAGGAGAAAGCAGAGACTAAGGGCTTGTGGTCCGTACATAAGGTCACTTGTCGACTTTCGATCATTTGCTGGAAGTGAAGCACAGCAAGATACGCATCCAGGAGTTCCTTGGCATAAGTAGAGTATGTTTGCTGTGTTTTGCTCAACCTGCTGGAGAAGAATGCCACTTGCTGGGGAGACCCCTCCACCATCGGATGAAGTGCAGCACCAACTGCAAATTGAGAGCTGTCTGTCACCAATTGGTACGGAGAGTTATTTGGTAACGGGTAGCGTAACTTGACGGAGTTTGGTATGGCCTCTTTGGTACCATTAAACGCTTCCCTAGCGGTGTCATTCCAGACAAGCTATTGAGCCTTAGGTTGAAGTATGCGAATTCAGTTAGAGGAGTGACGATTGCAGCAAAATTAGGCATCATCCGTCAGTAATAGTCTAACATGCCCAAATATCGAAGAAGTCCGTTATAATCCGTCGGTAAAAGCATCTTGCTGATCTCCGAGACTTTCCTCGCTGGAGGGCATATCCCTGAAGCTGAGACATGGTGGCCTAAGAAATCAATCTTCTCCTGCATCAACTCTCACTTCTCCATTAAAATTCGTAGGTTGTTCTCTGCCAATCTTTCGTCTATATTATCAGAGAAAATTAAAATGTCGATATAGACGAAACCCAATTCCAAGCCACGAAATAAATTTTCCATTTAGCGTTGGAACGTGCAGCTTGCATTCACCAGATCGAACGGTAGTCTGAAAAATTCCCGCAGCTCAAATGGAGTTGAGACAGCAGTTTTCTAGATCTCCGCTTAATTCATCCGAATTTAGTGATATGCTCGGACTAAATCTAAGCGGGAGAAAACTGTTTTCCCATGAAGATGATCAACCATACTTTGAATTCTTAGCAGGGGATAACGGTCCGGTTTCGTTATGACGTTCAGTACATTAAAATCACGCACAACTCTATATTCTCCTGGGGTTTTCTTCTACACCATATGAATGGGTGAAACCCATGGTGAATTCGATGACCACACCACATCTTCTTTCAAAAGAAACTCTAATGTTGCTTTGGCAATTTGTTATTTCTTCATTGAAAGTGGCCTTGGGCGGGCCAGTTTCAAAAGTGTGCACATCGGAGTTAGATGGGGAAGAACTAATATCTACACACTTTGGGTTGTATATGGATTCGTATTTACGCAGCACTGCCCTGCAATTGGGCGAAAGATGGGAGAGGTCATTGATAAATAATTATTAATGGAATCACGGGTGCACTCGACTGCTTAACTTTAGAAACGAGTCTAGTCTGGTTATCAATGAGGATAACACGGGCAAAATCCACTAAAAGGTAAAAGTGAGCAAGAAAATATTCTAATAATGGCGACGTAATATCGGCAACTAAAAACATCCATCTAAACGAACGTCACAGAGTAGGGATGACTATATCTAATCGGACTTCACCATGTACTTATATCTTCCCTACATTAGTACTCAGGATGTTAACACTTGAATTAAGCATCACATAAGCTTGCACTAGATTAAATGGAATTATGGACACGATTGCACTTGTGTCTATTAGAAATTCACTCCTCCTCTCATTAAGTTTGGCAGCGACAGTGAGTAGAGTCGGCACGTTGGTCGTCGCATTTACTGAGGCCCGTCGTTCTCGTTTACTGAAGGGGGCTGGGGAAGATGGTCTAGATGACTGTTGCATCTGAATGTTTTTAGCATTTTACCCAAAGTATAAATGTAAACGCCACACCACAGGTTTTTAGTTATGACGGAAGGGTCGTAATCCTAACGGTAGGCCTATTGTATTATTCTTATTATATTGGTACGGCACAAAATTCGAATGATTACCACCGGGATACGCGCCTATGGTCACTGAACGCGCACCATTCGTATACTACCCAGGGCTCAGAGTTTCCTAGGCCTAAACCCAAAGAGCTTAGGGTATGACTGGCGTCTCTCGGCGGAATGAGAACCGTCGAGATCAGCTGCAGATGAGGGAGGAGCCAGGTTCGCGCGTACACGGCTCAGAGCGAGTGGCATCTCTCCAGCATCGACAAGTAGGCTCTCAATGGGGGAAGTGCGGAAGGCACCGGTTGCAAGGCGAAGGGGTGTGTGGTGAATTGAGTCCACCTTGGGCAATACACGCTAGGATGCGGATGCATAAAACTCGCATCGGTAGTCGAGCTTCGAACAAACAAAGGATCGATAAAAAAGGAAGCCAGAAGTCCTATCATCTCCCCAGGCGCTGAACGTCACGGAACGAAGAATATCCATGGCGCAGGTACAGAGTCCCTAAGGCTGCGAATATGAGCCTCCCAGGTGAGGCGTCGGTAAAATACAACACCAAGAAAACGGTGCGAGTCTACCACTTCCAAGCGCACCCCATTGAGAAATAAGTCTGGGTCAGGGTAGAGCCGGAGATGGCGGCAGAAGTGCACCACCTTAGTTTTGGCCAAGGAAAACCGAAACCTGTGCGATTCAGGATAGTGAGAGACGTGGTTCAATTCATTTGGAATCGACACTCCAGAATTGGCATCTCTGCCGCCCAAAAAAGATCGAAAGGACGTCAACGTAGACCGTAGCGAAGACATCTTCCGGCAGCACCGAGGTGATGCCGTCGATATTCAAGGCAAAGAATGTGACACTGAGGACACTTCTCTGCAGGACACCATTTTCCTGTTCCATTGGGCCAGAGAGGGATCCCCCCCCCACCCGTAGGCGGAATCGAGGAACTCACAACAATTCATATATAAAGATTAGGAGGCGTCCCTTCGCCCCCATAGTATGGAGAATATCTATGATACCGAATTGCAATACAGTATCATAGGCCTTCTCCAGATTGAAAAACACCGTGGCGTAGTTCTGTCTACGTAGGAAGGCCTCGCAGACGGCTTTTGCCAGTCAGAGCAGAGCGTCCGACGTGGAGTAGAAATTGCGGAAGCCGCACTGTGCAAAAGACATGTTCTCCGCTGTCCAGTAAGGAGGCTAATCTAACGTTTACCAATTTCTCCATCAACTTGCCCATGCAGAAGGTTAGAGAGTTTGGGCGGAAACCGGCCGGGGTAGAGTGATCTCTCCCCATTTTGCGAAAAGAGAGAACAGTAACGATTCGACAGGAATCTGGGAGGATACTCTCTACTCAGATTATGTTGAACAAATCTAACAGAAAGGCAATGCCTCGCTCCCCCGGGTGTCGAAGCATGGCGTACGGGACATCGTTTGGACAAGGGTCGGTGTGCGCGCACGAAACGAGAGCAGAACGCAACTCACTCAAGTAAACCTGTCGTTGAAGGGTTCTCAGCCTCTGTCCAGTCGGCTGCGTTTCGCGACATCACAACGCGCAGTTAAGGCTGGCGGAGCAGCATCCCGGTAATAGAATGCGGAGAAAGCGGTCGCGAAGGATACCGCCACGGACACGGTGTCCACGATTGCGGTCCCATTCTCTTGGAGAATGGTAGGGGGTCCTTCTAGAGCTTGCCTCGAATCCTTTTGACTCGCTTCCACACCTATGCTGGATGTGTCTTCCCGTGAAGCGAAGACATGTATGCCCGCCAAGAAGAGCGGCGGTCGTGCTTCGAAATGTACCAGAACCTAGCCCTTGCTCAATGAAATTCACTAACAGTGAAATCGTTCGGGCGGCGCTTATAGCGCTGGTAGGCATTATGCTTCCGTGTGAGGGCCGTCTCACATTCGGCTGAACACCACGGGATCAGTGGGAGTGCAATTTTTTATTTTTTTTATTTTTAATTAAGGGGCTATCTGGCGACTGCCGACTAAGGCATAAGTTGCCGTAAACAAACAGCCTAGTTTTAGGCTACTTTAAAAAATTAAACAGAAAACAATAAAAAGAAATAACAATAACAATAACAAAACAATTACAAAAACAACAACAACAATTAAATCGGGTTAAATAAAAGGGAGAAGGCCGGCCTCCCCCCAAAAGTCAATAAGTCCACCAGTCAAAGTACACGCACTCGTCCCGAGCACAAGGGACAGGCGGTAGCGACCCCGCCCATCCCGGTACCGGGACAGGTGTCGTGCGCGAAGATCACCCAGACTGGGACATTCGACAAGAATGTGCCGAACAGTCTGGGGGACGACGCAGTCGTTGCAATAGGGCGCAGGCGAGCGCTCCATCAGATAGCGATGCGTCACACAAGTGTGTCCGATTCGGAGACGGCAGAAAGCAACCTGAAGCCGCCGCGGCATTGGTCCATGGGAACAGTAGCGGCGCAATGGCACGCAACTTTAAGTTCCCTTCGACCGTCTCCCATCTTCTTTGCCAAGCAGTCCGAAGAGCTGCCCGTATTCCTGCCATGTAGTCGGTGTGAGGAAGAGCGAAACGCTGGTCCGGTCGCAGAGTCCTCGCGGACTCTTTGGCGCCCTCATCGGCGCGCTCATTCCCCGCAATTCCTACATGTCCAGGAACCCAGCAGAAGATAATCTCGACATCTGCCCGGCTCGCCAAAACCGTGGCGTCACGGATATCGCGAACCAGGGGATGCGGAGATTCCAATGCCCCGAGAGCACTCAGGGCGCTTTGTGAGTCGCTATAGATCACAATCCGGTCTCCGAACCGGGCACGTCGCGTAATCTCCCGTACCGAGTGGTGTATTGCCACCAGCTCGGCCGTGAAGACAGACGCAGCGCCTGGTAGAGCCCCGCTGACTTCAAACAGAGGGGATACGGCGTGGAAGCCGACCCCCTCTTGGGACTTGGAGCCATCCGTATACACTGGCACGGTACCAGCGTGACACGATGTGTGCTCCAAAAAGGTCGGACGCAATACTCCCGGCGCAGTACAAGCTTTGGGAGCAGAGGCGTGGCGACAAATAGCCAAATGTGGTACCCTCCAGGGTGGCGTCCTGGGCAGAACCAGGGGCGCCACCGGCCCGAGAGCTATATCTACCTCTCGAAGGAGTTTCCTGGCCCTAAACCCAAAGGGCTTAGGGTATGACTGGCGTCTCTCGGCGGCATAGGCAGTGAGAGCTGTTGGCGACTGAGGGAGGCGCCGGGCTCGCGCGTACAGGCGAGTGATGCACTGCACGCGGCGCAGAGCGAGTGGCATCTCCCCAGCATCGACCAACAGGCTCTCAATGGGGGAAGTGCGGAAGGAACCGGTCGCAAGGCGAAGGCCGGTGTGGTGGTTTGAATCCACCTTCCGCAATAAACGCTCGGCTGCGGATGCATAAAACTCGCATCCGTAGTCGAGCTTCGAGCGAACAAAGGATCGATAAAAAAGTAAGGCGGTAGCCCTATCAGCGCCCCAAGCGCTGAACGTCACGGAACGGAGAATGTCCATGGCGCGGGTACAAGAGACCCTAAGGCTGCGAATATGAGCCTCCCAGGTGAGGCGTCGGTCGAATACAAGACCAAGGAAACGGTGCGACTCAACCACATCCAGGCGCACCCGATTAAGAAACAAATCTGGGTCGGGGTGAAGCCATGGATGGCGGCAGAAGTGCACCACCTTAGTCTTGGCCAAAGAAAACCGAAACCTGTGCGCTTCGGCATAGCGAGAGACGCGGTTCAATGCCTGTTGGAGTCGACGCTCCAGAGTTGGCATCTGGGCCGCGCCAAAAGAGATCGAAAGGTCGTCCACGTAGAGCGTAGCGAGAACATCTTCTGGCAGAACCGAGGTGATGCCGTTGATGCTGAGGGCAAAGAGTGTGACACTGAGGACACTTCCCTGCGGGACACCCTCTTCCTGCTCCTTTGGGGCAGAGAGGGCTCCCCCCACCCGTACGCGGAATCGACGATCTCGCAAAAATTCAGATATAAACATTGGGAGGCGTCCCCTCGCCCCCATCGTGTGGAGAGTCTCCATGATACCGTATCGCCATGCGGTATCATAGGCCTTCTCCAGATCAAAAAACAACGTGGCGTAGTGCTGTCTACGAAGGAAAGCCTCGCAGACGGCATTTTCCAGTCGGAGCAGAGCATCCGACGTGGAGTGGAACTTACGGAAGCCGCACTGTGCAGAAGATAGATGGCCTCCGCTGTCCAGGAAATAGGCTAATCTAACATTTACCAACTTCTCCATCAACTTGCACACGCAAGAGGTTAGAGAGATTGGACGGAAACCGGTCGGAGTAGAGTGATCTCTCCCCGGCTTGCGAAAGGCGAGCACAGTAGCGATTCGCCAGGAGTCTGGGAGAAGACCCTCCACCCAGATCCTGTTGAACAAATCTAACTGAAAGGCCATGCCTCGCTCACCCAGGTGTCGAAGCATGGCGTACGGGACATCGTCCGGACCAAGGGCGGTGTCCGCGCACGAAGCGAGAGCGGAACGCAACTTACTCACAGTAAACTTGTCGTTGAAGGGTTCTCCGCCTCTGGAGGTAAAGTCCAGCCGGTGGCCTTTCGCGACATCACGACGTGCATTGAATGCTGGCGGAGCAGCATCACGGCTAGAGAATGCGGAAAAAGCGGTCGCTAAGGATTCCGCCACGGACGCGGGGTCCGAGATTGCGGTCCCATTCTCCTGGAGAACAGGAGGGGGGTCCTGCGAGAACTTGCCCCGAATCCTTTTGACTGGCTTCCACACCTCAGCTAAAGGGGTCTTCCCGTTAAGTGAAGACACGTATGCCCGCCAAGAAGAGCGGCGGGCGTGCTTCGAAACATACCGGAACCTAGCCCTAGCCCGACGAAATTCAGCGACAGTGAAATCGTTCGGGCGGCGCTTATAGCGCATGTAGGCATAACGCTTCTGTTTGAGGGCCGTCTCACACTCGGCCGACCACCATGGGAGTGGTCGGTGTGCAAAACGGCCAGACGTCCTAGGAATAGTAGTCAGGCCCACGGCGATGAGGTTGCCGGAGAAGAACTCAACGGCCTCATCTACCGACCTAAACTCCTCGACTGAGATAGAGAATTCAGTCATTTCCTGAAATGCAGGCCACCGCGCCCGCTCCAAGCACCACCGAGGTGGTCTCTCAGGCGGCAGTTGCCCTGAAAATGATATTTGAATGGGAAAGTGATCACTACCATGGAGGTCATCGACCACCCCCCAATCAAAATCAGGCTGTGCATCCGAAGAGCACAAAGATAGGTCAAGGCAAGAAAATGAAGCGGTTCTCGGACAGTGATGCGTAAACTCATCCACGTTTAGGACACCCATCTCAAGCTCTTCGATCAGATCGGCAAGGACTTGTCCCCTGGGATTTATGGAGTAATCTCCCCAGAGAGGATGCCTGCCGTTCAGATCTCCAAGCAAGAGATAGGGCCTCGGCAACCGTGCCACGACGCGGCGGAAGTCCCCCGCGTCGAAGTCAGCTGACGGTGGAATGTACGCAGAAATGATAGTATACCTCCTATCCAGGTGCAGCTGCACAGCCACTGCCTGAAAGGAGGTATCTAAAGAGAAAGGAAGAACGGAGACATCATGCCGGGTGTAAACCGCGCATCTTCCAGCCCGGCCATCCCGCGGTGGTGGGGTCGCGAGACCCTTATACCCCGGCAGGGCAGGCAGCGGGCACGCGCCTAGCATGGTCTCCTGCAAAAAAATAGCTAAAGGGGAACGGGACGAGACGAGCCTCCGCAGCTCCTCCCAGTTGGCCCGGAGTCCACGGCAATTCCATTGAAGGAATATGCCCTCCAGGCCTAGCTCGGAGGAGACGCTGGGGCCCTCCTTGAATTGAAGACCCTCACGGGAATGGCCGTACGCTTCCCGGGGGCAGAACCCCGGGCGCTGTTGGCCGGACAAAGCGCTGAAGGCGCTGTCGCCTTCGAGGACTTATTGGGGGAGGTTGGGCTCGCCATGCGAGTCTTTTCCTCCCTCCGCCTCGAAACCTTGGGCGGGCGTTGCGGCTTGGGAGGCGGGGGGCCCTCTTTTCGAGGAACCACCGTCTCCAAGCCACTCGCTCCACCTCGGGGCGTGGGCGAAATGGCCGAAGCTCCTTTGTGGCTGTCCTCCTTTCGGGGAACAGCTTTAGGAACCCCGGAAGATGGCCTAGCGACCATCTTCAGGGGTGTTGCCTCCTGTGAGTCTAACGACTCTGTGGAGGCGCGTGGCCGTTTCACCTTACGGGAAACGGTCACGCTGGGGGAAGAGGGGGGAGCCCTGGTTTTAGCCGGGGCTGGGTGTGAACCCTTTTTGCCGCCAGCTCTACCAGGGGAGCGCCCGGGTGTAGTAGAGCCCGCAGAAGGGCTCCGAATGGGCGCGGAAACAACCGTGCTCGTTGGCCTGGATGGGCCAGGAGCAGAGGGTGCTTTTCTAACTATTGAGGCATATGACGTCCCAGGCAGAGCCGGGCGCGCCAGTACCAAGTCCTTAGCCTCGCGGAATGAGAGTCGATCCTGGGCCTGAACGGCCAGGATTTCTTTCTCAAGGAGATATGCACCACATTGCTTCGAAGAAGCAGGGTGCGGCTCTCCGCAATTGACACACTTGGCCACACACGATTTGGACTTATTGTGTGCGACCTTGGAGCAATTTACACAGACTTCGGGTGACCCCAATTTTGCACGTCTACATGATCGATTCGTGTGGCCGAAGCGGTGACAGTAATAGCACCGCCGCGGCAGTGGCACGAATGCCTTCACGCGGTAGCGGTACCAACCAGCACGCACCGACTCAGGGAGCTTGTCACAGTCGAACGTGACGAAGAGTGTAGGGGTGGGTCTCGAGGCCCCTCCCTGTTTTCTCATCACACGTTCGACCTTGACCGCCCCATGGTCGGCCAGCTCTAGGGTGATGTCTTCTATGGAGTAGTCAACGAGTTCCCTCGCATAAACTACTTCTTTTACAAAGTTCATGGTAGAGTGCGGCGTCACACTCACCGGGGTGCCATGAAGTGTCCGAAGAGCACTTATCTTGGCCGCCTCGGCGGGATTCGCCGCATTCGCCAGAAGGCTCCCGTCCGAGAAACGGGTTACCTTCGGCTCTCTACCAATTGCACTAGCTAATCCTCTCCTCTGATGGATCATGTTGCCCTTGGACAACATGCTGCCATCAGTGGAGCGAATAACGAGGAAGCGTTTGAAGCCAGCGGGCTCGAAAACGCCAGGTAACCTCTGAATCAGGGGCCCCGATGTCATCGAGGCTCCGCCCTGTGCACTTTTGGTCTTTGTCATCGTCAGGAGCTCCGTACCCGGGGAAGCAGATGGCCCGCATGTACCGATCTTGGCTTGGTCGCTTGCCAAAGTAGCAGCAGACCCATCCGTCCCCGTAGCCCCCGCGGATTGAGAGGAGCCCCGAGTCTTCTTCGTCTTTTTGGTCCTTTTCTTTTTTGGAGAGGAGGGCGGGGAATGAACCCGCTTCTCACCCCCGCCGGTAGAAGCCCCCAGGCCAGATGGACCGGCCTCAGCCAGGTCCTTCTCCGAAATGACGAAGGTCCTGGTGGTCGCAGGGGCATCATCCGGAGGAGATCCCTCCCCTCCTTGTACTGCCTGAGAATCTACAGCCGTTTGATGAGGACCTTGCATAGGGGCGGATTCGGGTTCGGTGCTTGGCGCCGAGCCCAGATTCCCCCCCATGGAAGGCTGGTTTTCCTCAAGGACCATGTCTATCACAGGAGGGGCCTCCAGTTGGCCATCCCCTCCCAGGACATCGCAGGTCCCCTTGGCAGCGTCATAAGTCTTTAGTGGGGAGGCACAGGCCTTGACCCCGGCAAGGTTTAATATTTTTGCCAGCAGGTCTTTTGAGGGAAGCGACCGAAGGGGCCTGGCTTCCCTCTCCCCCCTAAGGGGGTTTGCCCTACCGAGCCGCTTGTACGAGGGGCGGTCGGCAATGGGCTGCCTGCTGGCTTTCTTGGCAGTCCCCTTAGAAAGCAAAGGAGGGACTGCCGCTGGAGATAGGGAGGTGCCCGAAAGCACCTCCAGAGAAGGGGGTGAGGGGGAGTCCCCTACACCCGTAGGCGTAAGAGAGGAGTAAGCCTCCTCTCCGGTTAAAGAGGTATGGAGGGTCCCCTGCGCAAGCACAGGGGGGGGGGGACCTCCATCTTTTCTGTGGAGCTGCACGAGGGCGGCTCCGTTGTTTTAGGGGGAATTAAGGGGAGATGGTTTTTTATCATCATTGGGCATGGTGACCCTCTTTGTTTTACGGGACGCAATCGCTCACCACCTCTTGCAGTAGCCCGCACTGCAAGAGGTGCTTACAGGCCCGGCAGAGCCAGGCGCCGCCATTTGGGACTACCACTCCCGCCTGGTGGCCTGGCAGTCCTTCGGCATGGCGGCTCCACCTTAGACACGGCGTAAAACAGATAGAATGTGAAGAGGAGAGGAAAAGGGATGTGAGGAAGGTATGGGTGGGGATGAAGCAGGTTGTTAAAAAAACTCCATCCCGAACCGGAGCTGAGGGGTTAGGGAACAATGTCCCCTCCCCCCTCAGCCCCCATCCGGGGTGGTTGGCTTGAGAAGAAGGTCAGCATTCTACCCTGTGAAATTAGAGGCTGACCAGAGAAAGTTATGGGAGAGGTTGTATGAAAAGCGACGAGGTAGGGGAGAAATCAGGCTATCTGAAGGAAGGAAGAGAGGCTAAGCTGGGGCCGGACGGAGCGCTGGATCCCGTCAGCACGGCGGCCAGGATGGCAAATCGCCGCGCCCCTTACGGGGAGTCGGAGTGCAAAACAGCCAGAGGTTCTAGAAATAGTAGTTAAGCCCACGGCGATGAGGTTGCCGGAGAAAAACTCAACGGCCTCATCTACTAACCTCAACTCCTTGACTGGAACAGATAGATAAGTCATTTTCTGAAATGCGAACCACTGAACCCGCGCTAATCACCATCGGGCCGGGCTGACGGGTGGCAGTGTCCCAGGAAACAATATTTAAATGGGAAAGTCATCACTACCATGGAGGTCATCGACCACCCCCCACCTAAAATAAGACTGTGCATCCTGAGAGCACAAAGTTGATCGAGGCAGGAAAATGAAGCGGTTCTCGGGCAGTGATGCGTAAACTCATCCACATTTAGGCTCCCTATCTCCAGCTCGTCGATCAGGTCAGCATTGACTTGACCCCGGGGATTAATCGAGTAGTCTTCCTAGAGGGGGTATCTACCTTTCAGATCTCCGAGTAACAGAAAGGGCCTCGGCAAACGTGCCACGAGGCGGCGGAAGTCTCCGCTGTCGAAGTGAGCTGACGGTGGAATGTACAGCTACCTCCTGAGAGTAGGATCTAAAGCGAAGGGAAGAACGGAGACATCATGCCAGGTGTAAATTGCGATTCCTCCCACCCGGCTCCCATCCTCTAGCTGTGGGGCCGCAAAACCTTAATACCCAGGGAGAGTGTGCAGGGGGAAAGAGCCCAGCATGGTCTCCTGCAAAACGATAGTTAACGGGGAACGGGAGGAGACGAGCCTCTGCAGCTCCTCCCAGTTGGCCCAGAGTCCAAGGCAATTCTATTGATGGAATATGCCCTCCAGGCCTAGTTCGGAGGAGATGCGGGGGTCGTCTTCGAAAAGAAGACCCTCACGGGAATGGCCGTACGCTTCCCGGAGGCAGAACTCCGGGCGCTGATGGCCGGATAATGCGCTGGAGGCAGTGTCTTCTTCCAGGACATATCGGGAGAGGTTGGGATCGCCATGCGAGTCTTTTACTCCTGTCGAGAATAGAGATTCCTTGCCGCCTTATGACCCGTTGAAACCACGAGGTCATACACGAGTTCAGTCAACGTGACCGAGGACCGTGGGAACAGTCAGACTATCAAACTACTTTCTGCGATAAGCGAGGGATTGGAATCTTAAACGCGCATCTCTGTCACCTCCCAGCTCGTTATGGAGAAACCCCCGCGGGAGTACTTCCCATGCCTTAAGCGCTGTGTTGGTCCAAGGAGAGTTTTCCTCGCGCTTCCCTTCGCGGAGGCAGTAACGGTTCCGGCTGGTCCCTATATATTGTTGGTCTCAATTGGGCATCGAGAGTGTAGGCCTGCGTTTTACAACGGAACACGTCACTCTCGATCACGCTCCATTTCCCTAGGAGCCCGAAGGCTAGAACTATACTGAAGGATTTGAGCCCGTCAATTGGCCGACCCTTGGTTTCGGTACATTTCGTTTAGCACGAATACTCCCTCCAGTTAGTGTTACTACTAGAGGTTAAACTCCTCGTGGTTAAAATTCCTCGAATAACCATCCGATCCCCGTTTCATCTCTTAAAGCCTCGGACCCAAGCTATGCTAAGACGAGTCATCTGTGGCTTCCTTGCCAGTCATCCCTGTGTATGTACATAGAGCGACTCGTTATAGTCTCCCGACCCCTCCCGTAGAGTTCGCTCCGAGTAGCTCTGTTAGATCGATTATTGTAAACATCAAGTATCCATTGCCATTATTCTATTGTAAAACTATTTATTGCGTATACTGTGTAAATATTAAATTTTATTTTTGTTCCTACTTTTTCATAAACCTCATAGCCCGGAGCCTTAATTAGTTTAATAACGGTTAACTGCACTCTATCGTTTGTATTTAAATCCCCGCACTCCTTCAGGGAATTTGGTTCTAACTTTCAACACTTCTATCCCTCCCCCCTTCTCTGCCGTGACCAGAGTTGAGTCAAGGTCACTCGTTCGACCTTGAGCGTCCACGCATTTCGGGTAGAAGTGACGTATCTGCCGTTGGGTCATTCTAAGACCCCTCCCTCCGCCTTGAAACCTTCGGCGAGCAGGGGGGCTTCGGAGGCGGTGTCCCTCCTTTGGAGGATCCACCGTCTCCCAGCCACCTAGCCTACCACTGGGTTTGGGCGAAGGAACTAAAGCTCCTTCAGTGTTGTCCTCCTCTCGGGGGGGAGCAGTTTTAGGAACCCCGGAAGATGGCCTCACGACCCACTTCAGGGGTGTTGCCTCCGATGAGTCTAACGACTTGGTGTAGGCGCGCGGCCGTTTCACATTACGGGAAACAGTCACGCTGGGGGAAGGGAGGGCAGCCATAGTTGTACCGGGGGTGGTGGATCGTTTGTGCCCCCGTTCTACCAGGGGAGAGCCCAGGGTGGGTAGAACCTGCAGAACGGTTCCCAATCGGGGTAGAGCGACCGTGCTCGTAGACTAGAGGGGCCATGAGCACTGGGTGTCTTTCTCAACATTGAAGCATAGGACGTCACAGGCAGCTACGGCACGCCATGACTAAGTCCTTAGGCTCGCGAAATGAGAGACGATCCGGG
Organism: Ceratothoa steindachneri; assembly: GCA_963969495.1. Lineage (NCBI taxonomy): Eukaryota > Metazoa > Arthropoda > Malacostraca > Isopoda > Cymothoidae > Ceratothoa > Ceratothoa steindachneri. The sequence goes on along the minus strand of OZ018325.1, from coordinate 43,712,179 downwards.
GCCTGAACGGCCAGGATTTCCTTTTCAAAGAGATACGCACCACATTGCTTTGAAGAAGCTTGGTGCGGCGCTCAGCAATTGACACACTTGGTCACACACCATTTGGACTTATCGTGTGCGGCCTTGGAACAACCTACACAGAATTCGGGTAACCCCGACTTTGCGCGTCTAGAGGAGCTATTAGTATGGCCGAAGAGGTGACAATAGTAGCACCTCTGCGGCAATGGCACGAATGCTTTCACGTGGTAGTGATACTAACCGGCACGGACCGACTCAGGGAGCTTGTCGCAGTCGAACGTGACATTCGACCGTGACAGCCCCATTGTCGGCCAGCTCTAAGCTGATGTCATCTATGGAGTCGTCCACGAGTTACTTCACATAAACTATTCCTTTCACAAAGTTCATGATAGTGTGCGGCGTCACACTCACAGGGGTGCCATCAAGTTATCTTTTTACATAACACCTGGCACGTTTGTGCTGTGTTTTATTTTTTTGGCAGTGTTATTGCCTGTGCTTTCACCATTTGCTGCGTTGCTTTTTGTGCTTTTAGGTATTGTTTACTAGCTTGTCCGCCCTAGCTTTGTAAGACAATTGTTACCAGTTTCCGTTCGTTCCTTTGTGTCGACTGCTCGAGTGTATCGTTGAATTGTGTTCCCCCTAATCTGTGATGTGTGCTTGATCTGCTATTGTACATGTTCATCTTATCAGTAAGTAACTCTTTGTCATTTATTTATTTCCCCCCATCCCCCCCTTTCCTCGCCTCTCTTCTTCTCTCTGCTTCTTTCGCACACACATGTTGTTGTTTTTTCAAGCCGCCTCGTTGTTACCTCCCCTCTGTCTTCTCGCCCACGCGTCCCCCCCCCCCTCACTGACCGCTAATTCTGATTCGTCACTATTTTTTTCCCTCGTTTCTTGTTTCTATCGTAATTTTATTTGTTCACACTATTCGATTACTCTTTATTTTGTCTCGATTGTTGTTTCTCCCGTTATTGTGTCGCTTAAGTCACTCTACTTATATAGTTAATTTGCTTTTCTCCCATTATTGTGTCGCTTAGCCACTATGATTAATAGGTTAACGATTCTTGCCCTCAATGGAACTGCTACCAGTTTCTCTCAAAACACCCTTACTCACAGTAATGCATTGGGAATTTCTCGTTCCCGCCATCATACTAAACGTGGTTTCCGTTTAGCTCCGGCTCTTAGAAAACTTTTTTACTTGAATCAAGCCCCCCCCCCCACTTATTCCTGATTCTTCTTCACCTCCACCTTCACCCGTTCTCTCAGCGTCTCTCCTCAATGTCAGAAGCCTCTCGAAGAAGGCTGACTACATTCATGACCTGCTCGTTAACACTCAATTCACTCTCCTTGGACTCACGGAAACTTGGCTTGCCCCTTCTGCTTGCTGTTTAAATCCCGCTACCCCTGATGGTTACGTCTACTCCCATACCTCCCGTAACTCTCGCGGTGGTGGAGTTGCTCTCATTCACAGTGCCTTCTTCCCCCTGAATAATCTGCCCTCTCCAATCTTCTTTCTTTTGAGATGCTCATCAATGTCTCTGATTCCACCCCCTCTTTAACTATTTTAGTCCTATACCACCCCCCCCAGCTCCTCCCTCGAGGTTTTTCTTGATGAATTTAGTAACCTCCTCGCTGGCCTCTCCCCCACTGGTTCTCTGCAAATCCTCGGTGATTTCAACCTTCCTGGTCACAATCCTAATTTCAAAGCCTTTTCTGAAATCCTTGATCTCTTCTCCCTCACCCAACACGTTTCTTCCCCTACCCACTCTCACGGTAACATTTTAGACCTTGTAATACCTGACTGTCTTATTTCCAACCTAACGACAACAAATTTGTCCAATGCTATATCTGATCACTTCCTTATCAACTTCAACTTCTCTATCCCATTCCATATACCTCCCCAGCTGTCTCATAATCCTAAGCCTTTCCGTCGACTAGCCTCCAATGATATTCCCTCCCTATCTAATGATGTGGACTCCAAACTTCCTCCCATTGATGCTTCTGCCTCTCCTGACCAGATTCTCTCTTCTTTAGAGCAACCCCTTCTCACTTGTCTTGATGCCCACTCTCCCCTTGTCACCCCTTCGAACTCCTGTTGTCACCGTGCCCCTTGGTACTCTATGGAACTCCTCCGTGCAAGGCAGTCCATGCGTGCCCATGAAAGAGTCCTTAGAAAGGCTCGCACCCGTGGGCAAGACACGACTCCTCTCTCGCTGGCGTTCCAACTTGCGACAGCTTCCTACGTGGCGAAATTAAAATCTGCTCGTGAAGCCTACTCACGTAATCTGCTTACTGATAGTAGGAATGATCCCCGTACCGTCTTCCGCCTGCTCTCCCGTCTTACTTCCCCAGCCCAGGTCTCCCCACCCATCACCCCTGCTACTCTCTCGAATTTCTTCGCAGATAAGGTCACTAACCTCCGTGCCTCCCTCCCTCAGCCTTCTGTCCCGGCTCCTGCCATTCTCCCTGACTTCCCGCCTCAGCCGCTTATCGTTTTCCCCGCTGTGACGGCGTTAGAGCTTACAGCCCTGCTCTCGCGTTCTAAGAAATCGGGCTCCCCAAAGGACATTTTTCCGCCTAAACTGTTATGTAAAATTCTGCCTGATATCCTCTCAATGCTTCTTCGCCTGTTCAACACTTCATTTGCAACTGGTCTTGTTCCCTCTTCCTTCAAACGTGCCCACATCCGTCCGATTCTTAAAAAGCCTTAACTGAACCCCACTGACCCTTCCAATTATCGCGCGATTTCCCAACTTACTTTCCTCTCTAAGGTTCTGGAGAGAGTGGTTGCTTCACGCATCAACAGTCACATGCTGGCCTGTAACATTGATGAAACCTATCAATCTGGTTGCAAGTCAGGTCACTACACAGAAACCGCCCTTCTCAATGTGTCCGATTACTTACGAAGAGCCGCGGACAGGGGTTGTGCCTCCATCCTCGTTCTACTCGACATCTCCTCTGCCTTCAATACTATTGACCATACCGTCCTACTTGATTGTCTCCACTCTTTCCTCTGCATTTCAGGCACCGTGCTTGACTGGTTCTGCTCTTACCTCTCGTCTCGTACGCAATCCGTTGTGATTGACGACGTTTCATCCGACTCTACCCCCATTCGCTTTGGAGTGCCACAAGGCTCTGTACTTGGTCCTCTACTGTTTCGTATCTACCTTCTCCCTCTTAGTTCCCTTCTCCGTAATCTCGGTCTATCCTTCCACCTATATGCTGATGACACTCAAATTTTCGTTTCCTCAGCCCCCACGTCTCTTGCCTACTCTATCACTGACCTCCTGGCTGCCTACTTCTCCATTTCTGACTGGCTCTCTACCAACTTCCTCAGGCTTAATCACTCCAAAACTGAGGTCCTTCTCGTCGGCACCCCTGCTCTTGTCAAAAAATCTAAATCTCTCTTTCCCTAGCTTACTCTGGGCGGTAATACTATCATTTTCTCTGACTGCGCTAGGAATCTGGGTGTTGTTTTTGATGAGCATCTCTCCTTTAAGCCTCATATCCGCAATGTCAGCAAATCCTCTCTATGTTTCCTTCGTAACTTCTCTCGCATTCGCTCTCACTTTGATCGCCAAAGTCTTGAGGCTGCTGTTCATGCCTTCATCACCTCACGCTATGACTACTGTAACTCTCTGCTTGTGAATCTGCTATCCTCCTCTCTCTGCCCCCTTCAACTTGTACAGAACTATGCCACCCGGCTTCTCCTCCGTCGCCCTCGCTTCTCTCCCTCAAAACCCTTGCTGCATGAACTGCACTGGCTCCCTGTCAGATCTCGTACTCACTTCAAGATACTTCTCTTCACATTTAAGGCCCTAAACAACAAGGCCCCGTCTTACCTCTCTTCTGCCCTCTCGCGACGCCATGTCCCTCGGGCCCTTCGGTCATCACATGCACCTCTTTTGAATATTCCTCGTTCATCCCTTTGCTCAATGGGGGACTGCTCCTTCTCAATCTGCGCCCCTAAGTTGTGGAATGCTCTTCCTGCTGAAATCAGGTCTTCTCCCTCTCTTACCACATTCAAGCGTCTCCTGAAAACGCATCTTTTCAGAATTGCCTTCTCCCCCTTTTGAATTTCCTTTGAATTTCCATTCTCATCTCAGCACAACGTGCGCTCTGGGAAGGCCTCAGGCCTTGAAAAGCGCATTACAAAAGACTTATTATTATTATTATTATTATTATAAAGGCACTAATCATGCCCGCCTCGGAGGGATTCGACGCATTCGCAAGAAGGCTCCCGTCCGAGAAACGGGTCACCTTCGTCTCTTTGCCAATCACACTAGCTAGCGCTCTCATCTGATGGAACATGTTTCCATTAGCTAACATACTGACATCAGTGGAGCGAATACCATGGAAGCCTTTTAAGCTAGTGTGCTAAAAAATGCAAGGTAGCCTCTGAATGAGGGGCCCCGGCGTAATCGAGGTTCCGCTCTGCACAGTTCTGGTCTTCATATGGGACTCCCCACCCGGGGGAGCAACGGGGCCGGACATGCCGATCTTGGCTTGGTCGCTTAACGGAACGGCATCGGCCCTGTCCGTTCCCGCGGCTCCAGCGGAAGGAGAGGACCCCCTTGTCTTTATTTAACCTCTTTTTGTTTTGTTTTTCTTTCTAATAGAGGAGGACGGGGAATGAACCTGCTTTTACCCCCATCGGCAGGAGCTCCTCGGCTAGATTGGCCGGCCTCAACAAGATCTTTTTCCGAAGTAGAGAAGGTACTGGCTGTCACAGGCGCACCATCCGATGGATGAGCTCCCTCCTCCCATTGTAAGTCCTCGGGTGCCTGCGCCGTCTGAGGAGAAGCTCTTTCCAGAGCCGGACTCGAGTTCTGTGCTTAACACCGAGCCCGTGTTCGACCGCATGAAAGATTCTGCCATCTGGGGCTGGTTCGCCAGAGGGACCATTACCATCTCAGGGGGGGGGGCCTCCATGTGGCCATCTTCCCCCTCCCCCACAAGACATCACGGGTCCCATTCAACGGACTTTTAGTCATTTCGTCTTTGGCCGGCCAACCGACATCCGTCGGGGAAGAGAATGGGGCATATATACTCACCCTCTGCAAGCTGGTCGCACAAGTACTCAGGACATTATGGGACAGAAGCCGATGGGCCCTGCCTCCCTTGATCCCATAAGAAGGTTGGACCTATTGAGTCGCTCGCACCGGGAGTGGTCAATTATGGGCCGCCTGTTTTTCTCTCCAGTCCCCTTAGAAAGGAAAAGGGAGAGTGCTGCTGGAGAAAGGGAGTCTTCCAAGCGTGGTTCCAGATCAGGGGATGAGGGGGTCCCCTAGACCAGTAGGCAAAGGAAAGGAGTAAGCCTCCTCTCTGGCTGAAGAGTTTTGGAGGGTCCCCTGCGAAAGCCAAGGGAGGGAGACCTCCATTTTTTCGTTGGAGGTGCCCGAGGGCGTCTCTGTCGCTGGTAAAATGGAATGGGAGAGAGATTTGTTTTTTTATATTTTCATCATTCGGCATGGTGACCCTATTAGTGATACTGGAAGGCAATGTTAATCACCCTACGCAGTAGCCCCCTCTGCGAGGGGTGAATACGGTGCCGGCAGAACCAGCTGCCACCATTTGAGGCCACTCTTCACGCCTACTGGCATGGCGGCTCCACCTTAGGCTCGGCGTAAAATGGATAGATAGTGAAATGGGATGTCAGGAATATGTGAGTGAGGATGATACAAGTTGTTAACCTCCCCTCCCCCAAACCGGAGGTCAGGAGTGAGGGGGCGTGTCCCCTCCCCGCTCAGCCCTGATCTGGGATAGTTGGGTGAGAGTAAGCTGGTCAGCGTCTACCTTGTGAAATTAGAGGCCGACCAGAGAAGTTTGTGTGAGAGGTTGTAGAGTAAGTGACGAAGTAGGGTAGAAAACACAGAAAGAAGGAGAAGAGGCTAAGCTGTGGCCAGATGGTACGCTGATTCCCGCCAGCAAGGCGGCCAGGAGGGCAAATCGCCGTGCCCCTTACGGGGTCTCCTGGAGAAGGAAATCATGACCGTTCAGGCTGCGGATCATCTTGTAGTGCGAAATTGCAAAGTGGTGTAGAGCCAATAAGGACCCTCACAAATGAGCACCCCGTTGGCCCTATGGAATCTTGAAATTGGGCACACAAAAGTAACATTGAAATAATATTCCATCTTGTAACAATTAATTAATGTAAAACAAAGCAAATACTTGTAAATAATGTTAAATCGCAAAGCAGAATATTTTGTATTAATGCAAGTGAAATTGTTGTGTATACAAACATACACAGACAGTGGAAATAGTTATGCATACATGGAACAGAATCTTATAAGAGAAGGAGCCTGACCCATCTCCCTTAACGTGAACCCGTGAAAGATGAAATCAATCTTGTTACAGATGGTGGCTTGTTAAATCCCGTTCCGGTTTCCAAATTAAAATACTCTCTTGGCGCACACGTGCCTACATTGAACATACATACACCCTCTGATCGAGTAAGCTCCCCTCAGCGGTAGGATCAGAAAACAAACGCATATACCCTATGATCAGATAAGCTCTGCCCAGTGCTCGTGTTGGACAAGCAGAGCCACGCCCCTAAATTTGCGGTAGAATAAATATGCCTGCAAAAGACACAATGAGGCAATAAGAAACAGTAACCAGTAAGTGTAATCAGTAACAGGTAGTCAGTATTAGTAGGATTACAATAAAGTCTACCACCCACAGTCACACAGCCAGGTCGTCACGAAGACAGCCTCAACTTAAAAATTAAGTAGGCCTGAAGAAGAAGGCCTTGTCACCGGTTATAGAGTGATCCTATCCAAAAGCGGTAGACTCCATGATCGGTGACCTCTTGAAGGATTGAGAAGAAGAAGACTGGCGAATTCCACATCAAAAATAAAGAGTCTGCCTTAACCACCGGACCTGCAATAGTAACCACCCTTCACTGCCATAACTGGTGACCTCCTTCGCCCGGACAAGAGGTAACCAAAAATATGGACTCGTCGTACAAACAATGGGCAGAGAAGGAGAAGCAAAAATCTCCAAACCCAAGCCTACTCTCAGCTCAAAAAGAAGTAGGCCTGGCAAACTTCATCACCGTCAACATCCCCTTTCAACCAAGCGGCCGTTAGAATGGTAAGAAGCTCATTTCATTTCTACACACCAGATTAATGCAAGCAGCCGGATGAGCTAAGATGAACCGCTACAGTTGGATGTAGTTGGAGACCTTACCCGGCAAAGGTTTGTCCAGTCTCCACATACGAACACAACACCCATCATTGCAGCTCAAAAGGTCAATACTGTACCAGAATGAAATCAACAAACGAACTCACGCAATTCGGACCCCTCCATCAAGAGTACAACTCCCATCGAGTCGTAAGACTAGCTCGCCTCGTAAGAATAGCTCCTCTCACCAAGAGTGAAGCCATCAAGGTAAAACCCTGTTACCCCTTTTCGAGGATATCCTCATCCCAACCCTTTAATTGGACTCCCCAGTGTTTACCAACATTTTTCATGTCTGATCATTTCTATAATTAGCATTATTAGTGCAATTAAAGTTTTTTTTGGTTTTTAATCTTTCAATTACCTTGAATGAAACCTGGTATTTAAATCTTCCCTCTGGTCAACTATTAATCTCTTCATGCACTCACCTCTTATTAGCCCTGTGCAGCTGGTCTATCTATCTGGCCGCCTTTAACGTAAGTAAAATGCATTCTCTGCGTTGAATGCATCAGCTCACGAATACCATGACACTCACTATTCAGGAAAAAGGCTAGTATAGCAATTACCAATTTCTCCATCAACATGCACACGCAGGAGGTTAGAGAGATTGTGAGGAAATCGACCTGGGTAGAGTGATTTCTCCCCGATTTCAGAAAAGCGAGCACAGTATCGATTCGCCAGCTGTCTGGAAGGATACCCCCTGTCCAGTTCCTTTTTAATATCTAACAGAAAGGCCATGCTTCGCTCACCTAGGTGTCGAAAAATTGAATTGACATCGTGCTGACCAGGGGTGGCTTCCACGCAAGAAGTAAAAGAGCCAAACAAAACTTACTTGATGTAAACCTGTCGTTGAAGAATTGTCCGTCGCTGGTGGTAAATTCCAGTCAGCGACATCAAGAGGCTGTGTATTTGAAGAGCACAGAGATACACCAAGGTAAGAAAACGAAGCGGTTTTTGGCCAGTGATGCGTAAATGCAGCCACATTTAGGACAACTATCTCCACTTCGTCGATCAGGTCGGCAAGGACCGGACCTGACCCCTAGGAATGATCGAGTAGTCTCATTAGAGAGGGTATTTACCCTTCAAATCCCCTAGCAGTAGAAAGAGCCTCAGCAACAGTGCAAAGACGGGACAGAAATCCACCGCGTCGAAGTCGACCGACGGTGGAATGTAGGTACAAACAGTATACCTCCTATCCAGTGGCAGCTCGAAGAGAGGCATTTATAGCAAGGAGAAGAACGGAGACATCATGCCGGGGGAAAAAGCGCACTCTCCTTCTCGGACCCTATCTCGTGGTAGTGGGGTCGCACAACCCTTATCCCGCAGGAGAGGGGGGGGGGAGGGACGCGACCAGCCTCATCTCATAGCAAAATATACTAACGGGTGAACAGGAGGAGACGCGCCTCCGCAGCTCTTCTCAGTTGTTCAGGAGTCTACGGTAATTCTAGTGAAGGAATAAGTCCTCCAAGTCTAGTTCGCAGCGGAAGTGGGTGATTTATTCTAAAATCAGACTATCACGAGAATGACCGTACCCTTCGAGCCTTCACCGAAGCAGAACTCCGGGTTCTCTTGGCCGAACAAGTTGCTGACGGTGCTCTCACCTGTGAGGACTGATCTGGGGAGGTTGGGCTCGCTATGCGAATCTTTTCCTCCCTCTACATCGAAACCTTTGGCTGGCTTAGGCGGCTTCGGAAGTGGAGGTCCATCTTTGGAGGATCCACCGTCTCCGAGCCACCCAATCCAGCCTTAGTGTGGTGCGTAGGAGCCGAGGTTCTTTTGGTGCTGCCTCCTTTCGGGAGTCAGCTTTAGGATCACCGGAAGACAGTTTCTGAGTTGGAGGGTGGCAATAAGACTAGGGGTCACCATCCGAAACTTTTAAAAATACGGTTGTGTAGATTGGAAGTAATAGAATATTTTATACAGCATATCATATTTCTAGAATATTTATTACAGGTAATAGAGGGTAGAAATCTAAATATTTTCAAGCTCAGGTCGGACCATTCATGTGGAGAGAGAAGGTTATTGTGGTTTATGAGATTTGTTTTGAAGTATGAATTGTACGTATTTTTAATATTGATATTATTGTATATTGTGGTTGAATGGGAAAGCTTTTGACGAGCCTTGAATTGTGATAACTTCAAGGCGATTTTATGGTACTATACTTTGGATGTAGTATCGCCCACTTAAACTTTTTTTACTACCCTCATTCACATAATTATCACCGCACTACATAGGCTATCATAAACCTCCTTCTCAGTTACAACACCTTCACAACTATATATCCTGCATTATTATATTTTTACAATGCTGAACATACATCGCACTGCACCGCTACCACTGTGCAATATAATATTACTATCTCACCATCATTACTACCTTATACAACTTCACCACACTGTTACAGCACAAAACGTTACTACATTACAGCATCTCCTGCACACCGCAACATGTATCTATACCCCCTTGACCCTCCTTCAACAGCAAGGCGCATTTATTTCACCATCTATTCTCACATTAAACAACATTCCCCACTGTAAAAAAAGTAGTTTTTAATATTAAATTTTAAAAGTTTAAGGAAAACAAATCAAACAAGTGGACATAAATATGTCAACAGGCCAGGGGTTAATAAAACTAACCAATTACACCATGACCCAGAATACAACTGAGTGAAGCTAGTGTACCTACTGTAAACGTCGAGTAACTGCATAAACACGTACCACACGAGTAAAATTAAGAAAACTGCACAAAAGAAAACGCTATCTCAAGGTAATTAATATATTTTACAAGTTTGTGTAGTATGACTTAATGATGAACCGTGGGATTCCAGGTGGCTAAGACAATTATTGACAGACAAAATAATAAATATATAATTCCAGCTTCCTTGTAATTAGACACTGCATTATTGGTCAGCATGTCTCGTACCCCAAAGTGTAAGGTTTCGTACCCAGGAGTACAGCTGCCCACAGGTCTCCACAACGTAACCTAAGTTGCAGCTGGAGACCAACATACAATTTGGGTACCCCGTGTTGGTCATTAATTAAACTTGGTTGGAAAGACAGCACCTGAGTGTTGTTAAGGAGCTATCTAATTTTTTCGTCTATTTTCTTAATGAGTTTTATTGATTATTTCATCACATCGGTATGCAATTCTCAGTGATTTATTAAAAAATGTTGAATCTGCTCAGTATCTATGCCGAAGAGTATTTCCACGACAATATGTTCATGTTGAGCGGCAGCAGTGAAAGCAGTTGAGCAAGGATATCCACCGATCAGTGAAGCACTTGCTGAGATAGAATTGAAAATGAGACAAAGAAAACACGTTATGAAGCCAATTGCCTTCATGATAAGATGGGTGAACTTAAAACTGCCATTTATGCTGTTTTGGCACGACATTTTACGCAGAGTTGATGCAACATGCCACGCATTGAAAGATCCTAAACTCTATTCGAATACAACAGTAGGAATGTTGAAGTCCTTGGAATGTTTATTACAAAAAAAAAATTGCTTCCATGTCTGTGAGCACAAAGGAAAGGAAATGTCAGGAACTTAATATCATTCACAAACACGTAAGCGCCAACATAATGAACGATTCAATCCTTTAGATTACAGACGATCACATGAAGCAGCTCTCTCAGAGTAATAAAAATTAGATTCATAATTTCTATCCAGCAATTGATCAGTTCTTGAGCTCACTCGATCACCGATTAAAAGCCTATAAAGGAGCATGCTCAATTTTTATTCTTGTCTAAACTGTAGTCTCTGTGTTATAATGAAATTGAAGCAGCTCCAGCAAAATTTATATCTGAGTACAAAAATGAACTAAATCAAAGTATAGGAGTTGAACTTATACAGTTTGCAGCTTTCTCCACAAAAATTCTTCAATGAGAATTATAGGTGCTGTTGCCCTGTTGTGACTGGTTTGGTTACCAAGGGTGCTTTGTCACCACTCCGGAGTAGCGAAATAGGTTTCTTGTATTGGCTTGGTGGTTACCGATTCGTTTCTTCGGAGAGTGCCTTTTGCATGAGGTACGAACAACAGGTGGTAGAGTTATTTTCTTTCTTAATTGAAGGCTGTCTTTCTTGATTGCAAGCTGAGTAGAGGTGATCAGGGATTCTTTAAGTGTAAAGAAATCTTGGAGCGGATTCAGTTTTCTTTATACGGTAGGAACTTGGAAAGTCTTCCGATGTTGCTATCTCCAGCTTGAGACACTTTCCAATTCCTCTTTTATATCAATGGGTCACACATTCGGCGGCAACACAGATGCACATGAAATTAATTTCTGTACATTTGATACGAGTTTCAAAAAAGATTCAATTTTTCCATTCTACTTACATTAATTTATTTCACAATGTTTTACATTATTATAGAATATTACAATTGTTATTATCATCACTAACTATATAATTTAAGAAGGGGATTTTTTTAGTATTTTAATAATAATTTCAAAGTTATTTTTAATAATTCTTTTATAATATCAAAAAACAAAATAATGAAGTTCAGAAATAAATATAAGCATCGAAATTTTGTGAATTTTTTTAAAACCCAAAGAATTATTACAAATGGTGAAGTTCAGAAAATTTATTTTTATATATCTTCTATAACTATATTTTAGCAACGTGATATTTTGAAAGGGCAGAAATTTAGTTTGGACTTCCTTTTTAAAATTATTATAATTGGCGAAGTTCAGAAAATTTATAAAAATTTAACCATGGCTGCTTTTTTTTAGATTTTAAATTTTAATCTTAGTTGCGAAGCCATTGCCTGGTTTAATTATGCACAAATTAGAGCTTTTTTGGTGTGAAGGGATGATCTAATTTATTGGTAAACGAGTCAAAGGCGGCGGTACTGTAGAATTTAATCTGACTAAAAACGTCCGTTTTGTTATCCACTTGTTGCTGGGTTACGGTAACCGGATAGATTACTTGGCGGAAAGAGGGAATCAGAAGAAATCTAGCGGTTTTATCTGCTTTTAATCTTGGCTTAGGGCTACTGCAGTTCGGGGAAGTAAAATCGATGTGCGACTGTCTGACTCTTGCTGGTTGACTTAATTGTGATCCTACTAATACAGACTATCGATTAATGATTACTCCTAATGTATCGTTGTGTGTTTTGCAGGCCAATTTATTCCACCGCATATTTAGGGGTTTCGCTCCGCTTGTCCAACCAGAGCGCAAGCTTGAGCTTCTCTGACCAGAGGGTATGTGAGTGTGTTCTCCGATCTGACCACCGGGCAGAGCTTACTCAATCAGAGGGTGTTTGCATGTTCAATATAGGCACATGTGCACCAGGAGAGTATTTGAATTTGGAAAACCTGACCGGGATTTATCAAGCTGCCATCCGTAGCAAGTTTGATTTCGTCTATTACAGGTTCACGTTAAGGCTGATACGTCAGGCTCCCTTTCTTGTCAGATTCCGTCCCAGGTATGCACAGCTTTTTCCACTGTCTTTCTTATCTCTGTAGCCAGACCGCCGGCTCGCATATGTTTCCTAATGTGTGTATGTTTGTATATTCGCGTGGGAACACAACGATTTCATTTGCATTATTACAAAATATTCTGCTTTGCATTGATACATAGATTATTAAAGTGCGACTTAACATTATTTGCAAGTATTTGCTTTGTTTTACATTAACTAATTGTCACAAGATGGCATATTATTTCAATGTTCGATCTGTGTGCCCATTTCAAGATTTCATCGGGCCAACAGGGTGCTCAATTTGTTAGCTCTAGTTCACCTTGCAATTGAGCGCTACAAGTTTAACAGATTCAAATAAAGGTCTTTGGAATTTAGTTTATTGTATATGGATTGTCTTTAATTAAATATATATTAGTTAAAATTATTTAGAGGGATAAGTTTCCATATTTAATTAGCTGACATGGTGACATCTGAGAAACATACATTTAATAGTTGCCAAATGCTGCCATATCTCACATTCTAATGCTCAAGAAATTATAATTATCAAATCCTCCATTCATTTGATATAAATTAAGTATATAGAGACTATTGCATTGTAATTTTACCTACACTTGTATACACAGATTTTTATAATTATTCATCACGCTGTTGATAAACAAGAACGTTGCTGACACATTTCCAAATGTAAAGATGATGCTACGGATGCATATGGTAGTAATGGTAACAAACTGCTCTGGACAACGTTCATTCAGTGAAATGGAGATTATTAAAAACAGACTGCGCACAATAATGTATGAGTTTAATGAGTATTGAATATGTCATCTTCAGTGAAATCAACTGTGTTAACTTGATCAAAACTTTGCAAAGGCCAAATCGCATTAAGTACCTAGCTGATATAAGTATATGCACATTTTCTATAAATATATTTACATTTTGTGTTCAATATATCTAGTAAACGTAGAGGTAATTTCATTATTGTCTTGCTGAGTCAGTATGTTGAATCTTTTGTAATAAGTACATATATCTGATTTTGTTTTGTTTATTTTATTATTGGATTCAGAAATTAATTGACTTACAATAACCAATATAGAACCCAGAGTTAATATTTAACTCTTTATGCCCCAAATTAATTTAAAAAAATGAAAAACATATTAATTACATTTATCGGTTCTATTAAGTGGTAAATAGTTAGTGGCAAACGGCGCGCAAATCTGATGCAGCCCTTGTGTGAACCTAAACAAAACATGTGTCGTATTCGTCACACTTGCTTGCTATACTCTACACATGTAATTTATCCGCTAGACTCTAAACATGTAATTTATCTAGGTATAAGCCTTTATTTTATATGTGGAGTGAAGAAGCCTCGACAATGTTAAAATTAACCACACTCTGGGTGATTTCTAATACTTCGTAATCACTGGAGCTGACTCGTATAGGCTATTGATTAGTTTTTTGTAGACTCCTTCCTTTCTTATGTGATCCCCATTATCCGAAGAATTCTCTCCTTGTAATAGTTAATTATATTATTATTTCTGATTTTAACATTCTCAGTCTGTCGTTGTGCTAAATAAAGGCTTATGAACTTTAAACCACCTAAATTATTTCATTAAATTTCCTATTTGTGTGTGTTATGAATTATACACTGCACTACCAATTAATATCCAGTTAAATAAACATTTATCAATTTCCTAATTAGCATTCCAGATGTTTTCATGTTCACACTGCGCAGTTGTCAATCCTGTTTAAATTATCTGCATCATCTATTAGTACAAATCTAAAAAAAAAGTTGTTGGATAATCCAGGCTCCTAAAACTTCCTACTACCACAACATACTTTTCATAATTTTTAACTATTCTTCTACAACTATCGTTTTTTCTAACTTCATATAGCATTTGTGGCAACTCAAGTAGTTAGTTTGTTTGTCTGTTTGCACCGCTTGAACTTTTTCCTCGTGGCTTCCTCAAGAACAAATTCTGGCTCACGCGTTATTCGTCAGTTCTCTCGTCAAACCCTATCATTTGCTCTCGTGTTTCTCATAAATAAAACTTTTTATTTAAAAAGTTTGCTAATTTACTGAATAAGGTATTGTTTTTTTTACAGTAGTTTCGTTAAAGAAATTTAAACTAACGGGAAAATTCACTGAATAAGGTAAAACGTTTGCGAATTCACTGAATAAGGTGGTTTTTTTTTTTTTTACAGTAGTTATGTTTACTTGGTAGTAAATGGGGTTTAAAGTCTGTTCCAACACAGACCAGGACCAGATTACAGCCGCCGAAGGAGTAGTGAAGTTTTCGTTTTAGCGGGCCTACATAGTGGCATTTGCTTCTTTTGGTGGGTCGGAGAGTGATTAAGGCTCAGTTGACTACCCACAATTGGTGAATTATTTACGAATACCTGTACTTTGTCTACATAAGGCCATGTGAATGAACCCTTCGAGGAGTTAGGCCTTATATTGAAAATTTCATCTTTGATTACAAGGGGTAGTTAGTATCTTAGTAGTCTAGATTGACTATCGAAATCGAAGAGGCTTTTTTTTATAAGTACTTTTGCTAAATATAGGGTAATTGTGAAGACTATGGGCAGATCGTAGGCCTAGTTTTTTGGGGGCTATTTTGGGCTACTTTTCGTTGTTACTTTTTTAGAGATGAAATTGAAGAATTTTATGGCGATTTTCGTTTTTGTTCTGGGGGGGGCTGTGCCCCCCAGACCCCCCAAAAAGGATTGAAACTCAGGGTCATCGCAGTGTTATCCCCGCGGCGAGCTGTACCCAACAACGAGCCGACGCTCAAAATAATGGTTAATACTTACGTCAGACGGGTGGGTAGAGTTTACCGGCAGCAAGCCAGAATTCGTGGAATCGCTCTTGAAGCTCGGGAAATTTTTTCATAAAAAGCGAGTTGGCGAGATAACCGTCCATATGTTTCTCTCTTCGGCCATAGTGGGGAACATTGGCTCTCGTATCCCGCCAAACTCGTTCTATATTTTGGGTGCTGGCACCCGTTTCTGGATCCACGAAATTCTGTAAGTGGTTGACGGTAGGATGCTCGTATCCTTCAGAAGACAAATTTGAATAGGCTGCCCATCCGTCAGATACGACTGTCGTGCCCGGCAAAATCCACTTTTTGATCGCTGCGAGGAGGGTTTTTTTTTTTTTTTTAAGAGCTCATCTGACGACTGCCTACTTGGGCATTAGTCGCCGTATTAAAACTGGCCTAGTTCTAGGCTATTTGAAAATAAAATTAAAGAGAAAAAAAAAAACAAAAGGGGGAAAGGAAGCAAGCTGGTGCGTCGGGGAGAGGTCCCCCCGGCGCAGGAGCGTGCAACTAAAGAAAAAAAAACAAACAAACCTTGCTTAAATAATAGGGAGAAGGCCGGCCTCCCCCAAGAAGTCAACAAGTCCACAAGTCAGTGTGCACGAATCTGTCCCGAGCACAAGGGACAGGCGGTAGCGACCCTGCCCATCCCGGTACTGGGACAGGTATCGTGCGCGAAGATCACCCAGACTGGGACATTCGACAAGAATGTGCCGAACAGTCTGGGGGACGAGGCAGTCGTTGCAATAGGGCGCAGGCGAGCGCTCCATCAGATAGCGATGCGTCACACGAGTGTGTCCGATTCGGAGACGACAGAAAGCAACCTGAAGCCGCCGCGGCATAGGGGGATAGGTCCATGGGAACAGTCGCGGCACAATGGCACGCAACTTTAAGTTCCCTTCGACCGTCTCCCATCTTCTTTGCCAAGCAATCCGAAGAGCTGCCCGTATTCCTGCCATGTAGTCGGTGTGAGGAAGAGCGAAACGCTGGTCCGGTCGCAGAGTCCTCGCGGACTCTTTTGCGCCCTCATCGGCGCGCTCATTCCCCGCAATTCCTACATGTCCAGGAACCCAGCAGAAGATAATCTCGACATCTGCCCGGCTCGCCAAAACCGTGGCGTCACGGATATCGCGAACCAGGGGATGCGGAGATTCCAATGCCCCGAGAGCACTCAGGGCGCTTTGTGAGTCGCTATAGATCACAATCCGGTCTCCGAACCGGGCACGTCGCGTAATCTCCCGTACCGAGTGGTGTATTGCCACCAGCTCGGCCGTGAAGACAGACGCAGCGCCTGGTAGAGCCCCGCTGACTTCAAACAGAGGGGATACGGCGTGGAAGCCGACCCCCTCTTGGGACTTGGAGCCATCCGTATACACTGGCACGGTACCAGCGTGACACGATGTGTGCTCCAAAAAGGTCGAACGCAATACTCCCGGCGCAATACAAGCTTTGGAAGCAGAGGCGTGGCGACAAATAGCCAAATGTGGTACCCTCCAGGGTGGCGTCCTGGGCAGAACCAGGGGCGCCACCGGGCCGAGAGCTATATCTACCTCTCGAAGGAGTTTCCTGGCCCTAAACCCAAAGGGCTTAGGGTATGACTGGCGTCTCTCGGCGGCATAGGCACCATCGAGATCAGCTACGGATGCAGTGAGAGCTGTTGGCGACTGAGGGAGGCGCCGGGCTTGCGCGTACAGGCGAGTGATGCACTGCACGCGGCGCAGAGCGAGTGGCATCTCCCCAGCATCGACCAACAGGCTCTCAATGGGGGAAGTGCGGAAGGCACGGGTCGCAAGGCGAAGGCCGGTGTGGTGGATTGAATCCACCTTCCGCAATAAACGCTCGGCTGCGGATGCATAAAACTCGCATCCGTAGTCGAGCTTCGAGCGAACAAAGGATCGATAAAAAAGTAAAGCGGTAGCCCTATCAGCGCCCCAGGCGCTGAACGTCACGGAACGGAGAATGTCCATGGCGCGGGTACAAGAGACCCTAAGGCTGCGAATATGAGCCTCCCAGGTGAGGCGTCGGTCGAATACAAGACCAAGGAAACGGTGCGACTCAACCACATCCAGGCGCACCCCATTAAGAAACAAATCTGGGTCGGGGTGAAGCCGTGGATGGCGGCAGAAGTGCACCACCTTAGTCTTGGCCAAAGAAAACCGAAACCTGTGCGCTTCGGCATAGCGAGAGACGCGGTTCAATGCCTGTTGGAGTCGACGCTCCAGAGTTGGCATCTGGGCCGCGCCAAAAGAGATCGAAAGGTCGTCCACGTAGAGCGTAGCGAGAACATCTTCTGGCAGAACCGAGGTGATGCCGTTGATGCTGAGGGCAAAGAGTGTGACACTGAGGACACTTCCCTGCGGGACACCCTCTTCCTGCTCCTTTGGGGCAGAGAGGGCTCCCCCCACCCGTACGCGGAATCGACGATCTCGCAAAAATTCAGATATAAACATTGGGAGGCGTCCCCTCGCCCCCATCGTGTGGAGAGTCTCCATGATACCGTATCGCCATGCGGTATCATAGGCCTTCTCCAGATCAAAAAACACCGTGGCGTAGTGCTGTCTACGAAGGAAAGCCTCGCAGACGGCATTTTCCAGTCGGAGCAGAGCATCCGACGTGGAGTGAAACTTACGGAAGCCGCACTGTGCAGAAGACAGATGGCCTCCGCTGTCCAGGAAATAGGCTAATCTAACATTTACCAATTTCTCCATCACTTGCACACGCAAGAGGTTGGAGAGATTGGGCGGAAACCGGTCGGAGTAGAGTGATCTCTCCCCGACTTGCGAAAGGCGAGCACAGTAGCGATTCGCCAGGAGTCTGGGAGAAGACCTTCCACCTAGATCCTGTTGAACAGATCTAACAGAAAGGCCATGCCTCGCTCACCCAGGTGTCGAAGCATGGCGTACGGGACATCGCCCGGACCATGGGCGGTGTCCGCGCACGAAGCGAGAGCGGAACGCAACTCACTCACAGTAAACTTGTCGTTGAAGGGTTCTCCGCCTCTGGAGGTAAAGTCCAGCCGGCGGCCTTCCGCGACATCACGACGTGCATTGAATGCTGGCCGATCAGCATCACGGCTAGAGATTGCGGAGAAAGCGGTCGCTAAGGATTCCGCCACGGACGCGGGGTCCGAGATTGCGGTCCCATTCTCCTGGAGAACGGGAGGGGGGTCCTGCGAGAACTTGCCCCGAATCCTTTTGACTCGCTTCCACACCTCAGCTAAAGGGGTCTTCCCGTTAAGTGAAGACACGTCTGCCCGCCAAGAAGAGCGGCGGGCGTGCTTCGAAATATACCGGAACCTAGCCCTAGCCCGACGAAATTCAGCGACAGTGAAATCGTTCGTGCGGCGCTTATAGCGCATGTAGGCATAACGCTTCTGTTTGAGGGCCGTCTCACACTCGGCCGACCACCATGGGAGTGGTCGGCGTGCAAAACGGCCAGACGTCCTAGGAATAGTAGTCAGGCCCACGGCGATGAGGTTGCCGGAGAAGAACTCAACGGCCTCATCTACCGACCTAAACTCCTCGACTGAGATAGAGAATTCAGTCATTTCCTGAAATGCAGGCCACCGCGCCCGCGCCAAGCACCACCGAGGTGGTCTCTCAGGCGGCAGTTGCCCTGAAAATGATATTTGAATGGGAAAGTGATCACTACCATGGAGTTCATCGACCACCGCCCAATCAAAATCAGGCTGTGCATCCGAAGAGCACAAAGATAGGTCAAGGCAAGAAAATGAAGCGGTTCTCGGACAGTGATGCGTAAACTCATCCACGTTTAGGACACCCATCTCAAGCTCTTTGATCAGATCGGCAAGGACTTGTCCCCTGGGATTTATGGACTAATCTCCCCAGAGAGGATGCCTGCCGTTCAGATCTCCAAGCAAGAGATAGGGCCTCGGCAGCCGTGCCACGACGCGGCGGAAGTCCCCCGCGTCGAAGTCAGCTGACGGTGGAATGTACACAGAAATGATAGTATACCTCCTATCCAGGTGCAGCTGCACAGCCACTGCCTGAAAGGAGGTATCTAAAGAGAAAGGAAGAACGGAGACATCATGCCGGGTGTAAACCGCGCATCCCCCAGCCCGGCTATCCCGCGGTGGTGGGGTCGCAAGACCCTTATACCCCGGGAGGGCAGGCAGGGGTCACGCGCCTAGCATGGTCTCCTGCAAAAAAAATAGCTAACGGGAAACGGGACGAGGCGAGCCTCCGCAGCTCCCCCTAGTTGGCCCGGAGTCCACGGCAATTCCATTGAAGGAATATGCCCTCCAGGCCTAGCTCGGAGGAGACGCGGGGGCCCTCCTCGAATTGAAGACCCTCACGGGAATGGCCGTACGCTTCCCGGGGGCAGAACCCCGGGCGCTGTTGGCCGGACAAAGCGCTGGAGGCGCTGTCGCCTTCGAGGACTTATTGGGGGAGGGTGGGCTCGCCCTCGAGTCTTTTCCTTCCTCCGCCTCGAAACCTTAGGCGGGGGCTGCGGCTTCGGAGGCGGGGGGGCCTCTTTTCGAGGAACCACCGTCTCCGAGCCACTCGCTCCTCCTCGGGGCGTGGGCGAAGGAGCCGAAGCTCCTTTGTTGCTGTCCTCCTTTCGGGGGACAGCTATAGGAACCCCTGAAGATGGCCTAGCGACCATCTTCAGGGGTGTTGCCTCCTGTGAGTCTAACGACTCGGTGGAGGCGCGTGGCCGTTTCGCCTTGCGGGAAACGGTCACGCTGGGGGAAGAGGGGGGAGCCCTGGTTTTAGCCGGGGCTGGGTATGAACCCTTTTTGCCGCCAGCTTTACCAGGGGAGCGCCCGGGTTGGGTAGAGCCCGCAGAAGGGCTCCGAATGGGCGCGGAAACAACCGTGCTCGTTGGCCTGGATGGGCCAGGAGCAGAGGGTGCCTTTCGAACTACTGAGGCATATGACGTCCCAGGCAGAGCTGGGCGCGCCAGGACCAAGTCCTTAGCCTCGCGGAATGAGTCTATCCTGGGCCTGAACGGCCAGGATTTCTTTCTCCAGTAGATATGCACCACATTGCTTCGAAGAAGCAGGGTGCGGCTCTCCGCAATTGACACACTTGGCCACACACGATTTGGACTTATCGTGTGCGACCTTGGAGCAATTTACACAGACTTCGGGTGACCCCGACTTTGCACGTCTACATGAGCGATTCGTATGGCCGAAGCGGTGACAGTAATAGCACCGCCGCGGCAGTGGCACGAATGCCTTCACGCGGTAGCGGTACCAACCAGCACGCACCGACTCAGGGAGCTTGTCACAGTCGAACGTGACGAAGAGTGTAGGGGTGGGTCTCGAAGCCCCTCCCTGTTTTCTCATCACACGTTCGACCTTGACCGCCCCATGGTCGGCCAGCTCTAGGGTGATGTCCTCAATGGAGTAGTCAACGAGTTCCCTCGCATAAACTACTCCTTTCACAAAGTTCATGGTAGAGTGCGGCGTCACACTCACTGGGGTGCCATGAAGTGTCCGAAGAGCACTTATCTTGGCCGCCTCGGCGGGATTCGCCGCATTCGCCAGAAGGCTCCCGTCCGAGAAACGGGTTACCTTCGTCTCTCTACCAATTGCACTAGCTAATCCTCTCCTCTGATGGATCATGTTGCCCTTGGACAACATGCTGCTATCAGTGGAGCGAATAACGAGGAAGCGTTTGAAGCCAGCGGGCTCGAAAACGCCAGGTAACCTCTGAATCAGGGGCCCCGATGTCATCGAGGCTCCGCCCTGTGCACTTTTGGTCTTTGTCATCGTCAGGAGCTCCGTACCCGGGGAAGCAGAGGGCCCGGATGTGCCGATCTTGGCTTGGTCGCTTGCCAAAGTGGAGGCAGACCCATCCGTCCCCGTAGCTCCCGCGGATTGAGAGGAGCCCCCAGTCTTCTTCGTCTTTTTGGTCTTTTTCGTCCTTTTCTTTTTTGGAGAGGAGGGCGGGGAATGAACCCGCTTCTCACCCCCGCCGGTAGAAGCCCCCAGGCCAGATGGACCGGCCTCAGCCAGGTCCTTCTCCGAAATGGAGAAGGTCCTGGTGGTCGCAGGGGCATCATCCGGAGGAGATCCCTTCCCTCCTTGTACTGCCTGAGAATCCACAGCCGTTTGATGAGGACCTTGCATAGGGGCGGATTCGGGTTCGGTGCTTGGCGCCGAGCCCGGATTCCCCCCCATGGAAGGCCCTACCTTCTGAGGCTGGTTTTCCTCAAGGACCATGTCTATCACAGGAGGGGCCTCCAGTTGGCCATCCCCTCCCAGGACATCGCAGGTCCCCTTGGCAGCGTCATAAGTCTTTAGTGGGGAGGCACAGGCCTTGACCCCGGCAAGGTTTAATATTTTTGCCAGCAGGTCTTTTGAGGGAAGCGACCGAAGGAGCCTGGCTTCCCTCTCCCCCCTAAGGGGGTTTGCCCTACCGAGCCGCTTGTACGAGGGGCGGTCGGCAATGGGCTGCCTGCTGGCTTTCTTGGCAGTCCCCTTAGAAAGCAAAGGAGGGACTGCCGCTGGAGATAGGGAGGTGCCCGAAAGCACCTCCAGAGAAGGGGTTGAGGGTGAGTCCCCTACACCCGTAGGCGTAGGAGAGGAGTAAGCCTCCTCTCCGGTTAAAGAGGTATGGAGGGTCCCCTGCGCAAGCACAGGGGGGGACCTCCATCTTTTCTGTGGAGCTGCACGAGGGCGGCTCCGTTGTTTTAGGGAAATTAAGGGGAGATGTTTTTTTTTTCATCATTGGGCATGGTGACCCTCTTTGTTTTACGGGACGCAATCGCTCACCACCTCTTGCAGTAGCCCGCACTGCAAGAGGTGCTTACAGGCCCGGCAGAGCCAGGCGCCGCCATTTGGGACCACCCCTCCCGCCTGGTGGCCTGGCAGTCCTTCGGCATGGCGGCTCCACCTTAGACACGTTGTAAAACAGATAGAATGTGAAGAGGAGAGGAAAAGGGATGTGAGGAAGGTATGGGTGGGGATGAAGCAGGTTGTTAAAAAAAACCCATCCCGAACCGGAGCTGAGGGGTTAGGGAACAATGTCCCCTCCCCCCTCAGCCCCCATCCGGGGTGGTTGGCTTGAGAAGAAGGTCAGCATTCTACCCTGTGAAATTAGAGGCTGACCAGAGAAAGTTTGGGGAGAGGTTGTATGAAAAGCGACGAGGTAGGGGAGAAATCGGGCTATCTAAAGGAAGGAAGAGAGGCTAAGCTGGGGCCGGACGGAGCGCTGGATCCCGTCAGCACGGCGGCCAGGATGGCAAATCGCCGCGCCCCTTACGGGGGAGGAGGGTTTCTCTATTTCGATTTGGCACCGAAACAATGAAAATGTTCTTTGTTTCACGTTCGAACCCTCCAAAAACCCACTGCCCTTCCACTACGCGGCCGCAGTTATATTTGCGTTGTCGGTTAAAATAGCACCGAAACGGTGAATCGGTAATGAGCAAACTTCGCACGAAAAAGACATTTTGACAAATGAGTGGGAAACGGCTTGGGTGGTCGTTTAAATATGAGAGATGCGGACGGAAAAGTAGAGCATTGTTCCCGGAAATTTCGTGACTTTTTTTTTTACTGGAATTGACCATTTGTGTTTCTTGAACTACACATATATAGTAATAAAAACACTGGTAACACTTTAGATTCGGGGCGCACGGTAGATGGCGCTGTTAGTCGGCTACAATTTTGGGCTACAGTATATCTCTTATGACGCTAGATGGTAGCGTCAGATGTGAACAATATCTGCGTAATATTTTTTTGTATATGAGTATATACTGGGGGGCTGCGCCCCCAGACCCCCCCCCCCAATTGATTGAAACTCAGGATCATCGCAGGGTGGTCCTCCTGCAGTGAAATCTTCCCCACGAGCAGTCCCCTTGAATTTACTGGGTTTTTTTTCTCCCCAACAGCTTTTTACTGGCAGAAAAACCTAACCTAATAACAAATAATTCTTACTTTTATAGGTTTCTTGATTAGTTTATGCGCCTCTAGATAATCTAAAAGTTTTTCGCGATCATACAAAGTAAAGCCGAATTCGAATAACAAAGAAGCACATGGAGAGCACGAAAACACAATAACGAAAGAAAAACATTTGCAAAATGGGTCCTATTTATAAGCTACGATGTTGCCAGTACGAAGCTGTTATCGTTCGCAGTAAACAAAAAATACGAAAACAAAACAAAAAACAATAAAAGACATCAAGAAACCTTACCTAACTTAGAGAAAAAACTATAAACGAGCAGAGCGCAGATATTTAGTAAATAATAGACTAAAAGTTACAAATCCCCAAAACAACAAAAAAATATAACGCAGTGATTGTCACATCTGACGCTACCGTCTGACGTCATAAGAAATATGCTGTAGCCCCAAATTGTAGGCGACTAACAGCGCCATCTACCGTGCGCCTCGAATCTGAGGTATTACCAAAACACTAATAAAAAGCTATTAAGTAGGAAAAAAAAATTGAAATCAAGCATTTCTGACGTCATACCCCCCAACCCATATTATAATTCGCAAAACGATTAAAGACGCTGACTTGATGTAGTTAAGGCATTCACCTCTGTAAACGGCTGAACATTATAACAATCCGCACTCGCGCAGGGCAGCTTGTGCAACTCTGGCCTTGTGGACAGGTGCATTGACGTGGAGGAGCAGGACACCGCGTGTCAACTTGCCACGCCGCTTCTGACGGATTCACTTCTTCAACCCAGCCAGTTCCTAGGTGTAATATTGGCCTGTGATGGTCCTTCCACGAGGCACATAGTCCACCATCAACACCCTCAGAATCCCAGAAGATGGGAAGGGTAAAATAACCGAGAATGCTGAAAAAGTTCCAAATTTTCATAAGGGAGATTATGTAAAACTTCGAAGCTTGCTAAATTTGGTAGACTGGGATGTAGAATTCAGAGGTAAAAATGCTTATGGGATGTGGGATACTTTCAAGCATATAATAAATGTAGTCCAAGAACAATGTATCCCGATGAAGGCCATTAGGAACAAAAGTAGGAAACCATTATGGTGGAATCAGGAGATACCTAGAAAAATTTCAGAGAAGAAAAGGGCATATAAAAAATTACAGGTACAAAATAATATTCAAAATTTAAGTGATTATAGAATGGCTAGGAATGAGTTAAATAAGATTATAAAGAACAACAAAAGGGTGTCAGAAATTAAATTAGCTCAGGATAGCAACAAAGATCCTAGAAAGTTCTTTAGTTACTATAAAATTAATAACAAGTCTGGCAGAGTTAAAATAGGACCTATCAAATATGAAGGGGTTGTGAGAGAAACTGATGAGGAAATAGTTGAGGTACTAAATGGTCATTTTGCATCAGTATTTACAAAGGAGAAACTAAATAGTCTTATGTATAGTACTCATGGGTCAGGGAAAGAGGTGTTTACTACCATTAATGTGGATCGGAGGATGATAAAAGGACTAATAGGTGAGTTAGATACTACCAAGGCCTCCGGCCCTGATAATATTCATTCTAGGATACTTAAAGAAGGGGCAGAAAGTATCTCAATAGCTCTGGAGAAGTTATATACTAGGTCACTGGAATATGGAGAAATACCCGATGATTGGAAGAGAGCGAATGTAGTCCCCATTTTCAAGAAGGGTAGTAAAGAGGATCCTAATAACTTTAGACCGGTTAGCCTAACTCCTGTGGTCTGTAAAATTCTTGAGAAAATAGTTAAAAAAGGGATTTGCCAACATCTAGAGAGGGAGGGGTTAATCAGCGATGCTCAGTATGGGTTTAGATCACGTAGATCATGTTTGACTAATTTACTAGACTTTCTCGAGTTCGTAACAAATGAAGTAGATAAGGGAGAAAATGTACATCTAATTTACTTAGATTTTAGTAAAGCATTTGATAAGGTACCACATAGGAGACTAGTTCATAAATTAAAAATGATTGGGATATGTGGGGGTGTTTCAAATTGGATAGCTGAGTGGCTGAAAGACAGGAAGCAAAGGGTAGTGCTAAATGGTGTAAGGTCAGAGTGGAGGAACGTTATCAGTGGGGTTCCTCAGGGATCAGTTCTCGGTCCATTATTATTTGTCATCTATATAAACGATCTTGGGGAGGCAGTTAATAATAGTGTCAATTTTTGCGGATGATACCAAATTAGCAGCTGTAGTTAAAGATATTGATGATAATTTTAAAGTGCAGGGGGATTTAAATAAATTGTTATCCTGGGCACATAAGTGGCAAATGACTTTCAACCTTGATAAGTGCAAAGTTATTAACATAGGAAAAGATAATAGAGAATTTAACTATGAAATGGATGGGCATTGGCTGAGCTCAGTAGAGGATGAGAAAGATCTAGGAGTAGTAATAGATAAGTCATTAAGGTTTTCTAAGCAGTGTATTGAAGCAAGAAATAGGGCAAATAGAGTGCTGGGTTTCATTAAGAGAAATGTCATTTACAAAAGTAAAGAGGTTATTCTTAAACTCTATAACTCTTATGTTAGGCCACATCTAGAGTACTGTATACAGGCATGGTCCCCACATTTTAGACACGATATTAACCTTCTTGAGTCACTGCAACGGAGGGCAACAAAGATTATTCCTTCCCTGAGGCACCTTGAATATATAGATAGACTGAGAGTATTAAATATTTTCTCGTTCGAAAGGTGTGTGAAAGGGGATATGATTGAGCTGATTAAAATTTTTTCCGGGATAGATAAATTGGATGTTAGCAAGTTTTTTGAGTTAGATGGTGGAAATCGGACTAGAGGTTACCACTTGAAAATTAAAAAGCAAGGGTGTAGGTTGGATTTAAGAAAATATTTTTTCACCAATAGAGTGGTAGACTTCTGGAACAAATTGCCGCGGAGGGTAGTAGGTAGTCCAAATCTAAATGCATTTAAGAATAGGTTGGATGAGTTTATGGGGAGGGAAGGTTGTGATGGTTCCTAAGTTTTGTATATACTAATATTGTTTGTATATATCTATAGCTGCATGATTTAGTTCTTGACAAGCCTTGATTGGTGATACCCTTGTTTGTGGACGCAATCCTCTGGATGTAGTTTTCCTGGGAATTTGGGGGCCTTAAAAAAAGAGGCCGTTTGACTCGGATGACCTATGATGAGCCCTTGTGGCTTTTGTCATCTGTTATATTATATTGAGGGGGACTTTGATTTTGTCTTCCCCTGGTGATGGTGCTTTTTGTGTTTGGGTTTTGACGGAGGCGGATGACCTTTGATAGGCCCTTGTGGCTTTTGTCATCCGTGGAATTGTTATGTTATGGTGGCCATGATCTTCCCGGCTGAGGGTTGGGTCCGGAACTTGATGGGGGTCGGAGAGCCCCTGTGCTTCTAGGCCATGCTTTCGAGCTTGATGTCGGGATCCCAGTGATGGACCCACGTTTCATCACCTGCCACTATGCGTGACTCAAATCCCGCCGGGTCTTGGTTGTACAGGAGCAGCAGCTCCTCCGAACCTTGACGTTGAAGTCAATCATGGGGTGTAAGGTTTCTAGGGACCCAACGGGCAGAGACCTTGGTCATGGCAAAATTGTCGTGGATGATGTTGATAACACTTCCATGTAATATTCCAAGTTCTCGCTCGATTTCTTCGACCTTCACCCTTCGATTTTCGAGGATCATCCTCTCCACACGGGCCACATTGTCCTCGTTGGTCACGTCTGATGGGTGTATTAGACGGGCGGTCATCTTCAAGGGACTCACGACCATGGCGGAACTCCCTATTCCAGCGAGCAATGGTTGCATAGGAAGGGGCGGTGTCGGTGTACACTGCAACCATGCGTTCATGGATCTCTTTTGCATCCTTGCCTTCCTTGGTAAAAAATTTGATCAGTGCGCGGTGCTCAACCTTCTCCATTGTTGAAAAAATTGTGACTGACGATCTGTGATCAGCTACTGCTTCTTAAATAGATGAGGCAGGAGCGTGTGGCTGCAGGTCCTGACGTCCTAACACCCCCACAAACAGCCATCCCCCTTCCTCTGTTTTGCCCTACCGATTCGCAAAAGCTATTGACCGCCCCTCGTATGCTGTTATAAAGAAAAATACTTTAGCAGCCATCTTGTCACTGATAGCTTATTTAAAACAAATGATGCTTTGATTAAGTGGGGTTTGTAGTTTTTTCTAAGCGTGTTAGATAGTTTATTTGTGGGAAAGTTTAATTTGTTTTTAGTAAGTTCTATAGGTTTTGTGCCCCTTTTTTCCGCCGCAAAGTAACCCCAAAATGTAGACAGACCGCCAGGTTTAGGCTAATCAACATGCTCTTCCCAACTTGGGTTTCAACTAGTCCTTCCTCTTCCTTCCATAGGGTTTAAGCTACTGAATACATTTTTCTCCATATAGGGTTTGAGCCTCATAATTCAAAGAATGACCAAACCAAAGGGTAATACTTCAGTTTGGGGGCGCACGATAGGCGGCGCTGTTTCTAGGCTACAATCTAGGCCTTATGAGGTCAGACGGTAGCTTCAAAGGGGACCAATCACGGCGTTGTATTTTTTTTCCTTTATTATTTAGTAAATGCCTGCACTTCTACCTAATTATATTATTTAGTAATGCATTGATTTTTTTTAATTACGAATGTATTAAACTTTGTGTTTCATTTAACTATTTTTGTGAAACTAAACCATTTATTTCACACACTGGCAACCCTTAATTCAACCTTATTTCAAACATTGGCAATCCTGAAACCGAGCAGTTAAAAGAACGCGATACCTGTGAATACGGTTTATTCGACTTCAATACGACTTGTGTTAATTCCTCAGTCAATTTAATAGACTTTTCTATAGATCGTGGTCTCGTTTAAAAGAAGCGCGGCTCAATTATAATAGTTAAAGGTGGAGATAAGGTAAACCTGAAGATCTGCGTCACGCGCTCGCCTCTGCTGTTCCCCGGTCCTGACCGCATAATATTTCGTCCATGTTCCAATATGTTTCACCTTTTTTTAGTAAATTCAAGGAGACTACTCGTGGGGGAGATATCACTGCGGGGAGGACCCCCCTACGATGATCCTGAGTTTCAATCAATTGTGGAGGCCCAGTATATACTCGTATACTAAAAAAAATGTTAATTTTTGGCGGCAATAGCCTAAATTAGGTGGCGCTATTATTGTCTTTGTTATTTTGATAAACGTGCGATCGGCTCTACACGTTTATCGAAATAATAAAGACGATAGTGCCGCTTACTTTAGGCTATTTCCGCCAAAGATAAGTTTTTAGTTACTTTCGAAATGAGAGGCTTCGCCTTATGACGTCTGACGCCTAAATTATAGCCCAAGACTGTAGCTCAGAAACGGCGCCCCCTATCGTGCACCCCTAAACTGAAGTTATTACCAAGCAAAGTCCCTATCAGATGTCATCACGGTTAACATCTGCCCAATTAATTACATCCATTAGATTGCGGCCAAACACGTAAAACATCACCCTTAGGGTTTAGTCTAGTTAAGATCCCACACCTGCTTAGGGTTTAGTCTAGTTAAGATCCTACACCTGCTTAGGTTTTAGCCTAGCTCAGATCCTACACCCCCCACTTAGGGTTTAGCCTAGTTAAGATCCTACACCCCGCTTAAGGTTTAGCCAAGCGAAGAGCCTAAACTCCTGGCCCCTCTAGGCCTACGAGCGCGGT
This sequence comes from Ceratothoa steindachneri, assembly GCA_963969495.1. Classification (NCBI taxonomy): domain Eukaryota; kingdom Metazoa; phylum Arthropoda; class Malacostraca; order Isopoda; family Cymothoidae; genus Ceratothoa; species Ceratothoa steindachneri. The sequence goes on along the minus strand of OZ018325.1, from coordinate 43,683,200 downwards.
AGTTTGTTTCCACGCCAATTCGAAACCTTTCTGCGGGTTCTAGTCAACCTGGGCGCTCCCCTGGTACAGCTGGGGGCACAAAAGGTCCTCACCCAGCCCTGACTAAAACCAGTGACCCCTCCCTTCCTCCAGCGTGACCATTCCCTGCAATGCGAAACGACCGCGCGCCTCCACCGATTCGTTAGACTCGCAGGAGGCAAAAACACCCTTGTAGAGGGTCTTGAGGCCATCTTCCGAGGTTCCTAAAGCTTCCCCCGAAAGGAGTCCTGCACTAAAGGAGCTTTGGCTCCTTCGCTCACACCCAGTGGTAGGCTGGATGACTCGGAGACGGTGGATCCTCGAAAAGAGGGTCGCCCGCCTCCGACACAGCCCAGCTTGCCTAAGGCTTCGAAGCGGGGGGAGGAAACTTCGCTCATTCAGCACATTCTCAGGGCAACAGTGCCCATAGTTCTGCATCCGGGAAGCTTACGGCAATTAGCGTGAGGGTCTTTTCGAAGATGGCCCCCCCGAATTTCTCTCGAGCTAGGCCTGGAGGCCATATTCCTTCAATTGAATTGCCGCCGACTCATCTCCCGTTCCCCGTCCCTTAGCTATCTTTTTGCAGAAGACCATTCTGGGTGCGTTCCTCCCTGCCCACCCTCCCGGTCTACAAGGGTTTTGCCACCCCACCACCACGGGTTGGGGGCCGACATGATGTCTCCGTTCTTCTCTTTGCTTTAGATACCTCCTTTCGTGTAGTAGCAGTGCAGCTGCACCTGGACACGAGCTATACCGTTATTTCCGCGTACTTTCCACCGTCAGCCGACTTGGACGCTCTGGCCTTCCGCCGCGTTTGGCGTGGTTACGGAGGCACTTTCTTTTGCTCGGAGATCTGAACGGTAGATACCCCCTCTGGGAAGACTACTCGATTAATCCCCTGGGTCAAGTCCATGCTGACCTGATCGACCAGCTGGAGACTGGTGTCCTAAATGTAGATGAGTATGTATATTGCCCGAGAATAGCTTCATTTTCCTCTCTCGATCCATCTTTGTGATCTCCGAATGCACGGCCCTAATTTCGGTGGGGGTGGTCGATGACCTCAATGGTAGTGATCACTTTCCCGTTCAAATATCATTTTATGGGCCGCTGCCGCATGAGAGCCCGCCCCGGTGGTGCTTGGCACGGGCGCGGTGGTCCGCATTTCACGAAATGACATTTATATTTCTCCTTCGAGGGGTTTAGGCCGTTGAGTTCTTGCCCGGCAACCTCATCGCCGTGGGCCTACTATTACTAGAACGTCTGGCCATTTTGCACGCCGCCCGCCCACGTGGTGGTCAGCCGAGTGTGAGACGGCCCTCAAACAGAAGCGTTATGCTTAGATGTGCTATAACGCCCCCCGAAGATCCCTATAGCAGGTGTGTGGAAGCGAGTCAAAGGATTCGGGGCAAATTCTCGTTTTCCACGAGAATGAGACTGCGTGGGTGGCGGAATCCTTCGCAACCGCTTCTCTGCATTCTATAGCCCGGATGCTGCTCCGTCAGCATTCAATGCGCGTCCTGATTTCGCGGAAGGCCGCCGACTGGACCTTACCTCCAGAGGCCGAAAACGGTTAAACAGCGGGTTTATTTTGAGTGAGTTTAGTTCCGCTCTCGCTTCGTGCGCGGACACCGCCCCTGGTCCAGACGTTGTCCCGTACGCCATGCTTCGACACCTGGGTGATCGAGGCGTGTCCTTTGTTAGATTTGTTCAACATGATCGTTTTTTTTTGCAAACCGGAGAGAGATAACTTTATCCCGGCCGGTTTCCGCCCAATATCTCTTTAACCTCCTCTGTGTGCAAGTTGATGGAGAAATTGGTAAACGTTAGATTAGCCCTTTTTTGGACAGCGGAGCCATCTGTCTTCTGCACAGTGCAGCTTTCGCAAGTTCCTCTCCACGTCGGATGCTCTGCTCCGCCTGGAAAATGTCGTCTGCGAAGCCTTCCTTCGTAGACAGCACCACGCCACGGTGTTTTTCGATCTGCAGAAGGCATATGATACCGCATGGCGATATGTTATCATGGAGACTCAACACGATGGGGGTGAGGGGACGCCTTTCTATCTTTATATCTGAATTTTAGCGAGATCGTAGATTCAGCGTACTGGTCGGGGGAGCCCTCTCTGTCCCATTGGAGCAGGAAGACTGTGTCGCCCAGGAGTTTCCCTAGTGTCACCGTTTTCTTCTGATCATGAACGGCATCACTTCGGTGCTGCCGGAAGATGTTCTCGCTACGCTCTACGTGGACGACCTTTCGATCTCTTTTGGCGCGACCCAGATACAAACTCGAGCGTACACTCCAACAGGCATTGAACCTCGTCTCTCATTATGCCGAAGCGCACAGGCTTCGGTTTTCCTTGGCAAACATTAAGGTGGTGCACTTCTGCCGCTATCCACGGCTCTACCCTGACCCAGACTTGTTTCTCTATGGGGTGCGGCTGGAAGTAGTGGACTCACCGTTTCCTTGCTCCTGTATTTGATCGACGCCTCACATGGTAGGCTCATTTTCGCAGCCTTAGGGTCTCTTGTACCCGCATCATGGATATTCTTCGCCCCGGGACTTTCAGCGCTGATAGGGCTACTGCCTTACTTTTTTATCGATCCTTTGTTCGTTCGAAGCTCGACTACGGAGCAGTTTTATGCATCCACAACCGACAGTGTATTGCGGAAGGTGGACTCTATCAACCACACCAGCTTTCTCCAGGCGACCCGTGCCTTCCGCATCTCCCTCATTGAGAGCCTACTTTTCGATGCCTGGGACATGTCCCTCGCTCTGCGCCGTGTATAGTGCATTATTTTCCTGTATGCGTGAGCCCGGTGCCTCCCTCAGTCGCCATCACGTCTCTGCATCCTCAGCTGATCCTGACGGTGCCTATGCCACCGAAAGGCGTCTGTCATTCCATAACCCCCTTTCGGTTTAGTGCTAGGAAACTGCTTAGAGTGCTCGGTATAGCGCGCTCTCTGGCCGGTGGCGTCCCTGGTTCTGCTCAAAACGCCATCCTCGAAGGTACCAACTTTATCAATTGTCGCCACGCCTCTGCTTCTTAAGGTTCTACAACGCCGGGAGTATTGCGTTAGGCCTTTTGGGAGCACACTTCGTGTCACGTTATAACTGTAATAGTGTATCCAGGTGGCTCTAAGTAGTAAGAGCGGGTCGGTTTCCACGCTGTGTCTGGGGGCGAGGGGACGCCTCCCAATGTTTATATCTGAATTTTTGCGAGATCGTCGATTCCTCGTATGGGTGGGGGGAGCCCTCTCCGGCCCAAAGGAGCAGGAAGAGGGTGTCCCGCAAGTAAGTGTCCTCAGTGTCACACTCTTTACCCTGAGCATCAACGGCATCACCTCGGTGCTGCCGGAAGATGTTCTCGCTACCCTCTACGTGGACGACCTTTCGATCTCTTTTGGCGCGGCCCAGATGCCAACTCTGGAGCGTCGACTCCAACAGGCATTGAACCGCGTCTCTCGCTATGCCGAAGCGCACAGGTTTCGGTTTTCTTTGGCCAAGACTAAGGTGGTGCACTTCTGCCGCCATCCACGGCTTCACCCCGACCCAGATTTGTTTCTTAATGGGTTGCGCCTAGATGTGGTTGAGTCGCACCGTTTCCTTGGTCTTGTATTCGACCGACGCCTCACCTGGGAGGCTCATATTCGCAGCCTTAGGGTCTCTTGTGCCCGCGCCATGGACATTCTACGTTCAGTGACGTTCAGCGCTTGGGGCGCTGAAAGGGCTACCGCCTTACTTTTTTATCGATCCTTTGTTCGCTCGAAGCTCGACTACGGATGCGAATTTTATGCATCCGCAGCCGAGCGTTTATTGCGGAAGGTGGATTCGATCCACCACACCGGCCTTCGCCTTGCGACCCGTGCCTTCCGCACTTCCCCCATTGAGAGCCTGTTGGTCGATGCTGGGGAGATGCCACTCGCTCTGCGCCGCGTGCAGTGCATCACTCGCCTGTACGCGCGAGCCCGGCGCCTCCCTCAGTCACCAACAGCTCTCACTGCATCCGCAGCTGATCTCGACGGTGCCTATGCCGCCGAGAGACGCCAGTCATACCCTAAGCCCTTTGGGTTTAGGGCCAGGAAACTCCTTCGAGAGGTAGATATAGCTCTCGGCCCGGTGGCGCCCCTGGTTCTGCCCAGGACGCCACCCTGGAGGGTACCACATTTGGCTATTTGTCGCCACGCCTCTGCTTCCAAAGCTTGTATTGCGCCGGGAGTATTGCGTTCGACCTTTTTGGAGCACACATCGTGTCACGCTGGTACCGTGCCAGTGTATACGGATGGCTCCAAGTCCCAAGAGGGGGTCGGCTTCCACGCCGTATCCCCTCTGTTTGAAGTCAGCGGGGCTCTACCAGGCGCTGCGTCTGTCTTCACGGCCGAGCTGGTGGCAATACACCACTCGGTACGGGAGATTACGCGACGTGCCCGGTTCGGAAACCGGATTGTGATCTATAGCGACTCACAAAGCGCCCTGAGTGCTCTCGGGTCATTGGAATCTCCGCATCCCCTGGTTCGCGAAATCCGTGACGCCACGGTTTTGGCGAGCCGGGCAGATGTCGAGATTATCTTCTGCTGGGATCCTGGAGATGTAGGAATTGCGGGGAATGAGTGCGCCAAAGAGTCCGCGAGGACTCTGCGACCGGACCAGCGTTTCGCTCTTCCTCACACTGACTACATGGCAGGAATACGGGCAGCTCTTCGGATTGCTTGGCAAAGAAGATGGGAGACGGTCGAGGGGAACTTAAAGTTGGGTGCCATTGCGCCGCGACTGTTCCCATGGACCTATCCCCCAATGCCGCGGCGGCTTCAGGTTGCTTTCTGTCGTCTCCGAATCGGGCACACTCGTGTGACGCATCGCTATTTGATGGAGCGCTCGCCAGCGCCCTATTGCAACGACTGCGTCGTCCCCCAGACTGTTCGGCACATTCTTGTCGAATGTCCCAGTCTGGGTGATCTTCGCGCACGACACCTGTCCCGGTACCGGGATGGACGGGGTTCGCTACCGCCTGTCCCTTGTACTCGGGATGAGTGTGTGCACATCGACTGGTGGACTTATTGACTTTTTGGGTGAGGCCAGCCTTCTCCCTATTATTTAAGCAGTTTGTTTTTTGTTTTGTTTTTTTGTTTTTGTTTTTTTTTTGTTTAATTTTATTTTAAAGTAGCCTAGAACTAGGCCAGTTTTAATACGGCGACTAATGCCCATGTAGGCAGTCGCCAGATGAGCTCTAATATAAAAAAAAAAATCCACGCCGTGTCCCATCTGTTTGAAGTCAGCGGGGCTCTGCCAGGCGCTGCGGTACTCGAGAACGCGATGTGCTCTGTTCAGAGACCGGATTGCGGTTTATAGCGGTAATACACCGCATCTTCCTGGTTCGCGATATGCGTACGCCAAGGAGTCTGCGTGTACTGGGCGACCAGACCCCTGTTTCGCTGATTGCAAAGAAGATGGGAGATGGTTGATGGGAACTTAAAAGTTAAGTGCCATAGCGCCGCGACTGTTGCCATGGACCTACCTCCCAATGCCGCGACGCCTTCAAGTTTCTTTCTGTAGTTTCCGAATTGGACACACTCGCGGGACGCACCACCATTTGATGGAGCGCTTGCCTGCGCCTCACTTGGACGACTGCGTTATACCCTAAACTGTTCGTATCATTCTTGATTGTCCCAGTCTGCTTGATCTTCGCACACTTTACTCGTTTCCGTGCCCGGAGGAGCGGGGTCGCTACCAAATTTTCCCCTGTACTTGGGAGGCCATCCTCCTCCCCTTTATTTGACCGTTTTTTTTGTTTTTTTTCTAGGTCGCATGTTTGTGCGCCGGCTGGAGGCGTGCCTACCCCCGACGCCGGAGCGCGCTTCCTTTTTGCCTTTTCTTTATTTTTATAGCCGTTGTTATTTGTCATTTACATAGTTATTTGCTTTTTAATATACCCTAGTAGTAGACTGTGTTGTGTACGGCGACTCAAATTTTTTTTAAAAATCCAGTTATCGCTACCGCGTGAAGGCATTCATGCCACTGCCGCGGAGGTGCTACTACTGCCACCGCTTCGGCCATATTAATCGCTCCTGTAGACGTGCAAAGTCGGTTTTACCTGAAGTCTAAAGTTCAAATGGCCGCACACGAAGAGTCCAAACCGTATTAAATAGTATCAATTGACGAGAGCCGCATCTCGCTTCTTCGAAGCACTGTGGTGCGTATTTCCTGGAGAAGGAAATCTTGGCCGTTCTGTCTACGGATCATCTCGTCTCCCAAGCTAAGGACTTGCTGCTCCTGGTGCGGCCGGCGCTGCCTCGGGTATCTTATGTCACACTCGGCCTTGGCTAAAACCAGGGCTCCCCTCGCCCAGCGTGACCGTAAGGCGTAACGGCCATGTGCCTCAGTCGTTACTCAAGGAGGCAACACCCCTAAAGGTGGTCGTGAGGCCGTCTTCCCTGGTACCTAAAATTGTCTCCCGAAAGGAGGATAGCACCAAATCAGCTCTGGCCTCTATGACCCCACCCAAGGCTGGACTTGGTGGCTCGGAGACGATGGATCAGGGTCGTTATTTTTTTTAATTAAAAATCAGATTTTTATTTAAATCAATTTATTTGAATAGATTTTTGTTTATTTTGTTGATTTTTGTTTTATGTGAGATCTAATATTGCTTAGCATATTTATATCTAAAAAGAATTAAAATGTGAATTTAAAATATGTACATATAACTTGAAGCAGGTTTACCTTCTGTAAGCCTGCTTCATCCTGTTGAAACCTGTTCGGGTCTCTACCAGTGAGCATTAGCCTATAGTCCTTAGGCCTTACACACTGTTAAGGAGTCACAAAGCAAACAAAGATGTTTACCGTGCGTCTGAACCCTTCAGGGAGAAAAAGAAGTCTGAAATAAATTTTGGGAGTCGTGTTGGAAGTGTCGTGACAGACAATTCAGCAAATGTCACCAAGATGCGCAGCCAAACATCCTCACCTATGGATGTGCAGCACACATTCTAAATCTAATAGCTCATGACCTAGAGACAGACAATTCAGCAAATGTCACCAAGATGCGCAGCCAAACATCCTCACCTATGGATGTGCAGCACACATTCTAAATCTAATAGCTCATGACCTAGATATTGATAATGTAAAAGAGCATGTGATTAACTGCTTAATATAATAAAATATTTTCAAAATCATTATACTGCTGCAAGATATCGCCAGGAAGGTGGTCAATGTCTAGCCATGCCCCAGGATACTAGATGGAACACTTACTCTCTGAAAATCTATAAATAACTGGCCAATTAGGAAGATCTGTGAAGCCAACGGTGAAATTATTGACCCTGGTGTAAAGAATAGTGTTCAATCTTGGGTTAATCATCTGCTGAGGAACTATTGACTAGATTGCAATCAATAGCTAAGGCTACCGGGTACCGAGAGACAACTGTACCATCGCTCAAGCAGATGATATTTTCAAAGAATTGTGGCAGCGGACACTTAAAAAACAATTAGCAAGTGAAGAAACTGGTGAGAAAAAGGCATGTGCAATTCGCCACCAACTTTCACTTGCTAGCCAAAATGCTTCATCCTTCACTTCAGGAGAAAACCCTAAACGAAGAAGTGAATACTGCCATGGAATACGCCAGTGAGAAATTTTCATCTTGTTCCCATCATCATGAAGTTGACCTAAAGCCTGTCAGCTTATGAATGGTGAGACTCTCGTCGAAGTTTCTTGGGCCGAGATATCCTCGCGGCAGTGCGTAAACTAGTGACTGCCTTAGCCTCATCCTCTGGGGTAGAAAGTCTTCTATGGACTAGTGCATTCGAAATTGAGGAACCACCTTGGCACTGAGAAGGCAGCAAAACTTGTTTTTCTTTTCAAGTCTATGAATAGCCACACCATCTCCTCGTGGTCATGATTATGCTTAAATTTTTATTTATTTTTAATTTGTTTGGATTACTTGTTTGTTATCAAATTTAGCTTAAACAGTTTTATTAAAGTGGATTTCGTTTATTGTATATTGTATTACAAAAAGGTAATACAATAAACATTTTATATATATTTACACTATATGGCTATCTAATTATAATTACCCTGGTAGTAAAAAAAAAGTTTTTTGATAATCAATTTAGAAACTAAACTTAAACTAAAATTATTTATTAAACTCGAAATAATTGATACAGGATATTGTTTAGCATATTTATAACCAAAAAGAATTAGATTACCTCTGAATTAAAAACACAAACTTGAAACAGTAATATGGCTCCTTGGTGCCTGAAAATAACGGTACCTAAGAAAATAGTAGAGGCAGAATCTATTGGGAGCAGTGAATCATGAAGATCTGCAAAGTAAACAGGAAAATTAATGATCCTGATGCATACAATATGATGTCCAGTCTTGAGATAAAATAATTAACTTTGAACTGATGAAAATCATTTGTTTAATTTTGGGGTTTTCAAATAAATGTAAGGTCATGATTTAACTTATTGATTTAAGGGAAAAATTTTTCTATTAAAATAGATTTAAATCGAAAAAACCTGTGATGGATCCTCCAAATGAGGGGACCCCCGCCTCCGAAATCGCTCCGCTCGCCTAAGCTTTCGAGGCGATGGAAAAGACCTATAGTGAGCCCAAAATCCCTTGATAAGTCTTAAGCCGACAGACTTGAGCGTTTTGTTCGGCTTTCAGCGCGATTTACTCACGGTATTGTCTGTTTTTCTCTGCTTTAAATACCTCTTTTAAGGCAGTAGCAGTGCATCTGCACCTGCGTTGGAGGTATACTGTTATTTCCGAGTACATTCCAACCGCGAGCCAACTTTGATGCGGCCCTCTTCGGCCGTGTGATGGCACGGTTGCCCAGGCCCTTTCTTATGATCGGAGATTTGAAGGGTAGACGCCCCAAGGATCGGTTGCTTGCAGACCTGATAGATAAGCGTCTGGGTGATTTTTTTTTCTTGTACGTTACTTTACCCTATATCGGGACTAACGTGGTCGCTATCGCTTGTCCCTTGTACGTGTACAGACTATGTACTGATTTTTAGGAGCAGGCTGGCCTCCTGCATTTGACTTTGTTGTAGGTCGCATTCATGTGCCGGGTTGGCCCGCCTCCTCCCGATTCCCAAGCCTGCTTCCCTCTTCCTGCTCTTTTTTTTGTTTTTATTTTGGATCTTGCCTATTATGCCGTAGCGATATTAAAGTTTTGTCCTAGTAGTTTTGCCAGATAGGCTCTATTTAAATATCGACTTGCTGGAGATGGTGTCAAATGTGGACGAGTTTACGCATCACTGCCCGAGAACCGCTTCATTTATTTTCTTGATCTAACTATTATGTTCTCAGGATGAACAACCTGATTGTGGCTGGGAGGTAGTCGATCTCCATTGTAGTGATCGCTTTCCCAGTCAAATATCATCTCCCCGTAAGGGGCGCGGCGATTTGCCTTCCTGGCCGTCGTGCTGACTACTTCTTTCAGACAACCTGTATTTCTCCCCTACTTCGTCACTTCCCCTACAACCTCTCCCACAAATTTCTCTGCTCGGCCTGTATTTTCACAGGGTAGATGCCGACCTGCTTCACAGCCAACTATCCCGGATCGGGGCTGAGGGGGGAGGGGACAATGTTCCCTAACCCCTGAGCTCCGGTTTGGGATGGTGGGTTTTTAACAACCTGCATCATCCCCACCCATACCTTCCTTACATACCTTTTCCTTTTCTCTTCACACTCAATCAATTTTACGCCGCGTCCAAGGTGAAGCCGCCATGCTGATGGACTGCCAGGCCACCAGGCGGGAGGGGTGGTCTTGAATGGCGGCACCTGGCTCTGCAGGGTGGGCTACTGCGAGGGGTGATGAGCGTGTGCACCCCGTGAAAAATTTAGGGTCACCATGCCCAATTATGCAAATATAAAAAAAACCCTTTCCCTTTCTCCCTCACAATCAACGGAGCCGCCTGCGGGCAGCTCCACTGAAAAAAAAAAATGGAGGTCCCCCCCCCCCTGTGCTGTAACAGGGGACCCTCCAAATTTCTCTAACCGTAGAGGAGGCTTGGTCATCTCCTTGGCCTATGGGTGTAGGGGACTCTCCCTCATCCCCTTGTCTTCCAAGGGGACTGCCAAGAAAGCCAGCAGGCAGCCCCTAGCCGACCGCTCCCTATTGAAGCGGCTTGGTAGGACAAACCCCCTTGGGGGGAGAAGGAAGCCAGGCCCCTTCGATCGCTTCTCTCAAAAGACCTGCTTGCTAGAATACTAAGCCTAGCGGGGGTCAAGGCTTGTGCCTCCCAAGACGAGACTAATGACACTGCTGCCGATAGGACCTGTGATGTCCTGGGGGGGGGGGATGGAGGCCCCACCCGAGATAGACATGGTCTTTGAGGCAAACCAGCCTCAGACGGTAGGGCCTTCCATGGGAGCGAATCCGGGCTCGGCGCCAAACACCGAACTCGAGTCCGCCCCTATGCAAGGTCCTCCTCAAACGGCTAGGGTTTCCAAGGCAGTACAAGGAGGGGAGGGATCTCCTCCGACCGGTGCCCCTACGACTGCCAGGACCTTCTCCATCTCGGAGTAGGACCTTGCTGAGGCCGGTCCATCTGGCCTGGGGGCGCTTGCCGGCGTAGGGGAGAAAAGGGTTCATTCCCCGCCATCCTCTCCTAAAAAAAAACAACAAAAAGACTGGGCTCCTCTCCATCCGCGGGGGCTGCGATGACGGATGGGTCTGCTGCCATTTCGGTAAGCGACCAAGCCAAGATCGGCACCAGGCCCCTCTGACCCTCGCCCGGGGAAAGAGCCCCCGACTATGACCAAAAGTGCGCAGGGCGGAGCCTCGATAACATCGTGGCCTCTCATTCAGAGATTACCTGGCATTTTTTAGCCGGCTGGCTTCAAACGCTTCCTCGTTATTCGCTCCACTGATGGCACCATGTTGGCTAAAGGCAACAGGATCCATCAGAGGAGAGCTTTAGCTAGTGTGATTGGTAGAGAGCCGAAGGTGACCCGTTTCTCGGACGGGAGCCTTCTGGCGAATGCGTAGAATCCCTCCGAGGCGGCCATGATTAGTACCCTTCGGACACTTCATGGCACCCCGGTGAGTGTGACGCCGCACTCTACCATGAACTTTGTGAAAGGAGTAGTTTATGCAAGGGAACTCGTTGACTACTCCATATAGGACATCACCTTAGAGCTAGCCGACCATGGGGCGGTCAAGGTCGAACGTGTGATGAGAAAACAGGGAGGGGTCTCGAGACCCACCCCTACTCTTCCTCACGTTCGACTGTGACAAGCTCCTAGAGTTGGTGCGTGCCGGGTGGTGCCACTGCCGCGCAATTGTTACTACGTCACCGCTTCGGCTATACGAATCGCTTCTGTTGCGCAAAGTCTGGGTTACCTGAAGTCTGTAAGTTGTGCCATGGCCGCAAATCGTGTGTGGCCAATTGCGGAGAGCCGCACCCAGCCTCTTCGAAGCAATGTGGTGGTATCTCCTGAGAAGAAAATCCTGGCCGTTCAAGCCCAGGATCGTCTCTCATTTCGCGAGGCTAAGGACTTTGGTCCCGGCATGCCCGGCGCTGCCTGGGACGTCATCTGCCTCACTGTTAAGAAAGATACCCTCTGCTCTTGGCCCCTACAGACCTACGAGTACGGTCGTTACCGTGCCCATTGGGAACCCTTCTATGGGTTATACCCTCACCGGGCGCTTCCCTAGTAAAGCTGGCGGCCAAAGGGTTCAGTCCCGGCTAAAACCAGGTCTCTCCTCCCTTCCCCCAGCGTAACCGTTGAGGACAGCGCTAAAGGAGCTTTGGCTCCTTGGCCCTCCTCCAGTGGTAGGCTGGGTGTTTAGGAGACTCTAGATCCTCTAAAAGAGGGCTCCCCGCCTGCCTAACTAAGGTTTCGAGGCAGAAGGAGATAAAATTCGTATGGCGAGCCCAACCTCCCCTGATAAGTTCTCGAAGCCGACATCGCCTTCTGCGCATTGTCCCGCCCACACCGCCTGGAGTTCTGCCTCCGGGAAGCGTACGGCCATTCCCGTAAGCGCCTTCTCTTCGTAGAAGGCCCCCGCATCTTCGAACTATTCCTGGAGGGCATATTCCTTCAATGGAATTGACGCGGACTCCGGGACAACTGGAAGGAACTGCAGAGGCTCGTCTTTCCCCTCGTTTATTTTAGCTATATTTTTTACCGGAGACCATGCTGGGCGTCTGTCCCCCGCCCATCCTCCCGGGGTATAAGGATTTGCGACCCCACCACCATGGGATGGGGGCCTGGCAGCAGGATGCGCGATTTACCCCCGGTATGAGGCCTGTTCTTCTTTGCTTTAGATAAATCCTTTCAGGCAGTAGCTATGCAGCTGCACCTGAATAGAAGGTATACTGTTATTTCCGTGTACCATCAACCGACTAAGATGCGAGGGACTTCCGCCACGTCGTGGCACGGTTGCTGAGGCCCTTTCTCGTTCGGGGATTTGAACGGTAGGCACCCACTCCGGCGAGACTACTCTATTAATCCCAGGGGTAAAGTCCTTGCCTTTGATCGACGAGCTGAAGACGGGGGTCCTAAATGTGAATGAGTTTACGCATCATTGCCCGCGAACTACTTCATTTTCCTGCCTCGATCTATCTTTGTGCTCTCCGGATGCACAACCTTATTTAGGGTTGGGGGTGGGCAGCTACTGCCCGAAAGCCGTCCCCGGTAGTGATTTCTGTCGGCAGAGTCGTTGTGTTCTTCTCGGTTAACCTCATCGCTTTGGATCTAACTACTATTCCTAGAACGTTGGTAGTTTTGCACGCCGACCCCTCCCGTGGTGGTCATCCGAGTGCGAGACGGCGCTGAAACGGAAGTTATGCCTGCATGCGCTATAAGCGCCGCCCGAACAATTTCACTATCGGTGAATTTCATAGAGCTTGGGCTAGTTTCAGGTATATTTCGAAGCACGCCCGCCGCACTTCTTGGCGGGCATACATGTCTTCACTTAACGGGAAAGACCGCTCTTGCAGAGGTGTGGAAGCGGGTCAAAAGGATTCGGGATAAGTTTTCGCAGGACCCCACTCCTGTTCTCCAGGAGAATGGGACCGCAATCTCTCATCCCGCATCCGTGGCGTAATCCTTCGCGACCACTTTCTCTGCATTCTCTAGTCGGGATGCTGATGCATTCAATGCGCGTCGTGATGTCGCGGATGGCCGCCGACTGGACTTTACCTCCAGAGGCGGAGAACCCCTGAACGGCAGGTTTACTTGAGTAAGTTGCGTTCCGCTCTCGCTTCGTGCGCGGACACCGTCCCCTGGTACAGACGATGGGTTTGACTTTCCTCAACGTCGTCGCGAGCTTCCTTCTTTGTGCCTTTTTGCTTTTACCTTTTTTTTTTTAGTCTGCAATTTTTATCGTCGTTATTTATATATTTTTCTTCAATATAGGCTAGTAGTATGCTCTTGTGTGAACACGACGACTTCTGCCCTAGTAGGCAATCGCCAGATGAGCTCCTAAAATTAAAAACACTTCGGTAGTGCAATATTTCAACTTTTGACCCTCTAAATTAAAAATGTCCTGCCAGGGGGGTTTCTTTATAAAGCGGAAAAGGGGCATGGTACAGAGATGTGTGCGCTCTCCCGATCCTTACCTCTCAATGTAATCGAATCCTTTTTTCCACACTTTACTTTACTCATTTTCACGTTCTAATTTAACCTCTTAGACTAAGAATTGTTTGCCTTGCAGAATGTGTAACATCATCTCTGGACGTGACTACGCCAATAAGTGGGTGTTGTCCCAGTGCTGTTGTGGCTGCAGTCTCCGCGCGGGCACATTGACCATCGGATGGCTCTCATTGGTAAGACGAAAGTTCCTATGCAGTACTTGAAACGCCAATACCGTGCGCACAAAGAAGTGTGGATAAATCCTACAGATTACTAGTCCATTGAATTGATAGTATTCGCAGAGGTTATTCCCACAAGGATATTTTTTTCTTTCGCGAACAAATGTCAAATTTCCATAAAGGCCAATTGAGGCTGGCAAGTTCTGAAAGGAAAATCCACCCCTACGCACCTGAAGTTCTCGTCGTCGACACCTTATTTCCATTAACCCTTTTGCTGCTATGATCGACATTTGTCACCCAAATAAAGTTAAACATTTAATGCGACAATCGACAAAAGTCAACATTACTGGAAAAATGATTCTTTTCACTGCTACAGGCGACAAGAGTCTCATGACTCAAATAGACTCAATTTCTTACGTTTGCGTCAGATTTGCGAGCAGTATGTAGCTGTCATTGTGGGTGGCTCTATGCTGTTGTAAGTTTCCATTCATTTTTTACCATCAAAACTGCACTCCTAGGAGTAGGCTATTTCCAAACTGTGACGCAGCAAAAGGGTTAACTTCCTTGCCTTCCTTATGACTTGATAAACTAGTTTCCAAATCTTAGGGATAGCTTTCTCGCTCCCATCTATTATAGTTGTATGCTATTATCGCATATATTTATATTGGAGAAATAAACCATACATCTTCATTGGTCAGTTGACCTCTGTAATGGAATGTTGACCTATTTAATTATGATGCTTTTGTAATTTGAACTTTGCATTGAGCATGTACCTTTACCCCTTCACAATACCTCGTATGCCCGTGCATTTTTCTACCTTTCCTCAACTATGGACATTTTTATCCTTCCCAAAGAAGGTGCTACAGTGAGTAGCCTCAGGGTAGGCATATGGTGTGAAGAAGCAGCAATCGATTTTAAATTTTTTTTCCTTTTTTTTCCCCAGACTTTACTTTATATAAGTGGTTTCACAATTGTGGCCAATCACAGCTAATGTCCTACCCTCTTTCTTCGTGCCACTCTCGACCAAAGGATGGACACTCGTATCTTAGGGGTATTTCATGATAAATCGGGCCATTAAATATTTTGTACATATTCTGAAGTGAAGCCTAGAGAATTTTGAATACAATTGATTTACGACTCCTTTTATTTCAGGTTTACTTCATTCTCTCGATTGTCGACGTAGTGTTAGGTAGGTGGCAATGCGAAAATTTAATTTCATGGTTGGCTCGGGTCAGAGCCATGAAATTCAAGGTGCGAGTAAGACTCGCCTTGAATATATAAAGATTTAAGAATATAAGTAATAAAGATTAGGTCTAATTGCTTTTGAATCCAGTGCCGGTGATGGAGTGTGCGAGTCTCAGAGTGAAAGTTTTGTGCGAGCCAGCAAATAGCCCGAGAGAAGTGGTTTTGACTAGTCCCGTAGCTCTAGTAGCACTGCGCATCAGTCCTTACTTGGCTCAGTGATGAATGGGACTTTCATCAGTACAAAATGGCCTCCTTATGATATAGGTTGTAAGAGAACCATAGATATAATGAGAGAATAGACTACACTTTTCCTGTATATACCTAATCAATCCTGGGCTAAGGAATTGCATGTTTTTGACTCGTTATAGCATCTGCGGCCAGGCCATTTCATCATAGAAAAGTGTGAATTTAATGTTTTCTAGGATGTACATTGTACATGCTTCTTTTTGCGTCATGTGTAGTGACCTTCTCGTACACAGTTCATTGTTATTTCTGTACTCCTACCATTCTGTCATTACACTATCACGCACATTTTCGCTGATCTGTTTCTGAATGCATTTTCTCAAATATTGACTATTATCTTAGAATAATCCCATGGATCACTCCGTTTCATTTTCTACTCTCGGTGGGTTAGCCCTCGTTGGCGACCGCCAGAATGCCTAAAATAAAATAATTGCAAAATTCTCCCGATTCAGTTCGTCCGTCACCTCCCGCCTCCATCTAACGTTAATCTAACAAACTAGTTATTTATTTGAACTTTTTGCTGCCCCCCGTTTTTAGCCTGTTATACTTGGTATCTGGAGCTGCCGCAAGTCTTCCCTGCCCGAGTCGAAAGGAGGGTTGACTTCTGAACTCTGATCCCTCGGAAAGTCGTTGATGAGCTTTCCTCTCAGCGCTCCTTTTTCTCACTAAACTACTATCCTAGCAATATTTTCTACTCCCCGTGCCAGACTATTAGTTTTACTCATTTCTTTAATGTTTTAAGTGTTTATACTTTTCGAAGTTTCTGGAACTTATGTGGCCGACGCCTCTTCATATGGCAACACTTCCATCCCAACTTCATTCGAGTCCCTGGCCTCTTTGAGTTATAACACGTAATTAATGTGATCTTCAGGTGTGCCACGCTATTAGCTGCTGAACGTTTTGTTGATAATGGGAAAGGCTAAGGCTTTCACTGATGCTGAAAAAAACTACTATAGTGGAAGAAATGGCTAAAGGAACTCTTAAATTTATAGCCAACTCCATCGGTCGCCATGTTCACACCGTGAAGCGTGTTTTAGTCTACCCATCGCCGAGGAAGACGCGGTTAGACTTTGGCGTCCTTAAGACCTTATCTACCCGGAACCTTCGTAATGTGAAGAGGCAGCTGTTGAAGAAGCTAGGACAAACATTGAAAGCAAATTTGCCAGAAGTGTCAAAATCAATGAGATGCTGGTTGCCCAGAAACATGGGGAAAAGCATTAGGCCTGAAAAACGACCTGGCGCCCAGACACTTAAGAATTGCGGATGGAATGGGCACAAAAAGCACATGAAGACAGACATGACAATGGTAATATTCACTGATGAAAGCAGAGCAACTCTGGAGTGCCCTGATGACGAATGGGGACAAAGTTGGGTTCGAAAAGGCAAAGAGCGTTACATCCGTTTTCGTCTCCAACAGGGCGGAGGTTTAATGATATGGGCAGGAATAGTTGGAAATGAACTTATTGGTTCGTGGCTGAAGGAGTAAAAATTACTTATGCGTCCTATTGACAGCTTCTTGAGTCGGCTTTGCTTCCATGGCTGCAAAACGTACCACTACAGAGGCCTCGAAGGTTGATATTTCAGCACGACAATGCCCCGTCTCACTCTGCAAAGGCAACACAAGCATTCTTGTCATCGCTGGGACTCAAAGGTAACCGTTTAATGACTCAAAAAGCTACCTTGCTCTCCCGATGTGAACCTTATCGAAAACATATGGGGTATTCTGAAGCAGGCTACTTACAAGGATGGGAAGCAGTACACTTCGAAAAAAGATTTGTGGAAAACAATTGAGACATCTGCAAGTACAATTCCTCGCTCAGAAATAAAAAAATGACCGAATCTGTTGACAAGAGAATTGTGTGTTTTACAGAAGAAAGGATCTTATGTAGAGGTATTTAATATGTATGGTTTTGATTTTGTGATGATATTTTTTGCATAAATAAATATTGTGTAATTATATTCTATTACACTGGTTGTAGAGGGATCCGCTAAAATATTATTTCCCCACCTAAGATTACTTCGGGAGAGAAAGCGAGCCGTTACCTCCCCACCCCTTCCTCCGACTTCACCCTTTTTGGACTTGCCGCCAGGTCACTGAGAAATTCCCACAGAGGCATGACGCTGAAATTGAAGGCTACCTCCCCGCCGTCTTAATCTTTTGTAGGGTTGCCTCGAACAGCTTTTATGGCTCCAGCCGCTGGTCGTTCCGTCTGACCCGCTGATCACAGCCTCTTACACTTTCCCGTAAGAAGACGCTCGGTTGTCCCGGCTGATAATGAGGGTTAGAGAAGGCCTCCCTCTCTCCCTGTTTTGGAGAACTCCGGGTATATATGCACCCTCCCAAGGATTACCGACAGATTTGGTTAGACGACGCCTTCCCAAAAGGAGCTCGATTCAACGACGCTCTCTCCCGAGAAGTGTTTAGTGACGGTCGCAGTCCACGGAAGAGCTGGACATCACTCCTATCTTCGGGTCAGGGAAAAGTCTCTTGAGGCATCGTCAGCCTTTCTCAACCGCCTTCGGATCAAGGATTGGAGAAGCCGTCCTCCGAAGTTCTTCTGGTGACCTCTTGAGGACAAGAGGTCCAATAGTTCGCTCACACCAGAGTTTGGAGAAGTCACCTCCCCCCTTCGAAGTTGATCCGGTGACCTAGTGGACAAGAGGCCCGCATCTCGCAAAATCCAAGTTTGGAGAAAGTAGCACCACCCTCTGCGGTTTTTCGGCTACACCCCTTCGTAATCAAGGTCAGCAAGACCTCCCCCCAAGTTCGCCCCGCTTTATTCTCGAAGTTCAAAGGAACTAAATCGCTCACTACTCTAAATCTCCCATTATAACCATTCAATAACCCTGGTTATCCATTTAGTATTCGGAATCTAATTCCGTCTTATGTACCTATATATCCATATTTACTTTGTGCCTTTTATTTAGTTTGTTAAAAATCTATTTTTGTCGTGTTTGGAATATTCCTTGGTCACGCAGCTGCAGCTATCTTTTTAAATCGCACTCTTAGAACAATAACATTTGTTGCCTTACTTAGCCCACCTTAAGAGCCCGTGCGCGTATATTCCCGTACTTGACAATGGTCAACAAACATTTTTGAAATCTCATTTGCATAAGACCTTTTTACTCATTCCCACTGTTTTTGACCTGCTAAATTCAAATCTGAAAACGGTTCAGCTCTACATGCTCTAGTTTTCACGCAATTTTTAGTTTTTCACTCTAGCAGTTTGTTGTCAAATAAATTGCTTACACGTTTGTTATCAACCTATTTAAATTTTGTTTTACTTTCAGATCTGATCATGGCTACAAGACTACGTCGATGTGTAAACAAGCCGGACGCTTTGCAATATTTGTGGATGCTTCACGCTTATTCGTCAAAGGTGTAATATAACATCATTTGTGAGGCGTGTTTATTAAGCGTACTTTGGACTTATTCTTGGCGACCAAGACAAGAAATGAGGCCCACCTACTGTGTCATAACTGCGACGAAATGCTGCGTGACTAGACAAAAAGGAAACGTAAGGGTTTACCTTTTGGAATTCCCATGACCTAGCGAGAACCGACGAACCACACAACCGACTGCTATTTTTGTCTGGTCAATACAAAGGGCATTGGCAAGAAAAACACCCACAAAATCTCATAGTATCCCCTCAGCAATCCGACCTACTCTGCACTCTGATGAGCTCCCAATTCCAGTCTTTAAAAGATTTCCATCTGAAGATGTGGGTAGTGAAAAGGAGTAAGAGACTGATGATGAAAGTCGAGAAATACTCGGAATTCGGCGATCCTTCTTATGAGACCCGAGTCATTAACAGTTTAGCCAGCCAGAGCTGAATGACCTTTTGCGTGATTTGGGTATCTCTAAAACTGCAGCTGAAGTGTTGGCCTCCAGGTTGCAAGAAAAGAATCAGCTGATCCATACAACTAAAGTTTCATATTTCCGAAATCGGGATCAGGTTTTTGTACAATCTTTTACAGGAGAGAATAACTTTATTTATTGTTATAATATCTCTGCGTCTTCTCCAGGAATTAAGGATGCCAGTATACAATCCAAATGACTGGCCATTATTTCAAGATAGTTCTAAGGGCCGTTTGAAGTGTGTTCTACTACTTCATAATGGGCAATATCTATGCAGCTGTTCCAATTAGAAATTCTGTATTTACGAGAGGAATATGCCATTAAAACTGTGATTGGCCTACTAAAGTTCTACGAGCACAACTGGACAATTTGTGTGGACCTCAAAATGGTTAATTTCCTCCTAGGTCAACAAAGGACTTACAAAGTATCCCTGCTATATTTGCATGTGGGACAGCCGAGCTCGAGAAAAACACTGGAATCAGGAGTGGTGACCCATACGTGAGACTTTGAAAGCAGGCATGCCAAATATTGTCAACGTTCCAATTTTCAGTCGAGAAAAGATCATTTTTCCTCTGCTCCACATCAAGCTGGGTTTGATAAGTTTGTCAATGCATTGAATACTGACGGTGAATGCTTGCAACACACACACTGTCCTCCCTAGTTTGTCCTTGGGGAAGATCAAAGCAGATGTTTTTGATGGACCACAGATTCGTGCACTTGTACGTGATCAAGAATTTGCCAGAAAGATGAACGACAAGGGAATGAGTGCACGGCTTTCATTTGTGGCGGTGATGGCAAATTTTCTCGCTAATAAAAAGGCTGACAACTATGTAACTTTCATAGCTAATATGTTGGCAGCTTTTTGCGATCTTGAATGTAACAAGTGTCAAACTCCATTCATTACCTGTAGTAATCTTGATAGATTACCCGAGAAACTATTAGCAGTAAGTGACGAGCAAGGCGAGCGGTTCCATCAGGACCTCAAGACCATGGAAGAGGGTTACCTACCAAGGGAGATGGGACAAACATATGGTGGCACATTACTGCTGGAACATTAAACGAGAATGCCCTGAGACGACAGTCCACAAATACCTCCTCATAGTAATAAGTCTTGTCTACCAATCAGTTTTATATAAACTATAACCATTGTTTATTGGGAAAAGTGTTTCAAATCGTGATCTTGAATATATTTATACCATCTTGCATGTCCTTTTTTATTACCCATCTATATTAGTTTTATAACATATTTCATCACATATTTTTTTCTCATAGACTATGACGTCAATGTGATGACGAAATTTTTTAGGTTTTCAAATACCTTGATTGCAAAAAGAGTAGAGTACTGAGGAAATAAATAACTTCAGATCTGAAATAAGAGTAAGAAATTAAGCAATACCAAGTGTTTGATATCAGTGCAACAAAAACTTTGGCACGTTTTTTTCTATAAGCCAATACCGTGGCTGGCTTGAAAAGTGGTTAAAATTTTTAAACATTGCTGAAATGAAAATCACATTACAAAATCTACTGAAAATGTATGGCACGGTCGCACTCATTAACTTAAATAGAAGTATAAGCTCAGTTCTACAGATAACACAGGGGAACAATGTTAATCACATTTTCTGGTGACTTAGATTTATCTGCCAATTTTAATTCGTTTTTCCATGATGATTTCAAATATACGAGGGGCGGTCAACAAGTTTTGCGAATCGGTAGGGCAAAACAGAGGAAGAGGGATGGCTGATTGTGGGAGTGTTAGGACAAGTTATGACAAGTCAAGATCTGCAGCCGCACGCTCCTGCCTCGTCTATTTAAGAAGCAGATCTCAGATCACTCACAAACTTTTCAACAATGGAGAAGGTTGAACACGGCACAGTGATCAAATATTTGACCAAGGAAGGCAAGAATGCAAAAGAGATCCATGAACGCATGGTTGCAGTTTACACCGACACCACCCCTTCCTATGCAACCATTGCTCGCTGGAATAGGGAGTTCCACCATGGTTGTGAGTCCCTTGAAGGTGACCGCCATCCAGGACGCCCGTCAGACGTGACCAACGAGGACAATGCCACCCGTGTAGAGAGGATGATCCTCGAAAATCAACGGGTGAAGGTCGAAGAAATCGAGCGAGAACTTGGAATTTCACATGAAAGTGTTATCAACATCATCCACGACAATTTGGCCATGACCAAGGTCTTTGCTCGTTGGGTCCCTAGAAACCTCACGCACCATGACCGACTTTAACGTAGTCAAAGTCCACAAGGCCAGAGTTGCACAAGCTGCCCTGCGTGAGTGCCGATTAGAGGAGCTCACCCCCCCCCCCCCTCCCCTACAGTCCAGATCTGGACCCTAGCAACTAATTTTATTCCTCCAGCCAAGGCTGCACTGCGTGGACGCCGTTTTGGGGACGATGAAGATGTCTAGCTCGCTGTCCTGGAGTGGATTGAACAGCAGTCGGGAGATTTCTGGTTGTCGGGAATTCAAAGCCTCAGGGACATGTGGCGCAAGTGCAGTGAAGTCGAGGGTAGTCATATTGAAAAATAATAAAACACTTTTCCACATATCTCTTTTCCTTATGTCCGAATTGCAAAACTTGTTGCCCTACCTCATATAATCCATTTTTACCTACATGCTTTAGTTATTCTGTAATTTCTATTTTCTCGTTTCCCCGAAAACTGCCCTCTGGACGGACAGAGAGGGTGCTTGTAGAAAGCAAATACTTCACAGTACATATAGTATTAAGATAGTAATAAGTGTTGTTTTGCAAAATATTGACATTGTTTCTTTTTTCAGGTCTCATGTTAGTGATGGCTTCTTCAAGAGGAAATTGTGTTAATGATCCAGACACCTTCTGCTACTTATGTGGCTGTTACATGCTAGTTCGTCAAAGGCGCAATATATAAAACTTTGTGATCCGCACTTATAAGGCATATTTTGACGTTCATCTTGTCGATCAAGATAAGAAGTGGGCTCCACATGCTGTTTGCCATAGTTGTGTGGAACATCTTGGTGAGTGGACGAAAGGAAAGAGAAATGGTCTTCTTTTTGGAATCCCCATGGTGTGGCGAGAGCCAAGGATCATGTGTCGGACTGTTATTTCTGTCTGGTGAATACTAAAGGGATTGGCAAGAAATGTCGGCACAAGATCGACTACCCCAACATTCCTTCGACGATCCGGCCAGTACCTCATTCTGAGTCTTTAGACTCTTTACCAGTTCCGATTTTCAGTGGGTATGCTTCCTCCGAGAATGAAAATGATGTACTTGATAGGGACTTCCACGGAGTGGATTCAGTTTGCAGATTCATCATCAGATGCTGAACAGTCACTAGCTCCTCACTGTTTCAATCAAGAGGATTTGAATGACTTGATACGTGATTGGGCGCTCTCCAAGAAAGCTGCAGAACTTTTAGCCTCCAGGTTGAGTGAAAGAAATATGCTTGACAGGTCGGTATGGGTATCATATTACCGCAGAAGGTAGAGTATATTTGTTGAATATTTCTGAGGACAAACAATATATACTGCCACGATGTTCTAGGTCTGTTTACCGAGTTAGGACTTAACACCTATAGCCCCGCTGAGTGGAGACTGTTTTTGGATAGCTCCAAGCGTAGCCTCAAGTGTGTCCCTTTGCATAATGGCAATGACTTTGGTGCAGTTCCTCTCGGTCACTCTGTCCATCTACTAGAAACTCACAATAACGTAAGACTGGTCATGGATTGACTTGAGTACCATGAACACAATTGGATCATATGTGTTAACCTTAAGATGGTCAACTTCCTCCTTGGCCAACAGAAGGGATATACAAAGTTTCCATGCCATATCTGTATGTGGGACAGTCGGGCCCGTGACAAACACTGGTCCCCAAAAGATTGGCCAGTTCGGGAAACTTTGGAAGCAAGAATGCCAAACATTGTTAATGAGCCAATCGTAAGTCGAGAGAAGATCGTTTTCCCTCCACTTCATCTCAAACTGGGGTTGATGGAGCAGTATGTCAAGGCGTTGATCACTAACAATGATTGTTTTCAGTACATAGTATCGGCGTTTCCTGCTTTGTCATACGAAAAAATAAAAGGAGTATTTGATAGTCCCCAAATCCGAAGACTTCTGAGTGATTCTAGATTCGTGAACACCATGAATGAAAAAGAGAAGGCAACCTGGCTCTCATTTTCTGCCGTTGTTCGTAACTTCTTGGGAAACAAAAAAGCGCATAACTACGAGGATCTGGTTACTAATATGCTTTTAGCATATCGTGATCTGGAATGCAACATGAGTGTAAAGCTGCATTTCCTAAAGTCATCTCCACCGATTCCCAGAGAATCTGGGAGCCGTGAGCGGCGAGCAAGGGGAATGCTTCCATCAGGATTTGATGACGATGGAAGACCGCTACCAAGGTTTGGGATAGAAACATGATGGCGGGCTGCTGCTGGACGATTAGAAGAGATCAGCCAGAGAAGACTTAGGAGAAAAAAAGTTACAAACTCAAATTTTTGCCCGATTGAAATCAAGAAGAGGTCCTCCAGCCGGATGTACTGTCATTAATAAATTAGCATCTATTTGATTACAGTATTTGTAATCCTAATGTGTAATTCAAGTTTCTTCGCATATGCAATAAAATGTTTGTGCAAACAAACCTGCTTTACTATAAATAACGCAAAAGGATGATTCAAAATTACTTCAGGGCATGATGATAGGCGTGATAAAATGAACATTATTGTATAATATTAGTTATTGATATTATGAAAAATCTGTAGCATTTAGAGAGATTCTGATTTCAGATTTGAATTCAGTATGCTCGAATTAGTTAGGAAAATATACTTTTGTCAATTCACCAAATACAGGGTGTTCCACAGTGTAATTAATGTTTTATCATTAGCAACGACTTTAAGCTAATAGCGTGTCACGGGGCTTATACCTGTAAATCGTACCAGTAGCAACTGGTCTCACCTGGACAGGGTGCAAATTAGGGATGCCCTGTCACTGGATTAAATTCAAGCAGTTATGCTAACTCCTCGCTTCCTTTACTCTACTTTTTCTCGGAAGACTTGATATTTCATCACGCCATTGTGCGACCACTGGACAGATTTCAGCAATCTATCTGCCCCAGAGTGACTTTAAATGTCACATCAAGAAAGCAGAGTCGGCCCGATGGAAGCAGAGTCGGCAAAACGTTGGCCTTGATAATAAATATCGACGACTCGGAGTTCTATTTTGCCACTGGCTTCCGCACTATCATCAAATCACTCTTTGTAGATTTCGCATTGGCCACACAAAACACACACACAGCTACTATATGGAACGAGACCATCGACCCTTGTGATGACTGTTTAGTCAATTCGACTCTATACCATATCCTGATCAAGTACCCATCATATCTGGAATATCTTCAACGATATTTTGGTTCAGGTCCTTACAGACTGGACCTATTATTGGGGAAAAAGTACAGTAACCTACATGGCCCCCTGTATCGATATTAACGAGACGTGGGTCTACTTCGAGACCTATAATGTGTGAGCCATCTCTGGCTCTTCCACAACAGATGCAGATCTTGGCCATCCTGTTGATATATAATTAATACAGCCGAGTAAGGAAATCCATTTGTTTTTAATAGAAATTTGATTTTATACGTCTTAAATTTTATTTTTATGCATTTTTACTGAAAGCTTCTCATCTCACTATAATAAATGTTTCCTATTTTCATGTACCCTTTTTATACTCCAGATTGCTTCTTATATTCCGGAAATTTTAACCACATAATTCTACTTGAGATTCACTGTTGAATCACCCTATGGTGTCTACGGTGGTAAAACACCTAATATAATAACATATTTCCTCAACCCTCTGTCTAGACTGAAGAACCTGACCAGCTACCAGCTGTCCGTTGCACTTTCGTCCTATGGTTCCTTAGTCGAGTACCACTGCATACCACGTTGTGTTACACCTTTGACTCCTCAGGTTCTTACAGTATACTCATAATGAGGCTCCGTCGGAACCATCCTTTATGGTCAAAGCTCTAGGACAATTTCGCTTGAATGGCAGACCGGGTTGTCAAGGCCCAGCTTAACTCGAACCCATGGGCAGAGAATGTGTAAATGATCACATTCTGGAATTTTTCTATCTTATTGAGACTTTTTTTTTCTTGTAGGATCTACTTTACATGTATGTTTTTCCCTTTGCATCTGTCGACAAGTGAAGAGAATAATGGGTGAGCGCAGGTCCATGGAGATCTGCCTCCAAGAGCGGCCCCGTTCTCCCTAGGTGTCGAGGAGGAAGAGGTAAAAAAAGAACTTGAACCGGTAGAGGGGATCGCTTTTCACTATTTCCCTCCGGCAAAAGGGCTACCCCTTTGCCTTCTTTGGATCCGCCCTCTGGCAGCTACGCCTTTGAGAATGTGCCCCCACCCCATCCCTATGTGCTTCTCAGGGCCATCGCCAAAGTTCTTCTAGCGGAGAGGACGCTTATGTTATTTCCGGAAGGTTTACGTGGTTCTCTTAACCCAGCCTTTGGAACTGCCCTTAGGAGACTCCAACTTTGCACCAGTGGTATAGTCCCCCTTTTCCTATCACAGGGGACTCCCTAGAGGGGGCAATCGGCGCACACTACATATTCCCGTGAGCGGGGCTTAATAGAGCCAAAACACTACGAAAAGCAAGGGATGGCAGGGGCCGTCTTGCTATACCCCCTACGGTCGGTACTACATGCATGCATATCTACTTTGGAGGGTGCCGGCTTGCCTACCTCGCTCTTCACCGACGGATGCCGGTTTGCTGGGCACATATACGAGTGCCTGTCAGTACCTCGAATGGGATCCGTGTTGGCTTGGGGGTAGGGGATGGCCACATGGAGGCTCCCCTGAGTTGGAAAGGATCTCGGAGGTGATCCAGTTATAGATGGTAGGATCTTCATTGGTAGTGAAACCGGGCTCGGTGCCAAACGGTGAACCTGAATTCGCCCCTGTGCAAGCTTCTCTTTAGTCAACTCGTACCCCACCCAAGGACTCGCAAGAAGAGCGACCTACTCCACCGACTGGAGCCTACTTGACACTGAAGCTCTGAGAAAGATGCTGCTGAGGCCGGCCCGTCCTGCCTAGGGTCGCCTTACTGGGCTGAAGAAGTGTTGAGTTCCTACCATTCTGTCCTAAAGAGAGCAAGACGACAACAAAGAAGACTTATGGGTTCCTCGCCCTCAGCAGGGGTTCCAGCGAAGGCCAGGTCCGCTCCCGCTTTGGAAAGCGTCCACGCAAAAAAGATCGGCAACTCTGGTCCTGAAGCGCCATTTATCGGGGAACCAAGAAAAAAAAAGTAGCAACTGCGCTGAGCGGATCACATGCTACATGATCCATTACAGGGGAGCATTAGCTAGCTTAATTGTTCGAGCTGAAGGTGACCTTCTGGCGAAGGGGTCGGACCCTTCCGAGACGGCAAAGAGTAGTGGCCTTCAGTCAGTCGATGGACTGCCAAACAGTGCAAGGCCGCATTCTACTAGAAATTCGTGAAAACTAATTTATGCGTGGTAACTCGTGTACTATTTAGAAACGTACTTTACAGTTCGCCGACCACGTGGCGATCAAATTCGAATGTGTAATAAGAAAAAGTGGGGCCTCGAGACCCACTTATCCACTCGTCGACACATTCGACCGTGACAGGCTCCTGAGTCGGTGCGTAATGGTAGGTATCGCTACCGCGTGATGACATTCGTGCAACTGCCGCCGATGTGTTACTATCTCCACTGCTTCAGCCATACGATTCGCCCGTGTCGATGTGCCTGTAAATTGCTCCAAGAATGTAAAAGAAAAGTTCCTATTGTGTATAGCAAAGCGTGTCAATTATTGCGGAGTGACACGCCGCTTCTTCGAAGCAATGTGGTGTGGTTGCTTCATTTCGGCTAATGAATTTTTTTGACGTTCACTGCGCTCTCTGGAACTGAATGTTTTAAAGGGCACCCATTGCTCCTGGCTCCGCTAGGGGCACATATTGCCCCCCTTAAAAAAAACAACCTCAAAGAATTTTAATTGTTTTAAGGCACAAATATATGAATAATCAACAAATTAGAGGGTCATACGAACTAACTGACCATAAAAGACTGGTTCCACGAATTTCGGCTCCCTGCAGTAAAACTTTATCCATCAACCCAACGTAAGTAAATGCATTTCTAGAATATTCTTTTTAACTAGAAATAAAACGAAAAAAGCTAAACAATTCAAACAAATAACAAACAAAACAAAATATTAATAGCAGGAACATAAACAAAAACGAACTAACTTATAAGCCAAAACACTATAAAAGAAGCATAGGTCACACGCGTACTCAAACATTTGAAAACTGGTACAAAATTTATTTAGGGGACATCGATGATAGGCTTCAGAAAAAACATCGAAAACAAAACTAGTTTGTACTAGTCTTTAGAAGAATAAAAGGAACTTGAAAAAAAAGTAAGCGCTTTCTCAACACCGGTAAACGATTCATATCGCTGATTGGCCACTGGGCAGGCTGAAAGAGGCTAAGAAAATGGCAAAAATCGCTAAACAGATCGTACGCCACTAATCCTAACAATTACCCTACGTTGTTTCCCAGACTATTTTTTACATTCTTGTTGCATGGCGTAGTCTGGTTGATCTTATCGCACGCTACTTGTCCCTTAAATGCACTTGCAGCGTCCTACCGCTTGTTCCTCGTACTCCGGACAGATTCCTGTAAAGACTTGTGGACAATCTCGACTCTTCGGACGAGGCTAGCCTCCATTTTATTTGACTGTTTTAGGTGGCAAATTACTGTGTCGGGGTGGGGGGGGGGGGGTTGCTTTCTTCTTCGTGCTTTTTGGTTTTTGTTTAATTTTTGTTTTTTGGTCTTTTGCAGGTTTTTTAATCTAGTCAAGCATTAGGCTGTAACGTGATTACAGAGACTGCCCTTAGTAGCAAGTTGCCACATGGGCTCTTTTAAAAAAGTCTCCTTCTCGGTGCCTTCATTGGCGTCAGGGTGCCATGTGTCGCCATCATGGGGTTTCTAGCGGTCGCTAGCTGCGCCAGTACCCTTCCCTCAATTTATCTTACGAAAACCATCGCAAAGAACAGTGAAATTGAAACGCGCCTCTTTTCTAAACATGAC
This sequence comes from Ceratothoa steindachneri, assembly GCA_963969495.1. NCBI lineage: Eukaryota > Metazoa > Arthropoda > Malacostraca > Isopoda > Cymothoidae > Ceratothoa > Ceratothoa steindachneri. The sequence goes on along the minus strand of OZ018325.1, from coordinate 43,654,984 downwards.
TCACTACCGTGGACACCCTAAGTAAGGGCCACAGCTATTTGCTTTCCTTGCCGCCGTGCTGACGATACTCGGCGCCCCCCCTCCGGCCCAAACTTAAGCCTCTTCTTTAGGACACACACTTCTTACCCTGCATACTTTCCATAAACTTCTCCCGCAACTTTCTCTGGTTGGCCACTTATTTCACAGGGTAGACGCATACCAGCTTCCTCTCACTCAACCATCCCGTATCGCTGCTAAGACCCCATAAGGGGCACGGCGATTTGCTTTCCTGGCCACCGTGCTTACGGAACTCAGCGCCCCGTCTGTCCTGGCTTAACCTCTTGTTCTTTCTGACAGCCTGTCTTTTTACCCTACTTCCTCACTTTCCCTACAACCTCTTTCTCTGGTCGGCCTCTAATTTCACAGGGTAGACGCCAACCAGCTTTCCCTGGCCCAACATCTCAGATCGGGGCTGAGGTGGCAAGGGACAACGTTTCCTCTCCCCTGAGCTCCGGTCTGAACGGGTGGGTTTTTAAAAACTTGCTTCATCCACACTTGCACATTCCTCGCATCCATTTCTCCTTTCAATGTCTTTCGATTTTACGCAGAGCCTAAGGTTCAGCCGCCATGCCGATGGGCTTCCAGGTTACTAGGCAGCAGGAGTGGCCTAAAATTGCGGCAACTGTCTTTGCCGGCCCCGTAGTTACCCCTCGGAGCGCCGGCTACTGCGTCTGGTGATTAGCATATGCCTCCCGTGCTACAAAAAGGGTCATCATACCCAATGATTTGAAATTAAAAAGTACCCTCTCTACCTTCCACTCCAGAAAAGATCCATCCCCTGTATTTTCTCAAGGGACCCTCCAAATTACTTTTACCAGAAGAGGCTTACTCCTCTCCCATGCCTAGGGGTGCAGGGGACTACATTTCGCACCCTTCTTTGGAGTTGCCCCTCTTACTAGCGGTAGTCCCCCTTATACTTTCCAAGGGGACTGCCAAGAAAATACGCAAGCGGCCCCAAATGAGCGTCTCGATATGGCCAATGCCCTTAAGGGGCCAAAAGATGGCTGGGCCCGTCGGTCAGTGCCCTCTAACGTCCTGCCCTCGTGCGTGCAGAGTCAAAACGGGGTCAGTGTACGTACTCTCCTCGCCTCTGCGACTAGTGCCAGTTCACTGGCCGAAGACTATACAAATGGCATCAATGTTGTTTTGGGGGGGATGGCCACATGGAGGCCCGCAGAGAGATGGACATGGTTCCTGAGATGACACCACCCCAGACGGTAGAATCTTCCATAGGGTCGAACCCGGGCTCGGTACCAGGCACAGAACCAGAGTCCGACCCCGTGCAAGCTTCTCAGACGGCTCGGGCCTCCGATGACCCACGAGGAGATGAGCGAACTCTTCTCCTGGCTGAGGCCCGTCCATCTGTCCTAGGGGCAACTACCGGCGGAGGGGAGAAGCGGACTCATTCCCCACCGTCATCTCCTAAAAAGAGATGAAACGCAAGAAGAAAGACAAAGAACACTCGGGGCTCCTGCGACTTCCGCGCGGACGGACGGGTCTGCTGCCGTTTCGGTAAATGACAAAGCCAAGATCAGGACCTCCGGCCCTTTGCTTCCCCGGGTGGGAAGTCCCATACGATGACAAGAACTGCGCAGAGCAGCGCTTCGATTACGTCGGGGCCCCTGAATCAGTTACCTGGCATTTTCGAGCCCGCTGGCTTCAAATGCTTGCTAGTTTACGCTACCACGTAAAGGCATTCGTACCACTGCCGCGGAGGTGCTACGACTGTCACCGCTTCGGCCATACTAATCTTTCCTGTAGACGCGTAAAGTCGGGGTTACCCTATGTCTGTAAGTTTTTCCAATGCCGCACACGAGCACGGTAGTTTCCACGCCCATTCGGCACCCTTCTGCGGGTTCTACCCTTCTCTGGCAGAGCTTTCGGCATAAAAGGTTCACACCCACCCCTGGCATAAACCAGGATTCCCCCTCCTTCCCCCACCGTGACCGTTTCTCGTAAAGTGAAATACCCCCCTGCCTCCACACAGTAGTTATACTCACAGGAGGCAATATTCCTGAATTTGTTCGTGAGGCCATCTTCCGGGGTTCATAAAAGTGACCCTCCGAAAGGAGGACAGCACTAAAGGAGCTTCGGCTCCTTCGCCCACAACCAGGGCTCGCCGCCTAAGGTTTCGAGGCGAAGGGAGAAAGACTCGCATGGCAAACCCAACCTCCCCTGATAGGTCCTCGAAAGCGACAGCGCCTTAAGCGCATTGTCCCGGCAACTGCGCCTGGAGTTCCGCCTCCGGGAAGCGTACAGCTATTTCCGAGGGCCTTCTCTTAGAAGAGGCCCCCGTATCTCAGAGCTAGGCCTGGAGGGCATATTCCTTCAATGGAATTGACGCAGACTCCCGGCCAACTGGGAGGAGCTGCGGAGGCTAGTCTCCTCCCGTTCCCTTTAGCCATCTTTTTGCATGACCCCATGATGGTCGCGTTCCCCTTGCCCACCCTGCCGGAGTATAAGGCTCATATTCACAGTCTTAGGGTCTTATGTCCGCGCCTTGGTTATTCTTAGTTCCGTGACGTTCAGCGCTGCATAGGGTTCCTGCCTTACTTTTCTACCGATCGTTTGTTCGTTCGAAGCTCGACTACGAATGCGAGTTTTATGCATCCGCAGCCGAGCGTGTATTGAGGTAGGTGGACTCGTCCAACCACATCGGCCTTCGCCTGGTGACCGGTGCCTTCCACACGTTACCCATTGAGAGCCTACTTGTCGATGCTGGGGAGGTGCCACTCGCTATGTGCCGAGCACAGTGCATTATTCCCGTATACGCGCGAGCCCGTCGCCTCCCCCAGTAACGAACTGCTCTCACTACCCACAGCTGATGTCGACGGTGCCTATGCCGCATAGAAAGTCCAGCTATACCCTAAGCCCCTTGGGTTTAGTGTTAGGAAACTCCTTTGAGAGCTCGATATAGCTCTCGGGCCAGTGGCTCCACTTCTTCTGCCCAGGACGCCAATCTGGAGGGTACCACCTTTGTGTCGCCACGCCTCTGCACCCAAAGCTTTTACCGTATTCCGTTTAAAGTCAGTGTTGCTCTGCTGAGCTGGTTGCAATACAAGGCATGGTACCGGCGATAACGCGACTTGGCTGATTCAGATACCGGATTGTAATTTATAGCGACTCAAAGCGCCTCGAGTGCTCTCGGGGCATTGGAATCTCTGCATCCCTTGGTTCTCAATACCGGCACGCCGTAGTTTTGGCGAGCCCTGCTGTTGTAGTATTATCTTCTGCGATCCTGGACATCTAGGAATTGCGGGAATACGCCTGCCAATGCGTGTAGCAACGGGTTTGTGACCAAACCAGCCTTTCGCTCCTCCTCGCACAGATTACATGACAGGAAAATCGACAGCTCTTCCGCTGCTTGGCAAAGAAGATGGGAGACTGTCGAGGGCGACTGCCGCGACTTTTCCCATGCCCCCCCCCCTCCCAATCCTGCAACGGCTTCAGGTTTCTTTCTGTCGTCTACGAATTGGAGCCATTTGATGGACGCTCGTCTGCGCCTTATTGTGACGATTCCGTTGTCGCCCAGACTGTTCGGCACATTATTTTTTAATGTCCCAGTCTGGGTGATCTTCGCGCACGTTACCTGTCCCGGTACCGGGACGAACGGGATCGCTACCGCTTGTCCCTTGTACTAGTGACTAGTTCTTGCACACAGACTCCGGACTATACAACTTTTTGGAGGAGGCTGGCCTCCTGGACTTTATTTGATGGATTTTCGTTGGTCGCACGTTTCTGCACCGAGGTCCCTACGCCGGAATGCGCTTCCTTCATGTGCCCTTTTTGCTTTCTTTTCTTTGTATTTTTTTTAGCATGTCCTTAGCCTTTCTTTTTCATTTTATTTTACACATTTTTTTAAATTTAGCCTATTAGTAGGCTCTTAAGTACGGCGACTTCTGTCCTAGTAGCCAGTCGCCAGATGGGCTCTCTCTTCCCCCCAAAATTCAGTACAATGGAAATTGGTGCACCCACTACCTTTTCCCAGTGGTTTGTTGTCACAAATTTCTCCGGAATAATAGGCCGGTTAAATTGCCGTCTATCTGATCACTCGGACCTTGATGCAGACGGATGCAAGTGTGCCGCTGAAGGCATCATGACGGCCAAAGGCCTCGTAACTGTCGGGAACGTGTCTCGGTGCGGAGTTTGCTTCGCAATAGAAATGGAACAATTGCTGAACTTGTTAAAAATTAGCAGCATTTATGTACGGTTGCATCAGTGAGGGAACTGTTTAAGACATCACTCACCACGCAAAACATCAGCAGGCTGAGTATGTGTGTACTCGAATCCCAAAATATCCACCCTAACCCAAATAAAGGACCCATCTGATATAAGATTACATGTGTACCCAACTCTTATATCGAAATGACCGAAATGCAGCTGTCAAGAAGAAAATCATCCCACCTTAACTAACAATGGTGCACTTAAAAAAAAAGCATACACATAAAATACATGGAACTTGCCTCACAGAAAAATGATGGATGAAAACACAAATTTTAGACTATACTCCCAACAGATGCCAATTACTCGTCCTTGAAGCAATACATATATATTCATGAAAACTAACCAAGTCTAAAAATACAATCTAACACATGAAATCCTGCCAACTACAAGACGAGGAAATCAAGGGACCAGGTACATTTATGAAAGCTGCCTCTAGCCGCTAATCACCTCTGGCAAGCAACTTAACCAGTTAGTTCGCCTACTCATTTCTATGTTCCGTTCGTCAGTTTAACACATTTTGTATAACTAAACTGGAATACATGTATTAATTTCCCATTCTAACTGAAGATGATACTGACCGTATCAAAATGGGTTTGTATAATAAAAGAATGTGCTAGGATGCATTGATTTCCTTACACCTTTTTGCAATTAATAAATCGGTATCTAATGAACTCCGGTTGAACAATGAAGAAAAGGCGAACATAAGACAAATCGAGAAGATTGAAAAGAAAATTATTAATGAGATTATCGGTCGTTTTCAATAAAACCTGCATTGAGGAAACTAGTCTCCTTCCTCGGATTCTCACTTGAACAGCTTCAACTTTCTGCCCTCACTCCTCACTGCTGACTTGGAATTAGTGTGAAGGACCTAACAAACTACATCCTACCTTGCTGAGGATGGCTATGGCCCTTTTTCTTTTTAAAGGACTTTACTCAGATCAACTCGGTAGATAAGACTGCTCTGCTCCAGAGTTTTACCGTTCCACCAGCCGGCGTACCAGCTTCCCTCCCATCTGCAGTGGATGCAGGCCTACGTCTTCCAAGAGGTGTTAGCGTTCTACTTAAAATAGTTTACCGATCATACACTATTTGATATTTAAACGGCGATTGTGATTCTATATGTATCGCCCTAAGCCTCTCGCATCCCTTAAGTCACCTGCTTTAACATATCCTTAAAGCATTCTTCGCCTCAAAAAAATCCCCCACCTTATCGCTCTCGATCTACCAGATCATGCAATGCTTCCTGGTAGAATTTGACATTTTCTAAATTCTCGAGATTATCATTTCCTGATATTTTTATAATAGTACTTTGTATTTATTCTCCATTTCCCCGCTTGTTCCTATATCTAGATTTTTAAGTTTCAAACCTTCTTTTTTCAGGAAAAAAGATCCACTACGCTGCGGTTATTGGCGTCATAATCACAGCACTTCTCGCTCTATTTATCCTCTTTGGAATCTATAAGGTTAGAACATTCTTCTCGGCCATATCCATAGTGCCGATCAAGAAACTATTTTCAAGAGTTCCGTATACTATCGATGACATCGGAGTGTTTGTAGTATCAAACTAGTTCACTAGATTTTAGTAATGTTTAATTTAGACCTTAATCAGAGCAAACCTTTATTTGCATATCAACCTTAATGATAACAAGTATATTCAAAATCTTGCAAGAAATTCCAATGTCTGAGGAAGTTTTATTTTTTTAAGGCAACTGATAAAAAAACCTTGTATTTCAGAACAAAATCAGACTTGTTTGGGCAGCGGTTTACACATCTCTGGTGTGCACAATATGGACTATCGTGCTCATGATAGTATTATTCGTCGTGTATTGGCCTATAGGATTTGTCGGAGCCTTTGGAGTTGCGTTACACTTCTATTTCTTTCTCGTTATCAGGTCATACGCTTATGAGGTGAGTTGAGCTACCAGTTACGCAAGACCCCTTTAAAGAAGGGGGAGGTGTACACAATGTATAATATATGCGAACTGAAAACTAGGGACTAGTTCAAACATTCGGAGGGGGGGGGGATTGAAATGAAGGTCGGCTCCTTTAGGATTTCATTACTTATGAATTTGAGGTTTCTATTAATCGCTTAATATTCTACCATTGAAAAACTAGGTACCTTTTCCCATCCACAAAGGACCGTGATTACGGAATTGGTTCAGGGGTACTGCGCGCCATGCTTATTTTTTAGGGGTCCATAAGGGGCGCGGCGATTTGCCTTAATGGCCGCCCTGCTGACGGGACTCTGCGCCCATTCGGCCCCAACTTAGCCGCTTCTCCTTTCTGACAGCCTGTGTTTTTACCCTACTTCCTCACTTTTCCTACAACCTCTCCTTCAACTTTCTCTGGTGGGTCTCTAATTTCACAGGGTAGAAGCCGACCAGCCTCTCGCCCAACTATCCCGGAGGGGGGCTGAGGTGGGAGGGGAAAATATTCCCTTACCCCTGAGCTTCGGTCTCGGGTGGTAGGTTTTTAACAACCTTCTTCATCCCCACCCACACCTTCCTCACATACCCTTTCTTCCTCCTTTCCCTTCCTATCAATTTTATGCCGTGCCCAAATTGGATCCGCCATGCTAATGGGCTGCCAGGTCACTAGGCGGGAGGAGTGCCCTCAAATGGCGACAGCTGGTTTTGCTGGCCCCGTGTTCACCCCTCGCAGAGCCGGCTACTGCGTGGGGTGATTAGCGTTTGCGTCCCGGAATTATTATCGGGTCACCACATGCGAACTGATGGAAAGCTAATCAACAAAGCTCTCCCACATTCCCATTTACCAGCGTCCGAACCTCCCTCGGGTAGCTCTAAAGTAGAAAAGGAAATCTCCCCCCCCCTGCCCCCTGTACTCTCACAGGGAACCCTCCAAACTTCTCTGACCGTAAGAAGGCTTGCTCTACAATGCCTTCGGCTCCAAGGGACTCCCCCCTCAACCCCTTCTCTGGACTTGCCCTTGAGCAACTCCCTTTTTCCAACGGCAGTCTCCATTTACTTTGTAAGGGGACTGCCAATAAAGCACGCAGTGGTCCAGAATTGACCGCTCCCTCAAAGTACGGTTCGATAGGCCCGCCCACCTGTGCCCCCTAATGTCATGCGTGCGCGATCAGCTTGCAGGGAGGCAGTATATATGCCCCCTCCCTCTTGCCTATGGATGCCGGTTCGCCGGCCCAGAACAAAATGAAAAGTATTTCAAAGAGGGCCCGTAATATATTATTGGAGGGAGGCACATTCAGGCCACCCTGGCATGGACATGGTGCCTGAGGTGACCCAGGCCACAAAGGTAGTATTTTCCTTGGGGTCGAACCCAGGCTCAGTGCTAAGCACAGAACCCGTGTCCGACCCTATACAAGCTCCTCCTCAGACGGGTCAGGGCCCCGAGGCGTGACAAGGAGAGGAGGGATCTCCTCCCCCGTCCGGTGCCTCTGTGATAGCCAAGACATTCTCCATTTCTGAGAAGGATCTTGCTGAGTCCGGTCCATTTGGGCAAAGAGCTCGTTGCAACAGAGCCAGGGGGACGGACGGGGCCGCTGCGGTTTAGTTATGCGACCGAGCCAAGATCGGCACGTCCGGCACCGGTACTCGCAGGGGTAGGGAGTCCGAAAGTGCGCAGAGAGGAAGGATCCTCGATTACGTTCCGGCCCCCTCATTCAGAGGCTACTTGGTGTTTTTGAGATCGCTAGCTTCAAACTCTTCCTTTTTATTCGTTCCACTGATGCCAGCTTGTTGGCCAAGGGCAACATGATCAATCAGAGGAGAGCTCTAGCTAGTATGATTGGTAGAGAGCCAAAGTGACCTATTTCTCGGGTAGCGATAGGTGCCCTTCGGACACTAGATTGCACGCCGGTGAGTGCGACGCCGCACTGTACTATGAATTTGTGAAAGGAGTAGTTTATGCGAGGGAACTCATGGACTACTCCATAGATGACATCACCTTAGAGCTGGAAGACCATGGAGCGGTCAAAGTCGAGCGTGTCGCATTCGACCTTTACAAGCTCCCTGAGTCTGTGCGTGCCGGTTGGTATCGCTAACGCGTGAAGGCATTCGTGCCACTGCCTTGGAGATGCTACTACAGCCGACGTGCCCGGTTCGGAGACCTCATTGTGATCTATAGCAACTTACAAAAGCGCCCTGAGTGCTCTCGGGGCATTGGAATCTCCGCATCCCCTGGTTCGCGATATCCGTGACGCCACAGTTTTGGCAAGCCGGGCGGATGTCGAGATTATCTTCTGCTGGGTTCCTGGACATGTAGGAATTGCGGGGAATGAGCGCGCCAAAGAGTCTGCGAAGACTCTGCGACCGGACCAGCGTTTCGCTCTTCCTCACACCGACTACATGGCAGGAATACGGGCAGCTCTTCGGACTGCTTGGTAAAGATGATGGGAGACGGTCGAAGGGAACTTGAAGTTGCGTGCCATTGCGCCGCGACTGTTCCCATGGACCTACCCCCAATGCCGCGAAGGCTTCAGATTGCTTTCTGTCGTCTCCGAATCGGGCACACGTGTGACGCATCGCTATTTGATGGAGCGCTCGCCTGCGCCCTATTGTCACGACTTTTTCGTCCCTCAGACTGTTCGGCACATTGTTGTCGAATGTCCCAGTCTGGGTGATCTTCGTGCACATTGCCTATCCCGGTACCGGGATCGGCGGGGTCGCTACCGCCTGTCCCTTGTACTTGGGATGGGTTCGTGCACACCGCCCTGTGGACTTTTAGACTTTTTGGAGGAGGCCGGCCTTCTCCCCGTTATTTATGTAATATTTGACTATGGATCGCGTTCTTCTTCGCAGGGGAAGGGCGGGCCTTCCCCCGTCGACAGAGCTCGCTTTATATTTTTTCAATTTGTTTTTTTTTTTTCAGTTTATATATTTTTTTTTTTTATTTGGCTTTTAATATAGCTTAGATTTAGGCTATGTTGAGTACGGCGACTTATGCCTAGAAGGCAGTCGCCAAATGGGATATTAAAAAAAAAGAAAAGAAAAGAAAAGCTACAGCCACCGCTTTGGCCATACTAATCGCTCCTGTCGACGTGCAAAGTCGGGGGTTACGTGAAGTCTGTGTAAGTTGCTCCCAGGCCGCACACTATAATTCCAAATCATGTGTGGCTAAGTTATTTAATAACGAAGAGCCGCACCCCGCTTCTTCGAAGCAATGTTGTGCGTATCTTCTTGAGAAGGAGATCCTGGCCCTTCTGGCCGAGGATCGTGTCTCATTCTGCGAGGCTAAGGACTTGGTCCTGGCGCGCCCGGCGCTGCCTGGGCCGTCCTATGCCTCAATATTAAGACTCCCTCCTCTTCTGGCCCCTCCAATGCCTACGAGCCCGCCGTTTCCGCGCCAATTCAGAACCCTTGTGCGGCTTCTACTCACCCCGGGCGCTCCCCTGGTAAAGCTGACGGCACAAAGAGTTCACACCCATCCCCGGCTAAAACCATGGCTCTCTTCACTTTCCCTAACTTGACCGTTTCCCATAAGGTGAAACGGTCGCGAGCCTCCACAGTCTCGTTAGACTCGCAGGAGGCAACACCCCTGAAGATGGTCGTGAGGCCATCTTCCGGGGTTCCTAAATCTGCCCCTCGAAAAGAGGACAGCACTAAATGAGCTTTGGCTCCTTCGCCCACATCTAGTGGGTGGCTCGGAGACGGTGGATCCTTAATAAGAGGCGGATGGTGAGCCCAACCTCTCCCGATAAGTACGCGAAGGCGACAGATCATTGCCCGGCCAACAGCGTCGGGAGTTCTGCCTCCGGGAACCGTATGGCCATTCCCGTGAGGGTCTTCTTTTCGAAGAGTGCCCCCGCATCTCCTCGGAGCTATGGCTGGAAGGCATATTCCTTCAATGGAATTGCCGCAGACTCGAGGCCAACTGGGAGGTGCTGCGGAGGCTAGTCTCTTCTCGTCTCCCTTAGCTATCTTTATGCAGGAGAGCATGCTAGGCGCCTTTTCCCTTCCCACCTTAACGGAGTATAACTGTTTTTGGACCCCACCACCACGAGATTGGGGCCGGGTTGGAGGATGCGCGATTTACATCCGGCATGTCTTCTCCGTTCTTCTCTTCGCTCTAGATGCCTCCTTTCAGGCCGTAGCTGAGCAGCTGCACCGGCATAGGGATATACTGTTATTTCCGCGTCGTGGTGCGGTTGCCGAGGCCCTTTCTCTTGCTCGGAGATCTGAACGGTAAACTCCCCCCCCCCCCGGGGAGACTACTCGATTAATCCAAGAGGTCGAGTCTTGCTGACCTGATCAACGAGCTAGAGATAGGTGTACTAAATGTGGATAAGTTTACGCATCACTGCCCGAGAACCGCTTCATTTTCCTGTCTCGATCTATCTTTGTGCTCTCCGAATGCACATCCTGATTTTGAGTGTGGGGTGGTCGATGACCTCCATGGTACTGATCACTTTCCCATTCAAATATTTTCTCGGCCACTGCCGCCCGAGAGCCCGCCCCGGTTGGGTTTGGCGCGGGCGCGGTTGTCCGCATCTCAGGAAATGTCTGATTTCTGTGTTAGTCGAAGAGATTCGGTCGGTAGATGAGGCCGTTGAGTTCTTCTCCGGCAACTTCATCGCCGTGGACCTAACTACTATTCCTAGCACGTCTGGTCGTTTTGCACGCACACTGCTCCCGTGGTGGTCAGCTGAGTGTGATACGGGCCTCAAATAGAAGCGTTATGCCTACATGCGCTATAAGCGCCGCCCGAACGGTTTCACTGTTGGTGAATTTCGTCGAGCTAGGGCTGGGTTCTAGTATATTTCGAACCCCATCGCCGCTCTTCTTGGCGGGCATACTTACCTTCACTTAACGGGAAGACCCCTCTAGCAGAGGTGTGGAAGCGAGTCAAAAGAATTCTGGGCAAGTTTTCGCAGCACCCCCCCCCGCCCCCCTCATCCCGTTCTCTAGGAGAATGGGACGGTAAATCTCGCACGCACCCCGCGTCAGTGGCTGAATCCTTCGCGACCGCATTCTTTAGCCGGGATGCTACTCCGCCAGCATTAATTGCGCGTCGTGATGTCGCGGAGGCCTTCCGACTAAGCTTTTCCTCCAGAGGCGGAAGGCCCTTCAACGACAGGTGTACTCTGAGCGATTGCCTTCCGCTCTTACTTCGTGTGCCGACACTGCTCGTGGTCCTGACGATGTCCAGTACTCTATGCTTCGACACCTGGGTGAGCGAGGCATGGCCTTTGTTTGATTTGTTCAACAGGATCTGGGTAGATGGCATCTTCCCATATTCGCAGCGAATCGCTACTGTGCTCGCTTTTCGCAAACCAGGGAGAGATCACTCTACCCCGACCAGTTTCCGCCCAATCTCTCTTAACTTCCTGCGTGTGCAAGTTTATGGAGAAAATGATAAATGTTAGATTAGCCTTTTTTTCTGGGCAGCGGAGGCTATCTGCCTTTCTGCACTGTGCTGCTTGCAAAAGTTCCACTCCTTGTCGGCTGCTCTGCTCCGACTGGAAAATGCCGTCTGCGAGGCCTTCCTTCGTAGACAGCACTCCGCCACGGTGTCTTTCGATCTGTATTGCGGAAGGTGGACCGACTCTATCCATTACACCGGCCTTCGCTTGGCGACCTTTCCCTTCCACACTTCCGCCATTCAGAGCTTGCTTCTCGATGACGGAGAGATGCCACTCGCTTTGCGCCGTGCACAGTGCATAACTCCTGTATGCACGAGCCCGGCCACTCCCTCTGTCGCCAACAGCTCTCTGCATTCGCAGCTGATCTCAACCGTGCTTATTCTGCAGAGATACGCCAAACCTTAAGCCCTTCGCGTTTAGGGTCAGGACACTCCTTTGAGACCTAAGTACGAGGGGCGGTCAATAAGTTTTGCGAATCGGTAGGGCAAAAAACGAAGCGGGATGGCTGTTTGTGGGGGTGTTAAGACAAGTTATGACAAGTCAGGACCTACAGGCGCACGCTCCTGCCTCGTCTATTTAAGAAGCAGTAGCTGATCTCAGATCGTCAGTCACAAATTTTTCAACAATGGAGAAGGTTGAGCACCGCGCAGTGATCTAATTTTTGACCAAGGAAGGCAAGAATGCAAAAGAGATGCATGAACGCATGGTTGCAGTGTACACCGACACCACCCCTTCATATGCAACCATTGCTCGCTGGAATAGAGAGTTCCTTCATGGTCGTGAGTCCCTTGAAGATAACGCCCGTCAGACGTGACCAACCAGGACCATGTTTTCCGTGTGGAGAGGATGATACTCGAAAATCGAGCGAGAACTTGGAATATCACATGGAAGTGTTATCAACATCCTCCACGACAATTTGGCCATAACCAAGGTCTCTGCCCGTTAGGTCCCTAGAAACCTCACGCCCCATGATCCACTTCAACGTCGTCAAAGTCCACAAGGCCAGAGTTGCACAAGCTGCCCAGCGCGAGTGCGGATTCGAGGAGCTCAACTATCCCCCCTACAGTCCAGATCTTGCTCCTAGCGACTACTTTTTATTCCGCCAGCTCAAGGCTGCACTGCGTGGACGCCGTTTTGGGGACGATGAAGATGTCTAGCTCGCTGTCCTGGAGTGGATTGAACAGCAGTCGGGAGATTTATGGTTGTCGGGAATTCGAAGCCTCGGGGACAAGTGGCGCAAGTGAATTGAAGTCAAGGGTAGTTATATTGAAAAATAATAAAACACTTTTCCTCATATCTCGTTTCCTTGTATCCGAATTGCAAAACTTATTAACCGCTCCTCGTATATCTCGGGCCGGTGGTGCCCCTGGTTCTGCCCCTTATGCTACCCTGGAGGGTATCACTATTGACCATTTGTCGCCACGCCTCTGCTCCCAATGCTGGTACAGCGCCGGGAGTATTGCTTTCGGCCTTTTTGGAGCATACTTCGTGTCACGCTGGAACCGTGCCAGTGTATACGGATGGCTACAAGTTCCAAGATGGTGTCGGCTTCCACGCCGTATCCCATTTGTTAGAAGTCAGCGGGGCTCTGCCATGCGCTCCGTCTCTCTTCACGGCCGAGCTGGTGGCAATACACTGTTCGGTACGGGAGACATTGCGACGTGCTCGGTTCGGAGATGCGATTGTGATTTATAGCGACTCACAAAGAGCCCTGAGTGCTCTTGGGGCATTGTAATCTCCGCATTTCCTGGTTCGCGATATCCGTGACTTCACGATTTTGGCGAGCCGGACGGATTTCGAGATTATCTTCTCCTGGGTTTCTGGACATGTAGGAATTGCGGGGAATGAGGGCTCCAAGTGTCCTCGAGCACCGGGCGACCAGAACAGCGTTTCCCTCTTACTACACCGATTACATGCAGGAATACGGGCTGCTTGGCAAAAAGATAAAGACGGTCTAGGGGAATCTAAAGTTGCGTGCCATTGCGCCGCGACTGTTACCATGGACCTACCCTCCAGTGCCGCGAAGCCTTCATGTTGCTTTCTATCGTCTGCGAATTGAATACACTCGCGGGACGCACCGCCTTTGATGGAACGCTCGCCTGCACCATATTGTAATCATTGCGTTGTTCCCAGACTGTTCGGCATATTCTTGTTGATTTACGCTATCTGTCCTGGTATCTTGAATTGCGTGGTCGCTCCTGCTTGTCCCTTGTACTCGTGACGAATTCGTGCATGCTGACTTGTGCACTTGATGACCTTTTAGAGGAGTCTGGTCTCCTCGACTTTATCTAACTTTTTTTTGTAGATTGCTCGTTCCAGCGTCGGGTGGAGGTGCCTTACCCCCCCCCCCCCCCGACGCCGGAGCTTGTTTGTTTCCCTTTTATATTATCATTTTTTTTGGAATATTTTTAGTTTAATGTAGCCTAGTACTAGGCTGTCGTGAGTACGGTGACTTATGCCCAAGTAGGCAGTCTCCAGTTGGCCTCCTAAAAAAAACAACCCCCCAAATACCCTACATTTTGACCTAGATGGACGAGGAACACGTTCATTATTTGAGGTCTAATCAGAGCAAGCAGTGACCACTGGAGTGACTATTTGATTTTCATCATCTTCCTTGAGTTTTCGCTTCCATAGTTATGAACCATCTCCTACTCTACCACAGAAAACTACAAAACCAAAAAACTTCCATCATTTTCTCCCTTCCTCAACTCGGGCGGGGGGGCGGCGGCTCAACGAACATTGTGTGTACGCACATAAGATCATACATTATTCTCGGGAGACACTGGAGGTGGTATGTGTATGGGTGTTGTGTACGTGAGAGGCGACACAGATAGCTTGTCATAACCTGCACGTGAGGAAGGCAGAGAGCGTCTCAGTAGTAATAGAGGAAATGTATATTATTATGAGGTGGTGTATGGGAGGCGCAAGTATGCGGCGTCTCATGGTGAGCGTGTGTTGTATGTGTGGGATTGCCAGTGTATTTATCACGTTACTGTGATATGTCTTCCATATCATTAATCAGTTGGAAATTTGTGTTCGAAACGATCTCAAATGGCTAAATCTCGATTGATCACGATTTATGTATCCATTTAAGAGTATAATATTTTGTTTATTCAAATTATTTCCCCGAATCTCGCGGCACGGTGGTTGAGAACCTCTGCCATAGACGCACGGTTGGCAAAACTCCCCAAAACTCGGGTTTTATTCTGTATTTTTTTTTCCAAAAAAACAAATGCTAAAAGCATTAGAATAACGTAGAAAAATAATAGCCATATCTAATTTTATAATATTTATAACTAATCATCATCATACTTTATCATCACTTCACTAACTCTATAATTTAAGAACCGGATTTTTTTGAGTATTTGAATAATAATTTCATCTTAGTTTGGTTATGACTTATGTATATTTTAAATTTTTATCAAGGTAATTTCTAAGAATTTCTTTAAAGTTTGAAAAAACAATACTTTAGTTCAGAGAAAATAAATATGATTATCCAATGCTTTATAATGTTTTAAAAGAAAATGAATTACAATTGGTAAAGTTCAGAACATTTATTAAAATTTAAGTAAGGCTGCTTTTTTATTTTATCTATAACTATATTTTAGCAATGTGATTTTTTGAAAGGGGGGAAATAGTTTAGAGTTCATTTTTAAAATTATTATAATTGGAGAAATTCGGAAAATTTATAAAAATTTAACCATGGCTGCTTTTAATGATTATATTAAGGTAAGAACAGATCACTGATCGATAATTGTGGGTACCCATGATAGCCATAACCTGTAGAAGGAGAGATGAATTATGGTCAGTATCAGAGGAATAATATTTATTTGATACATTTGTTGAAATTATAAACAAATGAGTTTTGAATAAAATAATAAGTAACGTTCATTTCTTGAAAAAAAGGGGAAATTTTGAATAAACTATAAAACCGAGTTTTTGGCAAATTTCACTTGAAAAAGCCAAAATAAAACTTTTTTAGGGACTGGGTTTTTTTGTTTTGCCAACCCTGCTTAGACAGAGCCAGTTTTTGGTTAAATGCTGGTGGTTGTCTGGGCCAGCTGAGCCCGCGGTACCTAGTATCCAGCTTTTTTTCTTCTACTTTTGGTGGTATTTTATTATGCCTAAATGCTCATTTACCCCTACAGATTAAGGAATTATTGGTAGGGTTTTGATGAGTAAATCTAGCCTTGATAAGATTCTAAAATTTCTAAAAAAAAATTATAACCATGTTAGTCAAACTTGTCGGAAAGTTTAGAATTCTAACCCATTATTTGTTAGTTTATTAAATGTAGATCTTTGACTGAGTGGTGCTATAGGTCTTTGTTTTTTTTATAGGCTCTTAAACTTGTTCTTTGGCGGCGGTTGATGCCTTCGGTGTATTTGCCAAGCAAAAATTTGTGCCATTTAATCGAAGGAATCTTTGTCCTTAAAATCTGACACTTTTTTTTTTATCTTTTTTTACTCAAATAAATAAGTTTCAAATGTTAATACATAAATTTTCTTACAGGCTCAAGAATCCATGCCCAAGGATAATCCAGTTTGAATGATCAATTCCACGGTAATTCAGAGAATCTCTAAACCAGTGAATATATATTAATTCTTTTGTTGCCCTCTAATAAATGGGAATTTGTTAATCCTGCCTATGGATAAAGTGAAATTTTTCTTTAAGTTCATGTTCTAGTGTATTTAGGATTTTCATTGAAATATAATAAGCTTAATATTGAACGTTCCAAACGTTGTTTCACTAGCTAAAATTTTGATTATGTGGCATTAGAATATAACTAGATCCTTGTAACAAAGAATTTTCTTCAGTTTGTTTTTGTAATCCCCGTTCGTTTTTTGCCTCCATTATCTGAAGGAGATCAGACTATCAATTGGAAGCGCCCGAATTGAGTACCAAAATTCCTGAAAAAAAGAAGAATAAAGATCCTGAAACCTCGTGCAGATGAGGCGGGCAATGATTAAATAGCAATCATAGTTGAGCTTTAGAATAAAAAAATAGGAATACAATCGAAAGAATTTGGAGAGCAGGCAAAAAGACCCCAAAACGACAAACTGTAAGAATATAGAGGTGCGAGTACAAATTTAGTGCCAGGACTAAGCCAGAATAGCACTCCCTTATGCTTTTGAGGATAATTACACAACAAATTTCAGTATCAAGAAAAAACAATGTGCATTGTCGTAGAAAAGGCTCCCGACAATATACTATATATCTATTCTTTGTGGGGATTATTCTATATTCGAGTGTGCGGTTTTAATCAGATCGCAGAGTATTACTCTACGTTAATAAATAGGCCTGGACAGGGCTTATTTATCTTCAATACACTTAAGTGGAACGGAGCCGAAGGAGAAATAATATTGCACGCATTAATAAAATAGAATTTTATTAATTAATCTAACAAAACAATACATGGAAAATATTTACATGAACGGGGATTAAAATGGGAGATACACATGAAATGAAAAAAGTCATAGGATAAATTTGACTAAGCGGTGGATTACGATTTGGAGGGATTTAAATGACAAAATAAACAAGAAGGGAAAGGGGTCGGCTAAATCCGTGTTAAAGCACGGAGTTACGTTGGCACAAAGTTAAATAGTCAAAGGCAATTCATAGCTTGCGTATTTATAAGGTCGTCGTGCTGATGAAGGAGATTTGAAGGAATGGTTTCGGTCCGACTGGTGATTCTCTTCCCAGGAGAGGGGTTCTTAGGGGGGTTGTCCTTAACGAGGGAGGGAAGGACAGACTTAGAGGAGTGGGAGCGAAGTGGGTCTCGGAAGTACGAGCGATCCTCGAGACAGGATATCGGAGATGTTCTGGATGAACAATTGAGGTTATTGGGGTAACTAAGCGTTCTCTTAAAGAACATTCAAAGGGGGAATTAAATTACGACTGACGTGATATCAGGGGAGAGGGAACCGTTTCTTGTCGAACGGGCTCGAAGAAGGACTGTTCTAAAGTTCTCTTCTGAACAATTGCAAATTCACTGACGTTATATCAGGGGAGTGAGAACCGTTTCTTGTCAAACGGGCTCGAAGAAGAAAGACTTCTAAAGTTGTTTTCTGAACAATTGAACAACACGGGGCCCTGTTGACTTGGCGTCTCGAGGGGCACGAACCTTGGCACTCAAGGATATTGTCCTCTTCTGGACAATAAGGGGGTTCTCGGGGTAGAGTTCCTAGGTGCACAAGGGAGACCGGATCGGCGTGATGCCTCGCGAAGATAATCGGGATCTCATTCAAATGCGAAACTCCCTCGCATAAATAGCCGGAGCCAGCCCCTCGGGGTAGGGGCCAATGGGGGACTTCCATGGAATGTCCTGCTAGCGATTCGAACAATCTTATCTTCCCATAAGCCTAATTCAATCTAGCCAGATCGACGCCTGCAGGAAAAACGGGATTAAACCTCTTTGATTAAACTTGGATCGGGGAAAGATAATACTCGGGAATGTTAGGGCGATAAGAACGCCATGCTACTCTCTTCTCGCAGGATACACGTGGGAAGCATGAGTTTAAATATGTGATAGAAGCGAGGCGCGGCAGCCAGCAGGCAATTCTATCACATGCATTTTATAATGAAGTTGAGTGTGGTGAATTCGAATTTGCTAACAAAAAGAATTACTATCACGTAGCATTTTATTGTAAATTCTCAATTTAATAACTATGCAATTGATACAGATTTTCATGATGCATAAATACATTTCGCTCCCCAAGTAAAATTTAGTGTCTATTGTAATTAATTAATGAATATATAATGAATCGGCATGTTTGTTAGCATTATATAATGTATTTACTCACATTTTAGTGTTTACTTCTATATTTGTAAGATGTATCGGGTGTGTCACGCTTCAGGTTCCAGCATAGCGGGGCTCCATTTCCCTTAATCCAGTTTTCCATTGACGCTATATCGATGGAACCTCTCACCTTGTTAATCACTCACATATCCTGAATTCTCTGGAAAGGACAGATAAAAATGAAAGTGTATCGTCAGTGACAGTGCATCAGATCTTTGTAGCACTTGCTTAGGCTCCACTATACGGATTTGGACCCATATAACCTAAAACATATTAGAGTATACTTTCATAAATTTCATAGGTTAGGTTAGAAACCCCCATTAAAATTATATCAAAATCCGTTTATAACTTTTAGAGTTGTCAGTTTCGGCTGAATCCTGTTTGCACTCAATCCCTACGGAACCATCAGAGTATTTAAAGTAAGAAGGTAAATTACGAGAAACGGGAGGGTGGCAGAAACAGACGGATGTTATATTCGTGATTTACGCAAAAAGTACCCCGAGAGGTTATTCTCATTTCAGATTTTTTCATTGTTGTACATTGTTATTTATTAAAATACCATTCAGCCTAAAGCAACTTTTAGTGGAGATGACTCTATTTTTAGAGGACAAGACTGAACAATTATCGTTAATACTTCCTGCTTCACGAAAATGTCATTGTGCTAGATATGAAAAAAGAGGAGAGACAAAAGGTGGGTCCTCGGCCAAGATTCAACTTTTATGAATGGCGATAAGAAAATGCATAAAAAGAATTGACCTAGAGGACAGAAATACATTGTAACTATTGAAGAAGGTATACAGACCATTGGAAGATAATAAAGTTGGATGTGTCCATATTTTTCTGATATAACTTGGGTGAAGCAACCAAGCTTTCAATTTAAGCCGGCAACGTTGGTAAGATGAACTATCTGAGGCAGAGATTGCTAACCATTAAGACTACATAAAGTATCTTTGTGAATTTGCACCCCGTAAGGGGCGCGGCGATTTGCCATCCTGGCCGCCGTGCTGACGGGACTCAGCACCCCGTCCGATCCTAGCTTAGTCTCTTCTTCTTTCAGACATCCTGTATTTCTCCCCTACTTCGTCGCTTTTCATACAACCTCTCCCACAACTTTCTCTGGTTGGCCTCTAATTTCACAGGGTATATGCTGACCTCCTTCTCAGCTAACCGTCCCGGATCGGGGCTGAGGGGGGAGGGGACAATGTTCCCTAACCCCTTGCAGTGCGGGCTACTGCGAGGGTTGATGAGCTATTGCTTCCCAAAGAAAATACAGAGTCACCATGACCACTGATGAACAAATAAAAAAAAAAACCCTTAACTTCCCCTGTTCCATCGACGGAGCCGCCCTCGGGCAGCTCCACCGAAAAAATGGAGGTCCCCCCAGCCCAGGGGACCCTCCATATTTCTCTAACCGGAGTTGAGGCTTACTCCTCTCCTACGCCTACGGGTGTAGGGTGTAGATAGAGGGGAGTAGGAAAAGGGGCAAAGAAAAAAATAATAGCGTAGGCGAGTTGCGAACAGCTTCCGGCGTTGCTGGACCACTGTTAGCCAGCGGCGAATCCACTCGGCCATCCTGAGTCTCAAAAAAAAAGACTCATTCAAACGAAGCTTTTAAGCCGCTCGCCTGTACTTTCTCGTACGCTATAAGGGGACTCCCCCTCACCCCCTTCTCTGGAGGTGCTTTCGGGCACCTCCCTACTTCCAGCGGCAGTCCCTCCTTTTCTTTCCAAGGGGACTGCCAAGAAAGCCAGCAGGCAGCCCATAGCCGACCGCTCCCCATTGAAGCGCCTCGGTAGGGCAAACCCCCTTAGGGGGGGGGGGATTGGGAAGCCAGACCCCTTCGGTCACTTCCCTCAAAAGACCTGCTGCCAAGAATACTCAACCTTGCCGGGGTCGAGGCCTGTGCCTCCCCACACCTGACTAGATAGAATAATACCAACGGTACCTGCGATGTCCTGGGGGGATGGCCAACTGGAGCCCCCTCCCTTGAGATGGACATGGTCCTTGAGGCAACCCAGCCTCAGACGGTAGGGCCTTCCATGGGGGGAGGGGAAATCCGGGCTCGGCGCCAGGCACCGAATCCGCCCCTATGCAAGGTCTTCCTCAAACGGCTGTGGTTTCCGAGGCAGTACAAAGAGGGGAGGGATCTCCTCCAACCAGTGCCCCTGCGACCACCAGGACGTTCTCCATTTCGGAGAAGCACCTGGCTGAGGCCGGACCATCTGGCCAGGGGGCTCCTACCGGCGGAGGTGAGAAGCGGGTTCTTTCCCCGCCCTCCTCTCCAAAAAAATAAAAAGGACTAAATAGACTATGGGCTCCTCTCCATCCGTGGGGGCTGCGGGGACGGATGGGTGTGCTGCCACTTTGGCAAGCGACCAAGCCAAGATCGGCACATCCGGCCCCTCTGCCCCCCCCAGGTCCGGAGCCCCCGACTAAGACAAAAAGAGCGCATTGCGGAGCCTCGATAACATCGGGGCCCCTCATCCAGAGGGTACCTGGCGTTTTCATGCCAGCTCGCTTTAAACGCTTCCTAGTTCTTCGCTCCACTGATGGCAGCATGTTGGCCAAGGGAAACATGATCCATCGGAGGAGAGCATTAGCTAGTGTAATTGGTAGAGAGCCGAAGGTGGCCTGTTTCTTAGACGGGAGCCTTCTGGCGAATCCCGCCGAGGCGGCCAAGATAATTGCTCTTCAGACACTTCATGGCACCCTGGTGAGTGTGACGCCGCACTCTACCATGAACTTTGTGAAAGGAGTAGTTTATGCGAGGGAACTCGTTGACTACTCCATAGAGGACATCACCTTAGAGCTGGCCGACCATGGGGCGTTCAAGGTCGAACGTGTGATGAGAAAACAAGGAGAGGCCTCGAGATCCACCCCTACACTCTTCGTAACGTTCGACTGTGACAAGCTCCCTGAGTAGGTGCGTGCTGGTTGGTACCGCTACCGCGTGAAGGCACTCGTGCCACTGCCGCGGCGGTGCTATTACTTTCACCGCTTCGGCCATACGAATAGTTCTTGTAGATGTGCAAAGTCGGGGTCACCCGAAGTCTGTATAAATTGTTCCAAGACCACACACGATAAGTCTAAATCGTGTGTGGCCAAGTGTGTCAATTGCGGAGAGCTGCACCCCGCTTTTTCGAAGCAATGTGGTGCATATCTCCTTGAGAAAGAAATCCTGGCCGCTCAGGCCCAGGATCGACTCTCATTCCGCGAGGCTAAGGACTTGGTCCTGGCGCGCCCGGCTCTGCCTGGGACGTCATATGCCTCAATAGTTAGAAAGGCACCCTCTGCTCCTGGCCCATCCAGGCCAACGAGCACGGTTATTTCCGCGCCCATTCGGAGCCCTTCTGCGGGTTCTACTCAACCCGGGCGCTCCCTTGGTAAAGCTAGCGGCAAAAAGGGTTCATACCCAGCCCCGGCTAAAACCATGGCTCCCTTCCTCCCCCGCTTCCCCTAGCGTGACCGTTTCTCGTAAGGCGAAACGGCCACGCGTCTCCACCGACTCGTTAAACTCAGAGGAGGTAACACATCTGAAGATGCTCGCCAGGCAATCTTCCGGGGTTCCTAAAGCTGCCCCCCGAAAGGAGGACAGTAATAAAGGAGCTTCGGCTCCTTCGCCCACGCCTAGTGGTGGGCTGACTGGCTCGGAGACGGTGGTTCCTCGAAAAGAGGGCCCCCCCGCCTCCAAAGCCGCAACGCTAGCCTAAGGTTTCGAGGTGGAGGGAGGAAAAGACTCGCATGGCGAGCCCAACCTCCCCCAATTATTCCTCGAAGACGACAGCGCATTGTCCGGGAAGCGTACGGCCATTCCCGTGAGGTTCTTCTTTTCAAAAAGGGCCCCCGCGTCTCCCCCAAGCTAGGCCTGGAGGGCATCTTCCTTCAATGGAATTGCCGTGGACTCCGGGCCAACTGGAAGGAGCTGCGGAGGCTCGTCTCGTCCCGTTCCCTGTTAGCTATTTTTCTGCAGGAGACCATGCTAGACGCGTGCCCGCTGTCCGCCCTTCCGGGGTATAAGGCTTTTGCGACCCCACCACAACGAGATGAGGGTTGGGCTGAGGGATGTACGGTTTACACCCAGCATGATGTCTCCGTTCTTCTTTTCACTTTAGATACCTCCTTTCAGGCAGTGGCTGTGCAGCTTCACCTCGATAGGAGGTATACTATCATTTCTGCGTACATTCCACCGTCAGCTGACTTCGACGGGGGGGACTTACGGCACGGTTGCCTAGGCCCTTTCTCTTGCTTGGAGATCTGAACGGCAGGCATCCTCTCTGGGGAGATTAATCAATAAATCCCAGGGGACAAGTCCTTGTCGATCTGATCGAAGAGCTGGAGATAGGTGTCTTAAATGTGGATGAGTTTACGTATCACTGCCCGAGAACCGCTTCATTTTCCTGTCTCGATCTATCTCTCTGCTCTCCGGATGCACAGCCTGATTTGGGTGTGGGGTGGTCGATGACCTCCTTGGTACTGATCACTTTCCCATTCAAATATTTTCTCGGCCACTACCGCCAGAGAGCCCGCCCCGGTGGGGTTTGGCGCGGGCGCGGTTGTCCGCATTTCAGGGAATGTCTGATGTATGTCTTAGTCGAAGAGATTCGGTCTGTAGATCAGGCTGTTGAGTTCTTCTCCTGCAACCTCATCGCCGTGGACCTAACTACTATTCCTAGCACGTCTGGTCGTTTTGCACGCAGACTGCTCCCGTGGTAGTCAGCCGAGTGTGATACGTGCCTCAAATAGAAGCGTTATGCCTACATGCGCTATAAGCGCTGCCAAAACGATTTCACTGTTGGTGAATTTCGTCGAGCTAGAACTAGTTCCAGTATATTTCGAAGCACGCCCGCCGCTCTTCTTGGCGGGCATACTTATCTTCATTTAACGGCTAGATTCCTCTAGCAGAGGTGTGGAAGCGAGTCAAAAGGATTCACGGCAAGTTTTCGCAGCCCCTTTCCCTCATCTCGTTCTCCAGGAGACTGGGACCGCAATCTCGGACCCCACGTCGGTAGTGGAATCCTTCGCGACCGCTTTCTCCGCATTCTCTAGCCTGGATGCTGCTCCGCCAGCATTTAATGCACGTCGTGATGTCGCGGAAGGCCGCCGGCTGGACTTTACCTCCAGAGACGGAGAACCCTTCAACGACAGGTTTACTGTGAGTGAGTTACGCTCCGCTTTTGCTTCGTGCGTGGACACCGCCCATGGTCTGGACGATGTCCCGTACGCCATGCTTCAACAGCTTAGTGAGCGAGGCATAGCCTTTCTGTTAGATTTGTTCAACAGGATCTGTGTGGAGGGTCTCCTCCCAGATTCCTGGCCAATCGCTACTTTGCTCGCCTTTCTCAAACCGGCGAGAGATCACTCTACCCCGGCCGGTTTCCGCCCAATATCTCTATCCTCTTGCGTGTGCAAGTTGATGGAGAAATTGGTAAATGTTAGATTAGACTTTTTCCTGGACAGCGGAGGCTATCTGTCTTCTGCACAGTGCGGTTTCCGCAAGTTCCACTCCACATCGGATGCTCTACTCCGAATGGAAAATGCCGTCTTCGAGGCCTTCCTTCGTAGACAGCACTACGCCACGGTGTCATTCTATCTGGAGAAGGCCTATGAAACCGCATAGCGATATGGTATCATGGAGACTCTCTACAGGATGGGGGCGAGGCGACGCCTCCCAATGTTTATATCTGAATTTTTGCGAGATCGTCGATTCCGTGCGTACGGGTGGGGGGGGGAGCCCCCTCCGGCCCAAAGGAGCAGGAAGAGGGTGTCCCGCAGGGAAGTGTCCTCAATGTCACACTCTTTGCCCTGAACATTAACGGCATCACCTCGGTGCTGCCGGAAGATGTTCTCGCTACGCTCTACGGGGACGACCTTTCGATTTCTTTTGGCGTGGCCCAGATGCCAACTCTGGAGCGTCGACTCGAACAGGCATTGAACCGCGTCTCTTGCTATGCCGAAGCGCAAAAGTTTCGGTTTTCTTTGGCCAAGACTAAGGTGGTGCACTTCTGCCGCCATCCACGGCTCCACCCAGACCGAGATTTGTTTTTTAATGTGGTGCGCCTGGAAGTGGTTGAATCCCACCGTTTCCTTGGTATTGTATTCAATCGACGCCTCACCTGGGAGGCTCATATTCGCAGCCTTAGTGTCTCTTGTACCTTTGCCATGAAAATTCTCCGTTCGGTGACGTTGATAGGGCGCTGATAGGGCTACTGCCCTACTTTTTTATCGATCCTTTGTTCGTTCGATGCTCGACTATGGATGCGAGTTTTATGCATCCGCAGCCGAGCGTTTATTGCGGAAGGTGGATTCGATCCACCACACCGGCCATCGCCTTGCGACCCGTGCCTTCCGCATTTCCCCTATTAAAAGCCTGTTGGTCGATGCTGGGGAGATGCTACTCTCTTTACGCCGCGTGCAGTGTATCACTCGCCTGACCGCGCGAGCCCGGCGCCTCCCTCAGTCGCCAACAGCTCTCACTGCATCCCCCACTGATCTCCACGGTGCCTATGCCGCCGAGAGACACCATTCATACCCTAAGCCCTTTAGGTTTCGGGCCAGGAAACTCCTTCGAGAGCTAGGTATAGCTCTTGGGCCGGTGGCGCCCCTGGTTCTGCCCAGGACGCCATCCTGGAGGGTACCACATTTGGCTATTTGTCGCCACGCCTCTGCTCCCAAAGCTTGTACAGCGCCGGGAGTATTGCGTTCGACCTTTTTGGAGCACACCTCGTGTCACGCTGGAACCGTGCCAGTGTATACGGATGGTTCTAAGTCCGAAGAGGGGCATCGGCTTCCACGCCGTATCCCGTCTGTTTGAAGTCAGCGGGGCTCTGCCAGGCGCTGCGTCTGTCTTCACGGCCGAACTGGTGGCAATACACTACTCGGTACGGGAGATCACGTGACGTGCCCGTTTCGGAGACCGGATTGTGATCTATAGCGACTCACAAAGCGCCCTGAGTGCTTTCGGGGCATCGGAATCTCCGCATCTCCCTGGTTCGCGATATCCCTGACGCCATAGTTTTGGCGAGCTTGGCGAATGTCGAGATTATCTTCTGCTGGGTTCCTGGACATGTAGGAATTGCGGGGAATGAGTGCGCTGATGAGGGCACCAAAGAGTTCGCGAGGACTCTGCGACCAGACCAGCGTTTTGCTCTTCCTCACACCGACTACATGGCAGGAATACAGCAAGCTTAATGAAGATGATCAAAGTATCACCAAATATATCCTCGAAAGACCTGGCCATAGCAGGTATTGTAAAATTCTATGAAACAACAAAGGACTGATAGTTTCGATGCAGTTAGACATGTACTTATTATATTAACATATAAAAGACGTTTAAATTCATATAATTAATTTGGCGGCCCTCGGCGGCAAGCACGCGCTCGAAACGAG
This sequence comes from Ceratothoa steindachneri, assembly GCA_963969495.1. NCBI lineage: Eukaryota > Metazoa > Arthropoda > Malacostraca > Isopoda > Cymothoidae > Ceratothoa > Ceratothoa steindachneri. The sequence goes on along the minus strand of OZ018325.1, from coordinate 43,629,199 downwards.
ACCTCAAGGCCGCGCACACGTTGTGAACAATCCTTCCTCATGCTGGTACAAAATTATTCCAATTACTCGTAAGTCTTTCATATTTATCTGTGGCATCACGGATTCTACGAACAATAGGAAGCCTATATTCTAAATCCACAAGAGGACCCAATTAGCTATGAGAAACGCTCTGGGTTACAAAACGTACTCCGAACTGAGCGATATATTGCAACCAGCTCGGACCACCAACGGGCAGAGCAAGGAGTAGAAAAATTCGCAAATTCCAAGCCTACTCTCAACTCAAGAGGAAGTAGGCCTGGCAAACTCCATCACCACCGACAGCCCCATTCAACGAAACAACAGTTAGAATGGTAAGAAACTCATTTCATTTCTACACAACGGACTACTGCAAGCAGCTGGATGAGCTAAGATGAACCATTACAGGTGAACGAAGGTGGAGACCTAACCCGGCAAAAGTTTTTGTCCAGTCTCCACACACGGACACAGCGCCTATTATCGTAGCTCAAAAGGCCAATACTGTAGCCGAAGGAAATCAATATACGAGCTCACGCGATTCGTTCGAGCACAGCCTTGAGATATTAATAACGTCAATAATAGAGTTTTAAAAAAATGCCATTGCATATGAGGTAAAAGTGTAAATTCAGTTCTTATTTAGTTAAAAAGGCGTAAATTCAGTGCTTATTTAATTTAAAATTGTGTACATAGAGAGAAATACAGTGTCTGGTGGTAAGAGGAATGATATTAATTTTATTAGAACAAATCAAGTGTACAAAGTCCTTAAAATTATTAGTTTAAAGATAACCCAGTAGTATGTGTACAAAGTCAATGTAAATATTAATTTTAAATTAACCCCTTTTTCATACTTCTGTCTGGTTAAAAGAAAAGTAGTGTGAAGCGTATGCAAATTAATGTATATAAAAGAAGATAAAAAAGAAATAAGTTTTATTCGCAGATTAGGTTCTGCAGCTCGGACATCCGAACACCCGAAATTTCAACACGCTTGGCATTACATGGTTAAAACAAAGAGTCGCAGGATTGCTGCTACTTTAAAATTATGTTTTACAACCAAACAGAACAAAATGAAATAAGAAAGTAGATTCAATGTTGTGGTGCGCGTGCACAAATCTTTAAAAGTTAACAATAATAAATTATTGGCGCGCACACGAATTTTGTTCGCATTAAAGAGCTGCAGTCACCACCTTCGAACGCTCCAAAGAACCGCTAACTACCATTTGTAATTATGGATATAAAAAATAAAGTATGGTAAGACTCGAAAAGTTTAAAGAATCCAAACTCATTGTAAGGATGTACATAAAATAAAATTTACCCCTCATTTCTATATGGTGAGACTACGAAAGACAAAGGAACCCAAATTCAATGTAAAAGTGTACATTTCTCGAAAGTATGTAATTATTTTAAATTTGTTATAACTTGTAACACTGCGTGGTCTCGAGAGGGGTACTTTGTAGCGATCAATTGCAAAGTGGAGTAGAGCCAACAAGGAACCTCACAAATGAGCACCCCTACAGTCTCTCTTTTCGATAGGCTAAGGACTTGACCCTAGCGCACCTACCCATATTTGGGTGGCCGGTATGACTCTGAGACATAGGGTACCTCCAAAGAGAGGTATCCTCATCTCCGAAGCCGCGGCATCAAACAAAGCTCTTGAGGTGGACAGAGGAAGATACTCGCATAGCGAGCCCAACCTCCCTCGATAGGTCCTCAGAGAGGACAGCGCGTTGTCCGGCCAACAGCACCAGGAGTTCTGCGTACGTAAAAAGTACAGGCATTCCCGCGATGGTCGTCTATTCCGATATGGTTTCGGCATCACTTCCGAGCTAGGCCTAGAGGGCATATTAGTTTATTGGAATGTAGTGGACTTTGGGCTAATTGAGTGTTGCTGTTGCTCGTCTCTTCCCGTCCCCCGAAAAAAAAATTCTGCAGCAAACCATGCTGGGTTCAAGCCCCCTGCCCACCATCATGCGATATAAGGATTTTGAGACCCCACCACCAAGGGATGGGGGCAGTGACGTGCAGTCAATTTAAGAAGAAAGGAAAAAGAAATCACATCCCAACAATTAATATTACAGCAGAATCAATTTTATTCTCACATTTATGCATGCCTATACTTGTATACGCTATAGGTTACCGTTCACTTTCAATCAAATTGGCGTTAGACCCAAATGAGCCCGACTGCAATTGAAGAAATGCATCCTTTTCGTCGCGATTTCTACTTTTATTTTTTTCTCATAATTTCAATAATAGTTCTGCTTTATGGTGCTTTAAAATGAATAGTTTAAAATATGTTTTGCTTTTCTTAGCAATAATATACAGTCATTAGAGTTTTATGATTTTTATCTAGATATTTCAACGCCGTGTTAGAATTAAAAAAATAACCTATTTGTATACGAAAAAGGAAGCAAATTTAGCTAGGTAGTCATCGGCTTGGGCAACCCTGATGGGTTCCCAGAATCTAGGAAAAAGCAACAAAATGTCTAATATACAATGATGTAACTATTATTATGCTCTGAAAATTAAACAATTTTTAGGTTATATTTAAATACTGGTTCTGAGAATGAAAGCAGCTATATAGCATAAGCTCTGTGTGGTTACGCTCTTGTATCTTAAAATTGAAATAAAATTTAAAAAAATAACATTTAAATAAAGTGTGTAGCTTACAATTTTATAGTTATTTTTAATGAACAACATATTTACTTCAATTAACATATTTAGTCTTGTAAAATTTAAATGCCTTCCTCATCTTCAAAAGTCACCGCATGTCACTGGATAGGGGCCGGGCATGAGGATGCGTCATTGACACTCGGCTACGATGTCCACTGTTATTTCTACGTATTTCACCGTCAGGCGACTTCAAAGCATGAAATCTCCACTGCGTCGTGGTACGATTGGGGAAGACCTTTCTCCTGTTCGGAAATTTGAATAGTGGACACCTCCTCAGTGGGTGCCACAGGATCAATCTCATGGGTCAGGTCCTTGTCAACCTGTGGGTAAATTTACGCATCATTGTCCGAGAACGACTTAATTTTTCTGCCTCGACCTGTTATGTGCTTTCCGGATGCACAGCCGGATTTCGGGTGGGAAGTGGTCGATGACCTAAATACTAGTAACCACTGTTCCATTTAACTATCGTTTTCTGTGCCACTGACACTTGAAAAACCACCCTGGTGGTGTTTGGAGCGGGCGCGCTGGTTTGAATTTCAGGTATAACTGATTTCTCTGTCTTAGTCGAAGAGATTAGACCATTGAGTTCTTCTCCGGCTTCCTCATCGCCGTGGACATAACTACTATTTTTAGAACATTCGTTTATTTTGAACGCCGTTCATCCTAGTGTGATAAACAAAAGCGATATGCCTTTGAGAGCTATAAGATCTCCCCAAACGCTCTCACTGTCGGTAAATTTCGTCGAGTTAGCGCTAGGTTCCGGCATGTTACGAAGGACGCTCGCCACTCTTAATGGCGGGCATTCGTTTCTTCATTTAGCTGTAAGACCCCTCTTGCCGAGGTGAAGAAACGAGTCAAAAGGATGCAGGAAAAGTTTTCGCAGGACTCCGCAAAACTGGACAGCGCATTTGTGGCGGAGTCTTTCGCGAACTCTTTCTCCACATTCTCTAGCAAAGATTCTGATCTATTAATACCAATTTAAATCGTGATATCGACGAAGGCGAACACTGGACTTTACCTACAGAGGCGGAGAACACTTTAACGGAAGGTTTACGTTGAATTAGTTGCGTTCCTCTCTCGCCTCATGCGAGGATACCACCTTCAGTACAAGAATAATAACCAAAAGGGGCTATTGGGCTTGACCTTATACCAGCCGTTATTATTAAATGAGAGGGGAAGGGGAGTATGAAGCCGATGGCTTATCTGGCAAACCAAATTAAAAGTAAATATTAAAAATAAAATTTGTTGACAAAACCAGCAATGTAGAGCATGGGCGAAATTCATCAGGTGGGTGGCAGAATTCTAAATTGGGGGTTAACTGCTCAACAAAGTTGTTTTGGGGAAGTGGACTAGGGCGGAAATTTCCTTCGGAATGGTAAAAGTTAATGATTTTTTGGATTAATGTTGCTTTAACTATTTTTCTTTTGATGCTTGAATCGCATCTAAAGATAAGTTTTGAATTATCGAAGTTGAGGGAATGGTCATAAATTATAGAGTAGTTTGCCACACTCGAGAGTTCATTTTCCCGGCGAAGGTCACAGCGGTGTTCGGAGATGCTTTGGGATGGGGAACTGCCCGTTTCACCGACATAAAAATCTAAGCAGCGATCACAAGGGATAGTATTTACTCCTGAGTTGGCGAGGGACAGAGGGCGGGGCTTATGACGATTAAATCTTTTAAGACTAAAAGGGGACGAGAATGAAATTTTAGACCAGTAGGTTTAACTTCTATAGTTTGCAAAATCCTTGAGCATATAGTTAAAAGGGGTATTTCTGAGCATCTAGAGAAGCCATTCTTGATGGTGGGCAATATATCAGGGCTTAATCGACTGCACACTGTTCACCACAATCATTATGGTGCATTGAAATGCCAATTAGCATGTCATAAAATGTATCTAGACGAGTCTTTGGAATTCGTTTTGTTACATATTTTGCCTCATTATTTCTTAAAAATGTCATTATAGAATATATATATATATATATATATATATATATATATATATATATATATATATATATATATATATATATATATATATATATTCTTGATGTAATTCTAAAGTACCTTCGATGCCAATTATATTTTAGGCTGGCACAATCTCAGCGTATTACTTCAGAGGTCAGTAGCTCCTCCCACAATTATTTCTAATTGGCTTTATATCTGATAGCAATGGGCGTCTGCAATGAGTCACTAAATCACCTTTCGTGAAGTTTTTCGAAATCTGGCAACTTTACTGGTAGTATTTGAACTACAGCTGTACCAAGTAGTTGGTGCTTAATTTAATGAGGAATATTGTTAGTTAGTGATGCAATTCTAAAATTTAATGGTTTTAATATTGGATTAATACATTTACTAAATTCCTATTCAGTTTTGTGATCATTGGCGTTTATTATATTTTCAGACCCATTTTCAGAAATTACGTTAACTAAAATGAAGTGTAGGAGGTATGTTGAGGAGCATTTGCTTTAGTGCTTTATAGAAAGCCAGTACGATCGAGACCAACCTATATGCCTGATCTGCAGGAAATCATTTTCAAATGAAGCTGTCAAGAATTATGGTTATAGAACATAAAAAAAAACACCCATCGTGATAAAAAAACACAACTCATTGGTTGTTTTTAGAATTTGCTGAAAAAAATTAACCAACGAAATACCGTTTGTTTATTTTTTATAAAAAAAGAGGAAACAAGCGAAAGTGGATTGATTGCGTCTTATGAAAGAGCGCAAATAATTGCAAAAACTGATAGTACCCATACATTTGGTAAACATATTATACAGACTTCGTTTGAAATTCTCATGAAAACTGTGTTGCAACAAGATTCGAGACACGTATTAAAAGCATTACCGCTGGCCAATAATTCAATTCGGAGAAGAATTGACGAACTGTCATCTAATTTAATGTAGTGCCACATTGCAAAGCGAAATAGGATTGACAATGAATCCTCACAGAGGAGTGTCATATAAATCCTATGAGGGCTTGAACTGGGCATGTACATAAATATGCTCAAGCAACTAATCTAAAATATATAACATTTTGTCATATAAATAATAATAGATATAACACTTCAAAACAGGTATAGTCATTTACAACAAGCTGAAGACAGGAAAGATGTGGACCTTATTTACTGTCAAAATGCTGTGAAAAACAAAATTGTGGTCTCTAAATTTGAAATGAAGATTTTCTCTATCCCCGTGCACACACAAATAAACATCCAGTAGAGTAAGCTCCGCCCAAACTGGTGCCATTGGCTAACAACTGGACACGCCACTGATTTCGATACATTATATACATCTCTGGGTAGAGCCTAGAGGAGTTGAGGGTCAGGAGTCGAGAGTCAAGAGGTCAGATATTTTCTGCATAAGCCTACCGAGTTCTCCGCCCAATAAAGATTCGACCTCCATCGGTAAACTAGTAACCAATAACTTATAGGCCAACTACCAGCCTATAACCAGGCGACCTTTGGACTTGCTATAACTTTCCATAACTAGTGACCTTGGACGTGCTATAGTAGAAAACAAGCCGGTTGACAAAATAGAAACTAATTCATTTTCACTACAAATTGATAAATCTACAATAAGTGATAATAGAGCAGTTATTATAGCGCACGTCCTTTTGGTAGATGATGTCTGCGAACTTTGAAAAATTTTGTTCATAAAACTTTTTAATTTTGACACTACTGGATTATCTATTTTTGAGGCTCCAAAACTTGGGTTTGACGAAAAACAAGCACCCTCGAAAAATTTGATATCCTGTGCAACAAATGGTGCTCCATCGATGGATGGTAAGCATGAAGGAGTTATACTCACTGTCGTAGAATGGACTCTCGACGATATACCATATATGACTATTCGTTGAGGGAACTATTCAAATATATTTAGAGTGCGTGGTTATCTGGTCACCGAGGTTATTTATCTCCAATATGCTTAAGAGGTGGAACTGAGCACAAGGATAATAATATGGCTATCATTAATAAAATAGAGTTTTATTAATAATAACTATCAACAACACACAAAACGGAAAATATTGACATAAACAGAGAATGGAAAGGGTCGTGTGAAATCTGGCTAATCCGAGGATTAAGATTTGAAAGAGATTTAAAAAGGTAAAACAAATATAAATTAAAGGGATGGGATGGTTCGCTAAACCATTTAAAGCACAGGATAGGGTTGACAAAAAGGTTAAATACTCAAAGGTAATGTTCAGATTACGTAATTACACGTGTTGTGCAGAGGAAGGCAACGCGAAGGAATCTTCGGTCCGCTGGCGAGTTCCAGCCGAAGGGGGGGGGGGAATTAAATGATCCTGACGTGGCGTCTTGGGAATGAGAACCGTTTCTTGACGAACGGGCTTGAAGAAAAATGGCTGTTATACGTTGTTCTCTTCCGAACAACAGGGGGGGGGGGGTGAGAACCGTCTCTTGTCTACGGGCTCAAAGAACAATGGCTGTTCTAACGTTGTTCTCTTTCTGAACAACAGGGGGTGAGAACCGTTTCTTGTCAACGGGCTCAAAGAACAATGGCTATTCTAATGTTATTCTCTTTCTGAACAACAGGGGGGGAGGGTGAGAACCGTCTCTTGTCAACGGACTCAAAGAACAATGGCTGTTCTAACGTTGTTCTCTTTCTGAACAACAGGGGAAGCCTTGTGGACTTTGCGTCTTGAAGGCTCGAACCTTGGCACTCAAGGGATATTGTCCTCTTCTGGACAATGATGGTGGATCTCGAGGTAGAGGGCCCTTGGTGCACAAGGTGAGAGTGGATCGTAGTGATGTCTCGCGAAGAAAATCTGGATCTCGAATCTGCTCTTAGTGGTAAAGTTTCCGTATAAATAGTCGAGACAGCTCCTTGGCGTAGGGGACAATGGAGTGGGGGCTTCGAGGGAATGCACAGCCGCGCCTGAGAACAATACCTTATCTGCCCATAAGCCTGACTCAATCTGGCGTGATTGGCGCATGGGGCGACGGGGGAGGATAAACCTCCTTTGTTAAATATTGACTCAGGTGGCGCGATAACGCGCCCGGCTTAAAGGCGAAGATGCACGTGGGTAGCAACGTGTTTCTAAGCAAGCATGTGATAACGGTTGAAATTAAGCGGCCTCAAACCGTTCTATCACACTCACTTAAAAAAAGTATACCCTTCTATCCTGCAGTGCATTGTGTTCTACACCGCCATCAATTAGTTGCTAAACATATTACTCCGGATCTTCATGAGTCACTGACAGTTATTAAAACAGGTAATAAAATTAAATCTTACAGCAAAGGTTTTACTTATATAGCGAAAAGCAGCACATAAGACTTATTCTGCATATGTAAGTCGGCTAGTAAGATTTAAAAGCCTATTTGATACAGTACTTAACTTCTTGGAAAACGAAAGGGAGGAAGATTTGGCACAGGAAATAAAAGTCACAGAAGTCGCCATTTTTTGGTATTGATTTTGCAAATTCAATGAGGTTTCACTCCAGCTTTAGGGCAAATTATACACGTTACGAGATTGCAAGTGTGTTCTGAAAGCTTTTGCTAAAAAATTAAGATTATTTCAAATCAATATAAAGAAGAAGAATTTCAATGGCATGCCCGAGTTAACAGAATTAATTGGACATCTTTCAAACGAAACTAATAAAAAATACGCAGAATATTGATTAAAATTGAGTGAAGAACTAAATATCACATTTTCAGCTTTATTTTGAATTCGAAATTCAGCCATGTATGATCGATCCTTTCGGTTGTTCTATAGAATCCGTCAGTAAAAATATATAAAAATAGTAAACTATTAAAATGCAACGATGAATGCAAGTACAAATTTGAAATAGTTGGAATAACTGAATTATGGCTGACAGAAGCAGCTAAACAGCAGTATTCGAAAATGTTGTCTCAATTGGCAAAAGTACTGTTATGCTTTCCAAGATCGTACTTGGTTAAATGTGGATTTAAGGCAGTCAATAAAATCATGACGAAAGAAAAATAGTATTGATATATGCCTACAAGGAGACATAAAGCTGAAACTTACCAATTTAACTCTAGGTATTAGAAATCTAGCAGAATAGCACCAACAACAAGGATCGTATTAAGATTAAATAAACAATGTAAGTAAATAAGTAAATTATCCGTTTAATAATTCCATTACTATTTGTATTCTATATAAATGACTTTGGGGAAGCGGTTAATAGCAAAGTGTCATTTTTTCCAGATGATACCGAATTGAGAGCTTCTTTAAAATAAAGTGATGGTAACTTTAAATTACAAAGTGAATTAAACAAGTTATTTGCTTGGGCACAATTAGAAAGTGACTTTTAACCTTAAAAAATGCAAAGCTATGCATATGAGAAGAGATAATAAGAGAAATTAGCTATGAAATGGATGGGCATTGGCTGAACTCAGTAGACGATGGAAAGGACTTAGGAGTAGTAATAAGTAGGTCACTTAGGTTTTCTAAGCAGTGTATGATGGCAAAAAATAGAGCAAATTGAGTGGTAGGCTTCATTAAGATAAATGTTAATTACCAAAGTAAAGAAGTTATCTTTAAACTTTATAACATCTATGTAAGATCATATTTTGATTATACTATACACTCATGGTTTTCACATTTTGGACATGATATCAACTTGCTAGAGTCAGTGCAGATGAGAGAAACAAACCTGATACCGTTCCTCAGGCACTTTAATGTGGTTAGACTGAGGGTATTAAATATTTTCTCCTCTGAAACGTGTGTGAGAAGGAAAATGATTAAGCTTTATAACATTTGTTCCGTGATTGATGTTGGAATTTGAAAAGTTCTTTGAGGTGGATTTTTAAAATTTTTACACGCTACTCTGGCGTCTGCCTTGAAGGAGATAAGTTGCCATAATTAAATGCTAGGCTACTCTAAAATTCCAAAACCAAACACCCCAAATAAGAAGGTTTGCTTCCAAGAGTCACGTGGTCCCACTTATTCTGATTTATGATCTTACGACTTCCAAAACTTTATATAATTTCCGGACTAACCTTGGGAGGACCATAGAAATTATATCATTCGAAAGAGAATGTAAAACAACATAATGATTTAAAATCTCGTTAGAAACGGCCGAATAGTTATGATGTTATTGCAAAAATAAATGAAATTCCTTGGTTAACCTTGGGAGGACTTTGCCAATTATATCATGCGAAATTTCGTTAGAATCGGCCCAATAGTTACGATGTTATTACCAAAACAAAAAACAAAAACGGGAACCCACCGACATAGTTAGATGTAGAGTTGCTCCGCTCGCGACTAAAAACAAAACAAAAACATTAAATAGTAGAAACCTAAACCAATAAAAAACAAAACAAAAAGCAAAAAGCAAGGCAGCACGTTCCCAGGTCGGGGGGGGGGGGGGCGAGGTCCACAACCGCTGGCACGGGAGCATGCAACTTACAAGAAAGAGAGTAGAATAAAATGGAGGAGATCAGTTTCCCCGCAAAAGTCAAGGTCAGATAGTCCAGAAGTCTGTGTGCACAAAGTGTCCCTAGTAAAAGAAACAAACGATTACAAACCCGCTCGTCCCGGTATGGAGACAGCTAACATGCGCAAAGATCACCCAGACTTGGTCATTCAACAAGAATGTGCCGAACAGTCAGGGACAAATCAGTCGCCGCAGTAAGGTTCCCTGGAGGGCTCCCTCAAATGATGGTGTATCCCGCGAGTGTGACCATTGTACTGCTTTGACTCCAGCCATGCATTACGTGTGAGGAAGATCGAAACTGGTCTGGTCGCTAGTTTTCGCAGACTCTTTGGTGTCCTCATCCGCGAGGTCGTTTCCCGCAATTCTTACAACCAGGTGAAGAAAACATCAATATCCACTTAGCTGATGCAATCGTGGCGTCAGGTATACCGCACACTAGGGTTTGTGGAGATCAATGCTGCGAAAGCACTCAGGGCGCTTTGTCAATCGTTAAAGATCAAAGTCCAGTCTTCGAACCGGGCACGACGTGTCATCTCCTGCACCGAGTGGTATACTGCATCCTTATAAGCCGCGAGACAAATGCAGTGACTGGTAGAGCCCCGCTGACTTCAAACAGAATGGATACGGCGTAAGAGCCGATCCCCCTGAGAATTTGACCAATCAGTGTACTCTGGCACAGATCCAGCGTGACACGAAGTGTGCTCCAGAAAGGCCGAACGAAATACTCCTAGCGCTGTGGAAGCTTTGGGGAAAGAAGCTTTGTCACAAATAATCAAAGGTCGTATCGTCCAGGTTGGTGACCTAGGCAGAACCAAAGGCGCTACCGCCGCGAGAGTTACACCTAGTTTTCTAGCCCTAAGCCAAAGGGCTTAGGGCGTGACTGGCGTCTCTCGACGGCATAGACACCGTCGAGATCGGCGGGGGATGCAGCTATAGCAATTGACGATTTAAGAAGGTGTGGTCTCGCGCGTACAGGCGCATAATGTACCGTGTACGGCGCAAAGCGAGTGGCACCTCCCCATCATCGATAAAGAGGCTCTCAATGAAGGACGTGCAAAAAGCACTGGTCGCCGGGCCAATACCGGTGTGGTGGAATTAGTCTACCTTCTGCAATACACGCTCGGCTACGGATACATAGAAATCGCTTCCGTAGTAATGCTTTGAACGTATGAAAGATCGGTCGAAAAGCAAGGTAAAACCTTATTAGCACTCAAGATGCTGAAATAGTAAAAGAGACCTCGGGGATGAAAATATGAGATTTACACGTGAGGCGTCGGTCGAAAACAAAACCAAAGAAACAGCGCGAATTACCACTCCTAGGAAAATACCGTTGAGGACAAGATCGGGTCTGGGTGGAGCAGTGGATGGCGGCAGAAGTGCACCAACTTAATCTTGTCCAAGGAAAACCAAAACCTGTGCGCTTCGGCACAGCGAGTGTTTCGGTTCTGAGCATGTTGGAATCGACGCTCCAGACTTGGCATCTGAGCAGCACCAAAAAAGATCGAAAAGTCGTGCACGTAGAGTTCATTGAAAGCATATTCCGGTAGCCCTAAAGTAATACGGTTCATGCTCAAGGAAAAGAGTGTGACACCGAGGACACTACTCTGCGAGCACCCACTTCCTGCTCCATTAGGTCGGAGAGCCTCCTCTCCCCCCCCCGCCCTTCACACAACTTTTATACCCAGATGTTTCGTGCTACTGACGCAGAGCTGTTGCCGTCGCCGTGCGGGCGATGCACGAACGTCTTACTAGATACGCATGACATTCGTACGAAATATGTAAACGTGCGTTGGCCGCACTAACTAAGTACGTGAGGTGCGCGTGAGGTGCACGACACACGTATGGAGCCCGCTCGTGCAACGTATGGAAAAAATGACATTTTGTCCGAATCCGACGCCAGCAAAACGAACGAAAGACGCACTTTAGCCGTACGGAATACGCACGAAGTGCGTAAGTCTGACTTGCAACATAAAAAAAACGTAGGCGCTCGTAGCGTTGGTCATGAGAAAGAACCTCTGTGGCTGATCTGCGGACTCGAAAATTAGCACGTCACACGCTCGCCTCCCGTGTGTTGCGTTGCGTTTTCTGCACGTAGACAGCCCGTAGGAGCTCGTACAAGTTAAAACAAAAGAATACTTCCTTAATACTGGTAAGATGCATATATCATTCGCTACAATTAGCAAGTTCTTATGCTTCTTCTGACTTTTTAGCAAGAAATTTGGAGTTTATTATCGCAGAAACTTATAATTGGTTTTCTAAATCATCCATGAGGCAACACCAGTACAAAACAATAAATGATGGATTAACACCTCTAAAAATACCCTCAGACTTCAAGACAAAATGGATATCTATTCAACCAGCCGTTGAGCAAATTGTGAAACAATGGTTGGAATTAAGAACACAATTTGAAATTACTAGATTGAGCGAAAAATGTTATACGGCTGAATTATTGTTTGGAATGTATTCTGATGAAAAGAATTTAACATTCTTAATATTCCTACAACCCGCATTAAATGAAGGACAAAAAACGAACAAATTATATGACTTCAAGAGTAATGACAAAGTTAAATTACTTGATGAGATCGTTATGCTTATTGAATCAATTGGCAAAAGATTACTACTGACAACTTGTTCACTTACAACATAGAAGGTTATCTAGACCCAAAATCATATCTTGGATATATGCCAAGACAAAGGTTAACGAGTTAAGAACATGGAAATTGCTATCAGGAATTGAAGAAAGCTTGTTGCCAAAGCGGTGCCAAGACTTTTTATTATCGTTGTTTAAACAGTTAAAACAAAGATTACCTGAAAATTTGAGAATTTTGAAGAACATTTCTCTTTTTTTCTCCTAATAACATACTTCAACCTGTGAAAGATATAACAAAATACTGTGAAGTCATAAAATTTTGGGTGCATCTGATGAAGTCTCAACAGAAGCAGAATACCAATTAGGAAAGATTAACGGTAGATTGCAACAAGAAAAGTGATACTGAAGCATTTTGGAATGAAATGAAGGATTACAAGGATGTTTCAGGTGAAAATCTTTTTTCAAAAGGTTTAGTTGAAATCAAAGCTGTTGCTTGCTGCCTCAGTGTGCTCGGTTCGAATCCCACACCTGTACGGAATTTTTCTAATAGGAAATAACTCTTTTCGAAGAAAAATTATCCCGTTTTTCTGTTTCTTGTGGTATGCTGGATTCATTTCACCATTCTTGTCTGCGCACCTTCATTGTCTGCGCTAATAAAGGTGCAAAATCATGAGACACCGTAGTGGCCTGAAATCTCGTTATCGCGGAAAGCTGTGAGAAACTTGAAGGTCCCATTAGGAGTCGGACAAAGTTCGTCTCGCCGGCTTAGGAACTTTCCCGCGATCGTGCTAATAGGGCGAGACTACCCTCGCCTGGCGATGCATTGAACCCTGGAACACTTCCCTTCGGGCAAAGGGGGGGGAGGGAAACCCCATTCGATCCCAATAGAAATTCTCCGGCGGCAGAGTTGGAAAGCAGTATCCGCCGCCCGCTCACCCCGTCAGTATCCGCCGCCTGCCCGCCCCGTCAGTATCCGCCACCTGCCCGTCCCCATCAGTACTTGCCGTCTGCACTTCCCCGTTCGTACCCGCAATTTGCGACCCGATGGACTCTGCACAATTCCTCGCAGAACTCCTCAAGCTCCGGGTATTCTCGTCTAATTAACGTGAGTCTACCCCGCATTCGTTGTTACCCGCTCGTCGCACGCAACGCGCCCAGTCTCGATTCGGTGTTCTAAACTCAAAGGCAAGATCTAAGTTCATCCCGTTAGTAGTCATTATCAATAGACTATTATTTGAACTTTGTGCCAAAGCAAGGATTACTCCCTTGGACTAAATCTTCAAGGTAACATCAACGCGCAACTCTCCTGTGTAAGTGCTCTCTCTACCCCCCTCCCCCTAGTGTAAGCCTCCATCTTCGGCTTCGTGTACGCTCAAGGTCATTCGAGCAACCTTTCGGTCAGTATTGTTCCTTTGTGTGTACGGCAACCGCCTCCGCCAAGTCCCCCTCCCACACACACACACTTTAAGACGCTGATACTAATGTACGTCTATTGTGATATATAGCTTGCTTCAAAACCCCTGTTTAACCTAAAGTTATTTTGTACTCGTTTTTCTATTTTCCGAGAACTTTCCAAGATAGCTGACTTTTTGGCCAACCTAAAATTCGGTTAATTTGCATTCTGTCTCTATTATAAGTCTCCCACGCACACAGCTGTCATCTCTCTCAGCTGAGAAACGCAGTAAGGGTTGAGCTTGACCCTATTCTACGACTCTTTTGTTTTATTGTACTTTTCTGCCGAATTTTGCGGATCATTGTTTTGTATTGTATGGCCATTTCGAGATTTCTTCTCAATTAGATGTCATGATCGATTTGATTTATTTAGGTGAAGACTTCCTTTTGATCTTTACTGGAACACATTCTTCCCTTTGAGAATAAGGCTCTCCTGGTAACACGTCTAGTTAGGCTTTCTGGAATGGAGAGTTGGCGTCTATAAGCGGGGATATGTCTTCTTCTACCTTTCCCCAGGTCTTTCTCCCTAGCCTCTGGAGGACCATATTCAATGACTTTAGTCCTGCTCTTGCATGCAGTTCCGTCTGTCGAATACGGTCCATCCCGCGTGCGTCAACTATCAGCAGGGCAGCTTTGTTCTGGACTATCTGCATCTGTCTGATAGAGGTAGAACCAGCTGCCTGCATTACTAATGTGGGGGACACCAGTGTTGATCGCACTAGGGCAGTGTATAGCTTTTTGATGTTGTTGGCGCTGAGCCTTTTGAACCTATACAATTTTCCAAGCTCTCTCTTAGCCAGGGGGAATTGGTTGTTGATATGCGTCTTATACCCTGTTTTGGTGGTGCGCAGACCCAGGACTTGACCATCGTGCGTATACGGGTAAAATTCATCGTCAACTATGAATTCATCAAATTTCCGGTGGTTAACTGAAAGAATTTGGAACTTTCGGCGGTTGGTCTTTATCTTCCACATTCTCTTGTATCGATTGATGTTTTTGATTTCGGCAGCTGTCTCCCTTCCTGGAACTCCAGCGTTCCTATAGGTACTAGGGTTGATTTGCGTGATGTCATCTGTGAAGCGCAGATACATCACATCCTCCCCAACTGGAGCAATTAAGTCTAATGTGTACACCAGGTACAACAAAGGACTAAGAAAGCTACGTTGTGGAACACTGGCCTCGAGTTCAAACTCTGGTCCTCTGAAGCCTTCGATCGAGATTTGGGCTTTTCTCTCCACGATGTAATCACAGAGGACCCTTTCCAGGATCTGGTTCAGCTGGACTCCTAAGATCTTATATTGTAGACCTCTCAGCCAGACCTTATCGAAGGCAACACCACGTCTACGTATTTCCCTTCAGCTTTACAGCGGGAAAGTTCTTTTGGTGAGAAGGGCGAGGGGCTGTATCAGTCTTCTTCTCTTGCGGAACCCGTGTGGGTGAGGGTTGTGTACTTCAAGCTTGGCAAGCTGGTCTTGAAGCCTTTTAGCTAGAAGCTTCTCTTAGACTTTGCCCACAAACTCTAGTGGAGGATATTGGCCTGCAATCCACCAGTTGATCGGGGAAACTTCCTCCCTTTACGACTAAAAATGATTTTGGACATTTTTATACCGTCAGGAAAGTAGCCCGTATTCAGGAAGGCGTTTTAGATGTTCATCATTCCCTTAATGATCTGCTGGGGGACATGTACCAAATTATTTTGGGTGATGCCCGTCCAACCTGGTGCTTTTTGTTTAAAGGTTTTCACAGTTGCCATGACCTCTTCTGTTGTTATTGGTCGGCCGTGGTCCACCATATTCGTCCCTTTGTTGACGTGGGCTTGTAGGTGCGTTCGATATATTATCTGATTAGGATCTTCAATCAGTCGACCTTCGAATTCCTGATCGAATTCTGTATCGTCCTCGGGTGTTATTGAGAAAGTATCCTTCCAGAACGTGCAGAACCTTTCTTCCAGGACCGCCGGATCTTCCAAGTAAGCATCGCCCTCCTTAATGCAGGTATTTTCTCTACTTGAAAGGCCTTTTAGTTTCTTTACTAGTTGCCAGAATTTTTCGGTGTCCACCTCGCTGTCAACCCTGCCTATAGGGGTGTCCCACATATAACCTGACTAAGTTCTTCACTCAGGGGTCGCAGCAGCGTGCTTCGTTACAGATCCGCACTTGCTCTTCTGATTTCTTCATACAAATCTCCGTGCTTTCTAGCGATCTATTTCATCTCGTCAGTCCATCTGGGTTGTGGAGGAGTTCTGTACCCTGTCATGGGTACACATTCACAGTCAGCCTCAGTGCTGGAGGCTGTAATAGTCTCCAGCTCCCTGTCGATCTCCTCCAGTGTTGCTTTGCTTAGGTCAACAGCTTCAAATTCGCTAAGTATTTCTTTATGCGGAGAAGGACCGGAAGCTGGATCGGGGTGAGTGAGATGGTAGTCAAGATCGCTATATGGTCGCTGAGTACTGTTGGACCAGGCTCGCTATGGTAGTTGAATGGAAAACCGTCACTTGTCATGATTATGTCAGGCCTTTTTGCTGCCCGAGAGGTGATATAGGTCGTAAAGTGCGGTCCTATCCTATGGATTTTCTTCCATCGCATAGTCATTTCCAAGTTATGGCCTCTGTTGTTCGTGTTTCCACAGCCAGCCGTTCAGCCTCTGGCGTTGATATCGCCCCCAAGAAATGCCATTCTGCCGTGCCCGAATAAGGTGTAGAAATTGTTGAGGGATAAGTAAGTTAGTCAAGTTGGTTGATAGGCTGCACTAACGTGTGCATTTCTATCACCACAAAGGACTCGTCCAGTTCCGGAAGGCGCCTGAATGAGAGGTTCCTTCTGATGGCAACAGCAGCACCGTCAAATCTCCCTTGAGAATGGTTTTTCGATATCGTTCTCTGTGATTAAGGGGATATCGGGGTCAAGTACACGAAATATGTTTCCATATGCAGTAGATTTTCACTCCCATCCATCTACGTTGGTCGTCACTACTCTCAACCTGTTGTTCGGGATTTCCATTCTTTTTTCTGGCTTTTAGTGTTTCTTGGTGAGAGGACATTTTTTCTCGTTCCTATTTTTCTTAAATTCTGCCGTGGCAAGCTCTTCAAATGTGCTGCGGCAAAGGGTAACATTTTGATTGAGGAGCGCTTCTTCGATGCTTTCTTCATCGCATGGCATCTATGCCCTGTGGGAAGGGGACCTGCTCAGATACGTATACCGAGAGGTTGATCTCGTCTGCATCGAGCGGTCTCTTGGCTTCCCGCCTGAATTTTATTATTTCGGTGACTTTTGCCCATTTCTGATTTTTTACTATCTCTTCTTTAATCTTTTCCTTGGAGTGTTTACCAATCCAAGGATCCAACCTCTGACATATCACACTCCTGTGCGGCTGAATCTGCGGAAGGATGGCAGCTGCAGGCCGATCTCACGTAGAACTTCGACTGCCTCTTCCTTTGTCATGTCCTCCACATCCTTCTCCTTTTCGTAAATCGCTACGTATCCGGTGGGAACTCCGAGAAGCCTGAGCATGGCAATTCTTAGTTGCCCATAGACAACTTCAAAAGTCTTCTCCCTGTTCGTTCTGCTGTGTCCACTAATGGTGCGCAGAGGGACCCAGGTGGTCCTATTTTGAGCCATTTTGTCGAGGAGGAGCCCTCGGGGCGGGTTTTCTCCGTTGGGTTGCTCCTTCTTCGTGGTATTTTTCCTGCCACTTAATCGTCATTTTTGTGACCTTTCTTGTGGGTCCCAGCTCTTCTTCTTGTTGTAATTGAGCGCCAGATGGGGTAATCCCCTCCCCGTTGTAAGCGAGTTTTCTTTGAGTGTGAACTGTCGGGGAAAGGGGGGGTCTCTCTCGAGGTGTGATTGTATGGCCGACTTTTTGTTGGTTAGCGTGGAATCAACCATCGCTAAACATGGGTGCCGACTCTCGAGGGTTTGGGTATCAGAACTGCAGCTGGCATACATAGAGGAGGGTGGGATCCTCCCCCTCTCCGGAAGTTACAGTCCTGCTTCTTGTCCGGGTGCCTCTGACATCGAGTTCCACGGTGGGTTAGTCTTCAAACCTGCTTTCCTTGGCGCCCACAATTATGTCTATGACAGAGAACGACATAGTTGGAACGAGGCTTGATGAATGGCAGTTCAGTTCAGCTCCCTTCAGTTTCCCTACCCCGGTGAGGGGGGGTGCGGGGGAGTTTAGTTTGAATAAAATTAAATATTCACGGCTCTATTATAATTCTCTTTCGTAAAATCCCCGTAAGGAATTAGTGAATAAAAATTCACCTTTTTATGCCGCCTCCCCTTTCCGTTGCCTCCTTTATCAGCGAAGAGTTGCTTTCTTGATTTTATCTAAGTCCGACTGACAAATCCTGGTTTCAGCGATAGAATGCTAATCTATATATAGTTTTTCTATTAAAATATTGAAATGCTGACATTGATAGTGTTTTCAGTAAGATGAATTATATTAAATCAAAACAGGAACAAAATGCAATTAAATTTACTTCATTCAATAATCTATAAAATTGAGCTTGCTTATAGACTTGGAAAATGATGTGCTACTTATCAGCTTCCTGAATCAGTTTTGAAACAAATTGGTACTGCTGAAGCATACAAGAGCAATCTTGTCGCCCAACCGTGTACTAGTACTAGTGTTTCATCAATGGAAATAGATGACAGTGATGAAGATGGAGACATGTACCTACATTTATGATTAAATAAGGTAAATTACCAGGGCTCTTCCCCATTCTCCCAGCGTGACCGTTTCCCATAAGGTGTAACGGCCGTCTGCCTCCACATTCGTTACTCAGAAGAGGCAACATCCCTTGAGGTGGTCGTGCCACCGTCTTCCAGGTTACCTAAAATTGTACCCTGAAAATAGGATGGCACCAAAAAAGCTGTGGTTTCTACGACCCTACCCAAGCCTGTACTGAGTGGCTCGGAGACGATGTATCTTCCAAATGAGGAACCCCGTCCTCCGAGGCCGCCCTTCCCGCCTAAGCTTTTGAGGCGGATGGAGGAAAAAAACTCGTATACTGAGCCCGACATCCCTTAAGTCGTAAGGTGACAGCGACTTCAGCGTTTTTTTTCCGGCTTTCACGCGTTTTACTCCTGATATTGTCCGTTCTTCTCTTCTTCAAATAGCTTCTTCCAGGTAGTAGCAGTGCACCTGCACCTGCGTAGAAGGTATACTGTAATTTCTGATTACATTCTAACCATCATCCAACTTCGACATGGGCCTCTTCGGCCGCGTGATGGTACGGTTTCCCATGCTCTTTCTCTTGATCGGAGATTTTAATGGTAGATGCTCTCAGTGGTCGGGTACTTGTAGACCTGATCGATGAGGTCTGGGTCATTTTATCATGTAAGTTACTTGTCCCTGTATAGAGACTAACGTGGTCGCTACCGCTTTTACCTTGTACTTGCACAGACTTGGCGACTATCTGACTTTTAGAAGCAGGTTGGCCTCCTGCATTTTATTTGACATTGTTGTAGGTCGCATATTCATGAGCCGGGGTAGGCCCACCACCCCGATTTTCAAGGCTTCTTCTCTCTCCCTGCTTTTGTTTCTTTGCCCTTTGTATTTTGGTTATTTGGTTTTTGCAAGTTTTTTTATTTTTAATCTAGCCTAGTATTAGGCCGTAGCGTGATTGAGGCTACTTTTGCCCTAGTAGGGTTTTGCCAGATAGGCGTTATTTAAACATCAACGAGCTAGGGATGAGGGTCGTAAATATGGATGAGTTTACGCATCACTGCTCGAGAACTGCTTCATTTTCCTGTCTCGATCTATATCTTTGTGGGCTCCGGATACACAGCCTAGTTTCGGGTGGAGAGTAGTCGATGACCTCCATCGTAGTGATCACTTTCCCATCCAAATATCATATTTATGGGCCGCTGCCGCCTGAGATCCCGCCCCGGTGGTCTGCATTTCAGGAAATGACTTTGTTCTATTCGAGGAGTTGAGTTCTACTTAATCGCTGTGGGCCTAACTATTATTCCTAGAACGTCTGGATGTTTTGCACACCGACAGTTTCTATGGGGGTCATCCGTGTGTGGGGCGGCCCTCAAACTGAAGCGTTATGCCTACATGCACTATAAGCCCCACCCGAAAGATTTCACTATTTGTGAATTTCTGTGAGCAAGGGCTAGGCTCCGGTATGATTAGAAGCACGCTTACCACTCTTCCTGGTGGCCATGTGTCTTAACGGGAAGCTCTTCCTAGCAGAGGTGTGTATAGGAGTCGGATTCGTGTAAAGTTCTCGCAGGACCCTGCATCCCCCTCCGCATATTCTAGCCGGGTTGCTGCTCCTTCATCCTTCAATGCATATTGTGTATCACTGAAGGATGCCAACTGGATTTTACCTCCAGAGACAGAGAACTCATCAATGACATGTTTACATTGAGTTTCGTTCCGCTCTCTTCGTGCACTGACACTGACTTTGGTCCGAACGATGTCCAGTATGTCATGCTTAGGCCCTATGTAAGCGAGGCATGGCCTTTGTTAGATTTGTTCAACATAATCTGTGCAGAGTGTCGTCTCAGACTTGGCGAATGGCTACCATGTTGCTGTTGTCAAACCTGGGAGAGATCACTCTATCCCGGCCAGTTTCTCTGATAAAGAAATTGGTAAATGTTAGAGTAAGCTTTTCCTGGACAGTGGATATCACCCGTCCTTCGTAAAGTGCGGCTTTCGTAAGTTGCACTTCAAACCAGATGTTCTTCTAAGACTGTAAAATGCTGTCTGCAATTATTTTCCTCGTAGTCAGCACAACGTAACGGTCCTTTTAGATCTTGAGAGGGCCTATGGTACCGTGTAGCATACGGTATCATGCAGTCCTCATCCCATTTGGTCTGGAGTCCGTGGCAATTCCATAGAAGGAATATGCCATCCAGGCCTAACTACTAGGAGATGCAGGGTCTCTCTTCGAAGAGAAGACCCTCACGAAATGGCCGTACGCTTTCCCAGAGGCAGAAATCCAGGCGCTGTTGGCTGAACAATGCGCTGAAGGAGCTATCGCCTTCGAGGAGCGTATGACGAGGAATCGTTTAAATCTAGTGGAATCGAAAACGCCTGGTAGCCTCTGAATGTGGGACCCCGACGTAATCGAGGTTCCGCTCTGCGCAGTTCTGGTTTTCGACTGGGACTCTCCACCCGGGAAAGCAACGGGGCCGGACGTGCCGATATTGTCCTAGTCGCTTGCCGAAATGACAGCAGACCCATCCTTTCCCGTGGCCCTCGCGGATGGAAAGGAGGCCAGTCTTTTTGATCTTTTTCCTATTTTTTTTCTTTTTAGGAGATTCTCCTCGAGAGCACTGGTGGGACCTCATTTTTTTCAGTGGAGCTGCCCTATGGTGAAGGGGAATGGGGGATAGTTTGAATTTTTAGATTCTTATTATCGGGCATGGGGACCTTATTAGTTATACGAGATGCAAACGCTAATCATCCCCCGCAGTTGCCCGATCTGAAAGAGGTGACCACGTGGCCGGCAGAACCAGCTACCACCATTTAGGACCACGTCTTTCCACCCTGTGGCCAGGCTGCCCTTTGGCATTGCAGCTTCACCTTGGGCTGGGCGTAAAATCGATAGAGAGTGAAAGGAAAGAGAAAGGGGTATGTGAAGAAGGTGTGGGTGGGGATGAAGCAGGTTGTTAAAAGCCCACCACCCAACCCGGAACTTATTGTTCTCTCCTCTCTCAGCCCAGATCCGGGATAGTTAAGTGAGAGGAAGCTGGTCGGCATCTACTCTGTGAAATTAGAGGCCGACAAGAGAAAGTTGAAGGAGGGGTGGAGGTAAAAGAGGAAATAGGGTAGAATTCCGGGCTGTATGAAAGAAGGAGAAGTGGCTCAGCTGGGGCCAGATGGGGTGCTGATTCTCGTCAGCACGGGGAGCAGGAAGGCAAAACGCAGCGCCCCTTACGGGGGCCAAGATTATAAATGGATTGGCCAAAGGAACTCCTGTTAAAGTTATTGTCTCCGGATTAGACCGTGTCAGAGATCAGAGAAAGAGAGAGAGAGGGGAAAATTCGCGGTGCCGCGCCTTTAATGGAGAAAGAGACAACAGACACCTGGTTGACCCTTTTGGTTGCGCTTATGGAAGTGTAAAATCATGAGACGCCGTGGTGCAAGTGCTCTCTATACTACCAGCCGGCAGTGTAAGTCTCAATCGTCGGCTTCGTATACGCTCAAGGTCATTCGAGCGACCCTCGGACAATATTGTTCGTTTGTTTGTACGGCGACCGTCCTCGCCAAGTCTCCCCCCTTTTTAGCCGCTGAGGCTCGTGTACGTCTAGTGTGTATATAGCTTGTTTTAAACCCCTTTTTAACCCTGTAAAATAATATTTATTTGCATATTAGTAAAGTTATTTTTGTACCCGTTTTTCTATTGTCCCGGAACCTCCAAGATAGTCGACTATTTGGGAAACATACACTTAGTTAATTCGCACTCTGCTTGTATTATAAATCTCCCACGCACATAGCCCTCATCGGCCTCGGCTGAGAAACGCCGAAAGTGTTATCTTGACCCTATTCTACAACATATAGTAATATCTATTATGTATATATTAAACTCGTATCAGATCTATTGGCGTTATTCTTGGTCAATCAATTGATTGAAATTTGATTAATATATTGGTTAACCTTGGTTAAATTGTTAATTTTTGCCTAATCTTGGTTCCTTTCTGGAGTTTAAAAGGTGAGAAATAACCTTTGCATACGTATTTGCAAACTGTATTTGTTCCCGTTCGCATTTTTTTTTTTGAGAATTGATTGTCGAGTGACCGTGTTTAACTATTAATTTTATTCTCCCACGGAATTGAATTGTTGTCCTTCAAGGAATCATCTCTTGCCGTAAGTTGGAGGTATAGAAAAATAGTATTATTCTTCGTATTGCTGTTCTAGGAGTGCTGTAACTCTCGTGTCAACCACAGTCAAAACTCGACAGCAAAAGCTCTCTCGCGAGTGTTTCGCCTCCCCTTTTTGTTGCTCGTGTTTTCGTTTGCTTAGCAAAACTATTCGCACTTCCGCTTGTGCGTGAAGGAATCCACAATTCCGCTATATATGTACATTGTCGTCCGTTACTTTAATTCTTGTTGCTGTGCTCGTCGCGTAAAACCAGCAGTATGTCGCCGATTGGAATATTCAAGACCCAAGGTGAGTCACTCGAACTCAGTGGCAAAGACCTGATAGCCTACATACAGGAAGAAAAAAGAACAGAACAACCGATAGAAGAGAAGAAGAAAAGCAATGAAAAGAAAACTAAAAGGAACAAGAAGAAAGAAGAAAAGAAAAGGAACGAAAAGAAAGAAGAGAAGAAAAGGAACGATAAGAAACAGAGAGAATTCGCTCTCACGAATTGGAAATGAGCAGAGCGAGGAACGAGACGCTATCCATAAACTCCTCAAGTCCTAGACTAGACGCACCTCAGTCTACCACCATAAACTCCCCATCTTTAAAGAAGGCGAAGACTTCAGGTCTTATCTCAGCCACTTCGAAAAGATCTTCGAGGTTAACCAGTGGTACATCGAGACGGATGGCGTATCACAATTATTGCTCCTGTTCAGCTCCCAAATCAAGGATATTTTATCTCCCTCCCATCAGAGGCAACGAGTGATTACTTATTGTTAAAAGGCGAGTTGCTCGCCGCTTACCACATGACCCCAGATTTCTACCCAGCTAAATTTTAGCACTGTCGCATTCAACCAAACCAGACCTTCCGACAGTTAGGCTACTCCTTACAGCGTCATTTTAATTTTTGGATTGCCGCGTCCAAGGTTCCTCATGAATACGATGGCCTGGTCGATTTCGTCCTTAAGGACCAATTTATTGCGTCGCTATCTTCGGAAATCAGATCCATGGTAAAGGACCGGAGGTACCGTACTCTCAAGGAATGCATCGATGATGGCAGACGTCTACGCGGCTAGCCACAACTGCTATCCGAAGAAAGGAAAGAAATTAGAACCTCCATCTCATATATCAAAAACCAGCAAGAAAATTTGTTCCTAATAATGGGAAAAGGTTTGTTAAGGTTAGTGGGTAAGGCAAACCAAAACCTCCCTCATCGTTGAACCACCGTGATGTTAAGCCCTTTTCTCCCAACCCCCCTGTTTCGTCGTTTTTTAGGAGGACTATCGTGTGCTATTTCTGTGGAGTTCTGGGTCACGTG
Source organism: Ceratothoa steindachneri (assembly GCA_963969495.1). Lineage (NCBI taxonomy): Eukaryota > Metazoa > Arthropoda > Malacostraca > Isopoda > Cymothoidae > Ceratothoa > Ceratothoa steindachneri. The sequence goes on along the minus strand of OZ018325.1, from coordinate 43,604,924 downwards.
AGTAGCAATTGCCCTCAAAACTCGCGGTTTAGAAGCACTTCTCCTTCTCACCAGATACACCAGGTAGGTGCCACTTCTACGCCCCCACCGTCACAAAATGAAGCCCCTTATTTTTCAAACCCGCCGAATACTGCTGGCACCAGGTAAACTTTTTGTTCAATAAAAGTACTCCTAGGGCCCTCCAATTTGAAACTGGAGCAATAAATGGTGCCGGATCTCCACCCTCGTGAGTGCTACAGGGTGCACGTGCATTGTTGTATCCGATGAACTACTTTCTTCTGGGCTCCGGACCACGATAAGTTTAGTGTAGTGCATTATTACTTAGTGCGCGCCAATAAATTCTCCATTGTTCACTGCTACATTGAGTGCGTGTATTTTACTGGTTGGTCTGAAGTCGTTGTAGCCCTCATCAAGTTTTGTTCTGTCCTAATTGGTCATTTCCCCGGGTTTCTTCCGCCCCCTCGCTCAACCCGTTACGACCCGTTCCCGCACAAAGAAGAAACTGAAAGCCCCTACACATCTGGAACCTCCTTGTGCCTCCGAATTACAGAGTGCGATGACCCATGACTTTGCCAAAAGCCAGAGGGAATTTGAATCTCTTAGTTCCTTATAGTACAAAGCCCAAAACAAAACACGTGAAACCGTAATGTGATTTCCTTCCTCATCAAGGATGACCTCCTCTATCGATTGTGCCCCGAGAAAAACGACACCGAGTCCCGCACACTATGTGTACCCCGCTCCCAAGTCCCTCCAATCCTGTAAATGGATCACAATAGGTTATTTGCTAGTCATTTTACTCACTCGAGGATCGCTCAGAGGATCTTCAAATATTTCTATTGGCCTGGCACGACCGACGAAATTCTGCGATATTCTCGTCCGTGCGACATTTGCCAAAATACGGCAATAAAAGGACGAGTCAGACCTGCGCCTTTGCAGAATGGACCACTAATCTCTGAACCCTTCTCCCGAGTAGCTATCGACCTAATCGGACCGATCCACCCCCGTCGAGCGAAGGCCATAGTTGCGTTTTGACGCTGGTCCACTTTGCCACTCGATTCCCCGAGGCTGTGCCCCTCAATAAAATCGATAGCATCTCCTGCGCCGAAGCCCTTATTTCCATCTTTTTCCGTGTGGGCCTGCCCAAAGAAATTTTATCGGATCGTAGTCGTCAATTCACCTCTGAATTAATGGAGTACGTTGGTAAATTATTGATGATCAGGACACTGTTTACTACTCCTTTTCAACCGAGTGGGAATGGAATGTGCGATAGGCTAAATGGAAGCCTCAAGGCTATTCTCAGGAAGTTGTGCGCAGATCAGCCTACTGAATGGCACCGCTTCGTTCCATTAGCCCTCTTTGCCTACCGTGAAATCCCCCATCGTACATTGGGATTCGCCCCCTTTGAACTTTTATATATTAGAAACATCAGATGCCCCCTAATTATCCTAAAGGAACTATATTCTAATCAAAAAATTGGATCGAAATATCCAATCTTCTTACTGGTATCTATTCGATTTAAGAAGGAAGCTGGAAAAGTGCGCCGAAATTGCGTCTCAGAAAGTCGACATCAATTTTGAAAAGTATAAGACATACTTCGATTGAAAGTCCAAGGAAAGGAAATTTAACCCCAGGGAAGAAGTTTTGCTCCTCCTCCCCACGGACAACAACCAATAATTGAGCGAGTGGAAGGGCTCCTACCCCTTAGTCGAGAAATGTAGCCCCGTCAATTACCTTATTGAAACCCCCTCGGGAAGAAAGCTCTTCCATATTAATATGTTCAAGCAGTACAACCGGCGCGCGAGCATCACCCAGATAATTGCAATCGACGAAGAAACCCCCATGAAATCTGGCTACCCCCTGGACCCCTTTTGCGTAATCCAAGTCGCCTGTGTGAAGCAAGGCAAGGAATACCCTTCGCATGTCTTGCCCGACTTTAATAATTCCCCGCCTGCTGAAATTAAGATATGCGACCAGCTATCATCTCTTTAAAAGAATCAACTGCAAGCGCTCCTGAGTCGTTTTGATGACGTCATCACCGAGATCCCCGGTTGTGCTACCCACTTTGACACAATATCCAACTAACCACTCTGGAACCCATCCGTTCCAAACTATACCCCTTGTCTATACACATCCGGGAAGCACTCAAGGACGAAGTGGATAAAATTCTAAGGTTGCAGATCATCGAACCTTCGGAGTCGAGCTATTATTCCCCAGTTGTCATGGTAAAGAAGGCAGATGGTTCTTATCGAATGTGCATCGATTTTAGAAAGCTAAATTAAGTTACCGTATTCGATGCCGAACCAATCCTTACCAGATATCTGAACCTCCACATTTTTGAGAAGGCCTAAGTTTATCTCCGAGTTGGATTTATGCAAGGCCTATTATTAGATCCCCTCGAGGGAGAAAGTGAAGAAATTTACTGCTTTCCTCACTGAGAAGGGGCTATGCAGTTCCGACGGCTCCATTTTGGTCTGGTGACGGCTTGTAGCAGAAATAACCGGATGATAAAGAGGATTTTAGAAGGCTTACCCAACGTCACCTTCTATTTTGATAATAGTTATGTGGCCACCCAAGATTGGGATCAACACTTGACCACCCTTCAAGACCTTCTGTATCGACTCCGGAAACACAATTTGCCAATTAGCCTCGGCAAGTGCCACTTAACTTTTGGCACTATTGACTACCTCGACTTCCATATCGGGAATAATCGGTTAGCCCCCCCAGTAAGAAAAGATCCGGGCCATCGTGGAAATGCCGTTGCCCACTAATAAAAAGAAGCTGCGATCCTTCATAGGCTCTGCATCGTTCTATCGTCGCTTCATATCTCCGCCCCCCTCTGCGAGAGAGAGAGAGAGAGAGAGAGAGAGAGAGAGAGAGAGAGAGAGAGAGAGAGAGAGAGAGAGAGAGAGAGAGAGAGAGAGAGAGAGAGAGAGAGAGAGAATAAACACCTGGTCGACCATTTTTGTCTGTGATAATGGAAGTGCGAAATCATGAGACGCCGTGGTGATCTGAAAGGCCACCATCGCAGAAAGCCACGACAAGTTTGAGAGCCCTAAAGACCCCATCTGGAGTCGGACAAAGTTTCGCCTCACTGACTTAGGAACCTTCTCGCGATTGTGCTAATAGGGTGAGACTACTCTCGCTGCTGATTTGCACTCTGCTTGTATTATAAATCTCCCACGCACATAGCTCTCATCGGCATCGGCTGAGAAACGCAGAAAGGGTTAAGTTGACCCTATTATACGACAGGCCGCCATGTTGTGACTATGAAACGATTTGTAGAGAATCATTGGATGAGAAAGAGTCGTTCAGATAAGGGCTTCCTCAAGTCAATAACCAGGTCCCTTCTCAAGGAACTTGGGTCAACCAGTCGACGACTTTTCAGCGAAGCTGGCCTTCCAGAAACTCCAAAATCTACTCGCAACAGATTCATCCAGAGAATGGCGGACATGAGAAGAAGTGATGTTAGGCCACCCCTGACGGAGAGACACATGGAGATGGGGATGCAGTGGGTGAAACGGTACACTACGAAACGGTACCAAGTGCTCTTCACCGACGAGTCCAGGGCAACGATGGATGGCCCTGACGGGTGGGCGATAAGATGGGTTTACCAGGGTGTCACATCTCCACGAAGACTTCGGCGTCAACAAGGGGGTGGAGGTGTCATTATATGGGCTGGTGTCATCGGATATGAGCTGGTGGGGCCTGTACGTGTGCCAGATGGCGTGAAAAATAACTTCCAAAGGATATTGCACATTTCTGGAGGCTGTGCTGCGACTTTGACTTGAATCAGTCCCATTGGCACGTCAGTGGAATATGATTTTCATACATGATAACGCACCTTCGCATGCTGCACGTGCTACTACTGCCCTTTTGGAGAATAGGGTTTAAGGGTGAGAATCTCGTGGTCTGGCCTCCCTGTTCGCCTGATCTGAACCCCATCGAGAACCTGTGGGTTATTATCAAACGTCGAGTCTATGCGGAGGGTCGGCATTTTTCGTCAAAAGATGATGCACCCGGATCAATTCCTGCCTCCACGATTAAAACATTGACCGAATCGGGGAATGATAGGATCCTTGAGGTCATCATATGTTCATAAATAACTTGTGGTAATACCCCTTTCTTGTTACCTAAATGTTCATAAACATGTGTATACATTAAAGTGTTCCTTTCAGTTTAATATCTTTCATTTCCATATGGTAGACTCACCTAAAGTGTGATGGCATGTTTAAAGCCATTATGCCTCCCAAGACCTTTAACTTCAGTAAGGGGTGCATATACAGCTATGACCTTTTCGACTTCTCTGAATAGGAGATAGTTGATGTGCCTCGACAATATGAGCCATGTCACAAAAATGAAAGGGTCAACAAACCTGAAAATCTTGGTTTTCTTCGGATACTTCGCGCCTGGCAGGATCATGATTGGCCCCCAATCAATGAAGGTGAAACCTTTCACAGAAAGGCCCCTTCCTATGTTACTGGTGCTTGAATTAAGGGCATGGGAGGAAGCACTGTAAAAATGCATCATGATGCGGCAACTGCTCTGGCCTAGATAACAATCCCACGGTGGAATTCAGTAAAAAGGCCAAATGCTTCCACTGCAGGAAAGATCATCCTGTGAATTCCTGGCAATGCATAACTTATAAATTGGAGCAGGACATCCTACATCTAGCCAACTCACAGAAAATTAGCCTGGGTTGCGCTAAAAGAGAGCTAATGTTTCGGCAGGGGGAGGGGAGAGGAGTAAAGTCTTTCTTTTCCAGCGTGGCTAGTCGCCCTGCCAAATTAAGTGTAGCGTTCAAATTGAAAGTAAAGTAGGAATGTGGCACCCAAATGGCAAGATAGGTATGCCCAGCGAGGAACGTCACAAAGAGCGCCCAGTGGACCTATGAAATCCTAGAATTGGGCTCACGCATTAATTACTAAAATAGTATGCCATGTAATAATGAACTCATCTAGAATAAAATGAAACACTTATAAGAGAAATATACATAAGTTAAGAAAACATGAATGTATATAATGTAGCAGAATAAGGTCGAAGGGCGACCACGTGCCCTTCTGTACCCACGTGGTCCTGAGATTACCACATGGAGCTTTGAAAGCACGGTTGAACCAAGGTGAATGTGCAGCCTACGCCGTTATCACACCCCAGTTGTATTTACTTAGGGACTGATTTCATTGTCTTCCATGGCCGCCTTTCAGCCAACATTCCTGCCTTCTGTCATAAGATCGAAGTTCGTCGAATATTCGACGCCAACGTTATTACAATTCCCTCCCCCCCCCCCGAAGGAGTCACTGACTTTTCCCCCAAATCGCACGTGCGTGTGGAGGTGGCCGCCAAAGCCACCAAAAGCCACCCCACCAGGCGTCTATATAATCTTTCGACTCAGTTTATTAAGGAACACTAATATACTTCCCACCTACCACCGCGAACGAGTTGTTGGACGCTCACCTTCCCCCGCGATCGGAGAAATCGGTGATTTCGATTCAAGAAGGAAGGCTAAATCGACACCCGTTGGCTCTGCCATAGTCAATCGGCGAGTATCTGACGAGGATTCCCATCGCCGAAAGCCATCTACGAGTGCTCCCTCATCTGAAGCGAGAGGTAACCCGACTTTCCCCTTCGCAGTCATCGTATCCCAACTGGCCCCTTTTCTGCAACAAGCACATAAGCGATTGTAACCGCTGCCGCCTGCAGATTGATCTAGAATCTGGCTTACCCAATCGATCCATTCTTTGTGTGTGTGCCCCGGTTTAAAACCCCCCTTTAAGTCACCGACTTGAATCCGACCTCCTTAATCCCCTAATTAACCCACCAGTATCTCACGTAGACATTCAACTCCGTCTGTACTGCTATTCCCTTTAAACCCAATATTTGTGTATATTTAAATATTATTTTGTGGCTAGTAAAGGTATATTTTCGTCATTATCTTTTTTTTGCAATCCCAACGCGTACCAGCTACTTGTTAATCTTTGGCCAATTTGCACTCTGAAATATTTGTTTTAAAATGGACCCCGCAAAGTTATAATAAACCATCCCCACTGGACTCAACAATTTCCCTATTCACTAACGGTCTTCAACCAACTTCGGCCCAAAACCCCCAAAGTACCTACGACAAATAATATATTTTGCTCGAAGCGAGAAGAATGAATTCGAGACGGCAGCAAACATATATACATACAAAAGTGGTCAGCTGTTAAAACAAAACTTGGAATGGAGGTTGAGAACTGAAAAAAATAATAGCAGCGGCCATTGTTTGAAACTATTGGGTATTTTGACCAGAAAAAAACCCTCCATCTCCGTTGATACGTGTAAAAGAAGTTCCACCCAAAATAACACGATTGAATAATAATAGGCCATGCCTAGTCTCCCGGCACAAATATATACTACTAAATTCACGGAGTTGAGGTAGTTAAAAGAGAGTAAGAGCGTCCTCCCGAATCCTTCATAGGCCCGAAGTTACCCTCTTCCATAATTCCATCCGTCCTCAGCCTTCAGCGTGAAAATTAAGTAGGCTTTGTCATCGGTTATGGGCCCTCCTCTCCCATGGAGGTAAGCTGTATGAATGGTGACCCTTCGAAGGATGCAAAAAAGTAGGCCTGGCGAATTCCTCCATCACGAAATAAAGATTCCGCCTTAGCCCTGTCACCACCTTTACCTTTTACGCAATAACATCGAGAACAGCTCCAATTAGTGACCTCTTTGCTCGAACGAAAAGAAGGATCAGAAAAATGGACTCACAGAACGAACAACGGACAGAACTTAAGGAAGCAGAAGTCGCCAACGAAAGACCATCGAGCCTATTGTCAGCCTAAGAAGAAAACAACCTTGTGAATTCCATCATCGTTGGCCTACCCTTTCGAAGGAGCAGCAGTAAGAATGGCAGAAGGACACAGCCCACGTTTTTTTTTAATTACTAATAACAAACGTAGGAGTGTTGTGTTCCTGTGATAATCAATCTTATTGCCCAAATTCAGTATTTTTTTTTAAAGAGCTAAACAGTATATGTCCGGTGGTGTGAAAAGAGTAATTTAATAATGTACAAAGTCGGTAATTACTAATGTAAAGTTAACTCCTAATAAGTGTGCATAGTCCGTATAAATATTAATTTTAAAGTTGACTCAGTTTGCTTAGGCTCATTCCGGTTAAAAGCGATGTAATGTTGCACCCATACGCAAGTTTTGTACCGCCCATTGCAAGATAGAATAGGTTTAGGAATTGGACCTTACATATGAGTAACATGTGAACCCTATTTTCTTTGTAACAGATGGCGAATAATTATGCAAATAAAATAATCTTAAAGAGGTATTATAACGATAAGGCCTTGTGTGAATAATATATTTATAGAAATAATAATATATAGCTTTCAGCCATTTTAATAATAAAACAAAAGTGCATTGCTTGTAATTGGTACGTGAATAAGAAATAATCTTTAAAAAGAGAAAGATATAGCGGTGTTCATAAAAAGAATAACTCTTTGAGTGATTAATATATACATAACTTATTTGTAAAAAATGTTATATATGATATCTCTGTGAGATGTATAGCTTTGGTCCATGTAACTAATAATCCTAAGGTGCATTGCAAGGCAGGATAGATTCAACACTGAAGCCTCACAAATGAGTATCATGTGAAATTAGGCTTGTAACTGGCACTCCGAATGATTTTGTACACAGAGCCTTGCCTTGACCATATAGAGTAAACGGAAGAATTAGGTATATCATCCAGTAGTGGTGTATAGAATTGTATATATATATATATATATATATATATATATATATATATATATATAATATGCCCCAAATATCCCACAGGAAAATGAAAGGTGGATTCTAAGTACTTTCGAACTCGTTCATTTCATTCTCGAGAAATAATGAATAATTTAACAAAGGTGGTATATATATATATATATATATATATATATATATATATATATATATATATAAAAGCCGGAGAAGCGTTGCCCTGCCCATGTACAACGAAAGGACACAAAATAGAAAAAATAATATCAGGAATGAGATTAAATACCGGAAACGAAGGATAAAGGCATATAGATAAGACTCTTCCGGAAGTTCGAACTATGAAAAAAGAATTAGACAAAATATGTTTCAAAGCTATGAGTCATACACATGCAATTATAAATACATTGATATCAACAAAAGGAATACAGCAAATTTAGTAAATCAAAGAGGCTAAGGTTTAAAATGGACAATTTCTTTACAAATAGGTCTTTTAGTTACAGGGGCCAGTTTAAAAAGACCAGGAGATATATTGAAATTACCCGAGGAATTAATGAATGAACATTCGACAATATTTCTTTTAACATTATTCATCGGATTTATAAATAAATTTATCCGAATTCCAATTGATAAGGTGACAATTTTCAAGTAAATGAACAAAGAAAGCACTATTACTTTTACCTCTTCTAATATTGTATTTGTGTTGGGTCAAGCGTATATTTAATGATTTTCCGTTGGTAGGTTTGCCCAAAGTATTGCTTAGGGCAAACGGCACAATCGACAGAATACCCCCTTCCCGCATATACTATTGTTATTATTTCGAATCAACATTTTGCACATGGGTGATTGATACATGAATATGACAGAAATATTTAACTTATTCAAGAGGCGGGAAAGCAAGAAAAAGGACTCAGAAAACAGTAAAACAAAAGAGTTCTGAAAATTTTTTTCCGGGAGAGATTTCAGTTCTATAAAACAATTTTTTTTGCCAAATTTAGGCACCCTGCAAGAATTTTTTTGAGGGTAACAAAGATTGTTACCTCTTTCAAAGATCTTAGAAATCTTAAGATCCAAGAATTCCGTGCTGGCGACCCGCAACCCCCGGAGCAACATTGAAATAAATACAGACTGTTTGGCTTTATCCTTATGACCTGAGTTAAAATCAATATAAGAACCAGCGTTGGTAGGCTTACGATAGACGGAAAATTTAAATCCAGATGGAGTCCTATGAATAAGTAGATCTAAGAAGGGGGGACACACCATTTTGTTCGAGTTCAAGGGTAAATTTAATAGAGGAAACCAGAGAATTAAGTTCAGTAAGAAAACCATTAACATCCTTAGAAGGCCACAAACAAATAATATCGTCTATTTATCGGAACCAAACAAGGGGAAAATCGATAATAGTGCGGAGTAAAGTAGTTTAAAAAAACATATATAGATTAAAGAGGACAGGAGATAAACAATTTCCCATAGCTAAGCTAAACTTTTGAAGGTAAATTTACCATTAAAAGAAAACTTACAGTTTTTAGTACACATTGAGACGAATTCAATGAAAATATTAACAGGTAAGGGAATATCAAAGTCACGAGGTTTTATCCTTCCTTAGTGATAAATTGTGTAACTTTGATATTCCCTTACCTGTTAATATTTTCTTAGAACTCATCTCAATATGTACTAAAAACTGTAAGTTTTCTTTTAATGGTAAATTTTACCTTCAAAAGTTTGGTTTGGCTATGGGAAATTGCTTATCTCCTGTCCTCTCTAATCTATATATGTTTTTTTAAATTACTTTACTCCTCACCATTATCGATTTTCCACTTGTTTTGCCTCATTGAAGCCATCTCAAGGAGGGCCTCTATGCGGGCATCCAACCGAAAGACATCACGACTATCCTTCGAGGTACCTGTTGTCGCATTTTGTGCCGTGGAAACCGGCATCCGTCGGGAAAGAGAGAAGGATACGTACTGTGAGCCACTGTAAGCTCGCTATGCGCGCTAGCCGGACTTCGGTGGGCACCGACCGATGGGCCCTGTTATCCGCCCCCTTCCCTACAGGGGTTGGCCTTATTCACCGCTTCAACCGGAAGCAGTCAATTATGGGCCGCCTGTCTGCTTTCTTGGCATTTCCCTTAGAAAGCAAAGGTAGGACTGCCATCTCAAGGAGGGCCTCTATGCGGGCATCCAACCGAAAGACATCACGACTATCCTTCGAGGTACCTGTTGTCGCATTTTGTGCCGTGGAAACCGGCATCCGTCGGGAAAGAGAGAAGGATACGTACTGTGAGCCACTGTAAGCTCGCTATGCGCGCTAGCCGGACTTCGGTGGGCACCGACCGATGGGCCCTGTTATCCGCCCCCTTCCCTACAGGGGTTGGCCTTATTCACCGCTTCAACCGGAAGCAGTCAATTATGGGCCGCCTGTCTGCTTTCTTGGCATTTCCCTTAGAAAGCAAAGGTAGGACTGCCGCTGGAAAATGTGAGTGACTCCAGAGAAGGGGGTGAGGGGGGAATCTCCTGCACTTGTATGTCCTGAACATTGTTCTTTCCGTGAAGTTCAGCACCGAAGGATCTGATATGCTACTGCCTTGCTTTTCTACTGATCTTTTGCTCGTTTGTAATTTGAGTACAGATGCGAGTTTTATGCATTTGCAGTCGAGCGTCTATTGCGGAAGGTGGACTAAATCGACCACGCAGGTCTCCGTCTTGAGACCGATGCCTTTTGCTCGTCCCCTGTTGAGAGACTACTTGTCGATACTGTAGAGATGCCGCTTGCTCTACGTAGGGGTACATTATGCACCTGTACGCGCGAGCCCGGCGCCTCCTCCATTTGTCAACGGCTCTTGCTGCATTAACAGCAGATCCCACCGTGCCTATGCCTTCGAGAGACTCCAGTCATACCTTAAACCCCACCTGGGGTTCTGCCCAGGACGCCACTCTAGATGATACCACTTTTGACTATTTGTAACCACGCCTCTGCTCGCAAAGCTTTAACGGCACTGGAAGTATCACGTTCGGCCTATTTGGAATACACTTTGTGTCACGCTGAAACCGCGCCAGTGTATACGGATGTCTCCAAGTCCCAGGAGGAAAGGTCGGTTCCTCACGCCCTATCTCTTGTTTTAAGAGATATGAGATTCTGTCTTCTTTGACTTTTCATTCTGTATGGTGAGTTTTGGTGTATGTGAATAAATTCTTGTGTTCATTTAATCGTTTTATTTTTGTTTCGTTTCTGTGGTTTAAATTTATAACATAAACTTTTGTTTTTACACTTTTAATTCATATCCTTGTTTGGATCGAATGCCTTTCTCTTTTATTAATTCTGGCCTAGCCGCCTATCTTTATATCTCGAGTAAAGCTGCTTTGCTTTGATTTATGTCTCGTTTCTGGCAGGACACTAATAAATTTCTCTAGCCCGGTATCCCAACTGGTGATTAGGGAAGTTAACCTCCAATACTCTCCTACGCTCACCTAGATTCATCCCTCTGTCCCGGACAAAGCTACCATTTCCATAGGGAATATGGGTGTGTTTTCTTTGCCTACGCGGCTTGCTTTAATTCCATGATCATCTAGATCCCCTCATATTCTGTCGCTATTTTCGAGATCAGTCCATCTTCGGGCGGTCCGATTTGAAGCTTTTTATTTGTCATTAGGGACCTAATGTTTAAGGAACAATCCAAACCATGAGTATCTATAATGCATGACAGCCACCATCAAGTCGGATGGAAACAAAATTCCATGCAGAAACTAGCTACGCCTATGTGAGTTAACTTCGCTCAAATTGGAAGCAGTATTTCCACTCAACTTGGCCCTCGCCGAGGACCATTCTTACCTTCTGATGATGGTGTCACTACTCATTGCAATCCTCCCCTTTCCACATCCGCTTTGAGAGAGTTAATCCTTGATAGTGGCCATTGTAAGAGTTTGCAACCACAAATATTGCCTGGTAGGTTCTCAAACCCGGCTAATGTCCCCCAAACTGTTACTGTTATTCCTGATTCTCCACTCCCATGACACAGCCCTCTTTACCAATGGCTTATGTTAACCAAGAACTCCTCAGTATTGTTGTGGGGACACCGCTTGGTACTCCTCCTCTTTTTGCCTCCCAATCGGCTCTCCCTCATCGTTATTCACGAGCCTCTTCAGTCTATTCTCACTCATCACTTTCAATTTCGTAATATACATATTGTGCAGACCAGCTGGAAAAAAAATTCATCAAAGTTGATTCACAGAAGACCGAGCAATCCTAACGTTCCTTACCAAGCTATTAGCGTGGTTCAGGGTGTATGGGTGGGAACACATACATCGGCAGGATTGAAAATTGAAATTGAAAGAAGCAAGAAAGGGATATAAGTGCATCAAATAATAACATTTGGACAATCCAAACACGTTGTCAAGGTAGTGTGTACAAACACCAAAGTTTCAAGCAAAATAGCCATAAACGGACTTTTAGCTTTCGAAATGAAAATTCCTGCTGAAAATATAGAATAGAAAAGGAAAATATACAAACCTAAAAATGTGTTACAATTGTTATGTAGTAGAAGACCACACGACAAGGAATTGCAACATAACACAAAAAAAAGTGTTCTGAATGTTCGGGAGAGAATAGATGGCGAGAATGCGCCTCCACCACTTAAAAATGCCAAATTTCGAAGCATCATATCAAACCACAGCAATTAGTTACTCCAAAAGGAAAGAGATAATAGAAAGAAAGGAAATAGAGAAAACGCAAGCGAAACAAAAAGTACAAAATGCCACGTATGCAGGAGACGAAAGAAGCTAAAACAAATAATACCATGCTTCTAGGAGTATGATCGAATCAATTAATATGCATACTCGATTCTTAACTGGTCACAATAGGAAAACCAAGTACGTTCTCAAACATTAAATCAATTACTAGTGAAAAATGAAATTTAAGAAATGTGGTTTCCAGGGAATCCAGAATCATCAAATACACTAAGAATGGACATACTAAAAAACAAGGAAAATAATCTATAAATGGAACTTCAAAAGAAAGAAACAGACATCGAAAAGCAAACTAACAGGAAAACACGCCAGCCTCAAGTGAAACGAAGGAAGAGCCATCAAAAATTGAGCTAAACAAGAAAGAAGGAAGGGTGTGCGAAGCTAGAGATCTTAATATGAAGATCTACGCAAGCGTCGCCATGCTACTGACAAGGAAATTGGAACAGGCCGATATTGTCCAAGCACCTAACGAATAAAAGTGCAAATGGAAAAGTACAACAGCAATGCAAATGAGAAACGAATAGAGAAATTATTAATAGAAGGTAGAATTAGAGTATACCCAGACGATGTGATAACGCTCTCAAATTCAATTTACGAACAAGCTAAGAATGGAAAATTCAATCCTAAGGGTGCGTCAGCAAGGAAAGCTACGCGAAAAACTGGCAATAAAGGAAATTAAGATCCTACCAAACGACTTTTACTTAAATCAACTACGGAAAAATGAGGAGTGAAATATATAGATCACTACATATTGTACAAATAAATAAGTACGGATGGATTATTAAAGGAACAGCAATAAAAAATAACATCAGAAAGATCGATCCAGATATTGTACTAATTTTTAGAGCATTGAATAAGTAAAAAAATATATATATATATATATATATATATATATATATATATATATATATATATATATATATATATATAATTATACCGTCATAACAAACAACTCAACAACAGGAAAAAGAAATGACGAGGTGGCTATAGCAATAAAAAGAGACCTTAATTACACCGAAATACCAATTAAAGACAAAGCATATATAACCTTTAAAATAGAATTAGAAATAATTCCATTGATAATAGTGAAGGGATATCAATCGCCAAGGAGACTTTTTTTACCAGTACATAACAATAGTCATGGGTGATCTAAATGCAAGATGACAAGCAAGTGGATGCAGTACAACAAATAACGCTAGCAAAAACCTAGAAATTAGGTTAGAAAGAAACATTCTAAAAAGAGTAGGAGCAGATCACCGCACCTATATTACAGCAAACAGCGCTACGAAACCAGACATAGTACTACATCAGCAGTGTAATATGACACTAAATTTTCACATGAAATTGATACCAATTGCGAGTAGTGACCATGTAGCTACATTGCTCCATTTGAATTAAAATTCTATACAGGTATCGGTAATTATTAGGAAGCAATATCACAAAACAAAATGGAGGAAATATACAGATCTAAATGTATATATCAGAAAGGACAGCGCAGACGCTTCACTCGAAGATATCGCCGAGGAGATGAAGGAATTAACGGATGCCGTAGTGGCCGTAGACTCGAGAAACATCCCTAAGACAAGTTACCGGATACAACAACAACCCGAGTGGACCACCGAGATGAAAAACAACAACAAAAAGATAAGAAAGGATTTCAGATCAATATGGTTAGGAGAGGCTAGCTAGATGATACACATAATAAGTGAACAGCAAGAAAAAAAACCTGAGGTTAAGCAAAGAGATGAAAATAGAATGCCAAAGGAAAACTGGAGAGCATTAAACAGAGAAGGAGTGTTCAAACAAAGAACGAAAATAAAAATAAACGATGAAAACGGTAATTTAGTCCAAAAAGATCAGAAAATAGAACAAAAATTCAGACATCACTGGAAGTCAAGTTTTCTCAATTTCACCTAAAAAAAATTAGGACTTCTGTGCAGAAACGGAAGAAAGGATGCATGAGTTCCTACATAATAAGATTAATAGGTTTACTCTTGCCGATTCATTTGATCCAAACACGGAAGAATAAGTAGAACCGGGAGCAATAACAACGGAAGAAAAAATAATGAACGCATTTCACTTATTCAAAATGAAGGCGCTGGGGACATCAGGGCTCACAAAGCACAACTTCACCAACGCCCCGAACAACACCACTAAGGCGCTGAAAAACATCTTTAATGCAAATTCAAATACCGGATACTTCCTTAACTCACTAAAAACAGCAAGAATATTGCGCTTTCTAAAACCAGTTAAACATCCAAGTCTCTTAAATAGATACAGACCTATATCGCTGTTAGATTTTACCGGTAAAGTATTTAAAAAAATAATTACAAGAATATTAGCGTAACACATAGAATAAAATATTTATAATAATTCCCAGTTTAGATTCCGCAAGAATAGGGACACCACCATGACCCTCAAATAATGACAGATAAAATAGCACAATCGAAAGAGAACAGAAAATATATCGACTCAGTGCTAAGAGAAGTAGAGAAAGACTTTGATAAACTCTTTGATATGATTTCGAAAATAAGAACAACGGAAATAAAAAGAGTACACAATAAAGCCCTAAGATTAATAACACTGTCTAACAAAATTTAACTTTTTGTCGCCTACAAAGATTAGAATAACATTTTTTAATGTAGTTTTATGTATAGATTTAAAAAATGGAAGTCATTTTTATCGAAATGACTCCAGTTTTTGTAAGTTGCCAATTACTATTTTTGTCGAATTTTGAAGATTTTAACGAATTTCATTCTTTTATTTCTTATCTCCAGGTTATTTAACCTAATGAAGTTAAAATAAAAGCAAAGTTTTAATTAAAATGCAAAGAGGACAGTGTAAAAATAGCCCAGATAAATTCTGCCACATACGAGGGGCGGTCAATAAGTTTTGCGAATCGGTAGGGCAAAACAGAGGAAGGGGGATGGCTGTTTGTGGGGGTGTTAGGACAAGTAATGACAAGTCAGGACCTGCAGCCGCACGCTCCTGCCTCGTCTATTTAAGAAGCAGTAACTGATCGCAGATCGTCAGTCACAATTTTTCAACAATGGAGAAGGTTGAGCACCGCGCAGTGATCAAATTTTTGATCAAGGAAGGCAAGAATGCAAAAGATGACCCCCGTTCAGGACGCCCGTCAGACGTGACCAACGGGGACAATCATCAAAAATCGACGGGTGAAGGTTGAAGAAATCGAGCGAGAACTTGGAATATCACATGGAAGTGTTATGAACATCATCCATGACAATTTGGCCATGATCAAGGTCTCTGCCCGTTGGGTCTCTAGAAACCTCACGCCCCATGATCGACTTCGACGTCGTCAAAGTTCGGAGGAGCTGCTGCTCATGTATGTACAACCAAGACCCAGCGGGATTCGAGTCACGCATAGTGACAAGTGATGACACGTGGGTCATCACTGGGATCCCGAGACCAAGCTCGAAAGCATGGCCTGGAAGCATTTGGGCTCTCCAACCCCCATCAAGTTCTGGCCCCAACCCTCAGCCGGGAAGATCATGGCCACCATCTTCTGGGATTCTGAGGGAGTGTTAATGGTGGACTATGCGCCGCGTGGAAGGGCCGTCACAGGCCAATATTACGCCGAGGAACCGGCTGGGTTGAAGAATTGCATCCGTCAAAAGCGGCGCGGCAAGTTGACACGCAGTGTCCTGCTCCTCCACGACAATACCCCCTGTCCACAAGGCCAGAGTTGCACAAGCTGTCCTGCGCGAGTGCGGATTCGAGGAGCTCAACCATCCCCCCTACAGTCCAGATCTGGCCCCTAGCGACTACTTTTTATTCCGCCAGCTCAAGGCTGCACTGCGTGGACGCCGGTTTGGGGACGATGAAGATGTCCAGCTCGCCGTCCAGGAGTGAATTGAACAGCAGTCGGGAGATTTCTGGTTGTCTGGAATTCGAAGCCTCATGGACAAGTGGCGCAAGTGCATTGAAGTCGAGGGTATTATATTGAAAAATAATAAAACACTTTTCCTCATATCTCGTTTCCTTATATCCGAATTGCAAAACTTATTTTATTAACCGCCCCTCGTATGTGGTTCAGTAACATTTAAAAATTTAAAGAGAAATTTCTCCTCTAGTGAAAAAACTATATAATTTGTATTTCGGATGTAAAATTGGCGACCAAGATAAACCATGGGCACTACATATTTGTTGCACGACATGCTTTAAATCTTTATCAAAATGGTCTAAAGGAAAAATAAAAAGCCTTCAATTTGGTGTTCCAATGGTATGGCGAGAGCCCCAAGATCATGCCACTGACTGCTATTTCTGTTTGGTAGACATACAAAGTAAGTAATTGTTTATTGCCCAATATAACTATATTTTTAAGTAGTGTACTGTAATATTATTTTTATAAAATATAAAATTAATTAAGTTTAGAACCACTTTATTGTAATCACACATATATACATAACTGTAAATTAAATTTTATGCATATAGTTTCCATACTTTTAGGTAAAACAACGAAGTGCGCCTTAGCTGTGCTATATCCCAACCTTAGATCTGCTATTCGGCCTATAGCTCACTCAAAAGACATTTCAGTACCTGAACCACCCGCAGAAATTGTTTTGTCTAATTGTTTTGTCATGTGAACCAGAGACTAAAATTTATTTTCCTGAAACTGTTGATACTACTTCAAAACCTTTCTCACAACTTGATCTAGATGATCTTGTAAGAGATCTAAACTTAACAAAGCAAGAGAGTGAATTACTAGGTTTCGCATTCGATCAAACAATTTACAAGACAAATTTTCATTTGACAACAATTTATGCTACTGTAATAATATTCCACGTCTCTTTGAAGAATTAGATATACATTATGAACCCAGTTAATGGAGACTTTTCATGACGATTCTTTATATAGTAGTGAAGCCGTGCTTCTGCATAATGGAAATAAACTACCATCTACACCAGTAGCCCACTCTGTTGTTTTGAAAGAAACTTATGAGAATATAGGTTTCATTTTAAATAGCATTAAATACAGTGAACATAAATGGTTGATTTGTGCTGACCTTAATGTAGTAGCCATTTTAAATGGTTTGCAGTCAAGCTACACAAAATTCATGTGTTTTTTGGGCCAGTGGGACAGTAGAGCTCAGGGAGAACATTACATACGCTCAGAATGGCTTTTAAGAGAAGAGACAAAAGTAGGTTGTCATAATGTCATACGTAAACCATTGGTGCCTAAGGAAAACATAATTTTGCCACCACTTCACATAAAATTAGGTTTAATGAAACAATTTGTGAAAGCCTTAAAGCATGACCAGTCATCCTTCTTATATTTATAAACAAACTTTCCTATGATTAGGGATGCTAAAATTAAAGAAGGAATCTTCGTTGGGCCTCAGATTCGACAACTTATGGTAGATAGTGAGTTTGAGGTAGAATTAAACAAGCCAGAACTTGAGGCCTGGCATAGTTTCAAAGGTGCATTTAATGGTCTCCTTGGAAGGCAAAAATCAGAAAATTACCACATTCTTGTTCAGAATTTGATTAGGTCTTATGTATAATGAGTAGGGATTTAGTATGTCACTAAAGGTGCATTTTTTGCATTCCCATCTCTCTTTCTTTCCAGAGAATCCAGCAGACGTCAGCGATGAGCATGGTGAAAGATTCCACCAAGATATTGCCAGTATATAAAATCGTTATAAAGGAAAATGGAGTCCGGCAATGCTTGCTGATTTCTGCTGGACCCTTCACAGAGACAGAAAAGATGTACATAAAAGGAAGCCTAAATATTCTAAAAATAAAGGGTGTTCCAATAAATTGGACCGATTTTAAATGTAAGTTAAGTTTAAGCGTCTAATGATTCTTTTCTTTTTCTTTCAGATTTAAGAACATCAGTCTTTGGCAATTTCAACTATGGAAAAATTAACAATCGAACAACGTGTTAAAGTAATCGAAGCCTATTGCGAAAATGGACGTTCAAACAGAAACGCATTTCGGGCACTTCGCGATTTTTTTTGGTCAATATAATCGACCAACCGAGAGTGCAAATGAGAAAGTTGTTCGTAAATTCAAACAAACGGGGTCGGTGGCAGATATGAAAACGCCATTGCGTGCTCGTTTACGTCGTTCAACTAAAAACATTGCTGCAGTGCGCGAGAATGTGGCCGAAGATCCAGACACCTCTATTCGTCATCGCGCGCAGGAATTGAACCTCTCCACAACAACGTTACATCGAATTTTGCAAAAGATTTGTCTCTACACGCTTACAAAATTCAATTGACACAAGAACTGAAGACTGCCGACCATTTGATGCGCCGTACATTCGTCAATTGGGTGCGCGAGCAAAGACAAGCCGATGATGATTTTTCGCAAAAAATCATCTTTACTGATGAAGCCCATTTTCATCTTGGTGGATTCGTTAATAAGCAGAATGTCGCATTTGGGCTGATGAAGATCCCAGGAAGATTGTTGAAAAGCCACTGCATCCACAAAAGGTCGCTGTTTGGTGTGCATTTTTTGCTAGCGGAATCATTGGGCCGTATTTCTTCGAAAATGATGCCGGGAATTCTGTTACGGTGAGAGGCGAGCGATACCGTGCCATGATAACCAACTTTTTATGAAACCACGAAGAACAGCACAAAAACAAATGGAATAATGTAAAAACCTATTGAAACAAAATGGAAACAAAGAAAACGACAAAAAATAGCGAACAGGAATCAAAATTTTGTTAACGAAAAAAGAAAACCAATTATGACAACCGAATTATGAATACTGAATTATGAAAACCAAACATGAAATATGAATATTGAAAAATAACGAACAGAGAATATTCACGATTAAGAAAACAGAATTATGACAACCGAAACTGAAACCAAAAATGCTAAATAAATAACTGAAGAGTGAGACAGTAAATACAGCCACAAAATACAAAGCTCAAAACACGTGAACACAAAGGCATGAATACCATAACACATACACGATTAAACACACGATACAAATATGTGCAAGAGGATAGTCCAATCTCTCGAACACTTAGTAGATAGAGAAACTTAGGGACTCTGAGCGTGAAAAAAGGAAGAATGAATGAAGTGAAAATGAAGTACGGTGATTCGGATCCCACATTAATCAGTAGGTCCCCCGTTTCCTTTGGGCATGGGTAATATTTCTTTTTCACAAGTGACTCCCGAAGTGGCTCATCCTGGCTCCTCTCAAAACTTTACCTCTATTATTTTCATTTTTCTTTCTCCTACTAGGACCTTCTACGAAACCTTGCCTTGGACTTCCCTACCAAGCACTATTCTCTCGGTTCACTTGAGCTGAGGGTTTGGGAAGTTTCTCCAGTAGGAATTCGACCGCAGGCCCCCTCCTCTTCAACCAAGATCGTTGGTATAGGACAGAAAGGAAGGTGATCTGTGAACCGTACCCCTCCCCCCCTAAAAAAAATTGCCTGTCCCCCCCTCCCACGTTGTACTGCCTGGCAATGATGGCCTATAAGGTGCCACCTTTTTTTTTCTTCTCTTGTTGTCCCCCTCGTAAATGATTCGAATCTAATCTTAGCACTATTCCCAGGTGGTCGATGAACTTTTTTTTACTTCCGCCTTGTCTTTCAGATATGGCTCCACTTTTAACCTTCGCTAAGTCTTACGTCCTCTTTTTCTTAATCCAATCCATTTGATTTAAATTGTCTCGCTGAGCAGGACGAGCTAACGTCATCCAGTGGTCAGTCTTTTAGCACTAAGCAAATCCTCTCGGTGTCTCTCCGTTGCAGCCAAAGGGTTTAGAAAATATTTGCCTGCTCACTAAACCCTGCATTTCCACAGGAAATATAATGAAAGTTGACTGATGAAGGTCTTCTGAAGGTCATAATTTTGCTGCTACTCGTGGAACAACCAGCGAATCATTCGGTTTGTTGCCTCGAGACCGTGTCCTTCGAAGGCCGCCGTTTCCCGTTTCGTCATCAGTTGTCTCGTGGCCATCGGACTTTTGTGTGTGTTGTTGTGATAATATCTACCAAAGGTAAATATTATCTTACTAAAGAAATTTATAGTTAAGTCTCATTTTATCACGAATAGTAAGATGATAATAAACTAATGAGGTGCCGATGATGTTGAAATTAATGGCAATGCAAGTGATGGAAAAATATTTGTTTAATATTCATTTTAAAGAGTGACAAAGGTAAAGAATGCACCCACACATACACGGTTGCCGGGTAATACAAACCAGTTTATTTTCGAAATCGCTTCTTCATATTTATGAAATAAAAGGAAATATGTGTAATCCAGCGAGGAAAAAATAAAACTAAATTTCACTCACCCTCTCCTTCATCTATTCACCTTCCTTATTCTTTATAGAGCAAATACTCTCGCTAGTTACGTTAAATGTTTCATTTATTAATAATTATAATATCTCCATGAGGTCTTGCCTTAATCTAGTTTAATTGAACCGAGTTTGTGAGATGAAATTGCATATATAGCCACAGAACTACCTGCGTCCCTTGAAGCCAGGAGGGCACGCAGCCATACAGAGAGGCAACCTCGAATTCCCGGTGGATTTCAAGGGAACCAACGTATTTACTGAGAACCGCCTATAGGTATGACACGAAAAATTCATGTTTGCACACATAGTCATGTGATGCCAGATGATGCAATTCTTAGCAATTTTACAAAACAAAAGGCTTATTTATTCTAATATTCCTCAAACCGATTAAGAATATTCCAAATATTATTTTGGCAATGCTTGATTCACAGAATCCTATAAACTCGCCCAATCATCTGACACTCCTGTCTTAATTTACATCATTGCTTAATAAAACATTACTACGTCACTTATTTTTGTTAACACGAGGATGAGAGTAAACTGTGCACATATCAAAAGGGTGGGGACGCTGTCTCTAATGTTTTAACTCTTGGGTTAGACATCTGACTATACAATGATAGTAAATTATTTGAAGCTATCGGTGTACCATCTATAATCCAATTCGCGGACAACGTGTTGAAGACGTTCTAGGCCTATTTTAAGTTAACTATGTAGTTCAGGAAGAGGATCTAGAAGGACAAGAGATATTAAAGAGCGATATAGTAGCACCTATTGCTAAGATGAAAAGTAATAGAACTGCATGTGAAAATGGAGTGGTAATAAAAATGGTGAAAGCAAAGAGAGATTTGGCTCTGGACAAAATCACAGAACTAGCTAATAGTATATATGAAAGTGGATATATACTGGAGGCCATGAGAGAGTCTATCTCTATAACCATCCCATAAGAGCCAAGAACTGCAGAATGTGGAAAGCACAGAACAATAAGCAAAATGAGCCAGATGGGAAAGATAATTTGGGGAGTACTAAGAAACAAACTATAGACAAAGGTAGAAGAAAATGTAGCACAAGAAGAGTTTGGATTTCGGGTAGGAAAGGGTACATACAAGTAATACCATTTTCTGCCTAAGAACCATTCTTGAGAGAGTGATAGAAATGCCGAAAGATGTATATTTGTGTTATGTCGATTTTCCAAAGGCTTTTGACACAGTAAAACATAGAGACTTGGTAAAAACACTTAAAGAAATTGGAATAGATGGTAAGGATATTAGGTTAATTGCAAATTTGTATTGGAACCAGAGAGCAGCCATGATAATAGAAGAAAGAAAGTCAAAATGGATAGACATAGGAAGAGGAGTGAGGCTGGGGTGTGTACTTTCCCCAGACCTCTTCTCGTTGTATAGACAAAATTGCTTGGAGAATCTGGAAGACCTGGAAGGACTAAATATTGGAGGACGAAATGTGAACAACATTCGTTACACTGATGATACGTTTTTTTTAGCAGACTCAGAAGAGAAGTTGCAAAGACTTGTGGATGAACTGAAAGACGCTGGGAAAGATAAGGGTTTGAAAATAACTATTAAGAAAACGGAGATCTTGGGTGTGACAAAACGAAGAAAGAGGTTAAGAGTAAGAGTATATATTGGAGTGAGACAAACCAAACAAGTCAGGGAATTCAATTACCTAGGAAGTACTGTGTCAGAAGAGGCAGACTGTGTGAAAGAAATAAGGAGAATAATAATAATGGCAAAAAGTGCTTATATGAAAATGATAAACTTATTAACGAATCTGAGCTTGGGAATAACATTTAAAATTAGGTTGTAAAAGTGTTATGTTTGGTCCGTTTTAACATACGGATGTGAGTCATGGACGATTAAAAAGAATATGGAAAAGAAATTAGAAGCAACAGACATGTGGTTTGTGAGAAGGATGCAAATAAACCCATGGACAGCAAGAACAACGAATGAGGGAATATAAGGATGTGCACGACTGGAGAGGAGCTTAATGAGACATATCTGGAGAAGGCAGCTGCAGTTCTTGGGACACATCCTGAGAGCAAGAGGAATAGAAAGAGATTTCCTGCTAAGAAGAATTGAAGGAAGAAGATCCAGAGGATGATTAAGGAAAAAGTTCATGGAGACCCTAATGGAAAACATGATCAGAAGATGGACTGTGGCAGATCTACTCAGGAAGGGAGAAGATAGAGAAGAATGGCGCTCCATGGTAACTAACGTCACCTGACAGGCACCTCGGTAAGGTATGGTATGTAGTTCAGTGTGGTTTTGCGCCATCGCGGAAGACCTGATACGTCATCGCTAGATAAATTTCACTCAAGTTTGAAAAAGAATTGTATGCATTGATTGCTTTGTTGAAGTTTCGAAAAAGTATATTAAGATTTAATTAAGTGTTGTTTACTATCGCTTTAGATCCACAAATTTACGCTTTTAATAGAGGAAAGGGGAATAAAGTAGATAACGATGCCATTAGCACTTAACCAAGAAAGAAGATGGTAGACACAAGAATGAATAACAGAGGAGGATAGAATAGGAAGACAGAAATGGTGATAAAGCTTGAGGATGAGAACCAAAGCGATTGCAAAATCAATCCGAAATACCTTAATTGAGAGAAGATATAAAAAACAACAGGAACGAGTTTGGACAAAGTATACAAGTACTCAAATGCAGAGACAAGTTCGTAGAAAGAGTACAATTGGTAAAAGCACGGAAAAGTTCATGTGAAAAGTACAAAAGCACAAAAGCACGGAGAAGTTGTCCAAAAAAAAGTGTTAAAAAGCATGAGCAAGTTCGTACAGTAAGTTCAAGTCTTCATACTCAGATGCAAGTTCGTTTGCAGAGTACAAGTACTACACCGCAGGAACAAGTTCGTTCATAAAGTACAAGTAATAAAAACAAGGAGCAAGTTCGTACTAAGAGTACAAGTACCCCCAAACAGAAACAAGTTCGTCCAAAGATTACAAGTGCTCAAAAGCATGGTCAAGACGTAATAAAGAGCACAAATACTCAAAATTAGGAACAAGTCCGTGCACAGGGTACAGATACTCAAAAGAAGGTAAAATTTCATTTAAAGAGTACTAGTACTACAATGCAGGACTAAGTTCGTCCATAGCATATAAAAGTTCGTTCAATGCGTACAAGAACTAAAAAGCATGATCAAGCTCGTACATAGTGTACACGTACTCAAAAACATGGAAAAGTCGAATAGAGTACAAGGGATCGAGGGTATGGAAAAGCTCGTACAAAAAGTACTAAAAGCCGGATGAAGTTCGTGTTGAGAGGTGTGATGCTGGACCATTCCTTAGTGATGACTGCCTTCAGTTGGTCATTGGAGGCTTGCTGACGACGTTTTACGGCCTCTTTCAGGCCCTGCAAGAGGTTTTCCAGTGGATTTATATCTGGAGACTGAGGTGTTCTGGAACCAATGTGTGGTGGAAACAGACAGGGTTTTGTCCTTTTGGAAAATCACATTGGTTGCATTTCTAGAGAGGTCTCGGACTGAGGGCAGTAAGTAATCTCTCAGGACAGATTGGTACTTCTCTGAATTCATGGTGCCATCACAAAAGGTGAGCCAACCGACCTCTGAAATTGGCATGCAGAGCAGCCACAGTGCAGTCTCGATTCCAGTGCCCTCCTGGCCCCTTGCCGACTATAACATTGCCTAGGGTTAATAACACCTGAAACGTGGACTCGTCAAAGCATAAGACACGTCCCCACTTAAGAATGGTCCAGTTACGATGAGCACGTGCCCAAGCCAGTCGACGTGACTTCTGCTGAAGGTAGATCAGTGGCTTCTGGCGGGCTTTACATGACTTCATGCCGTGTGCAAACAGTCGGAGATCGATTGTTCTGTCAGCTGCTTTAACCTGGCTGCCCCCTGTCCATTCATGTTGCAGCTGGACTGCAATATTTTACGATCCCGAAGGCTCATTTGACATAGAAACCTGTCTTCATGTTGCGTCCTGACCATGGGTTGGCCAGAACGAGAGTGGTCTTGGACATTCCCACTTTCTCAGATTTTTTGCAATAATTCTGCAATATCAGAATGTAATCCGCTAACCATATGGGTGATTTGTCGACAGTTGAGAGCCTCTTCGTGCAGCGTGCGCATCATACTTTGCATCTACGGTATAGTTACGTGTTTTCGCCATTATCATATCATTAGAAAATCCTATTGACAAGAAATATCAAATTAATCAACAAATATGATGTTATATGATGACATTTGACTGGTACCAGGATGTTTGGAGAACTCAAAGGCATACTCTAATCCATCTGTGAGAATCGTTTCTACCGCTGGCTAACAGCTCTTGTGGTGAAAAGGGAAGCAGAGTGCGTAAGCCTTTCCCTGCCAGTACATAGCCTCTCCATCACCAAGACTCTTGCTGTGCATCCTCGTGGCCACACACGGTAGCTGGGTGTCTCGTAGCTCCAGACTAAATTAGCAGGGGATCTCGGAGCAGCAGTGGGCCCCAGAGTTACGTCGTGCAGGCCCCCCGTTGTGTGAACACGCCCGAGCGCCTACCAGTCACTATACCTCATCCCACTGCACTTCCTTGTGGGTTTTGCCTTTTTAGGCAAAGCCTAGATAAAGGATACCTCGATTACAAACCAGGATCGGGAGTGCCTCTAGGCGAGCACCAACAGACCGGTGTCTCGGCAGCTCCCTGCAGCCGAGGGTGAAGCCTGGTTCTCTCGATCCTTTACTGCCACCAGGGTCTTTCTCCCCTCGGTCAAGATACGGGTCCGAAGACTGCCTACATTCCTACCCGTTTAAACCTAGTGCAGGTTCGATCCCCTCAATAAACTGACCCTATCCAAGTACCGCGGCGATGGCTGTCTAGTGGTGGAGGTTCATATATGAGGGCATCTGTCATCATCGACCTCAATGGACTTCCTAAAGATACCAAGATTTTATACATTTCAATAGTATCACCATTTTAGATATTTCAAAAAAGTGTTATAAGGAACTTGTATTTATATTTTTCTTTCCAGATGTATTGGTCACATACATGTAAACCTACATCAACATATTCATGGACATACCCAAGGAATAAGAAAGATTCTACTAACCCGAAAACTTTTGGCCGGGCTACACACCTGCGCCAGGCAGTATTCATACCTTTACCTAATGCCAACACCTTTTGCCATAGTTCACGAAATGTTTATTGAAGGGTAACACTACAAAAACTTGCAATCAAAAGGTATTTATAACCTATGCAATATTATAACGATATTCAATAGTAAAACCATTTTGCTTAATTATACTCCTCGATTATTATATTTTTTAACTAGGTTTAAACAAACTTCGGTTGAAATATTATCCTACTCGTCTCTGCAAATGTCCGATTCATCGATATTTTGGGGGTATCTTGCATTGACGCGGACCTTCAGTTCATGTTTTTAAATTTTCAATCGGGTTGAGGCCTGATGACTCTGATTGCCATTCCAAAGTTTTGTGTGGTTGGGGTCTTTGTCTTGCTGAACGACCCATCTTCTTCCTAGGCTAATCTTGCGAGCATCACTTTTCCGCTGATTCGATTAAGTGTACAATATCTTTTGCATATAAAATACTCCATAACAAAATAGATCCACGTGCATGTTTTACTCTAGGAACAGTATTTTTTGGAAGATTAATTTTACCACTTTATCACCAAACATACCTGACATCATTTGTGCCGAAAAAACTCACTCTTCTTTTCAACTGAACTGAGCGAATAGCTCCAAAATTTCAAATCTTTCCTCAAATGATCGTTGGCGTTCTTCCGACGAGCTTTTTTTGAAGGTTTTGCAATAAAGGTGCTTTCCTTGGACGACGTTCATGCATTTACCCTATATTCCACATATTGGACTTTGTTTTCACACTAACATCGACCCCTTACCCTCCTAACTAATCATTTATCTTCCTTCTAGTCATACTTGGGTTATTTTTAAAAGATTTAAGTATCATCCGAATCGCGTAGAGCGGAATTTTCCGATGACGATCCGAATTAGTTGCTTCCAATTCCTTAAACTTTCTTATTGCTGACCGCTAAAGAAAGCGAGACATTTTGTTCTTCAGAGATCTTTTAACTCACTCCCTTTCGCCATGATGATTGCTTTTAGAATAAAGCTAGAATTTGCGTTGTTACGACAATTTATACCATTCTGGACTAATTAAAATTATAATTAAGTCACAGAAATTACTCGTGTGATTTCGAAACTGCCATAATTTAAACCATATAAATTCAAAATATGGGAGTGAAAAGATATCGTCTGAATCATTTTTTATTGAGAATTTTCGTAAAAAGTTGTATTACTCATTTATTTGTCTATCAAACTTGTTGAAATTTTGTGGCTGTCTATTAAGACATTCGTCTCAATCTCAATGCCTCCAAATTTCGTTATCCTCAGACAAAAGGTTCATGAACTATGGCGAAAAACTTTGGCATTAAAGTAGAATAGAGACGAAGGCTCTCTCCACCCACCAAATTGGGCATGTAAAATTGAAAGGATGCCTAGTTGAATTAAAATAAACAATACAACTAGGGATTTTGAGAGTAAACGAATAATTTTGAACCTGCTACTGAATTCGCATTTTGGAAAATTATGTTTGTGATAACTTTATCTAACGATTTTTTAAAGGTTTCTACGTTATTAGTCAAATCTAAAGTACTCTCCAAACATAGAAAACAACAAAATCTACACTTTCTTGACAATACTCCTTCAATTCCATGAAAATTGCACAGAATATTCTTTAAAATTTGATCTGACAATTTCAAAGTTTCATTTCCTACAACAGAGGATGAAAATTTATGAAGAAAGTAATGTGAATTTTGAAGAGATGAGTCCAAAACTAGACAACGATAAGTGTGAATTCAGCCATAACTAGAAAACAGCATGATTATATCATAGACAAATGAATAAAATATCAATATAAAACGTATATAGGCCTTTGTTCTGAATGAGATGTGCCCAACTACGGTCAGAGGACCACCAATTTGTCGCAGGCAGTGATTTCATTCAATTCTTCTTCCAATCTTTGCCAGAGATCTTCAACATTCGTAGGATCTCGAGCCATACCTTCTCACCGAGAATCTTCCATAGCTTTTCTCTCCGTTGTAAATCAGGGCTTTCCACAGGCCAGTTCATTACGTCGATATTTTCAGCATCCAAGAACTGATTCCACTGTCTTTATTGTGTTGCAGAGAGCCTTTTTTTCCATGAAAACGGGTTTACGTGGTCACGATGTTCGGAAAGAGGAGATCACCAAGTTCCTGAGCAGATTCTTGTATACCGCTGTGTTTACTTTGCCACGTAAACAGACGAGGGGACGGAAACCAGCGCTTGAAAATATGCCTCACACCATAACACTGACCCCTCCTATATTTAACCCATTTTTCGTGCATGTTGGATTCAATCTGTCTCATGTACAACGCCACACACACTACTTTCCATCCTATCCAACAAATTAAATTTGCTTTCGTCGCTGAAAAAACACTTTCCTACTTTTCAGTACTCCACGCGATATGCTCAGTAGTAAAAGCCGACCTAGACGCTTTATTCTTTTTATTTACGAGTCATTTCTTAGCTGGGCAAGGTTTGTGAGTCTCACCTCTCTTAACGAAGTGAGACAGTATAGCGAGACGGATTCAGGGTCGTCATGTTCTTGGTAACGATGTGAGAATACCGGTTTCTGTCTCAAATCTGACCTTTATTAACCTCCGTTGTATCGTGCACCCTTCCATTTTAGAGCCTTCTTTCGAGGGTGACCCGTTTTCTTCATTGATTCGCAGTACTCGGCATCCTCAAGGAGCTTTATTATGTGTGAAATCACAATGTTGCCCGATTGCATTGCCTCAAAATGTTACTGGACAGCTTGCAATATGAAATATTTGTCGCTCTAAACTCGTCTCGCCATCCTGATAAATGAGTAATATCATCAGTAACAGTAAAATAGATGTGAGGTTGTAATGTGCATACATACCATACGATTATTTACGTGTAAACTGAAAGGTATAAATTATAGTTGACTAATTTTGGCCGCCTCCTTTCCTCAAATGCATATTACTTTTCTCCTGTTTTTTCATTCGATGTTCCATGAAATGAAACTTTCCACGACAAAAATTAAAAAAATTATTTTGGGAAATTTTCCTCTGCTGTTTTTCTTGTTTAAATCGGTCCATTTTATACGGAAAGACCACAAATTGTGTCACATCATCTGTGAATTGCATAAGGTGCACCCATTGTTTCTGGATGGAGGAATATCAGCAGTATTCGGCAAAAAAAGACGTTTTACAGAATCGAAATCCCTCCCGCATTCAATTTTAAGAAGACCCTTGTTTTACCGTTTTCTGAGGCATTTTCCTTTCTTCCCCGTTTATTTAAGTATGAGTATATAGGGATGCTCACTACTTTATGGCAAGTAGGTAAATTTAACTATCACATTGTTTATGGGGAAATGAGGAAACACAGTTTATGGGAGAGGAAGGACATCACCAGTTTTGGAGAGGTCCCTCAAGTTCCGCGATGAGGTGATAGGTGGCGTTAATCTCGTATCTGACTCCAAAGATACTCAAATAATATTCCAGCTTGGCTGGGCTTAGCGAAGGCTTGTGATCGAGAAAGGACTGAGAGGAATCACGTAAAAAAATAAATGTTTAATTTCACAAACAAAACAAGTAAAGCAAAAGGGAGGCTCGCGTTTACACGATTACGGTCAGGGAATATTTCACTACCGTTCAGGAAAGCGAGTGTTACGAGAACAAGACTTAGGCGGGTACAACGGGAGCTTCGCTACGCTAAACGAACCGTAATTAGTTCTTTATTATTGATCGTCTATCTGACTTAACTGTCTACCCAAGTGTGAATGAATCTCCTTCTCTTGAATTATCCATTTTTCTTCTACAAATAGTATAGGAGGCGTAGCCTCTGGCATCTCAATGTTTTAGCTCCACCCACTGGGCGTGATATTCCTTATCCCATGGTCTCCGAAGGTCAGCGATTGATGGCGCCTGGAAATTTATACTTTCTCGATATAATTTTATAATTCCTGAGACGCAGAGAGTTATCTCGGCTCAAGTCATTTTCAGACGAGAAATGTTCGTTTTTATTACACTGTCGCCAAATTTTACTGCTATCTGAATTCTCGGGTTCCCGCTTACTTCCTTGACCGGCCTATAAATAAATACATATGTATATCCGCCAGGGCATTTATTACAATTCTTCTTATTCCTGCGAGGCATTGTGGTGTTACAATTTTAGTGCCAGTTCCATGCTCTTCACAATCACAAGTCTACTATGCACAAAATGTTGGTTCAAAATAATAGCAAGAATATATGAGAGGTTTATTCTCTCGATTGTGCAATTTGCCCTAATTAATAATTTAGATAAATTGTAAAATCATTAAATGTTCTTTTGACTCAACACAAATTTAATATTAGAAGAGGTGAAAGCAATAGTGCTTTCTTTGTTCCCTTTTCTGAAAACAGTCATCCTATCAATTGGAATTCGGCTAAATTTATTTAAAACTCATATGACTATGTTAAAAGGAATATTGTTGAATGCTCGTTCATTAATTCCTCGCCTAAGTTCACTCTATCCCCCGGTCTCTTTAAATTGCCCCTGTCATTAAAAAGCTTATTTTAAAGAAATTGTCGATTTTAAAAATCTTAGCTCTTTGTTTTATTTAATTTTGTATATATATTTTTTGTTTATTGAACAATATATTTATAATTGCAGATGTATGTATTCATAGTTATGTGATTTATATTTCTACATTTCACACACATTCTCTCACACGTGGATATTTTGGAAGAGATCTTATCTATGTTTTACCTTCGGTAACACTTTTCTGATAATTTATTTCTATTTTTTACGTCTACTCTGCTTTGTATCCTTTCGTTGTACATAGGGGGAGCGTCGCTTAGTTTTCTCCTATAGATATACCATTCTTGTAAAGTAATTCTTTATCTATTCCTTGAAATGGGTTACATTGGCCCCTTGTATGGTGGGAAAGAATTTTGACTGCTGAAGCCACAAAAGATCTCTTCCAAACGTAGACATTATTATCTGAGCTGGGGTCAACTGTTTCTAAAGAGTAGCTAACGGGGCCACGTTCCTTTCTGATGTTGTTCTAAAGTACCCCCACGTTCATCGCCATTGCATCAACCAAATTACGAAATGGGGTGTCCTGCAATAGATGCCTTAATTTGGTGGCTGAGGAACAGCAGCAAGTTTAGCCTCCTGAAAGGCACTAGCAGCACTTTGCTCCAATTCAATGGGGAAATCCTGCGTTTGTACTTATCCTTCATGAGGCCATTTAGCAGGGCTAAAATGGAGGCCACATTTTTTACATGATTCCTGTAAAAAATTGAATTGCCTATGCCTGAAACTCTGTCAGGCAGAGACGAGATGCCGTGGCTGTTTAGGAGGTATCCTTGAACTTAGTGTAGGTTTACTCCTAATTGGCATTTGCGTGGTGCCAACTTTAAACCATAGGACAGTAAGCAGTCGAATAGTAGCTTTAGGTGTACGGAATGATGTATTTCAAGGGCTGAAGAGAAGACCAATATATTAAATATGGAAGCGAAAACGAATAGAAGATCCCCTAGGATTTCGTTAAGAAACCACACAAACGCTTGCGAAGAAGACCTACAACCAAGTGGCATGTACAGAAATCCCCCAAATGGCGGGGTTACAAAGACGTATTCCGCCTTCTTCCTGTTTTTTCCCACCCAGGGCGGGACTTTCGTGGCCAAGCTGTCCCTGTAATCTGCCACGGTGAGTCGTTAACCACCCCGAACCACACCGGCGGCATCTTCTCGCCATTCGAAGCCACGACCCTGAACATCATCAAGGAGGCCGGGTGCTTGGTCTTGGACACGTAGTGGACCTCGTAGGCGTCCTGCTTGAAGATTATTACACAATCGTTCTGCTTTTTGGTCACCGGATCAACCCTGTAGTTTTTTTGTTCATCAGAAAAAAATATTATTCTATTGCAATGATTCTTCAAGTCATTGAAAGGCGACGACAGCACTCCTGACACTGTTCTCGCATACGTTCAGTGAGCAGAGGCCATTTCACGCATCTTAAACTCTTGCTGTTCTCCATCTTGGCAGTCTTAGGCACTCTGGCCACCGGAGGGTTCTTCATCTTCTTCTTCCTCTTCGCGAGCGCAGTCATTTTGATAGTTCACGAAATGTTTATTGAAGGGCAACACTACAAAAACTTGCAATCAAAAGGTATTTATAACCTATGCAATATTATAACGATATTCAATAGTAAAACCATTTAGCTTAATTATACTCCTCGATTATTATATTTTTTAACTAGGTTTAAACAAACTTCGGGTGAAATATTATCCTACTCGTCTCTGCAAATGTCCGATTCATCGATATTTTGGGGGTGTCCTGCATTGACGCGGACCTTCAGTTCATGCTATAAATTTTCTATCGGGTTGAGGCCTGATGACTCTGATTGTCATTCCAAAGTTTTGTGTGGTTGGGGGTCTTTGTCTTGCTGAAAGACCCATCTTCTTCCTAGGCTAATCTTGCGAGCATCACTTTTCCGCTGATTCGATTAAGTGTACAATACCTTTTGCATAGAAAATACTCCATAACAAAATAGATCCACGTGCATGTTTTACTCTAGGAACAGTATTTTTTGGAAGATTAATTTTACCACTTTATCACCAAACATCCCATAAACTGTGTTTCCTCATTTCCCCATAAACAATGTGATGGTTAAATTTACCTACTTGCCATAAAGTAGTGAGCCCCCCTATATACTCATACTTAAATAGACGGGGAAGAAAGGAAAATGCCTCAGAAAACGGTAAAACAAGGGTCTTCTTAAAATTGAATGCGGGAGGGATTTCGATTCTGTAAAACGTCTTTTTTTGCCGAATCTAAGCACCTGGCAAGAAAGTTGTGAGGGCAATTTTGAAATCTGAATATCCAAGAATTCCGGGCTAGTGACCCGCTACTCTCGGTGATTAATTGAAGTAAATGCAGAACCTTTAATTTATCACTATGACCCGAATAAAAATGAAAGTAGGAACCAGCGTTGGTAGGCTTCCGATAGACGGAAAATTTGAATCCTGACGTAGTCTGGATTTAAAAGTAGGATCTAGCTATAGATGTTATTGAGGATTGTTATGAATTTAAGGCATCCAGAATAATTTCAACTAGTGTATATGTATGTAGATGAGAAGTCAGCAATTAAAGGTTAACAATGAATTCAATATCCCACAAGATGAGATTTTACAAGAAATTTCCAACTTTATTTCAAAATGAACTTTATAAAATTCAAATGACTTGGAAACATCTTTTTATCTTGTTGAATATTGCACTCATACATGTATTTATATAAATGAAATGAAATTATGATAGTTATCAAAATCTTTGTGTTTAACGTTGATTGAAAGTATTTATTTAATGAATAAAAACTCAATAATTCTCAGGTCTTGATCTTTATTTGATTTAATAGAGCCCTGTAGTTGTTCGAAATGTTTTTGTTGATTTTGAACCTTGTTAATGTGTTCTTTTAGGTATATTGTAGTGATCGAACTACTCATTAGGTAGACGTCTGGCAACAAAATTGCTGGATTCAATAGGCCCCAAAAATACCCCCACAAAATGGACGCGAATTGGTCCTATTAAACCCAAGCATGCCTTATTAAATATATATAATGTAAAGATTCAATATTTTATGAGAAATAGGATGGGATTTGTAAATGTTCATGTATAAGCAAACGGGCGTGAGAGACAGAGAGGAGCAAAGGAAAATGGTTGAACACCTGCGTTTGATAAAGCTGCCCAAGTTGTCTCTCGAGATAGAATTATCAAAGACGGATATTTAAGGATGAGCCCGAGTAAACACAGCTGTTGACCGTAAGAGATGGCACAGCGACAATCGTATAAAATTATACAAACAAGAGTTTATCACGTAAATGTACACACCGGGCACATGCTCCTTGGCCCCGCCCAGAGGGAGGAGAAATGCGACTATAACTAAGGTAGGTCGTCCCACGGTGATTTCCAGGCCACGCCCTCTATATTAGGAACGCACATATAAATAAGAAAAAAAATAGGAACAGAAGGATAGTAACGAATCTATTCGCGTTCACACTCCCGCCTAAATCCACTAAGTCTTTTCTCACCCTTAACTCGTACTCGCGCTGATAATATATAGACTACTAGCCTCCCGTCTAGTACGCTCCGTGCCACGCCACTTGCATCACAATATTCCGTTATTAGAATAAAGAGTTTATTTTCGTATATCCATCTTTACCTTGAACCTTTGATAAGCCCAGCCAAGTAGAAAAACACCGTAAGATCATTCATCTTTGGAATCAGATAAATAATTCGCCGTAACACCATCCTTCACCTATAAACTGGAACTAGTCGTTCCCTCATAGGGTGGTGGTTTACGGAAACATCTTTTATTCACACACCATTGATTGACCGTCGTCAGAACTTATCCAACTGGTAATCTTGTCGTCTACAATACCATTTACCTAACAGTCTATCACCGGGGACCCTGTAACTGGCGACCACCACCCCCCAAAAAGAACAATCATAAGTGGTCAGATGTGAATTGGGTCACCACCACGTTTCGGTGCTTTAGAGCCGGGTTGAAAATGTGAGTCTTCAATTCCGACTTTGTTGTTTTTGTATTTTGTTTGTGTGTGGGTTGAAGTGTCTCCTCCTTTACAGCATGCGAAACATAATCTCTGATGGGACTTATTCCAAGAAGTGGAATTTGTCACAGAGCTGTTGCGGTTGCTCCCTCCGCCAAGGAATCTTTGGACAAGGAACTGCCCTCTTGGTGAGTAAGAGACAGGTGACCTGTTTATTTATTTACCCATTTATAGATTAAAAATAGAAAAAATAGATGTCTGCCAGAACGTTTAGGAAAATAAATCCGAAAGAAATGGGTGATATTAATGGAAATTAAAAGGCATCGAATGCATAAAACCAGAGTAATCAAAATAACAGACTATTTCGGAAGGCCTTGCGGGGGTGGGCTCCCAGAGGGTGTGGAGCTTTCTCATCCTACCCAATTCACTACAAAGTATCGGATTTGTATTATCAAAATGCAGGAAAACCAACGATGGCATTTACAAAAATCTGTTTAAAAATGACATTCGTAAATAGAGTGGTAAAGTTAGAGATGTGAAAATGTGTTAGAGATGCATATCTCGATTAATTGAAAGATGAAACTCCTTAGAGGGTGCACATATCTCCCGGCTATGCTCCTTTCCTCATCTAAAGTAGACCCTATTTTACTCATGCTGCCAGTGGTTCGTGAAAGGTGGTTTCTAAGCTCTTTAGAGCCACCCTTAGAACCACCCTTTAAGGCGAACTTGGTCCTGAATGTTTACAGATTAAGTAGAGTTGTGTGCTCATTTAGTCCCTGGCATCGCGCGTAATCTCTCTCCGGCTTCTTAAATCCCCATCTTTCACTTCACCCTAATTTGCTACTTTCTATAAGCTCGTCTCTTCAAGCACTCTCGATTTTCGCAGTAAATAAATATAAATATATAATAATCTAAATAAATAATATAAATATAAATAAATAATCAGAGTGCAAGATTTCTTTATTGCTAGACTACAAATTCTAATTCTAATTCTTTAGTTTTTCATTTTTCCCAGAAGAGTGAAAGAAAACGATTTTTAAGGGGTATTTATTCCGCCTTGGTTAAACGTAACGTTAGAAGAAATGGGCCACTCTTGTGAGTGGAATTCCATATAATAGAAACTAATAAAGAATTAGTTATATTATTAATAACAGAAAACCAATAAGAGTGTGTCTTTGTTTTCATTCTTTGGGAGGGGGAATAAAGTTTTGTTGTTTAAGCTTTCAGATCTGTCAGCGAAAATGTAAACAATGCTAACTTGTTTTCTCTTTAACAGGTGCAATCACTCCTTTGGCTATGTCCACTTATTGGGTATTTTCCTGAAGGTAAGTACCTATCAACTTGAGTTATTTAAAATGTATGAAATTATCATTGATATAACTATGAAAAATCCGCCCTACGGGCGTTCTATTCTAGGCCTAAGGCGCTTGTTCGTTTCGCTACCAAAATTAAGAAAGTGTGCTAGAGAAAAAGTCTTTTATTTGACAACACATTCAAAATTGGTGAGCACACAGATGCACACACACGAGCGCTAGGATCATTATAATTAGAAGAATGCACAGACTGACATATATAGAAACACACACACGCTAGAATCATTATAATTAGATGAGTAGCAAAATTCTTTTTTACCTTGAGTTCCATTTATTTTTAATGCTTCGTTTACATGTGGCACAAACACTTTATATGTATTGGAACCAAGATTAAACATCACATTACCCCAAATAAAAATTGCTAACCTTTGCGTTATTGATAATATATTCAAGTTATCATGGGTTTCTTCCAATAAAAATATGGATTTAACATGCGCAATCATCTGTTACATATCTTTCGTAATCTTTCTATGGGACATTTTGAATTATCCCTGCTGCCTTCTACTATACCAAACCCAAATTTTGTATGGTACAGTTATGTGAATGATGTCATATCAATTTAGCTATTAAAATATGGACAAGTAGAGGAGGGATCTCATCCCCTGACTGGTGCCCCCTTGACAGTCAAGCCCTTATCCATCTCAGAGAAGTATCTTGTTTAAGCCGATCCATCCAGCCTAGGGGTGTCTTCCGTGGGTGGAAAGAAATGGGTTTAATTCCGCCCCCCCTATCCCCAAAAGAGAAAGAAGAAGAAGATGAATAAAAGAGAACTATGGAGTTATCTCCCTCTGCAAGGGTTCCGAGAAAGGACGGATATGTTGCCGCTTCGGCAAGCGACCAGGGCAAGATCGGCATGTCCAGACACGAGATGGAGCGAATGCGTTGGACCCTTCTGAGGCGACTATGATTATGATTAGTGCACTTTAGACACAATGACTCGCCCGTGAGTGTGAAACCGCCCTCTAAAATTAACTTCGTGAAAGGAGTGGTTTATGCGAGGGAATTCGTAGACTAGTTCATAGAAGACATCTGCTTAGAGCTGACTGACATATGGTGGTAAAGTTCGAACGTCGGAAGAGAAAACAGGGAGGGGCCTCGAGACTCACTCCTAAACCCTTCGTTACGTTCGACCGTGACAGGCTTCCTGAATCGGTGCGTATCGGTTGGTATCACTACCGCGTGAAAGTATTCCTGCTACTGCCGCGGAGTGCTACTTTTGCCACGTTTTAGTCATACCAGTCTCTCCTGTAGACGTGCAGGATCATGTTTACCTGAAGTGTTTTTAAGTTGTTGCAAGGCCACAGACAATAAGTCCAATTCTTGTATGGCCTAGTGTATACATTGAGGAGAGCCGCACCCCGCTTTTTCGAAGCAATGTGGTGGTGCGTATGCCCAGTATAAGGAAATCCTGGCCGGCCACCCTGCGGATCGTCACTGAGTTAGTGAGGCTAAGGACCTGGTCCTGGTGCACCCAGTGGCGCCTGGGACGTCTTATGTCTCAATGTTAAAAAAACCCATCTGCTCTTGGCCCATCCAGGCCTTCGAGAACGGTAGTTTTCTCGCCCATTCGGAAGCCTTATGCGACGTTCTACTCCCCTCTCCCACCTCCTTGCGCTCCGCTGGTAGAGCGCTGGAGGAGGTATAGTGTTATTTCTGCTTATATTCCACCGTCAGCTGACTTCGACGTGGGGCACTCTCACCAAACAGTGATACGGTTGCCGAGGCTCTTTCTACTGCTCGAGGATTTGAACGGTAGATACCCCCTCTGGAGAGACTATTCCATCAATCACAGGGGTCAGGTTCTTGTCAACCTGAGCGCGAGCTTGAGATAGGTGTCCTAAATGTTGATGAGTTTGTGCATTACGGCCCCCAAATCGTTTCATTTTCCTGCTTTGGTTTGTCCTTGTGCTCTCTGTGTCCACAGCCTGATTTTAGTGGGGGGGAGGGGAGGTAGTTGATGACCCCCGGTGGTGCTTGGTGCGGGTGAATTCGTCCGTATTTAAGGAAATGACCGATTTCTACATTATATCTAGGTCCGAGAGTTTAGGGAGGTGAATGAGGCCGTTGAGTCCTTCTCCCCCAAAACTCGGACCACACATCCATGGCTGAATCCCTCCCGATCGTTCTCTCCGCATTCTCTGGTCAGGATGCTAGTCGCCAGCATTTATTGGACTTCGTGATGTTGCTGAAGGCGGCCGATTGGACTTTACCTACAAAGTCAGAGACCCCTTTAATGACAGGGTTGCATTGCGTGAGTTGCGTTCCGCTCCTGCTTTGTGCGCGGACACCGTCCCTGGTCCGAACGATGTCGCGTAAGCGATGCTCCGACACCAAAGTGAGCGAGTCATAACCTTTCTGTTAGATTTGTTCAAAAGGATCTGGACAGAGGGTATCATCTTAAACTCCTGGCCAATGGCTAATGTGCTCGCTTTCCGCAATATAGAGAGACATTACTCTACCCCGGCCATTTTCCGTCCAATCTCTCTAGCCTGCTTGCGCAGGCCCGACGTCTTCCTCATTCGCCAATAGCTCTAATTCCATAAGTAGCCGATTTCGCCGCTGCCTATGCCACCTGGAGATGTCAGTCATACCGTAAACTCTTTGGGTTTATGACTAGGAAACTCTTTCGAGAGATCAGTGTAGCTCTCAGGCTGGTCGCTCTTCTAGTTCTGTCCAGGACGCCAACCTGGGGTACCACCTTTGACTATTTGTCGCCACGTCTTTGTTCATAAAGCTTCCACATTCCCAGGAGTATTGTGTATGGCCTTTTTGGAGCACTCTCCGTTTCACACTAGATCCGTGATAGTTTATACGGATGGCTCCTAGTCCCAGGAAGGGGTAGGCTTTCACGACGTGTCCCCTCATTTTGAAGTCAGCGGCTCTTTACCAGGCGGTGCGTCAGTTTTCACGACTGAGCTGGTTGCAATATATCGCTGGGTACGGGACATAACACATCCTGCCCGGTTCGGAGTCCGAATTTTGATCTTTAGTGACTCACAAAGCGCCCCAAATGCTATCGAAACACTGGTATCTCCACACTCCATGGTTTGCGGTATCCGTAACGCCACTGTTGACTTAAGACGGGTGGATGTCGAGATTATCTTCTGCTGGGTTCCTGGACATGTGGAAATTTGGGGGAATGAGCGCACCGGCGAGGGCGCAAAAGAGTCCGGGAGGAATGGCGACCATAACATCGTTTCGCTCTTTCTCACACTTAGGACATTGCAGTGATTAGGGCAGCCATGTCTGGCAAAAAAGAGGGGAATTAAATTTTCGTGCCATTGTGCTGTGATTGTTCCCATAGAGCTATCCTCCTGTGCATACTCGCGGTACGCAACGCCAATTGTTGGAGCGCCTCCCTGTTCCTTCCTTCGACGACTGCGTTATCCCCCGGACTTTTGGGCATACTCTTGTCGAATGTCCGAGTTTGGGTTATCTTTGCACACGTTACCTCTCCCCATTTCAGGATGAGCGGTATCTCTACTGCTTTTCCCTTGTACTCGGGACGGGTTCGTTTGCATAGGTTGTAGATTATCTGACTTTTTGTGGAGGCTGGCCTCCTCAATTATATTTTACTCTGTTGTTGGTCGCATGTTCCTGTGCCGGGGTGAGGTGGAACTCCTCCCGATGTATCTCCCCCTTTGACCATCTTTTCCTGATTCTATCCCTATTTTGACCCTCTAGTTTCCCGGGCACTTTCTTCCTTTAGTAGATTTAATCACCAGGCATCCAACATGTGAACCATGGTACCAGGATAAGTCGCACGTCCTCCCGGTCCGGGTACCCCTTCCCCTCTCGTGGTCTTATACTTGGGGTTTATTCTTTCTATATATTATCCTTTCAATCCTATTTGGCACCTTCTATACGATCCACTTCTCACCTATCTTATTGGGGAAATCAAGTGTAGTATTTGCAATCGAACGGTTATTGGCATTTTTAGGAATGTATGCCCTCCAAGCCCAAACACTTCCAAGGAAGGCTTATGCGGTTCTGGTACTTATTACCACTACATTTACTGCCTAGAGAAACTGGTCTGTTATTAATAATCTGACCAGCGACCTCTTCCAGTTGTAGCAAAGAGGCTTTGGGACCTTTATAAACAACGATCTATAACGCTCAAAGGTTGCAAGAGACCAGGCTTGATCGACCCTGAGCATAGGGGCACGATTAATCCAATGAGTGGATTGTGCTTTATCTAGTAGACTTAGCTCTCAGGTGTAATGGACTGACTACCCATCTGGTGCTATTTTTAGTCGCCTCAGAGTGTTCTGCTGGCTGCCAGGCAAATACAAGTCTTCCAGTTGGTCGCCAAATGACGCATCTTCAGAGCTTGGCCGTCATGTCAACGACTAGTAAGACGTTCTTCTGAACAGACTTACATCTTTGATTGCTCGTTTGGGATCGCGGGAGGGGGAGGGGGGTCTGTGGCTGGTATCGCTAGATTATGAAGGATTCCTGCACATCTTGTTGAACGGGGAAAAAGATCAACCTCA
Source organism: Ceratothoa steindachneri (assembly GCA_963969495.1). Classification (NCBI taxonomy): domain Eukaryota; kingdom Metazoa; phylum Arthropoda; class Malacostraca; order Isopoda; family Cymothoidae; genus Ceratothoa; species Ceratothoa steindachneri. The sequence goes on along the minus strand of OZ018325.1, from coordinate 43,564,666 downwards.
AATCTGCTTAAACCTTCTTAAGTCCTTGCACGATAAAGATGTATGTAAGGTCCAGTTTGTGAATTGTGGCGCTAGGATCATGCTCCCTCTGAGAATTATTATTCGTTACTGTTTACAAAGAAATTCCTGACTTTCAGGCTGCGGAATAAATTTCATTTAGAAAGAAAAAAGATAGGATATTATACAAGTCTGAACTGGAAAAATACTCTCTTCTCCCTCACCTTTCAAGCCTGCTATTGTGATAGCTCTCTCCAGTAACTCTTTGAAGACGACAGTGCCCTAGTTGTATTTCGTGGCCAAATAGCTTTTGGAGTTATGGTCATAACGGTCTACGTCCAACCTAATGAAGGTTTTCTCTTATAAGTAAGCCCCTACACCTGCCTCTAAGTATATCTGGATTGCATTTATCTTCAAATGATTTGCATTAGATTCCTATATAATTGGGGAGGAGTTACGGAGGCTAGCCTCCTCCCGTTACCATTTAGTGTTTTGCCTTCAGGAGGCCTTGTTGGGTTCGTCCACCCTGTCTATCCACCCATGGTATAAGTGTTTCACGATATCCACACCAGAGAAATTGGGCTGCATAGGTGGGTGCGCAATTTATATCCGATGTGATGTCTCCTTTCTTACTTGGTTTCTTCGATTCCTCCCAACTGTACTTGAATAGGACATAGCCACTGCTAGATATTGGAGATTATAATACATTCTACCGGTTCAAAGACCGTTTAATATTCTGTACTGAATCACAAAATGCGCTAAGTGCCATTGAAGCATTTGAATCTCCAAGTTCATTGTTGCGCCATATCCGTTATACTGCTGCTGCTGCAAGTCGAGAGTCATCGAGAGTGTCTTCTGCTGGGTATCTGAACATGTAGGCATTGTTAAGGGAGCCAGTTTGTCTACACAATTTGAACAAGTGGAGCAGTATTTTACCCTTACACCCTCTCCAACTTGACCACATGGCATGGATCAGGTCAGTCTTTGGGGTGTATGGTAAAGAAGATGGAAGACGAGGATCTGATAGGAAATTTATACTTGTATGCCATTACGTCCAGACTCTTTTCATGGAACTATCCCACAATGCCTCGGCGATATCGATTGATTTTTGTCTTCTCGGATGTCGAAGTAAGGCCAAGTGTACGGGAATATACGCACACAAGCTCTAAGGTTGGCTAAGCAAGGCAACAAAGGTTATTGTTCTCAAAGTGCGATTTGAATAGTTAGCTGCAGCGGCGTGACCAAGGAATATTCCAAACACAAAGACAAAAATAGATTTTAATATACACTAGATGAAGGTTACACAATATATATATATATATATATATATATATATATATATATATATATATATATATATATTGTGTAACCTTCATCTAGTGTATATTAAAATCTATTTTTGTCTTTGTGTTTGGAATATTCCTTGGTCACGCCGCTGCAGCTAACTATTCAAATCGCACTTTCAGAACAATAACCTTTGTATATATATATATATATATATATATATATATATATATATATATATACAAGAATAAGAAGGAATTAGGTTCCGAATACTAATTAGATAACCAAGGTTATTAAATAACTATAAGGGGAGATTTTGGGGTGGTGAAAGATTCAGTTCCTTTGAACCTCGAGAGTAAAGCGGGGCGAGCGTGGGGAAGGGGGCCTTGTTGACCTTGATTACTCACGGGTGTAAACAGGAACCCGAAGAGGGTGATGCTACGTTCTCCAAACTCTGATTTAGTAAGATGCGGGCCTTTTGTCCTCAAGAGGTCATCGGACGAACTTCGGAGGGAGGGGGAATGACTTCTCCAAACTCGGATTTAGCGAGCTATTGGGCCTCTCGTCCTCAAGAGGTCACCATAAGAACTTCGGAGGACGGCTGCTCCAATTCTTGATCTAGAGGCGGTTGAGAAAGGCTGACGTTGCCTGAAGAGACTTTTCTCCCTGACCCAAAGTTACGAGAGTGATGTCCTTCTCTTCCGTGGACTGCGCCAGTCACTAAACACTTCTCGGGCGAGAGCTTCGTTCAAGCGGATCTCCGTTCGGAGAAGCGTCGTCTAAGCGAATCTCCTGGTAATTCTTGAGGGGGCGCATATATACCCAGATTTCTCCAAAACAGGGAGAAGAAGAAAAACCTTCTCGAACCTTCTTTATCGGCCGGGGCAACAGAGCGTCTCCTTACAGGAAAGTGTAAGGAACTGGGATTAGCGGGTCTGAAGGAACGATCAGCGGCTGGAGCTATAAAAGTTGTCTCGAGGGGATAAAAAGGGCAATTGGCAAACCTACAAATAGACGAATAATCTCCCGACTCGCGGGGAGGGGAAGATTAAGACGACAGGGAGATAGCCTTCAATTACAGCGTCATGTCATGCCTCGGTGTGAATTTCCCAATGACCGGGCGGAAAGTCAAAAAAGGGTGAAGTCAGGGGAGGGAAAGGAAGTAACGGCTCGCTTTCTCTCACGAAGTAATATCTTAGGAGGAGGGTATATTACTATTTTAGTGGGTCCCTTTACATCCGACTAGGTAACACTCGTGAAATGCAGCGCCATCTGAATAAGCGTTCCCTTGAACCTTTCTACCTGCAGAGACTAATTGGTCGCCTAGGTAGTATGCTACAATTTGGTTGGATGCATTGGTCTTGAGAGCTTCAGGCACATCACCCGTTTCGCTGCCTTGATAAGCGCGGGCGCTACTGATTGTCTCTAGTACTGAGGGATGGCTCCTGCATATTAGATTTGGTTTGATAGAAATTTGGAGGAAGTAGACCAATTAAATATTTTTTTAAATGTTGGTTGCATGCGGTTTAAAATGCAAACAAAATTTAAAAATACAAACCCAGTCTAAGACGACTGTTTCAGGCTTTGTTGCCTCGCGCCCACTCTCCCATCCCTCACGGAAGAGCAGTTTGTCTTATATTCGGTCTCCAGCTCGCTCTTCCTATTGCCATCTTTCACCAACTTTTACTCCTGCCTTTATTTTTCAGTCATCTAAGATGAGACGCTACTGGATTTCTTTTGGTTTGTATATATGGAGTATCTTGTTAGCACGCCATTCCTAGTATCATTTACCCTTGCACAGCAACTAAACTGTTATTTAACATAGATTCCTTCCAAGATTCATTTTTCATTTCTTGTTACGACCGTTCTTTTCAGGTTTGTGTTGGTTCCGCCTACTACTTATAGGAGAAGTGCGTTTCCAATAGTTCGCTTCTAAACACCCTATTCTTTTTATTTCTGCGATCAACACAGTTATCTCCTCTCTTCACAATATATCAGAAGCACACTAAACGTAGACGACCTAGTGTTCTACCTGTGCAATACTTCTTTTTTCATAGCTTCGTAATTGGTCCAATTGCTATCACTACCGTTGTTGAGTAGGCTACTATTTCTCATGGCTACTTCTTATTCCGGCCCAAATGCTACCAGCTCATCAACTATCAATTCTTATTTATATGTTGGAACTCCATCCCCAGGTAGAAATCAGTGGGGTAGTCAAACCAAATATTGGATGAGAAGCTTCCATGGGAGCTTCACATCTCTCCCATCATTGTTTTCACCCGATCCATTAATAACCTATTCAGCCATTTGCTCCTCTACCATGTCTGGTCAAGGCTAAACTAGACTTTAGCTGCCTGGTATGCAAATTCGCCTTGCCTTCGACCCTCCGTCGCCTTGACCCATTTCTAAACCACGGCAATTGTTTGGCTTCCCTGTCTGCGAAACACTCTTTCAATTCCGCCCAATGCAAACATCCTTAGTTTCCAGCAGGTTTACAATAAACATACATTGAAGGTCATTGGCACCTTTAAAATATGGTGGCTCCGTTCTTTCAGTCATTGTATTCTCTCTGCCCCCAGTCTATCAGATGTTTCTCCGTGGATGATGTCTCCTTGATCAATCTGCAACTAACTATTACCAGGAGGCAACTCCTTGAAGCCGGCGAGCGCTCTTCTATTATTAGAGTTACTTAGCTATGCGTCCACCCACTTTCATAACACTGCCCTCTTCATTAATGGCTCCTGTTCCTTCCACAGCCCATCTGCTTCCTACTTGTGAAAAAATCCGTGCATAGATGGCGATCGAACCAAGCACATTGAGGCAGAGAGCAACCACTTTGATCTCAATTAATCAATTAAGGCAACCCCGTAGACGGTTTTTATTCAGATCTAAACGGTTGCTCGCTGTCTCTATGTGCTTGGTTCGATCCCCACCTATGCACGGATTTTTTCGCAATTAGGAAAAAAAAAATTCCGAAGAAAATATTACTCCGTTTATCTTCTCTTTCCTTGCGATTTCATATATATATATATATATATATATATATATATATATATATATATATATATATATATATATATATATATATATATATATATATATATATATAATCCCTTTTTATAATAATCGTATCTTAGGAAAATGAGGTAAAAAGTAACTTGAAAAATGAATTAGATTTTACACCCAAATGAACATTGTAGTGATGATACCTTATAAGGTTATCTGTGATGTCCAAATGAGACGCTGTATCAAACTAGATGTGATACACAAGCGATTAGTCTTTGCCATATTATTTTACGCTTTTTCAGGTCGCTCGGTTATTATCGCCTTGTCATCCTTATCCACAATACTTACTTTAACGTCCATGATTTTTATTTTTGTTGCAGTGTGCAAAGTAAGTGCTTTTTTAACGTTATTAGTGAGCTAATAATATTTAAAGTGCAAATTAAAATGCTGCCGAAAATATCCTTGAAGGGATGAATTTAACTGTTTTCTCAATTATATAGAGAATTAAATGTCATTTTTATTTTTCTATATACAATTTTCAAAGAATGAACAAATTAGCTTGCCCCGTTGCATAAAATTTGACTATCTAATATATTCCTGGATTATGATTTAACTTCATATTTTAACCCCGAAGTTATAAACTTATTACAACCTGTTTTAAAAATAAAGCAGAAAATTGGTCTCCATTGACCAGTAATCATTCTTGCATGGGAAGCTGTTCGATTTTAGACCTATCATATAATCAAAAGATATTACAGATACTTCCTGATACAGATTTATAAATTTTAGGTCCACTCTCAGAGTATATGGGCGTCGGTGTATGTATGGATATTGAAGATAGTATGGCAGGTAATAGCAATCATTACGTACTTGACGGTCTCGATGGAGGTAGGGGATAAAGCAAGATTCCACCTTCATTTGTCTCTCGCGGTGTTACAACTTAGTACACTTTCGTTAGATAGTTACTTTCTTCTGCTGCTGAGGTCATACGCTTATGAGGTAAGTTCTTCCAATTGCCGTCAGTTTTTCATTGCCCACGCGCCCTTGCAACCACTCAAATTGCTCTAAGGCTTGATTTATCGATGAATGAGTGCACCTTTCAACAATGTGTTATATAAAAAAGTTTTTGTATTGCACAATTATGCGTTTTAATTTGTTGAAGTGATAATAAAATACTGAAAATAGCACAACATAGTGAAAATTGGTACAATTTGAATTGTGTTGGGAAGGGAAAGAGAATACCAAAGACCTTGTAATTGTCATTGCAAAAAGCAATGAGATAAACAAAAATAATCTATGTTGAAACACGACTCTCCAGCGAGAATCAGTAGTCGGTAGGACGAGACTGGGTGGGAAGCACTTAAAATAAGTTGGTATGGCGAGACTCAGTGGGAACCATTAAAGAAGTTGTTAGCGCGATAGTGAGTAGAATAAATAAATAAAAATAAAGGGTATAAGGCAATATTTAGGAGGGTCATTAAAATAAGTTATGGCGAGATTCATTTAGGATCATTAAACAGAAGTTGATGCTCTAATTTCAGATCCTAAAAGGAAAGCATCAAACTTGAACGATTACTTTGCTAGAGTAGATATGAAATAGAATTTGGAAAATATTTCAGAAACCATGGAAATAAGGTCCATGACGAGAAAAATGCATTGGTAATACATCCCTTTAAAAAATATTCGTTGCAATCGATTATGAAATAGAAAAATCACGCTGGCATTTATAAAAGGGCAACGATCTTCGTCAGAGAAAAGTGGTGTGTTTTGCAACTAAAATTATACCTTTCTTAAATTACACTTAGGAAAAGAGATTTAAGGAATTACGCGAGAAAACTATCTGGGGCTTAATACAATTCGCTGCAGGCCAACTAGCCGTGGCCACCACTCTGTATCCACCTTTCTAGAGAGCGGGGTCGATTAACCTATGATACGGTTAAAGCAAGTTGGGTTTCTGAGAGTTGTGTCATCCCCTGCAACCCGTTTTCATCCATCCTCCGTCATGCAATCTCCTTCTCCGATCCTCCTCCTTTTAAATCGATCGATGCCCACGTGACCCTTATTTCCGTTGCCTCTTATCACCACGTGCTGATTGCTTATCCGATAGCATTCGAAGAGATAAGCAGCACAGGTGGTCAGCGAGTGGTTTCTTGGGACTGCTCGTATATATGTACATTTTATTAGATGTGCCTCTCCATTTTTTACTCCTGACTTCCCATCTCGATCTCTGATCTTATCTTAATTGTTTTTTTGTTTATTTTCAATCCTCTGGACAGCCTTTTGATATTTGAATCTACTGTCATTAATGATCTTTTTTGTATTTATATATATATATATATATATATATATATATATATATATATATATATATATATATATATATATTTATTGGAAAGAGGCCATTTTATGCAGGATTCATTGAAGTCGACAGCAACGGCTGCATTGCTGCAGCTTTCTTATAGCTTTGACTATAGCCTCAAAAGATGGCTCTAGGCGAGGAAAATTGCTTGAAAGAGGCATAACTTTATTTGCCTAGACGTCTTTCCACCTAACAGTAGGTCATCTTACAGGAAAATATATTGAATATGTTTGAACAATACCATAAGAAAACGGACCAATCGACTAACATTAAATACATGGACTGCTTTGGTTGCCGGGGCTATTCTGCTTTTCCCGCTTGTGTACAGCATTGTGAATTGTGCCCATTTTTCAGAGTTTTTCCAAAGTGAACTTTAGTGAAGGTGGATTGGTTCGACTCGCTTAGAGTAATGAAAAAAAAATTGGTAAAGTGAAAAAACGCGAATTCGTTCGAAAAGTGGACCAATAGCTTTTCGATTCAAGAAAGTGAAGGGTGTAATCTTCGCACCTTTGTCAGATATAAGAACCGGAGCCCCATCAGGAGTATCCACAATCACTAAGGAAGTTTAAAGTAAAGTGGAATACAAATACTTGGACTTTGGCCCCTTATTCTCTCACTCTTTCCCCCTTTATACTTATTTTCAAACAAAATTCGGGTGAACTCATACATTTTTCATCAGCACTCCACTATTATGAGGCTCCTCTCCTATCTCGTGCAAATATCTTAGGATAACATGCAAGAAAAATGAAAGAGACCCTCGGTATCACTCTCCAGGCCCTCTCGGAGAGGCCAAAACCCGATTGAGGTAGGGTCTTTGAAAGAATTTTCGGTTCATTAAGCATTGTACTAGTCAGACTTATAGACATACCCAACGGTTACTCCGCCATCTGTGCGAGGGAGGCCGATAGCTTAATCTGCAGGCGTCTTGACTCCTGGATTGGGTGCTATTCGGCAGACTAAATACAAGCAGAGATCGAAAGGAACCATCCATGGGCGAAGGTAATTAAATTTAAAAATTACACGCACGGCTTCAAGGTTATTTTCGAGGATACGGCAATGACACAGAAAGCAAAAGAAAATGGCCTGCTTCTCTTTAGCGTAAGAGTCTGCCCGGAGTAGATGGAACGTGAGGACTTTGTTGACTTACAAATGTGTTGCCGATTCTATAAGTACGACAGACACACCACGGCTACCTGCACGAACAAGGAACTTACACTGTGTTCTATCTGCGCCTTCCGCGATTGCAAAAGTAGCACCCCAAAATGCCTTAACTGCGAGGGAAATCACTTGACTATGTCTATGGCATGTCCAGTTAAAAAACATGAAATACAAAACAGACACAAAAAAAGCACGAAAACGAGGAAAATAAGGCCAATACGACTTATGCAAACCTTGTCGCGCAGGTTGACGATGCACCTCCAGGACGGTGCTATCAAGTGACAAGCCGCAACGCATCATACGTCAATTATAAAAGAAACGCTCACCCAAACACCTCCATCAACTTCCGTGATCCTGACCGCCGAAGACTCCGAATGACCGAAGCAGTTATGATCTCCCAACGCAGACATTTAATCAATACACAACTCCAGCCAAAGACTATCTTCCCAACGACTCGCCACCAGAATCTGCAACGCCCTCTCATGAAACCAGAATTTCTCCTAAACCTTTTCCTCCTTTTGTTTATACCCAACATCAATTTTTTTTCTCGAACATATTTTTAAACATATCCATGAATTTTCATGTCAGTTGGTTGATTGGTGTAACAAGTGGGGAAATGTGTGGTAGTTATAGATAGTGGTGAAGAATATTTTTAGTTTGCCCAGGTGTAGAGGGAATCTCAAGCTTCTTCATTATTTTTCTTCCTTTTTGCTTCCTTCTTCGATGGTGTCAGTGTTTTAGCTAACTCTTCTGGGTGGTTACTCTGGCATATATATAGAAAAAGAGAGAGAGAGAGAGAGAGAGAGAGAGAGAGAGAGAGAGAGAGAGAGAGAGAGAAGAGAGAGAGAGAGAGAGAGAGACGAGTTAACCGAGACAGTTAAGAAGTTACAAGTATATATATATATATATATATATATATATATATATATATATATATATATATATATATATATATCAAGGTCTTTCTCATGGCGAAGAAAAACAATGAAAGAAAAACAAACCCGCCTGGGTTTCTCTAAGCCACTCTACCCAGTCTCAGATAAAATACAAGGACGATAAAAAATGGTAAATTTAGGAGACAGTTATTCCTAACCTCTGCTCAAAATGCTTACCCTCCGAGGGTGTATTTATAAACAAATAAGTCAAAAATTCAAACTGTCGATCTCGTATTACGCTCTCCCAGAGCGACACGACGCCAAGCACGGCTGAATTGATACCCACTTTTGTCGATTCAACATGAGATCCAGTTTCTCTAACTTCAAAATGTCTAGCAAGAGAAATAACAGACGCCCAAAAACCAGGGTACCCTCGGGTCTCCCCTTGCTACCCTCCTCCCCCTCGCATTACCCCGCGGGAGTAATTCTAGTATTAAACTATTCGTCAGGAGAAAAAGCGGACTTTTTTCGTTTCGTCACGACATCTATAAGAATTTGCCGGGATAGAGTTCTTTAGCAAGTTAAGAAGGACTTTCATTTTCTTTGGCAATAACAGATTACACCAAGCATAATCGGCACAGTTCGATTACCAAAGATCGTCAAGTGATCTTACCCTATCTGAGTTTGACACCCCAAACTAGATAGATTTCTCACCCAAAAGAGAAGCTCTACCAGCAAAACCAAATCGCTAGGAAATCATACAGCCATCTTCAAGCCTCGTCTGAGTAAACCTTTTCAAGGTCATAAACGCCCGACACATCGCCTCTTCAATCGGCGTTTTGTTTTGGTCCCTTATCTTCCGTCGCCTCAAAATCCCGCGTGACGTCATTCGTCCCCCTCTCGTACGAAGTAACACCCTCTAATGAGAAGCAACTAATCTACACTCACTACGCCTCTCCTGACAATATTCGAATGAAGGTATTTCGTTTGGATTCTTTGGGTAAACCCCACTACCTTATGTGAGTAATCAATTCTATTTTCATGAACACGTGCGTTTAACGTAGATTATTTGTATAGCTTAAATACGAAAAAATTTTTTAGTAAATTGTTCTCCTTTCAAGCAAACAGAAACCGAGTGTCGGTAACGGGACTTAAGAACCATTTTTAAGTTGTATTTTGTACGTGTATATATTAATTTTGTTTGAGTTGATTAATGTACGGTAAAGGTCTATTTTAGGTTGAAGTGTTTAAATTATCCTTGAACGAGTTGCGTTGGCAGTATTTAGTATATTAAAGAGAAAACTCCCCTTTATATTCATTCAATAGAATAAAAATAAGAAAAGCACTCTTAGAGATGAATCCTGAAGCGATCACTTGAAGTACGAACGTACAACCACTTTATTAATCAGAATAAAAAAATAATAATAATAATCTCGGCTAATCCACGACAATATATATAATACTGTATCCTCCGTCTTTAGGCCCTCAATGTCTGAGGAGCGGCTATATATCTTCTATATATTTTCACTTTTTCCATCTCCAGCACCTTTTTTTACGGATCTCGCACACACTTTCTGCGGGAGATGCGTCGATGGGTTTTGCTCCATTATTTTATAAAATCTTAATTTCCTCTTTTATATGACCTCTAAAATTTGGGCTCGACACATTTGACCTTGGGAAGAGCATTCAAGGTTCCATCGTTGGGCTTCTTTTAAAGACATGACCAACCCTACTCTAATTCATTTAAATTCTTTCTCACACAAGTTAAAATGGGCCAAAATGAAACCAAATTAAACACACAATTTAATTCGATTACACTCTCTTCAAGAGGAAAAAGTTCATTAAGAGGATATCCATTATCATCTCTTTCAACGTAGAGAACGAGTAAAGAATAAATAGGACCAATAATTCACTAGCCAACAAATTTTAACTTTGTCTCTGCTACTTGAGTAAATGTTTTTGTATCCAACTAATTTGGGTGCGCTGATTCCAAATCTGTGCTCAGATATGTTCTAGCACGTAAGACTCCTGAGTTATGCAACTAGGCTCTATGGCTCACTTTGTTACGTTGGATCAATTAATGATATAATTATTACGAGTTTGAGAAGAACGAGGCGTTTCTAGGCAAAGGTTTGGAATCGGAGCACCTTATTTGGCATTATGTACCTCCTTTTGCACACCCAGACAAGATATTTATTACATATAATAGAGGTAGTACTCACGTAACTATAAATTTCTTCAAAAATGATTGAGACTCTTGCTTTGTGCTTGTACGTGGATATAGGATCCTCCCGTTGTAGGACCCAGTAGTAGTCACCCATCATGTTCTCGTTGAAGCGCCCTTGATACCTGCTTTCCATCATTGAGATACCTCGGTGGAACCTTTCCCCATGTTCGTCACTAATATCACCCATATTAGATGGAAAGAAATCTAGATGCGAATGCAAGAAATGCATCTTAAGAGACATCCGACACCCCATTCGTTGATAGGCCTTTAGCATGTTGTCCACTAGTTCTTCATAGTTTTCAGCCATATGATTACCAAGGAAGTTCTGCACTACATGGACAAATGAATCCCATGCTGCCAACTCAAGTGGAGTTAGTTTATTTCTGAACTCCCTGTCACGTATCGATTCTCTGATCTCAGACCCTACAAAAAACAAAAATGCCAGCTTTAAGTTTAGCATCGGTTTTCTTTGCACCAAATTTCTCTTTGAGATACTGGAAGCCATCAGAATCATGGGCCATTGCTTTAACCAAATTCGTGATAAGGCAAAGTTTGATATGAATTGATGGAAGGTAGATCTTCTGTGGATGTACCAAAGGCATGTGCTCTACATTGTATCGGCCAACTATGTATTCTTCTCTTTCGGGCCACTTTTTGACAATTCCTGTCGTCACGGCTGTTCCATAGGCATAAGAAGCACATATTCTTTGTATATCTTAGCTGCAGTCTAAGAAGTGATGAAATTACCTTTAAATCACCACAGATATTCCACTTATGATGCGAGTAATCAACACCTTTCAAAATAAATTTCATCGAGTCATATGACTATCATCGTAACAATAAGTGCGACAGGCATTGAAGTTATTTTGTTACCATTATGTAGCAACATAGCTTTGAGGCTAGCAGTGCTTGCATCGATGAATAGTCTCCATTCATCAGGTAAATGCTCGTTTTCTAGCTAATTCATGAGTCCATTAACATCAGTAGAGAAATAAGCACCATCTTCTTCTTTATAGAAGTCAGCTAAGGCCTCATGGCGTATAAAGAAAGTATATATTTTGCCACCGTCCTCTAGAAGATTTCATTGCTGTAGTCTGGAGTCCAACATTTCTGCTTCTCCTTTGACAATATCAAATCCCTTACTAAATCATTCAATCTTTCTTGATTTATCAACTGGATCTTCTTTTCCTTAGAATCCTCCTCATACATTTCATCGTCATTGTTATCCTCCTCTTCAGGCGATGAATCATCTTCTTTAACTGCACTAGCTGATGGAGGAACTGGGATTGGCATCTCCATATTATGGGGGACTCGTTTTATAGCTGACTTACAATCTGGATATACAATTTTTGACTTGTTCTTATTTGAGAATCCCGCAATATTTGTCATACATAAGTAGCAATCAAAACCATGATTTGTTGGTTCACGCCACACCATTGGTACAGCAAAAGGCCTACTCTTCCGTTTGCTATTTAACCACTGTGTGATCCCCGTATAACACACAGTACAAGATTTGTGAGGTGCCTATGGCTTCTCTTGGTCACCAACTTTACAACCAAAATAATAATTGTATGCAGTTTTCACTCTTTTAGTTAAATTTTTCCGCTAGTTGCTTGGAGTATATCTTCTCTAGATACAACAAAAGTTGTCTAGGCTATTTATACATCCTCGCCGATTCATGTTTTCAACTTAGTTTGTATATATCCTGTTATATACTTTTGTACAATCTTATTTTATTTGAAAATTAATTGAAAGATAAATATGAAAGAAAAATGCAATTAATCGCTGTATGTAAATACTATTTCAACACCACTACTATAATGGCTAAATTTGACAACGTGATAAAGTAGGAGTGTAACGCAGGAACAAAACACATCTTCTCACTACGGCATCCGAAGCGACACTGCCCATATGTGTAACTAAAGAGTATGTGTGTAACTCAGGAAGCTTACGTGCTAGAACAATTCTGATTACAGATTCGGAATCAAAATACTCGATTTAGTATAAATCACAAGCTAATACCCAAGTAGCAAAATCATTGTTGACTAGTGAATTATGTGTCTGTTAACTCGTTAACTTTCATTTTTATTTTTAATTAGGTTTAGTTTTCTTTCTTGTTTCGCCTGTTATGGGTACTTTGCCTCTTTTTGTTATCTAATTTTTTGTTTAATATTCGATTTAATTCTGTGTTTAGTTATTTACTTATTTTGTCTTGATTATGTTGGGCACTTTGTCTCTTTTCAATTATTTCGCTTTTTTTCATTTGGTACTAAGTTGGGGGCATTTCGCCTGTTTTAATTTATTTATTTGCTTTGTATTTTTCATTTGGGCAATTCGCCTCTTCTGTTATTTTCATTTCTCTCTTTGTGATTGGTTATCTTGTATCGTGGAGTCATTTCTGTAAGTCTTCTTTGGTAAGTAGGATCGTTTTGTCCTGGTTATGTGTATATATCGGCTTGGTCTTCCGGTTAGTTTCCTTACAATAATGCTCAAAATTTTTCGAGTTAGTTGATTGGTCAGTTTTATTATGGTAGTGTTCAAACATATTCAATATATTTTCCTGAAATATCACGAGCCTCCCCCCTTTCCTCCTTGGCTGCTCCATGAGCACCAAGGGGGGCGGGGAGAGGGTCGGAAGAGCTGTTCTTTGTCTCCCACATCTCTTTTCATTTCATTTCACTTCACCCTAATAGAAAGAAGAATATTGAGAAGACTGGGACCACACTTCCCAACATACATCGTAAACACAACGTCAACTACTCCAGATATCTGCCTTGCAAACTACAATTTACCTTTTAACTACCATATGGAACCTGTTGGTGTTCTCTGCAGCCACCATATAGCAACGCTATTAACCATAAACCAACAACCAATACAAATACCCGCTAAACATTGGGAGGCGTATCATAGAGCTGACTGGGTAAAATACAGACAAGAAATGAATGACTACGAACCGAAAAGATTAAATGAAGCCACTTTAGAGGAAATCAGCGATGAGTTAGAGAAAATAAGGACGCAGATACAAACAGCTGACGAAATCGCTCTACCAAGAAACACATACAAAACTATTAAATACTTTATATGGACAGACGAAATGAAGACTAAGAACTCATAAATTAAAACGATAAACAAGGACATCATAACAAATGAAATTCCAAGAGAAAAATTACCGTAATCTGAGAACAAAGAGGAGGGAACTACAAAGAGAATATTGGGACATAGCCGTTCAAAATATTGATAACAAGCTATTGCCCTGAGAATTTGGGAAAAGATAAAAAGAAATGGGAAATACTAAAGAACAAGAGAAAATAAAGATTAAGGACAGAGACGGGCAATTAATCGAAGATGTACGCGAGATTGAAAGACTTTTCAGGAAACACTGGAAAGGAGTGTTCAACGTAAGCGAAGAGGAAAACGAAAACTATGACATAGACTTCGAAAACCAGATAATTGACGAACTAAATGGACGGATTAAGAGGACCTTTCCACATCACTACGTAGAAGAGTAATGGTATGCAAACGAAGGATTTAACACTGATATCACAATCGAGGAATTAAAGAACACTATCTCCAATTTTAGACAAAAGGCCCTTGGAAAATCGGGACTACCAGAAAAAATAAATAGAAGCACTGGTTAATATACTTGAGGGGATAAGGAACGTATTTAACGCCTGTATAAAAACAGGATACCTCCCCGATGAGTTAAAGATAGCGAAAATGATATTGATACCCAAGCCGGGAAAACCACCTTTGGAGGTCGAAAACTTCCGACCGATATCCCTTCTCGACTTCATCGGGAAGGTGTTTGAAAAAAAATCCTGAACACAAGATTAAATGAATATCTCACAGAAAACAATCTCTGGAACAATCAACAATTCGGCTTCAGAAAGAACAGGAATACAGAGATGGCTCTCAACGTGATTACAAAAAAAAGTAAGCAAAGTGAAAGGAGATAAATGCAGTATAGACATTGTAAGCCGAGACGTATCGAAGGCATTCGATAAAGTCTGTCAAAGAGGCATACAACATAAAGTTCTAAATCTGGAAATGAACAACTATCTGGAAAGAATTTTATGCGACTACGTCATGGAAAGATATGCATACATAGACACGAGGAATTACCAAGGTGAAAGATTCAAGCTTAATGCCAGCCTCGCTCAGGGAGGGTGTTTAAGTCCTTCACTATACTCAGTGTTTAACTTGGACATTCTCCCACCCAAGAGCGAGGGCTGTGTGAATATACAATATGCAGATGATTTCACTCAATTAATTCCCTACGTTTATCGGAACCCACAGATGCAAGACAGAGTAATGGCAATATAAATAGAAGCTCTAAACGAGTATGAACGCAAATGGAAAATTAAAACGAATAAAGATAAATTCAAAATCATACCTATGTATCGCAAAAAAAAACTATCCGACGCTTACGTAGAGTGATACAGGTATAACGGTGAAGGCAAGATTTTAGTCCTAACTATTACCTAAAATGGTTACAAGAAACACGTGACCGAAAAATAAACAAAGCACGAGGCATGCTAACTTTACTCTACAGATTAAGTAACCTAAACATGAAAAATAAGAAAAAGATCTACCAGGCCACGATACAGTATACTTTTATATATCCAACAATTGCGATGTATACGGTTTCAAGAAGCAATCTAATAAGAATGCAACGTATACAGAATAAGGCAGTATACATAATTACGAACACGCGATGATTAGAGATGAAAAAACAAAGATACTTACACAACGAAGTGAAAATAAAACCATTGAACAAAATAATTGAAAACAGAGCCCAAAAAGTCATAGAAAAAACACAAGAAGAAATAGGAGAGGAATTAAATAATCAAATAGCACGAGGGCCAGGATGGAGACAACATATACTGTTTCCTAGTACTAAAATCAAAGCGGACCAAAGGGAGGAGGAGGAGATTTACGTGTAAACCAAATAAGGAAACCAGATTGTGACAAAAAAAAATTTCACGAAAAATGACAAACTCACCGGATTGGACTTGATACCCACAAGGAATGACAAAACAAACCAAAAAATGCAAATAAACGAAAAACAACATGAATAAAGAAGAGAAAAATAAACAAATAAATAACCAAGGAACATGAGCCCACAAAACAGATACAGATACGAGAATTATGCTACAGAAATCATAGAAACTCGAGTTATTAACATAGCAGGAAAACAAATAAGCTAACAACGGTTTGAACGCCTATATCATACACACATAACATAATAACAAAACAACTACAGAGATAAACAAACAGACACACTTTCACTCTGACTTATTTCGAACTTAACTCTAAAATTAGTTTATAGTACAGAGATTAGCGTGACCTCCACGCAACTTGCACCTCTCTCCAAACCTTCAACTTCCTTCCGCTTCAATCATCTTCTTCCTTTATTGCTATCCAAAGATGGGTCAAACACTAACACCAGGGACAGGTACAGCAAATCGTAACAATTAAAAGCTAGGAAAACATAAAAACACTGTGGTCCGGGTCCCACGTTAAGCAGGTCCACAGGCTCGACTGCGCAAGGGACGGACACTGCGGAGGCCCATTCCAGGGCCACAGATGGACACATAACCGTCTCTGTGTATGGTGGAAGCGATTCAAACACCCCCTGAGAGCAGCGTTATCAATGAGTTCGTTAGTAATCATCCCCCGTGAGGATCCAACCCGGTCTCACACCTACTCAATCATCCATTATCTCATCATAATGCTTCATTACCACATTCATCCAAACATTTACTAAGGCGAATAATACCCCATAACAGAAATTTGCTTACCATACGAGCTTGCCTCACAAGGACCACGAGGGGGCTACCCTCAATAACATGGCAATGGATATGGCATTACGAATAATTCTCAGGGTAATCAATGGCCAGGCCAAACCGGAAAGAGGCAAAGTTTCCGAAACAATTTTCGGAAGAATCAGTGTCGAAGTCATTCGCCTAATAGACACCCTAACCGCTTACCTGGCGATCTGCGAGAGGAAGAAGGACATCGAGACAATCAGCAAGGAAGATGTGGCCTTCTCGCACTCCAGGAGATAAACATCCAGCCCACAGTACCACCCCAAATCCAGGCCCACCGCAGCGTGATTTGCAGTCGACTCGATCCCTGGATAGGTGATCGCACGAAGAAGGAATTAGCAGAAAAGATAGAAGCTAATTAGAGCTGGGCGAAGGTTTCTGAAATAATAAAGTCAGAAACCAAGGAGAAAACCAAGAATACACTCATGTATTCAAGGTGATCAAGGAGACAGAGATGGCCCATAAAGGCAAAGAAAAGGGTATGTTACTATTCCACGCAAATATCAGTGGAGACCAGATCGAACGTCAAGAATTCACGCCAGTGAAGATGTGTATCCGCTGCTACAAAATAGAGCAACATTCCCAAAAAGATTGCTATAGGAAGCAGAGGAGACATGTTCCAGGTGCAGAGAAATGGGTCATGGGTGGAAAAACTGCATGAAGAACGATAAGTGTGACAACTATGGGCAGACCCACAGACCACTAGCTATGGCTTGCCCCATGAAAAGAAACATAATCAAAAGATAACAATCTGCAAAGAAAGAAGAAGAAGAGAGGAGGAGGACAACTCTGATGCACAAACAACAAAAGTGTCCCACCCAACACAAGCCCCGACAAAAACCTACATCAAACTTGAGAACGAAGAGTCAACGAAAATTCTTACCTGGATACTTAATGCGCACGTAATAAATCTCACGAATTCAGGCACGTTCTCAAGTGAGCTCAACTTGATGCTCAAGAAGAACAATCTAAGTGAGATGTGGTTCACAGAGAACTCTCCCTCGGGAGATGTCCTACAAATGCAATTCTCCTCAAAGATGAATGAAGAGGTATTGCTGCCACGTTTCCCAACCCTACTCTAATAACGGACTTAGACCACAGGGATCAAGGTCAAGAAACACAGGAGACCCGACCCCAGAATTGTAGTAAGAAGAGAGAAGGAAGAAAAAGCGAGGAAAGCTGCCACAAACGAACCCAATAGAAAGGAACGTCAAACTACAACTGGTGCAGACTTGGCCAGCGACAGTACGCTGAGCGAACCCGCAAGAGAAAATAACACTAGAAGAACAAAAAGTAAAAAAAAACAGGTACGACGGTAGAGAACTAGGTCTGAAGATTTACGCTTGTTATAAGACCCACTTCCCTCAATAAATATTCCTTTGCGGACATCACCAAAGGCATTAAAAACCAAAAACTCAAATGGACAATAACAGAATCGGAAGATGAAACTGAAGTTGCGGCAGCACTCTACTCGGGTAAAGTGAAGCTCGACAACGCCTCCTTATTTACGATCCCGGCCATGGAATACAAGAAAACAAAGAACGGAAATGTCCGAAAGCACAAGGAATAAGCAACACACTCTAGAAGTAGGCCCAAAACATGGAGAACATAAACAACACCTTAAAAATTTTAACACTAAACACGAATGGATGGTTTGGGAAAGCAAATGAATATGGCCGCATATTCAGAAGGGCAGACCACGACATTATCTTAATATCTGAACACGGTGGGAACACGAGTATCACTCGGATGAAAATCCCGAACTACCACGTCCTGGCAAAGAACTCCTAGCAAGGTAGAATCAACGGTGCTGCAATCGCCATAGGAAGGAACATCACCTTCAAAAGGCTACCAAAACTTGATGAGTCCTTCGTAACTGTCGAAATCCCTACAGTTGTTGGAGGACTCACGATGGCAGCAGCATACCAACCACCACGCCATCCATATTTGCCCATCAATAATCTACTAACCCTAACTGCCCACTGCAGGAATGTATTCATAGGGGACGACCCCAATGATAGACCGGGGGCCTCGGGCTACACCAGAACAAATGAGAGGGGCAGAAACCTGCAGCTTGTCATTGACCAGGATAGGCTTAAGGGAGCCGGGCCAGAATTTCCGACCTACATCACTGAAAGATCAGCGACAGCCATGGATGTAATATTAACAAGCACCAACTTCCCTTTCAATCTGGTCATTATGCCTGACCCCACGGTTCTAAGCGACCATATCTCCATCATGACCACCATCTCCCACGCACCTATTCTGCTTCCTATCCCATCCAGGAAAAGCTTTGCAAAAGCAAACTGGGAGCTGTACAAAAGAATGCTCAACAGCTTTGAACCAGCCAACCTACGTGAAACTATCCTGGAAGATATTGACGAAGAAATAAACCGGATAACACACCTGATCATGGAAGCGAACGAGAAATGTATTCCATACATCACGGATAAAAGCCATCCGCAACCCAGGTGGACCGAGGAGATGCTCAGAACACAGATAGATCTACGAGTAAGTCAGGCAATTGGGCCCAAACAGAGATCGCACAAGAAGACTCCGACAACTCAGGAAGGAACTCAAAGTGCGGATTAACGAAGAGCAACGGGCCATATGGGACGGAATTATCAAGAAACTCGACACAGAGCAAAACCTCTAGAAATTCTGGAAGAATATAAGAAAACTGAGAAGTGTGCCCCCGAAGGAGAAAACGAGGTTGGAAGAACATGGGGAAACCATAGAAGATCCAGAGAGACTTGGAAGAAGGTTCAGTAGGTACTGGCGACAAATATTCTCCATCTCGCCAGAAGATAATGAGGATTTCGACCTGGACTTCGAAGGCCAGGTGATTGATGAATTAAATAATATAATCCACCGCACGCATCTCCACCCGCACGTTTCCGAGGAGAAGAGAATGGAGGGCCACGGTCGACCGATAACTACTGAGGAGTTCCTGAGCACGCTCAAATACTCCAAGCAGAGAGCTCTAGCTGGACAGGGATTACCAAAAACCATCTGGTAAATGCTCCCCCACACCTCCTTCAGGGTATTACCAACGTAATGAATGCAGTCCTAAACACTGGTTACTTCTCTGACGAATACAAGGTGGAAAAAATCATCCTTATCTCAAAGGGTAAAAAGTTGCCAGAACAGCCGTTGGAATACAGGCCCATCTCCCTCTTGGAAATCATCGGCAAGATTCTGGAAAAGATCCTAGCCAACAGGCTTCAGAATCAACTTGACGAGAAGGGGACCCAAAACCCACAACAACACGGGTTCCATAAGAAACGCGGAACGGACATCACACTCGCGCTCCTAACCGAGAAAATCGCCAAGTGCCGAGCGGATAGAAAGTACATTGACATCGTACTAAGGAAGGTGCAAAAGGCCTTCTATAAAGTCTGGCTGAGGAGCCTTCAAAATAAGATCCTGAACCTTCAGTTAGACTCGATCCTGGAACGAATCATCTGCGACTTCGTCAAGGAACGGCGCGCCCGGATCATGATAAAGGGTCACCAATGACCAGAGATCCTCCTCAAGGCCGGAATCCCATGGGAAAGTCCCCTGAGCCCCCTCATTTATCTAATCTACACAATAGATTTACCGGTAAAGGAAAACTCATTATAACTCCAGTTTGCGGATGATATAACCCAGCTGATTCCTGGTACATTCAGGAATCCCAGGGGTCAGGCTATCAAGACTGCAAACGAAATTCGGAACGTAAATGAATACGAAAGAAAGTGAAAGATACGCACGAATAGCCGAAAATTCAAGATCCTCGCCCTTGGCCGCAGAAAAACAGCAAATGTAACAATAGGGTGGATAATATTCCCCTATTACCATAAAGGGAGTGTTCTGAGGCTCCAGCTCATCTCCACCGGATATAGCCACCACTTCATAATGCGGGAAAATCTGGCGAAGTTAGAATTCAACAAACTTCACAGATTTAAAAATCTGAGCTCTAACATCAGAAAAATTTATATCATGCATATTCAAGCAACACTCTTATATCGTGTGGTGGTGACTCAAACCCTAAGTATGTCTCGCTTGAAGCGCCTGCAAAGCGTCCACAACAAGGCGACTCTCTATATAAACAAGCGCAGAAGGAGAGATCGAATACCCCAAATTGAACTCCACCGGAGAGTCGCCTTGACACCAATCAATCTGACCACCTAAAGTCTGGCCAAAGGAACCTGGGAGAACATCCTGAATGAAACGGCATCCGAACTAGCTGAGGGTCTAAACATCCCAGCGAACAAAAGAGAGAAAGTGGCCAGAACAAGGCAATTTCCCAACTCGAAACAATGCTCAGAGGAAGAGTTGGCACCGTTGTTCATATAGAGACCACACTGAACAAACAACTACACACACTATGTATTAACAAATACACTCACAAACATGAATGAATGTGTTTGAATGTAAGCAAAATAAATGTAAATAAATGTATATATGTCAATATAACTAGTAATTAAGGGTGAAAAAAAGAAAAAAGTTCTTAAATTAGTATAGAAGAATTAGAATAGCTGATTAACTATATTATTACTTTCAAAATCTTATATCTTTTATAATAAGTATAGTACTAAGGAGATAAATATATAAAATTATAAAAAAACAAAAAAATAAAAAAATAAAAAGAGCAGGGAAGAAAGATACTCTACAAAAAAATAAATAAATAAATAAAATGAATATAAATATATATAATAATTTTAGAGAAATAGTTCAAAATTAAGGAAAAAAAAATAAGGTTGCAAAATAAGTATAAAAGAAAAGCTTGAATGCGTTAAAACACAAACTCAGGTTCACACATCAATACAAATTACAGGATTTAAGGTCATGGTCAACGAAAACAAAATCTAAGAAAAATGAAAAGCGTCGCCCTCACTACCAGGGCAAGCCCTACACACTCTCTTCACTCACAATCGATCATTTTATCTTCCACACCAATTTTTTTCTTAATTACTATTCATCAATTCAGTTCAATTCACCATTTTGCCCCGAAGATGACCTTTTGTTAGGTCGAAAGACGTCTTGGCAAATAAAGTTAGGCCTCTTCCAAGCAATTTGCCTCGCGTAGAGCCATCTGATGAGACTAGAGTCAAAGCTATAAGAAAGCTGCTGCCAAAAGTAAACAATGCAGCCATTGTCGACTTCAATGAATCCTTCATATATATATATATATATATATATATATATATATATATATATATATATATATATATATATATATATATATATATATCGTAGAATTCAGGTAGCCTGAACCTGAACCTTTTGGCTTCCCTCCAAAGATGCAGGGGAGGGGAGACGACAGCCCCAAATTAGGAAAAGATTTCCTCGTCGAGTGCGATGCGATTTTAAATGACGAGAGTGAATTAATCGTTGGTCGTTATTGCTACTATTTAATTAGGCTTTGGTAGTTAGAGGATTTAAACAGAAAAAACAAAAATAATCTTTTAATATATTACAAACAACATTAGATATTTACAAAATAATACACAGGCAATTTAGTTAACACCGTTTACTAAATGAATGAAATTAAAATGACAGGTAGGACTTATCTTAGTCGTACTAGGCTCAATTAGTACACTAATTACCCGAGTAATAGAGAAAGGCGACTGTGAGGTTAGTCTTAGCCGTACGAGGCTCAATAATTATTACAATAATTACCTGAGAGGAACCGAGAGGAGATCACGAGGTGAGTCGCTCCGTCTGAGAGCGTCACGCCTCTTTGACGATGAAAGAAAATGTAAGTCTTACGATTTTCTGGAGAAGACTACGAGTATGGGTACTCGGGGGAAGATATTTCTTCGAGGAAGCAGGTTAGAGCGCGATATTCCAGACGTAGTCTTCGTCGTTCCGAATATGGATTCCTGCTGCGAGACTGAATAGCATCTGGGGTTATCGCTCGCGGATTGCGCGTTGTCGATGAATGATTCCAAAGACCTCTTATGATGCCGCGTGAATACCTTCTGTACTGCGTGGGCTTGCTTACTTGGAAGCAACGTGGAGACAGCTCAAGACCCGAAAGCCCTAACAATATTTCCTCGATTATTCCTGGGATGGAGAATATATATTATTACGCCGAAAGTTCCAATGTTTGCCAACGGAAGCGTTGTCACTCGGTCCCACAGCCTCGATGGCAGGATTCGGCGGTGGCAGGGCTCCTTCGCTCTAAATCCTTTTCTCGTGACTCGATCACACAAGCTCGCTCTCTCTATCTCTCATTTTCTGACAATATATATATATATATATATATATATATATATATATATATATATATATATATATATATATATATATATATATATATATATATATATATATATATATATATATATATATATATATATATATATATATATATATATATATATATATACAAAGAAAGCAACTACAGGATCTGCGGGTGATTATACAACCACCACAGGGCTATGCCATTTTTATTTTCTGTCTTTCAAATAAAATTTGAAGAGAGAAAGAAAGATGCAGAATCCTGGTGTAGCTGACTATAAATACATATAGTACAAGAGAAAATAAGAATTGGACGCAAATGAGCAAATGAGACAAGAAACCGGAGTTTTTTTAAAGGCAAGAGAGGGACATTAGAAGAATCCAGAATCAAAGGGAGCAGAGGGTGGCACAGTGAAGGCGATCCTTTACCGAGAAGACAGAAATAACGCAAGGGGAAAAAAGTTTTGAATTCCTGGCCGGGACTCGAACCCGGGTCTGCTGATTGCCAGGTTCGAGTCCCGGCCAGGAATTCAAAACTTTTTTCCCCTGGCGTTATTTCTGTCTTATCGGTAAAGGATCGCCTTCACTGTGCCACCCTCTGCTCCCTTTGATTCTGGATTATTCTAATGTCCCTCTCTCTTGCCTTTAAAATATACAACTCCGGTTTCTTGTCTCATTTGCTCATTTGCGTCCAATTATTATTTTCTCTTGTACTATATATGTATATATATGCAATGTGTTTCAGGTAAATCGATACAATTTTAAAGTTAGCCTAAGGGCTAATGACCGCACCAATGCAGGTTAATTAAACTTACACACGCTCAGTAAGGATTTAGCTTACATACGGGCAACAGCATATGCGCCAGAGAAGCGTAAAGGAGATTGTGTGGATTAGTTTAAATAACTTAGGGTTCTAGTTTACAAAGGGAAAATGAATTATGTACAGGCTGTGAATGTACATGACCATACATTTTTCATCTACAGTCATGCACAGCAAATTTCCCGTACTCAAGGCGAGAGGTAACAAAGACATGGATGGCTATCTCGAAACTGTTTCGGTCAAAGTGGGACCAGATACAACTGAGGTTAGGGAGAAAGCAGAGCGAAGATTTGTTGATATTAACAACATGCAATTTAAAATCAAGTTGAATGTCGAAGGAATCATCCAGGTTTCCTAAGTTGCCAGAGAACGCGCTCAGGAAGTCACCTTGATTGGGCCACCTAGTTTTACAACGAGCGACATCAGCTGAGATGCTCATCAAAAGAAATTCAGTTTTTTCATGGTTTATATTGAGGAAGTTATCCGATAGGCATTCAATAATTATATCATATGCAGATTAAAGATTAGTGATGGTCATGGCGAGAAGGAGAGAAATATTTGTGTGTCATCAGCTTATAAGTGGAAGAATAGACCTAGGCGACGCAGAAGAGGGGTAAATGTTATTAAAACGTCTTTTCCATTGTGTACAGGTGTGTTACAATTAAAATGAAAATAAGCGAGATCTCTGCTCTCCTGCACGCAAGCCACAATAAGTCCGACATCAAGAGCTTGATGGGCGTGGAAAAACCTCTGATCACCGACCGTATGCGAGATCAACGTAGTGGGCGCTGTCGTCGCCTTCTCAACAAGTTGAAATCATTGAAATTGAATTCTCTTTTTTTATAAAAACCCCTTCACGGTCTATCCGGTCATAAACAAAAGCAGAACGACCGCGTAGTCAGCTTCAGCCAGGAGGTATCCGAGGTCCGCTACGTATCTACGACCAAGCACCCATCCTCTAGTTGAAATAATTTTGGCCACCGCAGTCGTTCGACCTCGATCTACTCGACTACAGCGTTTGAGTGCATGTCGAGGTTAAGGCCTCCAAGGTCCGGCACAGCAACATCGACGAACTAAAATCCTCCATCAAGTGCGTGTGGACCAGCATGTGGAAGGACTTCGTCCACAACCTTTGCTTGCCCTTCGGGTCTCGCCTGGAGAACTCGCTCGCCGCCGAAGGGGCCCCCATTGATTAATATTACACTTTAAAAAATAGTTATATATTAAAATAATTCAAACGTGTCAAACTGCATCAAAACTATTAATGTGAACCTACAGGAACAGCTACAACTACTACTGCAACAACTACAGCAACTACTACTTATACTGCAAAAATTAATACTAATACTACTGCAACAACTAGGGCAACTACTACTTATACTGCAACAATTAATACTAATACTAATGCAACAACTACTACTAGTACTACTGCAACAACTACAACTGTTTAGTGCTTACAGGTTGAAACTGCAAAGTGAACGCATCTTTTCTTTGTACGAGCGAAAACTCTCGGCCACTTGTAGTTGGTGTGCAGACAAGCAAGCATCTACCATGTTCATGCTTATGATGCCTGATAAAGGAAATGTGCGCCAAATGTTATTTAGAAACATGAGTACCATATATATATATATATATATATATATATATATATATATATATATATATATATATATGAGGGATTAGGCAAAATAATATGAACAATTGACAGATACACTATATTTAGTTATCAATAAGTGTTTGACTAACATTTGCCTTAAGTATAGTTGTAATCCTTCGAGGAATAGAATCATATACAACCCCTGTATGATGTCTGTCCTAGGATGCCCCCCTTTTCGATCACTCCACACTAGATACCACTTTTATGTAGGAGAATGCCCCTTTTTCATCTTTCTACACACAAACCGCTGTTGTAGTGACATTCTTTGTGGTCGTGATATACTTCTTTGATGAAGTAATCTTTGTTCTAAGAGTGCTAAGAGTGCTAATATTGTTATGTTAAAGAAGAGAGCTGTCTCAAACACGTAAGAATATAGAGAAACGCACAAGAATTCCAAAAATAAACTTATATTTTAACTTTAACAATTTACTACACAAAAATTAACCATTAACCACAGAAATACTCCGAATATTAAAATACACAATAATTAATTCAATTAGTTTGACCCTCTAAAATTTGCTAAATACGCACTTTAATATACAATATCTCGTCTTATTGACTTTACTGGAGTTTAAATACCTCAGGAATGTTATTGTCTCCACGACGCGTGCCGACCGACCAGATGGAAAGGGGCGAGATCACGAGGTACTTTTGGCGAGGGTAGCAGATGGGGGTCCACACGGTATTCAGGGATGGGGGGGTGTTCGTCAAGGATGAGAACAATCCCGGTGCTTTAGGCAGCACCAAGGTAGGCGTGGTCTTTCTGACGAGAGTAAGTCGAACTTGCTTCTTAAACCAAGTTAACTTAGGGTTCGGTGTGACTACCGAGTAACGAGTCCGAGGGGGAGCTTTTCTCCTTTGTTACTTAATTCCTCATGGGTGAGGACTGAACTCGGGGAGGGTCTTCTTTAAGGGCGAGGATCGAGGAGGGTCTTCTTTAAGGGCGAGGATCGAGGAGGGGGGTTTCTCTGACGAAAATAAGTTAAACTTGAATAAGTTAACTTAGAGGTCGGTTTGGTAACCAGGAACTAGCTCGAGGATGAGCTTCTTCTTAGTTCCAGCCTTACTCAAGGGCGAGTATAAAGGAGGGGGGTTTCTTTGACGAGAATAAGTTGAACTTGGTTCCTAAACCAAGTCAACTTATGAGTTTGGTGCGGCCACCGAGTAACGAGCTCGAGGGGGAGCCTTTTCCTTCTTCTTTTCTTAATTCCTCAAGGACGAGGAATACCCCTGTTGTTTAAGATGCACCAGGATATGAGGAGTCTCTCTGACGGAAGTAAGTTGAACTTGAACAAGTTAACTTAACGTTCGGTTTGATAACCAGGGACTAGCTCGAGGATGAGCTGCTTCTTAGCCCCTTAAGGTAGGTAGCCCTGCCTCTCTTGCAGGGTACTTCTTGGTCTGGCGAGCCAAGAAATCTACCTGTCCAGTCTCGGTAGCCCGATCTTAATCCGGGGACTTCGTCACCTGGAGACTGACGTATTCTACCAATCCAGTCTTGGTAGCCCGATCTTAATCCGGGGACTTCGTCACCTGGAGACTGACGTATTCTACCATGATTTTCCTCAGAGTTTCTTATTTATGTCTCGTCACCCCACTAGGGGAGGGGTAAGAGTGGGGGGGGGGCTTGAGGACGGGCCCAGGAGAGGTCTTATGCCAAACGGTTTTTCTCACCAAGTCTTACATCGGCTCCTCGTTAGCCTTCGAACTTGGGAGAAACGCGTCTCCAATGTCTTACTTGAGGTGAAATTGAATCTCACTCTCGTAAGAGAGATCTTGTATTTTAAACTTTAGGCCTTTCATAGCGACGAAAGGCGAGGCGCTGTGGTTAAGCGCTTGTCAACCACAGTGCCAGGGCCGGATGTCTTTGCGGTAATCGCCACGTATCTCCACTGCAAGAGAACGGGGGAGTGACGATTCTCCTACAATGTCCAATGGGATGTTGTCCTATTCTTCTCTCTAAACGTCATCCAATTGTTTCGGTGATGACGGAGATGGAAATCTGATTCACATTCCCTCCATAATAGTTCGATGATGTTTATATCACATGACTACGCGAGTCATGGAAGATGTTGGATTACATTCCGATGCTCCTCAAACCAAGGCCGAACCTTATTGACCGTGCATAAGCATATTGTCATCTTGAAAAATGGCGATGTTAGTCATATTATGAACCTTGTCAATAAAAATGTCTAGATATTTGGCAGTAACCCGATATTTGATGGTAATGATGTGACCACCTGAATACCAGGAAATAACCGCCCCAAATTAAGGATCTGCTCCAATATTTGACGATTGGAACCAGACAGACCGGAAAGTCGTCTTCCTTTAGGGTTTTCCGTAGATAAACACGACCACTTATCGGAAATAATGTAAATGATGATTCGTAGGACCATACAATATTCTTCCAGTCACCATTTCTGAGGCAATTTGGTGTTGGTTTCCTTTACCAACGGTTTAGAAATTGCTGCCCATCCATGAATGTTTGCATCGTGAATTTCCAGAGAACAGTTCATTATCGAAACAGTAGACTATTGGTTACCTGAGTGGGCTGGAAAGCGAAGAGTGCTCGATGGCACAGGTTCAAACCCCACCTATTTTTCACTTTCTTTAACGGGTAGAAGAGTTAATATTATTTTATTCCGTTTTCTATCTCCTTATTCCTTCTATCTTAAACTATGTATAATCCTTGTTTGGTCTTATAAAAAGACAAAATATCTTGTGTATCATCTTTTCCTTATTGCCTATGGATTATATAGCATTTACCTTATCACGTGTGTATTGTGATTTTCCTATTCATCATGAAGCTCGTGTGTGTCTCATACTAAGCGCTTCATTTTTCAATATATACGGACTTACCTACATTGTTCTGGTTATAAGCTGTCTGGAAGGATTCTTTTTGAGTGATGTGGAGTGTAGCATATTGGTTAGTGCAATGACCTGTAAAGCGAACAGCGCTCGATAGGAGTAGAAACCAACGACAGAAATGCAGATAGTGATTCGACTACCAAAGGGCTTTCGCATTTTTTAAACAATTTTTGTAACAGCTAGAAACTGCAAAGACCATTTTCCGGCGTCGATATTTATTTTTTTAAGGGTTATTCCCGTCTTGTCAAGTATGAATTGCTTTTACTGCGCTGTCCCTTTTCTCGCCTTACTTTGAGGTTTCTTCCCTTTTCTTGCCTTAAACTCCGGTTTCCACTCTACCGAACGTATTTAATATTATTGATGTAATGTTTTAATTTTCAGGTGGACAAAACAGAAGAAGTTCTGGACTCGGCCGAGGAGCCGTACGTTCTTTAGTTCTGTATTCTGAAGGACGAAAATGCGACGAAAACTTTAGATGAGTAGAATTACATGCCGCGATGGAGGGCACTTTTGTGGTAGCATTTGTTCTTCTCAATCTCTCCTTTATAACAACAACCAACCGAAGCATCGTTGATACAACAACAGATATTTATGAATTTTAATTTTTAAAAAGGGTAACTATCGCCTAATTAGCTTAACTTCAGTTGTGTGCAAATTTCTTGAGTCTCACAATGAACAGAATCTTGAACTATTTGTAGGCGAACAACATTCTCAAAGACACCAAAGATGGCTTACGTAACAAACGTTCTTATCTTTCAAACATTTTAGACTTCTTCCACGATATTCTTAATCTATACCATGAGAGTAAAGGCTTCGATATCATATACCTTGACTTCCAGAAGTCCCTCGAAAAAGTTCCTCGCACACGGCTAATGATAAAATTAGAATCTCGCGGAATACAGGGCACCATTTTAAGATAGATTGAGCATTGGCTTAGCAAAAGAAAGCATCGAATATTCCAAAATGGCAATGCGTTTAAATAGCTAGATGCAACTAAATGGGTTTCACAGTTTAATGGCCCTTTTAATTTCTAATCTACATTAACGAGGGTGATGAAGTTTTGACATGCATAATCTCAAAGTACGTGGTTAATATAAAAATCGCCACTGCTGTAAACTGGCAATAGAAAGTAGAAGATATGCAAATTAATTTAGACAAGTTATCAAGTTGGGCCCAAACTTGCCAAATGTGTTTCGACGGGGATAAATGCAAAGTACTTCATATAGGAAATAAAAATGAAAAAGCATCTTATTCAATGAATGAAACATGATTGAAAATCATAGACAAGGAAACAGATTTAGGAGTAACAGTATCGAGTAACCAAAAACCCAGTCAACAATGAACACAAATTGCGAAGAAGGAGAACAAAATAAAGATTATTTGAGTACAAATCGAAAAAAGTAATACTCGCTGCAAATCTTTAGTCCGGTCTCTTCTGGTGCTTTAACTATTAGAAAAGATATAAACAAGCTACAACAGATTCAACGTAGAGTTACCAAAATGATACCTAATTTAAAAATACAAACCATACGAAACCGTCTGAAAAAATAAATCTCTTCTCGTTAACCCATCGTAGACTAAGAGGTGACCGAATTCAAGTATTTAAAATCATCAAAGACATAGTTAATATGAACTGTAACAAGTACTTTATAATTGACCGATCTAATTACACAAGGGAAAACGGATGCAAAATTCTAAGTAAACTGTTTAACTCGCACGAGTCTAAAAAAATTCTCCAACCGAATATTTAATTTAGGAAATGGTCTACCTCGTAACGTCATTGAATGCCATATAGTTGAGTCGTTTAAACGCGACAAATACTTTGCCTCAAACCCAAGATTGACTACGTTTATAAGTGAGTAATTTTATTTTTTCCCCTCCATCAGATAAGCAAACATTAATGATCAAAGCGGCGAAGTTTAGTAAACTTAGTTTGACTATGTGTCCGCATGCAACTTCGTAAGGATCGAACGGTTTTTTTTATTACATGCGTTTTCCTTTGTATTCCTTTGTAACGCAATTTATTAGGTCATCTGGATAGTTCATGCTGCTTTGGAAAAGTCCCCCCCCCCCCGCCATTTTTTTTTTAGGTAAATTTAATCAATTAAGCATTAGCCATTATCTTCTACAACCTTTTCCCAATTTAACAGTTGGAAAAAAATTCTTGGCTGAAATAAAAATTGCTATGCAAATAACTTTGACTTAACGCAAGTCTCCGCAATGAGAGACAAATGAGGAATAGGCTAGCCTAGTTAGGCTATGAAGTAAGACTAGGTTATCCTATTACCTGAAATAAATAAGCGAATTTGACCGAAACTTACAAGTTAGAAGTTGTTCAAAAGAGTAATTATAGCCCAACTAGGCTAACCTAGTCTTCATTTATCGCTCATTAGGGAGACTTGCGTAAGTCAAAATTATTTGCCTAGCAATTTTTATTTCAGCCAAGAATTTTTTTCGACCCATTAAAATGGGAAAAGGTTCTAGAATATAATGGTAACTATATAATTTATTAAATATACTTCAAAATACTTTTATTTTATTTTTACAAAGCAGTACGAACTTTCTGGATGACCTTAATATATTAAAATCACTATTATATATGAAAGTGCCTTGAAGGAGGACCATTTTCTAGTAATTGAAGGTATAAGGAGCGAAAATCCAAACACAAAAAGTAAGCTTATATATCTTTGAGGATCCTCAACTCCTCCAAGAATTCTATCAACCCTCAACTCAGCACGCAGGAACCCGCCCTAAACACCAAAGACCGAGATAGCGGCCCCAACCGTTCTGAGAATAGGACATTTGCGCTCGGCTCCTCCATGACAGAACATTCAAACTAAAGACGGCTATCTTTAAGAGAAGCCGTGTCTGGGAGACCTTAACAAGCCGTGCAGAGAGGTTCCGAGAAATCCAACCCATGAAGGAGTCCACTTCGGGGGAGACAAAACGCGATTTTAAACCCATCCAGGCATTAAAGGGTAAGACTAGGAAAATAAGTGAGTGAAACGGTACTAGGGTTTCTGTCCTTGGATCCTGGGTAATCTGTGTCGATTTAATTCAGATATACCGGAAGCATTTCCCGGGAAATCCCGGTGTTTATTTCTTTTTAAGATTTCACTCTTTACCTACAAATAGTGAAAAGATATTTGAAACATGTAAAAAAAAAATTTAAATATAAACCTACAGGAAAATAATATAGAATTGAGTACAAGTTTTATAACGTGATATTATTGGTTACTGGCAAGTTGGTGAACTTGAGTGGCTAACACTTCAATAACCAGCTGATATTCAAAATGTTGTAGCAGAATCGGAATCTCTCCTCCTCTCTCCCAAAGATAGTAGGGGCTTGGTATCGCTGTTAGGCAGAGATAACCTTTCAATGCAAAGGGTTTGTGGATACTGCGGTCTTTCATTAGAATTATACTGGCAATTAAGACCTATGGTGGTGGAACGTTTTGAAAATTCTTTATTTTCTAACTTAATCGGTTTTCAGTGTAAATTGGTAAATATAATATGTTCACTTCTAAAGATAATTTGAAGTTGATAGATGTGCATTGAACTATCTCTTTTCTAAAAAAAAAAAGCAAGATAAACTGATAATGCCAGTTACTTTAGTCAAAAGATCTATAGATTTGGAAAATAAATTAAGGACTCAAATTATGAATATATTGTAGTTATATCATCAAATAAATTAAACTAATTATGATTGTTCTTAACTTCTTGCTTTATGAACTCGTTATTTTAACTATAATTGTCTATTTATAACCAAACTACGAACGCACCTTTTAAGAAGCCATTATAAGATAATAATTTTTTCCCGTTTTTTAAAAAGAAAATCATAAGCTATTTTTCTAGGTTATTTTTTTACATGAAAGAAGATTATACTTTATTTTATAAAGATTACTTTTATGCACGATAGAATATTGTTCATTTGTTATTATAAAAGATTATTTATGTAGGTATTTATTTATTAAAACTTTATTATTCAGTAATTTGAGAATTCGATTAGTAGTAAAAATCTATGCAAACTTGGAACTAAGACTATAGTAAAAAAAAAAAAATCTTTGGTAGCCATGCCATATTACTCAATCCTTCGAATTTTAACTGATATGCATTGTCTATTCCATTAAAATTAAGAAACAAAACATTCAAATCATATCTGTAGAAGTCTAAATACCACGTACATTAGTGTATGCAGAGATAACCAGACACAAGCTGCGCGTCTCTCCCGTATTCCAAATTCACCTTTCGCCTCGAATTCCCTCCGCCCCCTTTTCGCGCCTTTGAGACAACCAAATTCGAGACGGCCGTTCAGGAAAATGTCTGCCGCTAAAAGACACCTGCTAGCCGACGAAGGTCCGAGTTTTCGCGCCGTCGTAAACTGCGACGTGGAGAGAAGGTGTGAAAAATTTACTCTGTCTGGCAGCAGATGAAAAGGTCTTTCACGCAGCGATACGGATTTTATGAGAATTCGGTGCTCTCTCCTGATTTTTGCTCGTGAAGGGAATAAAAGGGAAACTTCTCTCCGGAGTCAGGCAGAAGAACTTATACCTACGGCGAGTATGTGGAGCTCGTTCCGCAAAGGAAACAGTCCGCCCGTTGTAAGAAAGAAACTTCGGGGAATTTGTGTGTTGCCGTCACGGTACTTGTAGGTGCCTAACTTCTCGCAGGCCCCAAACCCCCCATTCAGAGTCTGAGGTTACACAGAACCTCCCTCTGTGGATTACCCTAGACGTAGCTAGGTAACCGGTTTTGGCTACCTACTCCAGGAGCCAAATAATCGGACAGTCCCTTCGAGGAAGAAGAATTCCGATTTGAGCCACAGTTTGGCTCGCCTTCATGATCCGGCATAGGATCAGTATATCACCGGTTTAGGATTACCTTCTCATTCGGTAACCTCGGACGGTTGGACTAAGTGTGATCATCGTCACCAGAAGAAGATCTTCACCGTCATTCTCAAAAATACTTATGAACTCAAAGGTATCGTTAAAGTGAATTATCCCTCCCCTAACTTCACCAGTTTATTCGTTAACTAGAATTCCCATCCCGAGCCCATAGCTTGGAGTATTAAAAGTGATTAATTCAGTGTTTAATTCAATAATATTAATCCATCCATTCTGTCGGTGCCATTAAGACGCAAGCATCCTAGTGAGTAATTTTCAAGTATAATCCCCACATGTTGTAGACTTACTTATTCAGTGCAAAGATTAATTCTATTTATACCTATATACGCTGTTTCTTATTGCTAATTCATGTATATTAAATATTATTTTTGTATCTGTGTGTTTAACAATTTTGGACGATCCTTTGGCAATTATTGAGCAATCCACTCGGCTTAAATCTCAATATTACACCGGTCCACCCATGACTGGCTTTTACTGAGTGGGGACACACTCAGGGGATCATCATCTTAGTTTTGATCAAAAAAGTGACGCACCGGGGTTAATTCTTATTCACCAGAAATGGCTATGGTAGGTGTATTGGATACGCTTCACCTCCGCTTCACCTTGGTGCGGTAATAAAATATATGTCCAGGAAGTGGGACTGGGATTACCTACTCACTAAACCTCGACACTATCATTCTAAATGCCTAATCAATTCCCTTGCGAAAATTAAGAAACCTGAAATTTCCCTGGATTCGGTTTTATTATCTCTGGATTTCCCGGGAAATCGGGCATGAGAAAATACTTGGAAACCAGAAACCCTAAACACCACCTCTCTCATATTCCTAAGGGCTGTTTCGTATTTTTGCCAAGCAACGCGAAGGGTTATTCTGAGAGGTGCCATAAGGAAAAACTAAACGTCGCTTCGGTAGCAACAGTCCCCGGAGACACCCTGGCCACCTTATCAGCACGCTTATTTATTAACACGCTGTTATGTCAGGGGACTTATTAGAAGACGGTCCAGGTTACCCCGAGCCGCACTATACGTAAATTTGGCTGTAGTTATTCCATTTTGTAAATGAACTATATGCGTACATTTCTTTGGTGGGAGGGGGTGTCCCTTTTCAATCTGCGGATATTTCCGACCACTCCTTCTACAGCCGGACTGAATAAGGGGAGCAAAACCGATAAATGTATGGTAAGGAACCGGTTTTAGCGTCAGATTTTATGGTCAGATGCCTTTCCTCTCTACAGCCCCCTGTATTTATCAGGCCCTGGGTACCTGAGCTACATTGGACTGGTTCTTCAATATGGATGGGTCAATATTCAAATATATTATTTAATAAAATAGGATTGGAATAAAGTGAAGGAAAGGAAGAGAATTTTCCTCCAATGATTACCGATGGGTCCCATATCCGCTTTCCTCAGCTTGACTCAAAAGTGGCTCTAATTTGTACTTTTGAATCCTGTGCTCTTTGTAAGAACTTGTATTTAACGTTGAGATTTGTGATTATAGACTTTCTCATCTTAACCTTTGTCACCAAATTGTTTCCATTTAACCACTGTTTCCTTCATCTATCTGCCCCCCTCCCCATCCCGTTGGTTTTTACCAGTTAAAATGCCCTCATTGGTTGCATCACTTTTAAAAATAAAATTCCCACTGCTTTTACTATTTGAGGTTAGCCAAGAAATTTTTTTTTTTTAAATATTTAACGCGGATTTATCTCTACATACAATATCTCGTCTTTAATTGTGAATCTAATGGTTTATCTCGAAGATCAACCATTAGAAGTCCAAGATCCCGAAGATCAATATTTAAAGTTCGAGATCCTGTAGATCAACGATTAGAAGTCAGATATATAGAAGATCAACAATTTGAATAGCGAGATCCAGAAGATCAACCATTATAAATCCGAGATTCCACAGATCAACCATTAATAGTCCGAGATCTTGAATATCAACCATTAAAAGTCCGAGATCAGATCACACATATCAACCATTAGAAGCCCGAAATCCCGAAGATCAATAATTAAAAGTTTGAGATCCAGAAGATGAACCATTAAAAGTTCGAAGGTTTAGAAGGGGGATGTAGGGATTAAAGATTGGGAATGCTGGTAATAAAAATGACGACAATAGTTCACTATAAGAGAAATCTTGTTTTATGAGTAGGGAGAAAATGGTTGTCGTAGGAATCGAAGCTCTGAGAAATAAGCCAATGAGAATTAAGACAAGGAGCAGAGAGTTCGTATGTGGTTATTGGAGGGAAAGAGCAACACGAGGGTAGTGGTGTTGTTAAGACTTCTCCGATGAGACCTTTTGGTAAGATGTTACTTCAAGTTTTACCATCCCTTAGGAAAGACTAGCTTCCTGTTTGCTCAAGTAGTTATCGAGAAACATAGCTTCTAAGAATCTATCTAGTTTGGTCAAGTTGTTTTAAAGGTGAAAAGATATGTAAGTCCTGTGGCTCTGGCATGTAATCTATTTATCTGTTATCACACAGAATTTCCCTGGTCGAGACAGATCAGCGCAGCTGTATTTAATTTGGGGTGCTTTATTACCGTCTTCCCCCAGTTTTGTAACGCCGTCCCGCTCTGAGGCTGCGCAGCCGTGTTCATCTTCCCCCCTTTTTTGGGTAGAAGGGAAACTCACTTATTTCCCTTTCGCCTCGACGGTGCTCCGAAATTATCAAGATCCATGTTTGCTTATGCCGCGTCCGATATCCCTCGGGACGCTTTGTGCGCACAACCTTCTGACGACTATGGCTGTGGCTCCTATTTAAGGTGATGCTTAAAGCCTCAGCATATAGAGAGAGCCCGAGCTTCTTGCCGTCCAGATGCGAGTATCTGTCCCCAGTAAAGTGGTCCTCTCGCCCTTGTGATCTCGTCAGCAGATCGTCTTCGCGTAATGCGCCCTGATCAGAGGAAGCTTACAGAAACCCCGTTTACGCCCCGGAAGATTGTCCTGAGTTTCTCTCTTCTCACTACATTGGTTTATACTTCCTGCCGTCCCACAGATGAATCTTGATTTGTGATTACTTCTCCCTGGAGCCGAAGTAATCTCAACCCCCTTCGGAGTCTCTATGGACGCCTTCGCATCGGGACCCCATAGATAAAGACCTGGCCATTAGTCTTCCACCTTTCCAGTTCATCCACCAGAGGTAACCAGGAGTCCTTTCCTCGTAAGTTCGACCTCTTCGTTCCCAGACATAAGAAGAATTCCCCCATTTTGTGCAACGCCAATAGACTTGCTAAGTCTTTTCTTCAATCCAACTTATTGGATCACTTATATATTTTTCCCAGACCTCGTTTCCTCAATTTTTGCCCGTCATAATATTCTTTGGTCGTCATAATTATTATTTATATTTACATATTTATTTGTGCCCTTGTTCGTATTATTATTTGTATTAAAGTTTATTTTTGTAGAGGTGTTTATCTTTCGAATAACCCTTGAGACGAACCCGGCAAACGTATTCCCATTCAAAGAGCCAACCTTAATTATATTGAACTCTAGTTGGAAGGTATTTACCATCCCCCAATTCAATTGATCCTGAGCCCAGCGCCGACAATGGCCGCCTGGCTTACAGACGTTTGTACCTTTTTGAGACTTTTAGATCACCCGCCTTCGTCCTTCGACGTACATATATGTATATCTATTATATATCTTTATATTAAAATCTGGTGTCAGGTATAGTTGGGTTTGTTTTTTTAAGAATCCGTTAAATTTCAATTCCCCTAATTTAATTATTCTGTCCGAGTTTGCCTAAGTTCGCTCAAAGTTATTCAAAGATTGTGGAACTAATAATTATCAACTTATTTTTTTAACTATTTAATTGTGTGCCCGCGAGACCATAACTTTCATTTTTCCATGGTGGTACCCCTCTACTAAATCCCGAGCTGGATTAATCCGATAGGAATTAAATTTTCGCATTGTCAATTGTGTTTTATATATTTCTTTTGTTTTGGGGGTGCATTTCATTTTTGGGGGGAAGGGGGGTAAATCTTAGTAGATTTTTTTGGGGGGGAAACTTTCGTGAGAGCCCCATAGTCTTTGTCGTGTGTTCCGTGTGCGCTTGAGCTGCTAGACGCACACACGTACGGTTAAGGATGTCGTCCCTTGATAGATTCCACAAACAAGGTCAAATTTGGGGATTAACAGACAAGGATTTAATTGCCTATATCCAGGACGAAGAAAGAAATAAAAGGGAAGAAAGAAGAGAACAAAAAGAAGCTGAAAGAGAGAAAAAAAGCCGAAGAAAGAAGAGAACAAAGAGAAGCAGAATAAAGAAGAGAAAGAGAGCAAATAGAAGCAAAAGAAATGGAAAGAAACCGTCAGCATGAGCGAGAGCTAAGTAAGGATAACGTAGAAACCCTTTCTGTTAGTTCAAGGAATGAGGCCCGTCAAACCCCTTCGGTTAAGTTACCCGTATTCAAGGATGACAAAGACTTCAGTGCATACCTCACCCACCTCGAAAAGATTTACGAAGTGAATTCGTAATACATCGAGGAGAATGGAGTCGCATGCTTACTTCCCTTGCTCAACATCCACCTTCGGGAAATTTTCATATCTCTCCCTGCGAAGCCACCCTGAATTATTCAACTCTCAAAGCAGAATTTCTATCGGCAATCAATAGGAGGAATCTCGATTTCTATCGGGCTATGTTTCGCAAGGCAAGAATATTACAGGCCAAGCTTACCGCCAGTTTGGCTTCATCTTCCAGAGAAGCCTACAATTTTGGCTGGAATTGGCTCAAGTAGGACGCGAATACAAGTCTCTGTTCGATTTCGTCTTTCGTGATCAGTTAATGGCTGCGCTGCCATCCGAGATCTGTGAATTTGTAAAAGATATACGAGCGTCTACCTATAAGGAATGCCTAGAGGAGGCGGATGTACACGCGTCCAGCTATAATCTGTGTCCGAAGGACCCCCCAAAATCGTATCATCCATCTCCCAAGAATAAGAGTAATTTCCCTAAGTCCTCCCATAAAACTTTGCCCCATTTTGTCAAAGTTGCTGGTCCCCCTAAACCTAGATTCCCTCCCCTCAAGAACCGAGGGATATTAAGCCCCTCCTAAATAATCTCCCATCATTCAATTACCCCCTGCGGCCCCTCGTGTGTTTCACATGTGACGTGCCCGGTCATTTTAAGACCAACTGCCCCCAAAACTCTCACCTTCGCTCTTCTCCCACCCGACAACTCCATCAGGTAAATGCTTTTCTCCCTCAATCACCTGCTAGCCTAATAACTCCAGCTTCTGCCCAGAATAACGGTTCTTAGGGATATCAAGTCAATTTTTTTTAATAAAAACTTCCCCGGTGGGCTTGAATTCGAAAAAGGAACTGTGAGTAAGTGCCGGGTGTCAACCCTTGTGAGAAACATCGCGTGCACCAGCGTCGTAGTGGCAGAAAATTTGCTAGCCCCCAGTAAGTCCTGACCACGAGAGGTATGCAGTAGTCTACGACTACTCAGGGCGCGCCAACCGGTTTCCCGTGGTTTGCTGCCACCTAGATTGCAAATATTTCACCTGTTGGGTGTAGGCCGTTGCAGCACCCATTAAGTTCTGCCTCGTGGTGGTTGGCCAGAACGCCCAGATCTTCCCTAATCTTGTCGCCCAGCCCTTCCTTACGAGGGCTCAGGCCTTAAAAGAGATTGCAACACCCGTGCCATTAGAAACTCCGTATGCCCCCAAATTTGCGTCCATTCATAACAAGCAGTTCCCAAGTGAGCAGAATAAGTGCTCTACTCTCCAACCCCTGTTGAAAAAGTCCAGCAGGACAATCAAGTTTCTGATTGTGGCCCAAGGAAGGTTATATATCTCGTTAAAAATTACCTCCTTTACCATTCTACCGCGATCGAGAATGGTGCTAAGACTTTTCATCTCTCGTTCTCGCGTTCCCCAGGTTCTTTGCCTTGCCCACGATAGATTATTGGCTGGCCATTTCAGCCACAATAAAACCGCCCATAGAATCTTTCGATATTTCTTTCGGCCCGGCGCTGCCGAAGAAATTGCAGAATTTTGTCAGTCCTGTGATATTTGCCAAAATACGACGGCAAAAGGACGAATCGCACCTGCCTCCCTGCAAAAGATCCCTATTGTGTCTGAACCCTTTTTTAGAGTGGATATCGACTTGATTGGCCCAATTCACCTACCGTCAAAAGAAAGACGTTCTTATATCCTCACGCTCGTCGACTTCGCTACGAGGTTCCCTGATGCAGTTCTCCTTAAAAGAATCGATAGCATAAAGTGCGCGGAAGCATTAATGCGAGTAGCTATCTTTTCTCGAGTCGGCATCCCTAATGAGATATTGTCTGACCGAGGCAGACAATTTACGTCCGAACTCATGGAATCTGTGGGACAACTTCTCCTGATGAAACCTCTTACCATAACTACTTTCCACTCTGCTGCTAACGGAGTCTGCAAAAAATTAAACGAGACCCTGATGACCGTCTTGAAGAAGCTTTGCCACGCTCAGCCTCAAGATTGGCATCGGTATCTGCAAGTCGCTCTCTTTGCGTGCCGTGAGATTCCTCATGGGACTTTAGGGTTCACCCCGTTCGAACTCATTTATAGGACAAACGCCTGAGGAGGCCCTGAGTATTATCAACGAATGTTTGCAAATCCCGCCTCAATGAAGAGATTAAAACCTCGTATTGGTACTTATTAGACCTGAGGAACCGCTTAGAGGAATGCGCCCAAATCGTGTATATAAATACGGATCTTACTTTGGAGAAATACTGGACTTATTTTGACGTAAAGGCAAAAGATCGACGCCTCCGACCCGGTGATGAGGTATTGCTCCTCCGCTCCACTGAATCTAAAAATCTCCTTTCACAGTGGTAAGGCCCTTTCCCCGTTTTAGAAGCACGAGGACCAGTGGACTACCTCATAAAGACCACCTACAGTAATAATTTATATCACATAAACATGCATAAGCGATACCACCGCCGCGCGTGTATTAATAACATAGTCATGCTTGACGAAGAGGCGGTGATGGAAGCCGTTTACCCCTATCTCCCCAAGCCTCCCAATCTGATACAGACAGTTTGCTTTGAGTCAGATAAGGAGCAACCCCTACCTGCACTTCCCGGTTCCAGTGAAGAAACCGCCCAGGGCCCAACTGTCTAAGTTATTAGCTGAATTTGGGAACGTAATTTCGGAAAAGCAAAGATGTGCTCGTCATTTCATACATGACATCTTTCTGAAAACACAGGAGCCTGTTCGGGCTAAACCGTACTCCTTGCCTGTCCATCTTCTTCTGGCCTTTAATTCAGAAGTGGAAAACCTACTAAAGTTGGGTATCATTGAGCCCTTCAACTCTAATTTCTGCTCCCCCATTGTAATGGTTAGGAAGACCGATCAAACTTTCAGAATGTGTGTAGATTTCCGGAATTTGAATTTTATGACGGTTTTTGACGCGAAACTAATACTGCTCATCGACCAGAATCTTCATCTGTTTAAAGAGGCCTAATTTATCTCAGAAAGAGACCTATGTAAGGCCTATTATCATATTCCCCTCAAGGATAGTGCTCGGAAGTACACTGCGTTCCCCACTGAGAAGGGCTAATGCAATTTAGGCGTCTTCCTCCTGGTTTGGTTACTGCTTGCAGTAACAATAATAGAATGATGCCGCGAATCCTGGATAGCCTAGGTAACGTGTCGTTTTATTTCGAAAATGTGTACGTTGCAAGGCGTACACGGGAACCATACCTAGTCTCCCTTCGCTCCCTCCTCATGAGGTTATGTGAACACGGATTGACCATTGGGCCTAGTAAATGTCATTTTGCCTATAATTCCATTCGTTATATAGGCTTTCATATCGGGAAAAACAAGATGCATCCCAACAAGCTAAAGTAAAGGCCATTGTCAACATGCCTCTTCCGCGTACAAAGAAACAACTCCACTCCTTTGGGGGATCCAGATCTTTCTACCGGCGTTTTGTCCCCAATTTTGCCGCCTACCTTCTCTCCTTAGCGCCCTGTTAGAGAAACAATCCCCAGATCTCCTCGTGTGGAACCCCAAGGCATCCGTCCACTTTGACAAACTTAAGGATGGGCTCACTTCTGCCCCCAGTCTAACACTTCCCAATCAGTCCAAGCCCTTCGGAATTAGGACCGACGCGTGCAACGAAAGATTAGGATGCGTTTTGTTGAAAAACGACGATAATTGCAGCCATTCAATTGCATACGCGAGCCGGAACCTCTCGTCGCGTGAGAAAAACTACGAGGCCATAGAAAGTGAGGCTCTCGCGATAGTTTCGGGGGTACAAAAATTTAAAATGAATTTATTGGGAAAGGAGTTCGTGATCAAAACGGATCACCTATTTAAAAATTAGTCTAAGTCAAAAATGTAGACATGCGATGGTGTTTACTATTGATGGAGTACCAGTTTCGTATATTTCATATTAAAGGTTCCGAAAATTGTATTGCTGACTGCCTTAGTAGGAACCCTATAGAGGAGCTTTCTTCTACCTAGTAAGATTGAGTCACCGATATATATTGTTAAGCTTTGTCCCTCTGTATATATATATATTTATATATATATATATATATATATATATATATATATATATATATATATATATATATATATATGTTGCCTTTAATTTTTTTTCTTTTCTTTTGTAATTAATTGTAATGGTCACCATGTTTGTTTGTTTTTTTATATTATTGTCACTTATCGTTAACTCCTAAGTTCTACAACCTCATATAAATTGGTTTTTTTTTCGCAGCTATGTAGGCACGAAGTTAAAGATTTCCATATTAGCTTGCATCCTGTCAGGTAAATTGTTTTCTCCAATTCCTAACTCGCCCAGTTGTGGAGATTGACATTTCACTACGTGTCTATGAAATTTTCTCTTATGAAGGGAGGCGTGTAGGAGCATGAAACTCAATACGCCGTTAACACACAGAATTTCCCTGGTCGAGAAGGATCAGCGCAGCTGTATTTAATTTGGCGTGCTTTATTACCATTTCCCCCCAGTTTGATAACGCCGTCCTGCTCTGAGGCTCAGTATTCGTGTTTATCTTTTCCCCTTTTGGGGTAGAAGGGAATCTCGCATATTTCTCTTTCGCCTCGTCGATGATTCGAAATTATCAAGGTCCATGTTTGCTTATGCCGTGTCCGATATCCCTTGGGACGCCTTGCTGCGCACAGCCTTCTGACGACTATGGCCGTGCCTCCTACCTAAGGTGATGCTTAAAGCCTCAGCAGATAGAGAGAGCCCGAGCTTCTTGCCGTCCAGATCCAAGTATCTGTCCCCCGTGAAGTGGTTTCCTTCGCGTAATCCGCCCTGATCAGAGGAAGATTACAGAAACCTTGTTTACACCCCCGGGAGGTTGTCCTGGGTTTCTCTCGTCTCACTATATTAGTTTAGACTTCCTGCCTTCCCGAAGACGAATCTCGATTTGTGATTACTTCTCCGTGGAGCCGAGGTAATCTAAGCCCCCTTCGGAGTCTCTCTGGACGCCTTCGCATCGGGTCCCCATCGACAAAGACCTGGCCATTGGTCTTCCACCTCCCCAGTTCATCCACCAGAGGTAACCAGGAATCCTTTCCTCGTAAGTCTCACCTC
Organism: Ceratothoa steindachneri; assembly: GCA_963969495.1. NCBI lineage: Eukaryota > Metazoa > Arthropoda > Malacostraca > Isopoda > Cymothoidae > Ceratothoa > Ceratothoa steindachneri. The sequence continues at coordinate 43,521,907 of OZ018325.1, read as the reverse complement.
TCGGTTCCTAGTCCTAAGAAGAATTCCCCCATATTGTGTAACGCCAATAAACTTGCTAAGTCTTTCCTTCAATCCAACTTATTAGATCACTTAATATTTTCCTTGACCTAGTTTTCTTATACAATTTAGCATTTAATTTATTGTCATAATTGGTACCAATTGCAAATTACCTAAAATTAATTTAACCCTAATAAATACCATTTTGGTAGAGATTATTGTCACATTTCCCTATTCTTTACCAAAATCCACCAGCCAATATAATAAACAATTATTTATGTAGCATTAGCGAAACCTTCCTGATTAGAGAATTAGCCGAACCCTAAACTCAGTGGCCACGAGTAGACGCCAGGAACTTTCAATTTTTAGGTAAGATAATTGAGTGCTCGCCCATGGCCTAGTGGAGGGATTGCATTCTTCTTTATCACATCTCTTAAACTATAGCTTCAATTTATGTATTGCCTACAAATAAACACGTTAAATATGGCAGGATGCCGGAGGAAGGGCTCCGCGTCATCCTATGTATCTTACAGGGAGGTCCAAAACTCGACAGAGAAGAGTTATTCACAAAAAATATATATAGAGAGATCACAGCGTAGCGCTAGTGAGGCTCATTGATATCCCTTTGGATACACAGCTAAATGGCAGAATGAGGCAGACGCTAAAACACTGAGAGCCGCAGTGGCAAAAAAATACTAATAAAAGATAAATCTGAAACCAAAGATCACACGCCGATTAAAGCCCAGCGCTGCGAAATCTGTCGGATACTAGACTCATGTGTAGACCCATATAACGGAAGAAATCAAAGAGGATATGGAAGGCAACCACTTATGGGCAAAGGTCTCAGAGGTGATCAAATTTAAATAATACATTTATGTCTTCAAGGTGAGCTTTGAGGACGCATCAATGCTCCCAACAGGTAAAAGTAAATGGGATACTATTTTTAATAGCAGAGCAAACCCAGGCCAATTTGAAAGGGATCAATATGCAAAGGTGTTTCAGGTGCTACAAATTAAATCACATACACCTAATCCTGCACTCAAAGGGAAGATCTATGTACCCTTTGCTGGGAAGAAGATCACGTATGGAGAATTTGCAACAGCCTGCAAAGAAGGTCTAAATTGCAGAGAATACCACAAAACAAATGATAATTCCTTCGTTGTAAGAAAGAGATGCTTAGGAAAACTATTTAAAGAAAAAAAGAGGAATATGATGAGAACAGTATCTACGCGAAAGTTGCGAAGGCAGCACTGGCTTAGTTAGACGGATAAAACATATCTAATGGACACATACTATGGACACATAGCGAAGCTGACGAGACCGGGAACTTCGCAAAGGAAACGAAAATTATGCTAGCAAAAAATAGGATAAATAAAATTTGATTTTATGAAAACCCAATGTCAGATTATGTGCTACGCATACAGTTCCAATTGGCAGAATTAGTAATCGCTGCGAAAACAAGCACGCAAACTACAACCCAGCAGAGAGAAAAGGCAAAACAGGGGAAGGGGGGGGAAGTCAATGATACGACGATGAAAATAACACAACAAAATAAAGTAGAAACATCAAGAATAGATTAAGCTGGACATGGGGTACGCTTAAGAAGGCCTCTAAACCTACAACGAGCCAGATTCTCCTCCATCGCATCGGAAGAACAGAGGTACATGCAACTGAAAATCTACGCAACTGACAAGAAATAATCGACAGGGTCTGAAAAGTCAACTTTAAATGGGAACATAAAGACGAGATCTCCAAAAGAATAGTGAAAGAAGCCATAGCAGATGGAATGATCAGATTTCAACTGGAATCCCTTGGAACCATCACGAATTTGGGATATAACAAAAAAGGAATCGAGAAAACGAATAACCCACACACCTCGCGCAGTTAATCCACCTAAAAACGAAAAATAAAGCACCAGAGAGGTAATTAGCTGAACTAATAGACAAACACATATAAATGGAAAGAATGACAAAAAAAATAGACGATACAAATGAATATTGACTAATGGAAAACTAAAGGGATAGTTTATGGCAACATAATTAGACAAGTATACGCTGATAAAGAACTGACGTCTGAACATGGAATTGGCAGTCAAAGAGAGAAAATAAAAATATTTCCGTATGATTTAATAATAAAAAAAAACAGCAAGCATCGTTTCAAAGAAGCCTTATGGGTAATGGGAGGGTCCCATTATTTGTTTGTGCAAAGGTAATCAATATGTGGGTGAGTGCTCGGTAATTACAAGGGCGTGTAGTGAAGAGTCTTCGTTGCTGTTGCATTGCTCAAAATCACCCGGCTATAGCAGTGTGCGGGAGAAGGTTCCGATAGAGTTGACTTGACGGGTAACGAGGAACTTAAATAGTGCGCCTACTTTATGTCTCTGTTGAATTGGTTCAGACTCCTTATAGTTTCTAACGAGTGATTATGCGTTAGGCTGGGCTTACCGAATGTGTCTTCGTGATCGGGGTAAGAAAAGGACTTCGAAAGGACACAGCAAATGAAAATAACTTTATTCTTAAATTGGCCTACTAAAGGGTGCAAGCGGAAACATCTCAAGTTCTTTGCGGTCAGTGAGCACGCTTCTTTTTGTAACGCTACTAAGGGACTGATTGATTCTCTGATTAGCCTATTCAGATTAACTGATCTTGACTACTAGATTTTTGACTTAATGATCGAATGAATTAACTGCCGAATTGAATTTCTGTCTCTCTCTATACGAGGGGCGGTCAATAAGTTTTGCGAATCGGTAGGGCAAAACAGAGGAAGGGGGATGGCTGTTTGTGGGGGTGTTAGGACAAGTTATGACAAGTCAGGACCTGCAGCCACACGCTCCTGCCTCGTCTATTTAAGAAGCAGTAGCTGATCGCAGATCGTCAGTCACAAATTTTTGAACAACGAGGCAGTGATCAAATTTTTGACCAAGGGAGGCAAGAATGCAAAAGAGATCCATGAACGCATGATTGCAGTGTACACCGAGACCGCCCCTTCCTATGCAACCATTGCTTGCTGGAATAGGGAGTTCCGCCATGGTCGTGAGTCCCGTGAAGATGACCCCCACCCAGGACGCCCGTCAGACATGACCAACGAGGACAATGTGGCCCGTACGGAGAGGATGATCCTCGAAAATTGACGGGTGAAGGTCGAAGAAATCCAGCGAGAACTTGGAATATCACATGGAAGTGTTATGAACATCGTCCACGACAATTTGGCAATGATCAAGGTCTCTGCCCGTTGGGTCCCTAGAAACCTCACGCCCCATGATCGACTTTAACGTCATCAAGCTCCACAAGGCCAGAGTTGAACAAGCTGTCCTGCGCGAGTGCGGATTCAAGGAGCTCAACCCTGCCCCCTACAGTCCAGATCTGGCCCCTAGCGACTACTTTTTATTCCGCCAGCTCAAGGCTGCACTGCGTGGACGCCGGTTTGGGAACGATGAAGATGTCCAGCTCGCCGTCCAGGAGTGGATTGAACAGCAGTCGGGAGATTTCTGGCTGTCGGGAATTCGAAGCCTCAGGGACAAGTGGCGCAAGTGCATTGAAGTCGAGGGTAGTTATATCGAAAAATAATAAAACACTTTTCCTCATATCTCGTTTCCTTATATCCGAATTGCAAAACTTATTGACCGCCCCTCGTTTATATATATATATATATATATATATATATATATATATATATATATATATATATATATATATATATATATATATATATATATATATATATATATATATATATGGATTAGCGTTTGTCGTCTGACCCAAGTCTTAATGGCCTTTACGATGTGGGCAGGAAATTTTCGGCTTGCAGTTTCCCGACTACGGAGATGAGCGCTTCCTCGGCGAGGTAAAAGCTTTTAAAACGCCCAACTTAATTAACTCCACCTGTGAGGCGGCTGCCGGATATTCAAATTCTTTCTTCTTCTTTTTTCCTCTTTGGATTCAGAGATTATTCCACGTGGAGTTATACTTAGGAGACAGAGAGAAGGAAGGAATTCAAGAAACAAATGAAGGGGATATTCTTATCGGCGTCCCTTTCCCTTATATATATATATATATATATATATATATATATATATATATATATATATATATATATATATATATATATTACCTTTTAGAGTTATTTTGCGTTGCTAAGGTTTGTCTTGATCTCCGACTGGCATGCCGAAATATCGGTTGTAAGCCTTACACATTTTAGCTGATCTCTCTACAGAGTTCTTTTTCGCTCTTGTCTTAATAAATTCACCGCAGGCATAGCAAAATACGTCGGTTGCTTACAACCTCTTGATGCCATGTGTGACGAATGCGGAATGCTTCTATCAATGACGAGTGACGATGTCTTCGCTGTGACAGCTAGAGTTAAACTGATCTGTTGAGTAGACATTCTTTGTATTTATACAGTCATCTACGATGCAAGAATTCTCGAAAGTTCTACAGCTTATTTTTCAATAAATTAGTGCTGAATATGTGTGAAATGTAAAAGAACTATCATTGTTGTCCAGGTCGCAAAAAAACAAAATATAAGGGAAATAATAGCTATTACTACTTTATTACTATTTCTATAACTTTTAAATACAGTATATCATGCTTATACCATAACCAAAAAAAAACATAACCCTTGAAACTTTTTATATATTTTTACTATTTGCATCAAAATAATGTTACCTACCATAAATGAGACAATTTAAAAATTCAATGTCCTAGCCACAAAAGCAAAGTTTGCAGATTAAAACTGACCTTTATTATTTAATCGAGCCACAAACCATTGGGAAATAACACTTTTAACCCAAGGACAAAACAAAAGTGAAACTTAATTACACAGTGATCAATTTAACTATCTAAATTCAGTTTCTTGAAGAAGTAAACAGTAAATGTCCGGTGATATAGAGAGTATATCGGTTTTGCTAGACTAAGTAAAATGTACAAGTCTAGTAAATTAATTATGGAAAGATAAGTGTACATAGTTGGTATATATATATGTATATATATATATATATATATATATATATATATATATATATATATATATATATATATATATATATATATATATAGAAAAAAGGAGTTAATTCATTACACATAGGATATTTATAAGATAATGATGTAAAATAATAATATTATATATGTTATCCTTGTATAATAGCAACTAATAAACCAAAGGTGCGCTGCGAGGCAAAATTGGCTCCATGTTGAAACCTTCTCATATGATTATTGAGAACTCTATAAAGCCTTGTAATGGCATCAGGGAATAAAATAATGATGTAAAATAATAATGTTATATCTGATATCGTTGTAAAATAGCAATGAATAGTTTTGTCCATTTAATTAATAAGCTAAAAGTGCGTTGCGAGTCAGGATAGGCTCTATGTTTAACCCTCATATGTGAGCATCATAGGAACTCTATAAAGTCTTATAACAGCACCAGTAAATAAAATAACGTTAAATAAAATAATATTATATATGATATCTTTATGAAAAGAGCAATGTATAGTTTTGGTCCATGTAAGTAATAAGGAATGTGCGTCGCAAGGCAGAATAGGCTCCATGCTGAACCCTCACATATGAGTATCATGGGAACTCTATAAAGCCTCATAACGGCAAGGCAGACGTTTTCACGCCCTCCGGGAGACGAGTCACGTTTGCCAGAAGCCCACCGTTCCTATATTTTTTAATCTTATTGTAGTCCTTATATTGCAGCGGCGTATTATAATGAAAGAGGAAGAGGCCTAAATATAAACACGCCTCATTACTCTATAGCTTTCTTGCCTATCGAAACTATGTATATATATATATATATATATATATATATATATATATACTGTGTAATAATTATAGCTTTGTATAGTAGTAGAAAAAAGAGAATAATGAATTGGCATAATGAATAGGCCCGTTTTGTTGAGTTTGCGAATAACAATGTCCTATATTAGTGTTAGAATGATGTTAGACACTACGTCTGCCTGAAGTACGGATTTAATATGTATCTATAATTGTATTTATTCTGCGTTATTCCATAATGGGTAGGGAAGACTTTGTAAAATAGATAGGCTTGTGTATCCAAATTGCAGGTTTTAATAGGGCCAGCGAGGAACTCCACAAATGGGCGTTCAGTGGATTTATCAAGTGCTAGAAATGGCTATTTGTGTCAATTAAGGAAATAGTATGCCAAGTATAATAAATAAAGAACTTTAGAGAATTAGATAAAGAAACAAAATATATGTCAAATTGTACAAATAGATGTGAGGCAATCGGTCATTAGAGTCGCACGGAAACACACGAACATACACACGCACCTGAACAAATAAGAGTCTTGGTCTCACACAAACATAAGTTTGCTAAGAATAATTATCAGCAAAAGGTCACAACAGGCAAGCTGAACAAATACAGGCTTCGATCAGAAAATTTTGACAAATGACTGTAAAAAACTAGAATTTTCCTATAATTAATTTTTGGGTGGTATATTTCCCAATTGGAAGTCATCTGCTGAGAATGAATGAATTGGTGAAATTTTCCGGCTGCGAATTCGACCCGATTTTTCGAAGAAGTAATCATAAAAGAGATTTTCAAGAGCTTGAATTGATCATCGTGATGAAATTATAGGACCATAATCGTAACTTCGCTAACTAGCCACTGAGGTGGGGGGCAAGCCAACCCAACTCAGTGCCGGTCCCAAGCCCGGATAAATAGAGGTGTACATAATAATGTAGACAAAGGCTAGGAGAAAGTAACTCTAACTCCAAATCCCCCTGTTGCCTTGTTGGATGTGCCTCTTCAGGGAAAGTCTAAGAAAAGGAAACTCCGATATAAAACCATGCCAGTCGGTCTGGTAGAAAGAGATGAGATCTGCAGGAAGGATGATCGGCAGACCGATGCAACTCCAACTCGAAATCTAACACGTCACACCTGTGTGCCACAAAATATAAGGGTGGAGCCAAAGTGTGGTGGTTTCATTTTTGGCAAATTGTTGTCCACCCTAAACAAACTCACGCCAACGGCCCTATCCTCTTAATTGTTTTAATCCCCGCCTACATCTGTATTTCCCCTCTTCTCTTCAATCTGCAACCTAAAACTCACATTTCAATGCGACCAATGCCCACGAATTTGTAAAGCTTGCATTGGGCTCTTAAGCCACAAGAGAGTTCACCAACAAACCCAAAATAACTAGCCTTAAACTAAACTCTCTAATTGACTGAAGAAATGATACTCGGATACGAGTAAATGCCGACGACGACGAGATAAATCTTAGACATGGAAAATATGTAGGTACAACAAGTACACATAGATTACGGAACTCCGCCCAAGGGGTGGAAGTAATGAACAAATTAGATAATTAGATCACTGAGTCCCTCCACGGACAAATCAAGGTCACGACCTTTGGAGACGACATACAATATATATATATATATATATATATATATATATATATATATATATATATATTGATCATCTCCTCTTGAAGCTTTGTCAGTGCAGGTCCTGTAACCAGTATTTATTGGCCCTTGACCTCTAACACCAATAATTCTGTTTTTCAACTCCCCTCGATAGTCTGTGTTAGGTTCACCCGCCCTCGCTCCCTCTCTCTCTCTCTGTCTCTCTCTGTCTCTCTGTCTCTCTCTGTCTCTCTGTCTCTCTCTCTGTCTCTCTCTCTTTCCCTCTCTCTCTCTTTCTCTCTCTATATATATCTATCTCTCTCTCTCATGGTCGCGCTCACCTTATATAAAACAAGAGAGATTATGCTCAGGAACCCAGAGCAGCCTTAGAAACAACCGAAGACACTTCATCATGGTTGGGATCCGTTGCTTTTTGGTGGATGGATTCACCAAGCTCCAGCCCTTCTGTATAAAATCCTCAAATTCCGAAATAAAGAAATATTTTCATCAAGTTGTTTATAAAAATCCAAGTACGAATTTATTTGGTCGGACATCCGCAAGAAAGGACAGACCCCTCTCGCTACAAGTGGGGACGCCCGGAGCGACATAAAAATTTAAAAATCATCATCATCGATCACAGTGACTTGAAAATTAAAAAATCTCCTCATCATATGAAACTATCGCAACTAACTAAAACCATGGACTCCATCTAAACTTTCATAAAGGAGTCACATTCATTTCACCGATACACCAACTCGACTCAACGGGACGCTCAACGTCCGCAACGCGCAACTCTTACCTAAACACCAACTCGACTCAATGGGACGCTCAACGTCCGCGACGCGCAACTATGGCTGAAACACCAACTCGACTCAACGGGATGCTCAACGTGCGCGACGCGCAACTCTCCTACCCTCAATCGCACCACTCCCAAGTAAGTGATGCAAATTCGACAATTCAACTTAAGCCGCAGATATGGTTGCAAAACCCCTCTCTAGCCGATTTGCTAGATCGTTGAATTATCTGTGCGCTAAAGCGCACATTATAATTTATTTACTAGCCCTCGCATAATTTATTTACTCGTATTCACATAGTGATATGGCAACGTGCCATCAATTTATTCATCTCATACGGTGCTATGGCAACGCGCCATCGATACTCATTAGCATTCACATAATGCTAAAGCGACATGCTTCTCATCGAATGAACAGACTACCTTAGTAAATTTGCAAATGCACAAGCTATACAACACGTATAGTTTTTAGTCCACTTCACTCAAGATTTGCAAGTTTGCTCGACTATTTCGTTCATCATATTATTTACTTAAGTTAACTAATTATTTTTCAAATTCACTGTATTTGCGTTTACTTTTTCACTGTATTATTAAGAGAAAATTTGTACACTCAATCACCATTTTTGTTCCTTCTAATGCACGTTCACAACTGTAATGACACACGCGCGTTCATGTGATCTATAGCTGGACAAAAATTACCTCCTGACCACTAACTTTCAAAGTTTATAGCTTGAGAGTTCAGGGTGTATCATTTGTATGGTTTTATCGTGTAAATGCCAACTTAATTATTATCATTCACCTTGTACAAATTTGACCTCAACATTCTCTATAAGTATTTTAATCATCATTCTACTTTAATAATGTTTGATGTGTCGAATTGATATTTAGTTCACAAGAACTAATATAATTTATACTCGTGTATTATTTTAAACAACGAATTAGTGTTATTATGTAAATATTGACATAATTATTATTATGCACTCTGTACCATTTTGACAGAAATATTCTCTATAAATATTTTAATCATCATTTTACTTTGATGATATTTGATGTATGGAATTAGCATTTTGTTCACAAGAACTAATGTCATTTGTACTCATGTACAAACCAGCGAACTATTCTACATCTTACCTTATACTTTTATTATTCTATTTCCCATGCCACTGAATCTTCATTATTGTATTTTTACCTAAGTGATTAATTCTGATTGAATTATATCATTGTTTTGATTCGAATGCTCTTAATTATTGCTATTTTCAACTTATTTCATAATTCTATATTTTGAATGTACCACACAAATGTAACTACATTTGCTAATACAGAAGGCTGGGTGTTCTTTGTAGTGATCATTTTACCACATTTAGGCATCGCCTAACGATGATGTGAACCTTTATTCATCTCCCCTTGAAGCTCTGTCAGCGCAGGCCCTGTAACCAGTATTTATTAGCCCTTGACCTTTAACACCAATAATTCTGTTTTGCAATTAGACCACTGGGCTACGCTGAAGACAAAAAATCTTCCGAATAAACATTCTTTCGCGTTCATGAAGGATTTATACATCATATATTCACCGGGTTTTTACCTCAACCCTCCTTTGTCCTTTGAATTCCCTATTAATTTCTCTCTCTTTCATAGTCCCGATCGACCTTGCAAAGCATACCTTAAAAGCTTGTTTATTCGGAAGATTTTTCTCTTCCGCGTAGCCGAGTGATCTAAAGGACGTTATAATTGAGACCAAAGCGGTTGCTCGCTGCTTCAGTGAGCACGGTTCGAATTCTACCCCTGTACAGAGTTTTTGCGAATTAGGAAATAATATTTCCGAAAAAAATTATCCTGTTTTTCTATTTTTTGTGGTTTGCTGGATTCATTTCATCATTCTTTCGCGTTCATGAAATATATATATATATATATATATATATATATATATATATATATATATATATATATATATATATATATATATATATATATATATATATAAAGAGATCGAGAGTCATTTCGGCAGTTAGGTCAATATTAGGTAGTTAATTCTTTCGATCACCATTATACTCGTTGCTTCGCGTAAAACAGAAGCCTATACACTGACTGCAAAGAAATCGAGGCGTTTCCACTTGCCCCTTTTAGTAGGCCAATTTAAGAATAAAGTTGGGGGGTTTTTTTTGCCGCGTCCTTTCGTACTCTTTTTCTTACTCAGATCACGAAAACACCTTCTGTAATCCCAACTTATCTAATCTCAAGCCTCAGTCAAACGAGTTTCCCTCTGTGACGAAGCCCACCGCAATATCGTAAGGCGCTCCAAACCCCAAATTATCATATCATCCCATCTTCCCTACATATTTATCCTTGATCTTAATTTTGCTAGTTTTTAGGATATTAATGCTAGAGCCGCATTTGAAAAGGTGTAAAGAAGAGGCGTCCAATATAAAATGCTAAGACTCGAGCTCAACCCAAGACTATAAAAAATACTGTGATTATATCATAGTGAGGAGGGCCTTTATACACTCTAAAATCTATAACGGCCAAGAATTTGAGCTCACTGCTGGATTTCCAAAAGCCAAGGGCCTCAGCCCTCTACTCTATAATATTTACACGGCAGACAAAGACCTTCCAATCATGGAGAACTCGGTTTACATACAATTCGAGGATGACATCTCTCAAATTATTCCATCTCTGACAAGAACATCGAATTCCAGGCTAGACTAACTGCAGGCAAAATTAATAACATTAATACCCATACAAGCATAACACTAGGGTATATCAGAACATGACGGTGCCTGGGTTCATAATTACGAAGAAGGGGTGAAAGACCCGTAAAACATTCAGCCAAGTGCGTAAATTATGATTTAAGAGACATATATAAATTCAGGCCTATAAGTAGGTCGAACCTACAAATTTCTACAAGGCACGCATCTGCCCAAAGCTTTTATAACCCCATTACCAATAAATACTAGTCCCAAGTGCCATCTTATGATGATACAAAGAGTGCAGCTTAAAGATATTCTACTACTTTGAACACAAGAAGAGAATGGAGAAGATAGAGTGAATTTGACTGCAAATTTGGTGTTACACATTAGAGAGTGAAGAAGAGTTGGGAAAATTTTATAATATGTGTCAGCCGAGTTTTTCCAGAGACAAATCGACATAGCGAGAGAACCAAGACCACTAAGGCAAAAAGGTTTCCAAAGTAGCATACTACAGATAGACATTGACCAAAACTGGACGTACAGAGTCGTCCAAAAGTCTTGTCACTCTATACTGAAAAGTAATAAACACAATAGATGAACAATGTAATAATATCAAACACAAGTACTGGTTTTAGTATCTGCCAAATCTTGCAGTGAAGTCATGTCGCACATCTTACATGCATTTGCCAGAATGCACACGATCATGTGTCCATACACTTGCAATCAACCTCTCTTCCGAACTGTAGGAGCTCGTGTCAAACATCTGAAATAAAAATTTAGAACAATATTAACAGGGGGTGACATGACTTTCAGTCATTTAAAATAGAAAATTAAAACAATATTTCCAGGGGGTGACAAGACTTTCGGAGCACCCTGTATATATAAGACAGAGCATGATATAAAAATACGAAACAACGCAGAAGGAAGAAATGAGGATCAAGTGCAAAGTTAAGCATTAAGACAGTTGAAAAAATGAGGAGGGGGGGGGGAGCGAATTCAAAATCATGATGAAACAGAAAGTTGAACGCCAGAACAATAAAAATCAACAAATGAAATCAACTAAAGTAAAATAACTGAGATGCCCCTTTTACCAGGGATCTATCACCACTTAACCTATCAATTTCTCTAAACTTTCTTTATCTCTATCTACCTCTCTCTTTCCTTTTTCAACTTTATACGGCCATATCGATCATAGAATCACAATAAGCTGATAAATGATAGACTGAATCTACTATTTCCCACTTCCTCTGCAGTGTTTTAGCAAAAGACATCGTCACAAATACAAGAAATAAATTAAACCAATCTTGAAGACGATATAAATGCGCTCATAAGGTTGATAGGAAGCTCCTCATCTTTATTTTAAGCGATGTAGCATCTCTATCTTTTCCTCTTTTTTACAACTGGTCATTTCTCTCTTATTCCCAACAAGCACTGCATAACTTGGACACCGGCATAGAGAACCCATTATGTCGCCAGAAAAGCGGAGTTTGTTCACGACCTGATCCAATGCCAACTGTAGAACTTCTATTAGTGTTAGGTCTATATTCGCAGGAAGACCAAGGAGAGTGCGCTCCACGATTGGCAGACGATATAGAATTAGGATTAGACAGAAAGTTCTGTCCCATTAGTGGAGCTGGAGTATCTTTTTCAGTAAGTTCGGGGAAGGGAGCAACCCTACGCGAGGTGGAATCTTCCAAATTTATTAAAAGAATCCTAATTCGAACGATATCAATCAGGAACAAAAGAAATCCACAAGGCGTAGTATAGCAAAACTTCGCATATCAAAAAATCAATTTAATTTGATAAATTGACCAGCCGCTTCACGGTGATATACACTCTAAACAAATATATTTTGAATCCAGATAAGAAGGCTATGCTTCAATGAGCTGCCAGAATCAGACGATCCCTACTAGCACTATATAACTTGGACACCGGCATAAGAAACCTGTTAGGGCGCCATAAAATGGGATCCTGTTAGCAGCTACGGATCCCATGCCAGCCTCAGAAATGCTATTAGGACTCGGTCTATATTGAAGAGTGCGTTTCGCGCTAGGCAAGCGATATAGAATTAGAATTATATAGAATGTTCTGTCCCACTAGTGGAGCTAAGGTATATTTTTCAGTAAGTTTGGGGAAGAAGACAATCCTACGCGAGGTGGAAACTTATGAATTTATTAAGAAAATCCTACTTCGACGAATATCTATCGGGAAAAAAAGGCCACAAGGCGTAGTACACAAATCTTCAAAGACCAAAAATTCCACTTAATTTGATTAATAGAAACAGTCGCTTTACCGTGGTATACATACTAAACAAAGATGTTCTGAGTTCAGGTTAGAAGGCTATGCTTGGATGAGGTGCCAGAACCAGACTAAAAGATGTATAAACTGTCAAAGAGATCACAGGACTATGACCATGACATACAAAAAGACCGAAACGAATTTATAAAGAGGAAAGAAATAGGAATACAAGAAAATCCAGGTAGAACTCGACATATGCATCTACCGCTTAAATAGACACGCAAAACCTAATAATATGGATAAATCTATACGGGATTCTGAATGTAAAATTTCTTACATGGATACTTCATTCCCATACAATCAGTGCCGGCTCAAAGTACTGGCAACTCGGGCAGTTCTGGGCGCGCCATGTTTTTAGGGATCCCCTCTCCCAAAGTAAAAATAATAAATAAAATATTTTTCAATCTGACGTTTTTAAGATGAAAAAAAAGCAGGTTCATATAATATAAATACATATAATATAATATATATATATATATATATATATATATATATATATATATATATATATATATATATATATATATATTAATATATTTGTATATATATATATATATATATATATATAGAAAGAGAGAGAGAGAGTGTTGTGTGTGTGAGAGAGAGAGAGAGAGTGTGTGTGTCACTTAACAACATAGCTATTAATTCTTTATCAGACAGATTTGAACAGTTACAAAATTTCAATAACACTGGGATTTTTTAATGATCTAAAAGATAATCTGCCAGATAAAAATAAACTCAAAGTAACATGTCAAAAGTTGGAGAATAATTTAAGGTACAAAGAAAAGGGCGATATTAATAGATGTGATCTCTTGACTAAACTTGATATAGCCAAAGAATTATTTCCTGATGATGTAAAGCTTGCAATAAGAGCCGCTAGGTTCATAAACACTAATAAGTTACAGGATGTCAGGCTGGCGAGAGAAGCTTTAGTAAACAAAAGCTTATAAAATCATACTTACTGCAGTGGCGTAGCTAGGAACTTGGGGGCCCGGGGACATTAGCTCCTTTGGGGGTCCCCGACATACGAATGTTTGATATCAAGAATGACATGAAAACAACTACTACTGCAATATTTTTGTGCACTCTGATATGTCTGAAAGTGTGTCAAATAAAACAATAAAAATAAACAACACACTCTAATAGGGAATAGGTACTTAGGTGTGATGACAAAAACAAAATGTGAAACCGAGATATTAAATTTATCAAATATACCAATCAAAATTTATATTGAGGCATTTTATCAGTCTGACACAGCAACAATATAGTTTAATCCCGAATTTAACCATTTAATTAACTGTTTTTGTCATTCAAAAAATGAATGGGATAATGTCTTGGGCCCCCACTCTAATGGTGACCCGGGGTAACTTTTAAATTTGTGCCCTCTCCTCCCCTTAGCTACGCCACTGACTTACTGACATCCATGTCTCAAGACAGAATGAACTCTTTAGCAATTTCGTATATAGAAAATGATATTGCAAATAATATAAATATAGAAAGTGCCATGAAAAGATTTGCTGATCGAAAGGATTGGGAGAAATGTTTCACGTAGGCTAATTGTTCATGCTGTCCAATATCCAGGTTGAGAAAAACAATATTGTTCATTGTTTGTGAAAAAAAACAGGTAATACACTCGTTTCCACTATTCTTTATTTTTAGCTTTTTTCCTTGTCAAAAATGTTATAATTATACTTAAAAAGGGCGCCGAACATCTGCTTGCTCAGTGCGCCAGCAATCATAAGCCGGCTCTACATGGAATAAATATTGCCAACCTAATCACATACACCTCCACATTAAATGAAATACTAAAGGGAAAGGAATCACAACTTATGAATAGGGCAGTTAAAAGTTAATAAAGTCAACTTGTTTTTTACAACACACTTTCCTCTAGAACAGCTATTAATGCAATAAAATAAATAGTAACAAAGTTAATAGGTCAACAAAAAGATAACTTTTACACGTCAGGTCAATAAACCCTTTATGTCAAGAAAGTAAAAAATATAAGCGACAAATGCATTGTTGAGAATTTTGAAGGTGATGGAATTATCGTTCGGAAGGCTAAAGATAGTGTGCCTCTAATAAAAACCTACCAACGCAACTACTTTCCATTAAGGGGCTATCTGGCGACTGCCCACTTGGGCATAAGTCGCCGCAAACAAACAGCCTAGTTTTAGACTACTTTAAAATAAATATTTGGATAGAAACAACAATAAAAAAGAGATAACAATCAGGAAGCACGCTCCGGCGTCGGGGGGAGGTCCCCCTCCACCCGGCGTAGGAGCGTGTGACCTAGAAAGAAAAAATAACGAACAATAACAAAAAACAAACAAACACCTAGTTAAATAAAAGGGAGAAGGCCGGCCTCCACCCAAAAGTCAACAAGTTTACCAGTCAATGTGCACGCACTCGTCCCGAGTACAAGGGACAGGCGGTAGCGACCCCGCCCATCCCGGTACCTGGACAGGTATCTTGCGCGAAGATCACCCAAAATGGGACATTCGACAAGAATGTGCCGAATAGTCTGGGGGACGAAGCAGTCGTCTCAATAGGGCGCAGGCGAGCGCTCCATAAAATAGCGATGCGTCACACGAGTGTTTCCGATTCGGAGATGACAGAAAGTGACTTGAAGCCGTCGCGGCATTGGGGGATAGATCCATGGGAACAGTTGCGGCGCAATGGCACGCAAATTTAAGTTCCCTTCGACCGTCCCCCATCTTCTTTGGCAAGCAGTCCGAAGAGTTGCCCGTATTCCTGCCATGTAGTCGGTGTGAGGAAGAGCGAAACGCTGGTCCGGTCGCAGAGTCCTCGCGGACTCTTTGGCGCCCTCATCGGCGCGCTCATTTCCCGCAATTCCTACATGTCCAGGAACCCAGCAGAAGATAATCTCGACATCCGCCCGGCTTGCCAAAACCGTGGCGTCACGGATATCGCGAACCAGGGGATGCGGAGATTCCAATGCCCCGAGAGCACTCAGGGTGCTTTGTGAGTCGCTATAGATCACAATCCGGTCTCCGAACCGGGCACGTCGCGAAATCTCCCGAACCGAGTGGTGTATTGCCACCAGTTCGGCCGTGACGACAGACGCAGTGCCTGGCACAGCCCCACTGACTTCAAACAGAGGGGATACGGCGTGGAAGCCGACCGTCTCTTCGGACTTGGAGCCATCCGTATACACTGGCACGGATCCAGAGTGACACGAGGTGTGCTCCAAAAAGGTCAAACACAATACTCCCGGCGCTGTACAAGCTTTGGGGGCAGAGGCGTGGCGACAAATAGCCAAAGATGGTACCCTCTAGGGTGGCGTCCTGGGCAGAACCAGAAGCGTCACCGGCCCGAGAGCTATATCTAGCTCTCGAAGGAGTTTCCTGGCCCTAACCTAAAGGGCTTAGGGTATGACTGGCGTCTCTCGGCGGCATAGGCACCGTCGAGATCAGCTGCGGATGGAGTGAGAGCTGTTGGCGACTGAGGGAGGCGCCGGGCTCGCGCGTACAGGCGAGTGATGCACTGCACGTGGCGTAGAGCGAGTGGCATCTCTCCAACATCGACAAGTAGGGTCTCAATGGGGGACGTGCGGAAGGCACCGGTCGCCAGGCAAAGGTGGGTGTGGTGAATCGAGTCCACCTTGGGCAATACACGCTAGGCTGCGGATGCATAAAACTCGCATCCGTATTCGAGCTTCGAACGAACAAAGAATCGATAAAAAAGTAAGGCAGTAGCCCTATCAGCACCCTAAGCGCTGAACCTCATGGAACGCAAAATATCCATGGCGCGGGTACAAGAGACCCTAAGGCTGCGAATATGAGCCTCCCAGGTGAGGCGTCGGTCAAATACAAGACCAAGGAAACGGTGCGATTCAACCACTTCCAGGCGTACCCCATTAAGAAACAAATTTGGGTGAGGGTGGAGCCGTGGATGACAGCAGAAGTGCACCACCTTAGTCTTGGCCAAGGAAAACCGAAACCTGTGCGCTTCGGCATAGCGAGAGGCGTGGTTCAATGCCTGCTCGAGTCAACGCTCCAGAGTTGCCATCTAGGCCGCGCCAAAAGAGATCTAAAGGTCGTCCACGTAGAGCGTAGCAAGAACATCTTCCGGCAGCACCGAGGTGATGCCGTTGATGCTCCGGGCAAAGAGTGTGTCACTGAGGACACTTCCCTGTGGGACACTTTCTTCCTTCTCCTTTGGGCTGGAGAGGGCTCCCCCAACCCGTACGCGGAATCGACGATCTCGCAAAAATTCAGATATAAACATTGGGAGGCGTCCCCTTTCCCCCATCGTGTGGAGTCTCCATGATACCGTATCGCCATGCAGTATCATAGGCCTTTTTCAGATAAAAAAAACACCGTGGCGTAGTGCTGTCTACGATGGAAGGCCTCGCAGAAGGCATTTTCCAGTCGGAGCAGAGCATCCGACGTGTAGTGGAACTTGCATAAGCCGCACTGTGCAGAAGACAGATGGCCTCCGCTGTCCAGGAAAAAAAGGCTAATCTAACATTTACCAATTTCTCCATCAACTTGCACATGAAAAAGGTTTGGGAGATTGGGCGGAAACCGGTTGGAGTAGAGTGATCTCTCCCCGGTTTGCGAAGCGCGAGCACAGTAGCGATTCGCCAGGAATCTGGGAGAAGCCCCTTCACCCAGATCCTGTTGAACAAATCTAACAGAAAAGTTATGCCTCGCTCAACCAGGTGTCCGCGCATGGCGTACGAGACATCGTCCGGACCATGGGTGGTGTCCGCGCACGAAGCAAGAGCCGGTCGCAACTCACTCACCGTAAACCTGTCGTTGAAGGGCTATCCGTCTTCCGCAACATGATTACGTGCATTGAATGCTGGCAGAGCAGCATCCCGGCTAGAATATGCGGAAAAAGTGGTCGCGAAGGATTTCGCCACGGACGCCGGGTCTGAGATTGCGGTCCTATTCTCCTGGAGAACGGGATGGGGGTCCTGCGAGAACTTCTTCCGAATCCTTTTGACTCACTTCCGCACCTCTGCTAAAGGGGTCTTCCCGCTAAGTGAAGACACGTATGCCCGCCAAGAAGAGCGGCGGGCGTGCTTCGAAATATACTGGAACCTAGCCCTAGCCCGACGAAATTCACCGACAGTGAAATCGTTCAGGCGACCCTTATAGCACATGTAGGCATAACGCTTTTGTTTGAGGGCCGTCTCACACTCGGCCGACCACCATGGGAGTCATCGGCCTGAAAAACGGCCAGACGTTCTAGGAATAGTAGTTAGGCCCACGGCGATGAAGTTGCCGGAGAAGAACTCAACGGCCTCATCTACCGACCTAAACTCCTAGACTGAGATAGAGAATTCAGTCATTTCCTGAAATGCAGGCCACCGCGCCCGCGCCAAGCACCACCAGGGTGGGCTCTAAGGCGGCAGTTGCCCTGAAAATGATATTTGAATGGGAAAGTGATCCCTACCATGGAGGTCATCGAACACCCCCCAATCAAAATCAGGCTGTGCATCGGAAGAGCACAAAGATAGGTCAAGGAAAGAAAATGAAGCGGTTTTCGGACAGTGATGCGTAAACTCATCCACGTTTAGGACACCTATCTCAAGCTCTTCGATCAGATCGGCAAGGACTTGTCCCCTGGGATTTATGGAGTAATCTCCCCAGAGAGGATGCCTGCGATTCATATCTCCGAGCAAGAGAAAGGGCCTCGGCAACCATTCCACGACGCGGCGGAAGTCCCCCGCGTCGAAGACAGCTGACGTTGGAATGTACACAGAAATGATAGTATACCTCCTATTCAGGTGAAGCTGCACAGCCACTGCTTAAGAGGAGGTATCTAAATTGAAAGAAAGAACGGAGACATCATGCCGGGTGTAACCTGCGCAATCCCCAGCCCGGCCATCCCGTGGTGGTGGGGTCGCAAGACCCTTGTACCCCGGGAGGGCGGGCAAGGGTCACGCGCCTAGCATGGTC
Organism: Ceratothoa steindachneri; assembly: GCA_963969495.1. NCBI lineage: Eukaryota > Metazoa > Arthropoda > Malacostraca > Isopoda > Cymothoidae > Ceratothoa > Ceratothoa steindachneri. The sequence goes on along the minus strand of OZ018325.1, from coordinate 43,502,839 downwards.
TCCTGCAGAAAAATAGCTAACGGGGAACGGGACGAGACGAGCCTCAAAACCTTAGGCGGGCCTTGCAGCTTCGGAGGCGGGGGCCCTCTTTTCGAGGAACCACCGTCTCTGAGCCACTCAGCCCACCACCAGGCGTGGGCGAAGGAGCCGAAGCTCCTTTCTTGCTGTCTTCCTTTCGGCGGACAGCTTTAGGAACCCCGGAAGATGGCCTGGCGACCAACTTAAGGGGTGTTGCCTCCTGTGACTCTAACGACTCGGTGGAGGCGCGTGGCCGTTTCGCCTTACCAGAAACGGTCACGCTGGGGGAAAAAGGGGGAGCCCTGGTTTTAGCCGGGGCTGGGTCTTAGCCCTTTTTGCCGCTAGCTTTACCAGGGGAGCGCCCGGGTTGAGTATGGCCTGGATGGACCAGGAGCAGAGGGTGCCTTTCTAACTATTGAGGCATATGACGTCCCAGGAAGAGCCGGGTGCGCCAGGACCAAGTCCTCAGCCTCCCGGAATGAGAGTCAATCTTGGGCCTGAACGGCCAGGATTTCTTTCTCGAGGAGATATGCAACACATTGCTTCGAAGAAGCGGGGTGCCGCTCTTCGCAATTGACACACTTGGTCACACACGATTTAGACTTATAGTGTGCGTCCTTGGAGCAATTAACACAGACTTCGGGTGACCCCGACTTTGCACGTATACAAGAACGATTCGTATGACAGAAGCGGTGACAGAAATACCAACACCGCGGCAGTGGCACGAATGTCTTTACGCGGTAGCGGTACCCTCCGGCACGCACCGACTCAGGGAGCTTGTCACAGTCGAACGTGACGAGGAGTGTATGGGTGGGTCTCGAGGCCCTTCCCTGTTTTCTCAGCACACGTTCGACCTTGACCGCCCCATGGTCGGCCAGCTCTAAGGTGATGTCCTTAATGGAGTAGTCAACAAGTTCCATCGCATAAACTACTCCTTTCCTAAAGTTCATGGTAGAGTGCGGCGTCACACTCACCGGGGTGCCATGAAGTGTCCAAAGAGCACTTATTTTGGCCGCCTCGGCGGGATTCCCCGCATTCGTCAGAAGGCTTCCGTCCGAGAAATGGGTCACCTTCGGCTCTCTACCGATTGCACTAGCTAATCCTCTTCTCTGATGGATCATATTGCCCTTGGACAACATGGTGCCATCAGTGTAGCAAATAACGAGAAAGCGTTTGAAGCCAGCGGGCTTGAAAACTCCAGGTAACCTCTGAATGAGGGGCCCCGATGTTATCGAGGCTCCGCCCTGAGCTTTTTTGTTCTTAGTCAGGGGCTCCGGACCCGGTGGGGCAAAGGGGCCGGATGTGCCGATCTTGGCTTGGTCGCCTACCAAAGTGGCAGCAGACCCTTTCATCCCCACAGCCCCCGCGGATGGAGAGGAGCACCGAGTCTTTCTAGTCTTTTTTGTCCTTTTAGTCTTTATCTTTTTTAGAGAGGAGGGCGGGGAATGAACCCGCTTCTCACCTTCTCCAGCAGAAGCCCCTAGGCCAGATGGACCGGCCTCAGCCTGGTCCTTCTCCGAAATGGAAAAGGTCCTGGTGGTCGCAGGGGCACCGGTTGGGGGAGATCCATCCCCTCCTTGTACTGCCTCGGAGGCCCCAGCCGTTTGAGGAGGACCTTGCATAGAGGCGGATTCGGGTTCGGTGCTTGGCGCCGAGCCCGGATTCCCCTTCATGGAAGGCCCTACCGTCTGAGGCTGGCTTTCCTCAAGGACCATGTCTATCACAGGAGGGGCCTCCACTTGGCCATCCCCTCCAAGGACATCACAGGTTCCCTTGGCAGCGTCACCATTCTTGTGTGGGGATGCACAGGCCTTGACCCCGCAAGGTTTAATATTCTTGCCAGCAGGTCTTTTAAGGGAAGCGACCCAAGGGGCCTGGCTTCCCTCTCCCCCCTAAAGGGGTTTACCCTACCGAGCCGCTTCGATGGGAAGCGGTTGGCTATGGGCTGCCTGCTGGCTTTCTTGGCAGTCCCTTTGGAAAGAAAAGAGGGGACTGCCGCTGGAAGTAGGGAGGTGCCCGAAATCACCTCCAGAGAAGGGGGTGAGGGGGACTCCCCTATACCCATAGGCGTAGGAGAGGAGTAAGCCTCCTCTCCGGTTAAAGAAATATATAGGGTCTTCTGTGCAAGCACAGGGGGGAAGGGGACCTCCATTTTATTTGTGGAGCTGCCCAAGAGTGGCTCCGTCGATGTAACAGGGGAAGTTAAGGGTTTGTTTTTTTTTTAGTTTTTCATCTATGGGCATGGTGACCCTCTTTTTTACATAGGGTGCAATAGCGAATCACCTCTTGCAGTAGCCCACACTGCAAGAGGTACTTACAGGCCTGACAGAGCCAGGTGCCACCATTTGGGACCACCCCTCCCGCTTGGTGGCCTGGCAGTCCATCGGGAGAGGTTTTATAAAAAGCGACGAAGTAGGTGAGAAATACAGGCTATCTGAAGGAAGGAAGAGAGGCTTAGCTGGAACCGGACGGAGCGCTGGATCCCGTCAGCACGGCGGCCAGGATGGGAAATCGCCGCGCCCCTTACGAGAGTGAGATAGTTGAACTCCGTAGGACTGAAATATCACCAAAGATTTATTCTTATCTCCTTATCGCTATGGCAAGAAGTAGGAAAACGGAATATAAACAAGCACAAAAAGAAAAGAACGGAAAAATTAGAAAGTGACGAAACCGAAACAAAGACAGAAGACAAAAAAGTTACGAGGCCAAGATACCACATACTCCCACCATTCCCAATAGATAGAGTAGATGAGAGAGAAGTGTAAACAAATAAGTCGTATATGTATCAAATCATCACTTTCGCACTAAGTGACAAAGATATACATAGTTAAATAGAAAGGAAAGAGAAATGATGCATCTAATAGATGAAGATTAAAGGCATATATGGTATAGCCTAGTAAAAGAAATAGACTCGGAAATCACTCTGAATGAGAATTGGTGGCTTGTAAGTAAGATAGTTGGGAGACCTCTACAAGAAACTCTAGGACCAGAAGCCACACTAACAATAGATGAAATATAACCCACCATCCATTCATGCAAACAGAAAGCACCAGAACAATCTGGAATCACCGGGATCACCTTCACCAATGCATCAGAAAATATAATAAAACCAATCTAGAACATTAGAAATGCGCGCCCATACACCGATTACTTCCCAAACGACTAGACATTAGTAGATCTTAATTCAGCCTGTGAGATCTCGACGATCTCACAGGGAAGAGAGCATATGTGGTGACTAACGAATATGAAGGCCCCGACTTTGGATTGAGAGCTGGAATCTCTTAGGAGGACTGCCTTAGCCACACACTATCTTCCGTCTACACAAGCGACATGAGATCATCAAGAAAGCCTTAAAATGTTAAAACCCACCGGGGGGAGGGGAGTCAATATATAATGGTTGGTGGAATCTAACATAATTTTTAACCATGTTCTTACAGAGATGTGCCTCTATGCTAAATTTCAGCATAATCGATCGAGAAATATGTTCGTATACAACAAACTAATTGACAACAAACAAAGAATTAGGTAGTAAAATACGATTTTGCCAAATTGAAGGTCATTAGTATGTCCCACTCAACGAACCTGAGTTTATTATCAAGTAATTTGGTCTGTGTGTGTTTAATTTTATGATGCTATCTGGCTGCCGCTATGGCAAGAAGTAGGAAAACGGAAGTGCGGGAAAATTGGGGATAAGGGGAAGAATACAAGTGCAAATATCATACATCGAAAAGAAGAGGAGTGGCAGAGAAGGAGAAAGGGTTACTTACGGAGAACCAGGAGCTTTCGGCCAGGAGTAGACGTACCTAAAGAAGTGCCGACAGGGTATGGAATACACGGAGGTCTCGACGAGCATGTAAGGTTAAAGTGTTACAGGTGAGAGAGAGATCTAGTGATATAAGGTGTCTGTGGGTTATTGTGGAATCCACGAAATCCAAAGCAATGCAAACGAGAGATAACAGACGTACGGTGGGTAGTGCCGTTAGATTTGGGAATGTCGAAAAAATCCTGCCCTCGCGACACTATGAGATAAGACTGTTTCCCGGACGCAATCGATACATCGAAGAAGGAGATCGAGAACAATGAATAATTGGTACTACTAGCTATCCTGGAAATGAGCTTCCAGGAATGTGAGTCGGCGTGAACAAAAAGCTCCAAAGTCACCATCCTCTAAAAATAATAGCTTTGCGTTCACTGAAGCTGTAATTGATAACACTGGTCTGCGTCAAAAATGTATCTTAGGTTTTCTGTAGTGTTTCTTAATAAAATTGATCTCCTAAATCCGAATGTGGCATCCGTTTTTCTCTATCAGGTCCAGTTTTTGCGATACAGTAGGTGATAATAATTTTATAGTTTATACATGTCCTATATTACATCAAAATTTCAATAGTTTTTGCACTACTGTATTCGCAGTACATTTTGTCTACATTTTAAGTAATTATGTTAATAAGTTTATATTTTTTCAGGTTAGAAATTGCTGAGCATTATAATAATAATAACAATAGTGGTTGAGTTAAAATGTAAGAATAGCTCCGACAGATTTTGTATGTTTGCAGCAAAGTGAATTTTCCGAGCAGCAATGTATGTACAATTTCTCCCGTAATTAAATCTTTGTATCATGCATACTCGTATTATGGAGTAGGGCTAGGAGATCAACATATAGGGTTTTGCACCACATATCTGCTGCAAAGGATGCTACATAAGTTTAAGACGCTGGAGTCAGGGCGAACAGAAGTCTCTCTCCTTTGGTGTTCCCATGATGTGGAGAGAGGGCAAGGACCACACTACAGACTGCTATTTTTGCATGACAAATCTTAAAGGTGAGCATTGTATCAAGTATTTAAGCTTTCTCTATTATACTTGCTACTGAAAATGTCATTATTATGCATAGACTTGGCATAAAATTAAAAACTAGCATAGTTCACTTCAGCATGAACATATCTTTTGCTAAACATTTGTGTACTACCTGCAACTCCAAATAAATTCCTTTATGTAATATGCAATTATATTTTCCAAAGGTATAAATAAGAAGAATAAACATAGTGTGGCATATCCGGATGTTCCTCCTGCCATCAAACCCCTGCCCCATGGTCCAGGAATTCCTATACCTTTTCCCCCTGAACATATAGAGGTCCATGAAGAGATTAATATGGAAGTTAATCAAGATTATGACACATCTGAGTCTTATCAGGATTCCACACATGATATGGTCGAAATACTATTCATTCAAGTTCAGTTAAATGACACGACCAGGGATCTGAGTCTTTCAAAGGAGAATGCACAACTTCCTGGCTCTCGACTTCGTGAAAGTAATCTTTTCGCTAAAGAAACAACATTTTGGGGGGTACAGAAATAGAGAACGAGAGTTTCGAAGCTATTTCTTACTGCGCCAATATTAAAGGACATGTTGAGGCCCTTGGAATTCCCTACAGCCTATTAGAATAGAGACTTTTCATAGATTCATCCAGTAGAAGTTTAAAAGCTGTCTTACTGAATATTGGTAACAAGATAGCTTCCGTTCCTATAGGTCATTCAATACAACTTAAAAAGTTATGAAAATATGAAAAAATTGCTGGATGCAATAAATTACTCTACCCACAATTGGAGGAAATGTGATGACTTGAAGGTAAGATCATTTTACACTTGGCATTTCTAAGCTCTTTGATATTAACATTTTCATTTTTAATTGTTAATACTTGTATACACCTTTTGGTCAACTTACATTTTACAAGAATGCAAATCTGGAAATCATGAGTCATTTTTGAGTTATAGTTTTTTGTTGAAGTGTGTCCCTATAGGTTAATGCATCCTTTGGGTTAATGGGGAACTTATCCTAATTGAGAAGGTATACAACATAACTCAATAAACTCAAAATAAGATGTACATATATCGATTTAGTTCCAATACAATGATTTAATGCATCGGCATACAGGATTTTTCCGTACATATTCATATTCTTATTGTTTTAAGCAATATTACTTTGAGTTTGTTTTTAGAAATATTACACTTTAAATTTACATACCCTGCTGAGTTTCTTTTCAGGTAGTGTCTCTTATACTTGGGGTGCAAACAGGCTACACGAAGCATCCCTTTTTCCTATGTTTATGGGACAGTCGTGCAGATAGTATGCACTATGAGAAGAAGGTTTGGCCTCCACGAGGAGCATTTAGAATTAGATCAAACAATGTGATAGCTGAACCTTTAGTGCCTCCTCACAAAATACTGCTTACTCCACTGCATATAAAGCTTGGTATAATGAAAAAATATGTCAAAACCCTTAATAAAGAATGCCAAGCTTTTAAATTTCTTCTTCAAAATTTTCCACAAATCAGTGACGCTAAGTTTCATGCGGGAATTTTTGATGGACCTCAAATCAGGAACTTGATGAGAGATCAGCAGTTTGAGGCATCAATGACGGACATAGAAAAAGATGCCTGAAAAGCTTTCAAAGCTCTAGTTAACAGTTTTCTAGGCAATAAAAGAATCGCAGAATATGTTGCCCTGGCCAATCAGCTTCTAACAAGTCTAAAACATTTGGGAGCTCGAATGTATATAAAGATACACATTTTACAGTTCCATCTGGATTATTTTCCAGACAACTGCGGGGATTACAGCGAAGAACAGGGGGAAAGATTCTACCAGGACATAAAAAAATGGAATCCAGGTACCAGGGTAAATGGGACGTAAACATGCTTGCTGACTACTGTTGGTGTCTGAAGCGTGATGCACCAGATGAGAGACACAAACGAAAATTGTCAAGGGAGTCTTTTCTTGGAAATTAGAATTATTTTCTTAATTATGTTGCATTCTTTATTTTTTTTGCTTTATTAAAAGGATTATAGTTTACATATGTTTATTTCTGTTTCTATGATATAACAATAATAATGCATTAGTAGATAGAGAAAGGTTTTTTGAAGTTTTTTTTCAGGAAAAATGAGGCAATCTCAATGAAAATGGTGTATACTGTACTGCGAAAATCTGACCTGATTGAACAAATATAGATTCATTTTTGAGCTCAGGAGGTTGGATTCGTTAAGAAACCACAAATAAATCCTGAGGAAAATAAAATATTTTTTCAAACGCAGGCCTGTGTAATCAATTAGAAGCTCAGCGGTTGTACCTAGTGCAGTGCCTTCTTGCAATAGCCCAAAGCGTGACCTCACTAACACCTCATGCTTATTCATGTGGTCCTTTAAGGATCTGAAAGCTGGGAATCATGATCGTTACGTCAAATAAATTTACTGTTTCGAATTCTCTGTAGGATGTTAACGACCCTGAAATTCGATTGTTTGATGATTAAATTGTGAGGGATCAACTAGAAGAGCGAGTTGAGAAGACAGGAACAAAGTCAAAGAAAAAATGCGATATCCTGGCAGGGATTCGAACCCAGTTCTCGTGATTGCAGGTCAGTTGCTCTGCCGCTGAACTACCAGGCACAGCAAATCAAACCCACCCAAAGCATCACCTCTCCCTAGCACAATATCTCCCTAGGATAGAAGATATTTCCAAAGGAATTTTTATGCTATATATCCCTTGTATTTTTATAACAATATCCTTTGGAAGTCTTCTCAATATAGCTTCCCTTCATTGTGCTGTCCTTTACTCTCCTTATCCTTTGTCTTCCAGTCCCTTTCTCTTTCCTTTTTTTGAAAAAAAAATCCGGTTTCTTGTCTCTTTGTGCTCATTCACGTAAAATTAATTTTCTTTCTCGGTATATATATATATATATATATATATATATATATATATATATATATATATATATATATATATATTGGGAGAGAGGGAGAGAGATGACCCCCGTCCAGGACGCTCGTCAGACGTCACCAACGAGGACAATGTGGCCCGTGTGGAGAGGAGGATCCTCGAAAATCGACGTGTGAAGGTCGAAGAAATCGAGCGAGAACTTGGAATATCACATGGAAATGTTATGAACATCATCCACTACAATTTGGCCATGACCAAGGTCTCTGCCCATTGGGTCCCTAGAATCCTCACGCCCCATGATCCACTTTAACGTCGTCAAAATCCACAAGGCCAGAGTTGCACAAGCTGCCTTGCGCGAGTGCGGATTCGAAGAGCTCCTAGCGACCGGTTTGGGGACGATGGAGATGTCCAGCTCGCCCTCCAAGAGTGGATTGAACAGCAGTCGGGAGATTTCTGGTTCTCAGGAATTCGAAGTCTCAGGGACAAGTGGCGCAAGTGCATTGAAGTCGAGAGTAGTTATATTGAAAAATAATAAAACACTTTTCCTCATATCTCGTTTCCTTATATCCGAATTGCAAAACTTATTGACCGCCCCTCGTAGATCTGAACCTGTGTCGTCAAGCGTTCTCCGCTATTAGAATCACGACACTTATCGACTGAATCACCATCCTGAACCCCCCAAAATGGATGATTTAAGAAGCCTTTAGAACACAAATACGTATATGTCTATGTGCGTAAACGTGTCGTGAAATTATCAAATAACTACTTTTGGATTCGAGAAAAATAATAACATAATTACTGCAAAGTGACGGTGACCTAGGTATTTCCCATTAATTCCGTTGACATTTTGTTTTTAGTCAAAACTTTATGAAAATCTCAGAAAACAAAGAGCTTTGTTAGATGGACTCTATTTTCATATCTCTATGGGTATATCTCTTTTTTTTCTGCAGTATTCTTAGAAATGAATAAAACAGAATCAACTTATTGACTGAATCAAGGGCGCTGTCATATCTACGAATGTCATGTAAATAACTATTTAATATTGTATTCATTTGTTTGCTGCAATAGTTATTTTTCATCTTGCGCTTCGTCATATGTATTATAATTATTTCCGAAGCCTGTATGTTTTGAGCGTTGAGTGCAATCTAGTGTTTGTTTTAGCCTGTTAGTTATGACTTATGTAAGTAATTTATATGTTGCTGATAAAAGTCTTACTGGTCTGTAATTCTTAAATTCTTCCTTGACATATTTAACATTGTCCAGATAAAATGGTAAACAGGTCAGAAGACCTTCTCTTCCTCAGTTATTATTCAGGTAACTATTATACCATTTTTTCCCGATGCATTACCAATTACCAAGCTTTTATATGTGCAATTTTTCTCCTCCAAAACTGGTGGGCTTCCTTCTCATTTGTTAAGAATCTGAATTCTCTTCCCCACTGTAATCAGAAAGTTCCTTAGAAAATTCTTCGACTCTTCCATTCATTCTTTTCTATTGTTATTTGATTCCTCCGTATATCTTTTAGTATTATTGATTATGGATTATTAGATATTTTACATGTTTTGGTGGTTTGTTTCCAATGGTATTTTTCCCTACACTTATTGATTCGATTTCATCTTTAATTGTCTCATACGTAGATTTGAAAGAGAGAATTAACGGAAATTAATAAGACTAATTTGGTATATCGAGTCATGACCGAGATTTGTTTGATTCTTTCGTGTAACAATAAATAGTTTTCATTTTGATCAATGCATAGCTACTTTTAATTTATCGATAAGATTACATTTAGTAATAGTATATTCTTCCGTTCACGGGAGGGATTACATACGCGTTTCTGTACCCAACGTCGTTTCGCGGGTAACAACCACAGGTAAATAAGAGAACGAAATAGACTGTTCAAAATTTACTGGATATATTATCTAATGAAGATATTTTTAGCCTGAACTTATATATTTGAAATGAAAAATGCTTAGGGGTAGCATTATAGGAGAACATGTGCAATTATCGATCGTTGGTACAATTGTTATTCGATGCTATTCCATTAAATGAGAGGAGAACTATTTGGAAAGTTCACGAACAAAACAGAGGAAAAGCAGTCTAAATTGGAAGGGGCGGAGCCACAGATACGGATGCTTGTTACACACGAACATTTTTCAATTGGAAGGGGCGGGGCCACAGATACGGATGCTTGTTACGCACGAACATTTTATTTATCCTAAATCTTGTAAGAGGTGCAAAGATGCAAAATTGACAGATTTCAAGAATGCAAATATTTAACTTAAACAAAAAATCATCCTGAATCTCCCTCTATCCTAATATCTCTGACAATTGTTATTACTCAGTACACAAAGCTAAACTTATACCAGTTCAGCACCGAGGACCATCAACAGTCGGTCCGGGAATACAGAATAAGCCAAAGAAAGCGAGATATTTTAATCAGTGGAATAGGTTAATATGATGGCTTACGCCACTCTGTTCCCTAGGTAATGTATGTGCTGTGCTAAAGGTGATAAATGCAAAATGATAAATAAATACAGGATGCATAATCATTTAATTACATGGTAACTGCGATAAGCCATAGAAAAATTATTCGAATTAACCAGTAACTTTTCAAGGTTGCCAAAGTTATTTGGTAAAAGTAAAAGATTTATCGAATTTAGGTTAGGAAGTTTGGTAACTATATATAAGTGTCGGTAAATTAAATTATGATATTTTACTTTATCACAATTACCAATGAAGCTTGATAAATATGAGAAATTACAGGCTAATTTGAATAACTTGTCGACGTTTACGTTTATCACATTTACCAAGGAGGAAAGTAATTATGCATAATTACCGATAATTATCTGTAATTTCTAGTCATCACATGTGCTGTCATATGCATTACGTTTTTCACTATACACTAAATACCAAAATGTTTATTAAGAATTATTATTTAAATTTAATTATTTTAGATTTTTGTTAGTACGTTTCGAAATGGAGATTACAATTTTCAATAGCTTAATCTAATCGTGATATCAGCATATTATGATTAAATATCTTCATATTTATTTTAAGTTTTTCAAGTTCGGAAATAAATATGATACTTTTTTTCATTCCAGTGAGTTCGATACGGATTTTTTCAGCATTGTTGTGATTTTAGGTTTCCTGCAAAATAAAAATATACATAAATATTAATTCACGAAATTTTTCTTTCCTGTCCGACGCTTTGGCGACCATACCCACTTGGAATAACACTCAAACAGGATATTTTTATTTCGTTTACAAAAATATAACAAACGAGTACATCATCGCCGCCAGAATCTTTTTTGAAAAGTGGCTGGTAAATAAAATGGTGAGATAAAAAAAGGTGGGGTGGGATTTATGGAAAGTATCGTACGTAGCCATGAAAAAAAGGGGGAGATAATTTGGAACGAGGGAATGTGCACAACTCTCGTGAACCTATCAATTTGCTTGGAAGATATAAAGAATGGATAAATACCTCTTCATTTTGATCCTAATACCTCTGTATCATCAAGGCCAATGGCATCAGTCTGAAAAGGTTAACAATTGGAAAGTATTCTTTGTAATAACTTTGTCCCACATATTCGCCTACAAGGTGGAGCACTACAAAGGGTGAGAAGAAGATTCCGATATTTTCAGGACATAATCCCTGTCTTTGAAACGGCAGATGATACTGATATTTTTCCAGATGCGTCAAAGAATTTTTTTCATATACTTTAAAACCCCCAAAACTCAATATTAATATTAAAATACCTCAATATTAAAACAACAATACTTCAATAATAAAACATCAATACCTCAATATTAAAACCCAAATACCTCAATATTAAAACTCCAATATTAAAACCTCAATACCTCAACATTATAAACCCAATACTTCAACATTAAAGCTCAAATAACTCAACATTAAAACCCCAATACCTCCATATTAGAACCCTAATATTAAAACCTCAATATTAAAACAACAATAGTTATATTAAAACCCTAATACCTCAACATTAAAATCCAAATACCTTAACAATAAATCCCCAATAAATCAATATTAAAACCACAATACCTCAATATTCCAACCCTCACTACTTCAATATTAATACCAAAATATTAAACCCCAAATATCTTAACATTAAAAACATTGAAACCCAATTACGTCAACATTAAAACCTAATAATTCACTATTCAAACCCCTATACCTCAATATTAAAACCGCAATTCTCAATATTAAACCCTAATACCCCAAAATTACCCCCCCAAAAAACTTCCGTAAATTCAAACTTGAATAACACAGTCAAATATAATTAGATATAAATGAAAATTCATATACTACAACTTATATGAATTTTCTATATACTCTGTAGATTTCATCAATATATGTATAATAGTATTGCTATAATTAAAAAAATGTTACTCAAAAAGTTTGCTAGCCGATTACTCCTGACAAAGGAATGTCTAAAAAAAATCTAAATCAATTTACCTTTATTGAAATAAATAATCAATATGTCCACCTTCTTAGTCACATACAACCCTTAATCGCGTTTCAAAGTAAGAAATACATTTTCTGATATCAGATAGCGTTGTTATCCCATGCAAGAAGATTTTTTTCCTAGGTTCAGATTCAATAAATTTATTTTTTCTATTGTTGCAAACTTTTTCTTAAGGTAAATTCAAGAAAAAGTTTGCAACAATAGAAAAAATAAATTTATTGAATCTGAACCAAGTGATTGACGAGGCCAATCATCCTTTTTGATAAAAGGAGGACAATTTCATCTAGAAATTTCTGTTGTGTTGCTAGTACGAGAAGGCGCACCATCTCGTTGGAAAATTAAGTCTCCTTTAGGATAGAACCGATGGCAATCAAGAAGAGGGCCGATATATGGTAGTTCGATGTAATTTTCTGAATTAAATTTGGATTTTTAGTCGCGTGCTTTACATTCTCTTTCGATTGATATAATTGCCAAGGTCCTCCCAAGTTAGCCGGGGAAATAATTGGCAATAACATCATAACTATTCGGCCGATTCTAACGAAATTTTAAACCCTTATGTTGTTTTACATTATCTATCGAATGATATAATTTACAACATTTTCACAAGGTTGGTTCGGGAATTATTGAAAGTTTTGAAGTTCGTAAGGTCATAAATCAGAGTAAGTGAGAGCACGCAACTTTGATTAGCAGACCTTGTTTTGTATTGATAAAATGGATCCTCGTTATACCATCCTATGACACTCCCGCAAGAACATTTGTTTTTGTTTTTTTAAATATTGTAGATACATGATCAAGGAGATATGTATGGATGTCCTTTTTCTTTTAGCCATAAACTCTCTTATTTTGACTATTTGTTGGCACTTCCAAAGTGGATTTTTTTTCGTTGGTAAACACAAAATTTCTTGTATCTTGTGATGAATAATGATCGTAGAGAAACCTACGTGTCTTTCTACGTTGTCTTACATTAATATTACGAAGGAAAATGTGAATTATTTTATAAGCTTTTAATTTTTGTCGTTTTAAAATCAGGTGCACAGAAGAACAGGACATACCTAATTCACTAGAGATCTTCGTTTTGGATAGATGAGTTCCGGGTTTTTCCTCCTGAGATAAAACAAGACCTCTACTTCAATCGTTATATTCTCTGTCGTAGCAGTTTTATTATGGCCACCACTACCTTTCTTTCGAGCTATCGAGCAAGTAGTTTTATTTTTTTAATTAAGCTAAAAACACTTATACGAATCCAATTTCTATCTGGAGATTCACAAAAAATTATATTTACTTTCCGACATTTTTATTTAAAACATGCTTCCATTTTAATTTTATCATTTAAATTTAACGCTATTGTTATAGGGGGTATAATAACACAACTTATAAGTCTAAAGTTTAAATGATTATTTTTTTAATTGTAGTAATAATATTATAGTTATATTATTGAGAATTTTAGAGATAATAAAAAAATAAATATAAGTTTTTATAAACGAATTTCATTTATATCCAGTTACATTTGAGTGAGTTATTCAAGTTTGAATTTAGTGAAATTTTTTCGGGGCCTACCAATATGAGTATATCTGCAAATCTATCAATCAGCCCGTCTTAGGATTCGCGATGATGCTAGGTATAAACTGCCTCATTATCTTTAGCTAGCGACCACGACTAAAAGGAGTTCATTACTTTAAAAAAATCATGACTGATGTTATTTAATCCTGAGAATACTTTAAATAACTTAATCAATCCCTTCCTTTAAGTATTCTTTTCTTAACTAAAAACATAGATGAACTTGCGGATTCACTCTTCAAACCTAAATATAGATATTTCAGGTATGAGTTTTCTAGATATTCTCTAGACACACTCCAACATATTTACATCTTGATTATTATCCATCTAAGAAGTTACTCTAAGCCCATCCTTAGAACTAAGTGTTGGTAGAGAGGTTGATTTTGAAGCTGCCCCTTACCATCTGCCAATGTGTTTGGTTCGTCCGAAAAAATGAGTCTTGCGTTGGGGAGCACATGATGCCAGCCACCTGAGAAGGATCTCAAAGGAGGGGGTCCTCTTTTTCCATGTGCTACAAAAGGATAAAAAAGATTATCAAGGTAATTTCACCTAATTTCATTTAACTTCGTATGTTTTTCTGTATTATATCGTTTATATCATAAAACTCGATCTTCTGTTAGGGTGTGTCCATTTTTTTTAGGTAACTACGTAAATTCCATTTTTAATTCTGGTTTCACTCCTACCCTGTGAAAATTCTCTAAAATATATTAGGCTTTCGAAATTTTTGCCTTTGACCAACTACGAATTTACAACCTTTAAGCATTTTATTAATCAATTACGTGTTTCATTCTTTCAAACGCGGATTAATTTCCTACATCTATCTGCCCAGATTTGAAGAAATATTGCAGCACAAGCTTTTAAATTTAAGGAAAATTGTTTCTTTTTCACATCACGAACTTTACCACTATCCTTGTTTTTTTTAATCCATTGTGTTGCTTTTCTCTTGTTCTACATTTATCTCGCTCGTTTATCTCCGTCCTCGAGTGACCGTACACCATTGATGAAATTTATCTGTTTCGTTTTCTCCCTTAACAATTTCAAAAAGAGTGGCTTTTAATCTGCTTTATATTAAAAATGAAATCTAGATGGTAACTTGTTGAGCACAGAAGTTAACAAGTAACAAGTTGTAATCGTAAGAAAACGCACCGATCCATGCAAAGATAAGATTGTTATCTGAAAAAGATCGAGAAATTCAAGAACTATTACTCTAAGTTAACAAGCATTTGGAAGGCCACGCAAAATTTTCCAAAGTAAAATGTTCACGTCATTGGGAAGAAAAGTATATAATCAATGCAAGCAAACAAAGTCTTAGAGTGAACCCAAATCTTAGAAAGGTCATCTGCTGAGCACCAGTTCTGTAGAGTTGCCAGGTTCATTTCCAAGCGAGAGCCAATAAAAACGTCAACGCACTTAGAAGTCTGGCCACCTATTGGAAGACGCGCTGTGTTTAACCCCGCGGGGGTAAACACACACATAGCCACTCACAAAACCGCATCTTCGCAACTCAACAACACACACACTCTACTCATCTGGAACAAGGAATCCTGCTGATGGGTAGTTATAGCCACATATCCCTGACGCGTGACGGGTTCCTCATTCTCCAGACGGACGAAGGTTCCTACCTAATCGATGGTTGGTGTTAGATGCTTCGTGGCTCCTAGAGACCTCGGGTTCAGTAACGATATAATTATGGTCTTTATGTGTTGTTTCCATTATTCGGTTAGGACTCTAATGGCCTTCTTGACGAAGGAATCTCTTTATTTTCATCTTTAGGTGATTTATCTCCAAATAATTCTAGGGTAATGTTATCATTATCTCTTACACAAGTAGCTCTTCCTTATTCTTCTCATTTGACAAAACATGTATATAAGGTTCATTTCCCAAATCTCAAAAGAGATGAGCTTTTTGAATCTTGGCTTAAGACGTTCATTTCTTAGCTAAAGAGAAAGATTTGTCCGACTCTAAAATCTGCTAGATGGAGCTCATTAACCTTGTGAGGTCGTCCCTCTAGGAAAAAGGACAATCAGATATAACATATCTACGACACAAGGACCAGGCTCTCGCCGCCAGAGCTTATTGGGCCATAGCAGATAAACTTCGTGTATAAAATGAACACTACGCTCCACCTAAGAAGTTCATTGTGCAGGCTTGAAGGGCACGCTCACGCAACCGTGCTAATAGACTACTAAACCCAGAATAGACTTTCTCCTCCAATAGCTACTGCCAGATCTGCCTGTTCTACATTATCCTCATCAGCCATGTAGATAACCACCTTCCTAAATTTTTCTTCTCGAAGCCAAACCATGATAAATGATGCCTATTCTAACTATGAGATATGGAGCTACTTGGAACCTAACCAAGACACTGACGATAGGGGTCAGGACAGCCCTGAGAGCCCATTTGCACAGTATGCAAAGATAAATTAGCGTTAAAAAATAATTATCTATATACGTGTAAAAGACCAAAGTTCTAACTATATATTGTGGGGTATTTTGTTCGAATTTAAAGTACTATAGTAAGGAAGCTCTATTACACAGAATGTTTGTAAGGAAGATCTGTAAAGAAAGTGCTGAAGCTAGAGAAAGTGAAAATGTGTGGAAGATATATAGCCACAAGTCCTGCTGCGGGCATTAGAGCCTTTTTTTAACGTTTATTGCCCTCTTTCTCCTTCGGGAGTATACATCAAGCTGTTTTTATTAATTTGTTTAATATATTGTTTATGGCACTATTGAATTTGGGGGAGTATTTTTGTCTCATTTAAATAGCTTAGTAGAGCATTTATGTTTTAGGGATTATCAACTAGGATTTCTTGAATAGACGTTATTTCCTAAATGGGTTGATCTAGCTAGCTGGTGTCATTTGCATCTTAATAGTATGGGAGGACGGTAAATTGGATGTTCATGTCAGGCAATGAGGTGGGAAGAGGTGGAGAGTTTGAGAAATGATAGTTGAAAGTGAGGTTTTTATGTCCCAGGGCAACTTCCTCATTACGGGATATTCCGTTCGAAGTTTTCCATTTATTTGCAGTTACTTTGATTCGAGTGAGATGTTGGTGTACATAGGTTATCCGGTCATTATGCCATTTATTTTTCACCCTCTTTGAGAAAAGATGGCAATAGGCCGTGTAGAATTTGGCCATTAAGGAAAGTCTACTGGTTATGGCAGCTGATGAGTCCTTTATCAGTCCTCTCATAACCGTCAATGCTATCCTGGACAGGGCACCAATATAGTGTTGTACTGTATGAGTGCGAGGCTAACTGGTCTTGTATTTTGGTCGCCAGAAGTAGTTTCTGATTTGGGGGTCGCAGCATAGAAAGAGCACTGTTTGAATCTGTAAAGATTATAGTTTTTCCAGTATTTTGGGTGGTTATTTTAATAGCTAACGATATTCCTGTGACTTCGGCTGAGAAAACTGAGGCAAAGTACGGTTAATTATTGGTTCTTACGAAAGTGTAATTGACTGCTGCGCACGCAACACCTTCTATGGCTTTGGATCAATCTTCATATATCCATTGGCATGGGTGATGAGATATTTGATGGTTCCAGAAATAGTGATTATGAAGGGTTGGCGGGGTCGTTTACCTCGTTATGGGGAGGGAAAGGTGGCAGACTTGGAATATTGGTGATGTCTAAGGGGGGTTTTAGGGATATTTATCTAAAACAATAATTAGGGCAGCTAGTTGTAGATCTTTCATAATATTATTTTTAGTCTATGGGTGTATGGCAAGTAGCTACGCGGTCTTTGGGAAAATACCTGTGTTGCTTTTATTAAGCGGAGGGGTTAAGAGTTGCTACATTGGGTTTGGGCAAGGGATTTACGTTTCTTGATTGCTCTGTGGTAAAATCGTGGAAGCATTGCCGTTTCAGTGTAAAGAGGTGAAGCTGGAGTGGATTTAAAAGTGCCAGTTGCCAAACTTAGAGCCTGATAGTGAAGGGAATCTAATTTGCTTAGCGTTCAGGGTGCAGCGGCCCTATAAAGGTGGTAGACATGAGTAGAGTTTTAAAGAGGTAGATCAAAGTGCACCCATGAGCACTCCAATGGAAATGAGACAGGTTTATTAAAAGGTTGGTTACATTAGAGTAACGTTTTCAAAGGTCGTTTGCATGGTCCTTCCAGGTAAACATTTGATCTAATATTAAACATAAGAACTTAATTTGAGTTTTGAAGGTGATTGGATGTTGATTAATTTGTAGAAATAGATGAATTACTGTATTTTTCGTGTAAAGGTGATCACCACCATTATACTCGATGATATGGTGATGTCATGCTGTATGTGAGGTATATTGGGCAATGTTATTGATTGATTCTTCTTCAGAAAAAGAAGAAAATAATAGCCTTTCTTTCCTAGATGTTCTAATAATAAGACAACCAGACAGGTTTAATTTTTCTATTTTCAGGAAACCGACACATAATTTAGCCTATGTCTATTTTTATTCAGTTCATTCTGAAAATATTAAAACATCAGTATTTTATTCTATGTATCTTAGGGCACTCAGAATATGGGTAAACATGAAGATCGGCGGCGCGCCCGAACAAGTGTATTTTTTTGCGTGTATGTTTCGTTCTCCCGCGTTGCATATTCATGCGCGTTTGGTTAAATAAAAACGTTAGAACATTAATCTCTAAACAATTATCATTATATACTGCAGGGCTGTGACCCCTCAGACCCCTCCCAATTGAATGAAACTCAGGATCATCGTAGGGGAGTCCCTCCTTAGTGATAAACCCCCCACGAGCAGTCCCCTTAAATTTATTCCAAAAAGGTGAAACATATTGGAACAGGGACGAAATATTTTGTGTCCCATCGTTCGCGCCGCCGATCTTCATGTTTACCAGAATATGTAGTCCTGACTATATAGACCAAGAATTTACAAAAAATTAAGAGATTGCCTTCAATTTGTGTTACCCGAAATATTTGTTGGAAAACTGCATGGAAAAAGCTAAAAAAACATTTTATAACCTCAAGTTAAGGAAAACAGAACCTTTACACAACATATTACTTTTACCTTACCATGATGATTTCTTGTATGTAGTACCAATCTTAAAACAACTTGATATAAAGGCAATTTTTAAATATAATTATACATTAGAAAATATGTTAATAAAACACAGCTCAAGGAACGATAATAATGTAATATATAGTATACCTTGTTTGGATTGTAATTTATTCTATGTAGGTCAAACTTCTAAAAATATCTCTGTAAGAATTAAGCAACATCAAAATGCAGTATCTAAGGGATATACAAATAATGCTTTGACCGTCCATAGGCTTAAGATGGGTCATTAGATTAACTGGTCAAAAGCAGATACCATAATGCATATAAATGATTTTATTAGCAGAAGTATATTTGAATCGTTCCTAATCTCCAGCACAAAGGAGAGAAATGTAAATATTAGCCCCGGTTTGTTTTCTTTAGATCCAGTCTTGTTTTTTTTCCTCAAATCAAACTTATCAGAGATTATGAAAGATTTGACCGCCTGATTTCATATGGAAAGCATTGCTTTGTATAAATACAGTGTTTCCCTATTTCATAAACCATTGTGAGTTTGAAAATGTTATTAAGATAACGAAAGTACTAGCTCCAATCAATCCTTCTTTTTTCCTACGTGGCACAACCATATATATATATATATATATATATATATATATATATATATATATATATATATATATATATATATATATATATATATGGACAAAGATGTCTTTTGATTTTCTCTCTCTCTCTCTCTCTCTCTCTCGCCCCTCTGACGTGATTTATCGAAGTCACCATGAACCAATGGAAGTACTTACCCCCCATACACGAGTGCCCGTAATTCAAACATCCACCTGCAGACGAAAGAAAGCAATTCCATTAGCAATAGATACACAAAACTCACTTCCATTATATCATGATATAGGATTTTTTCAGTGGTGTGTACTAAGGGTGGAGGTGGTGAAGTGTAATAAAAAAGCCAGTTATTAACTGGGCAAGACCGTGAAGGGATGGCAAGGAGTGATGCATCAGACACGCCATCACCTTGATCCAGGGATAGCGGTAAACAGGGCAAATATCTAATAATAAAGAATTTTGCACAGCGTTATCCAAGGCCTTGTGCCTTCACAGAGCGCCCGTTTCTCAACGAATGAAAATCTAGAGAGAAGAGGTGGGTCGCCATGGCCACGCTTGAAGGTACCAAGGGATGGGTATAAGCGTATCCAGCAAGCAGTTCATTCCACCTTCTCAGGGTAAATGTAGAGAAAGCCCGATCATTTGTGCAACATAGAATACTACGAGAACCAATTAGTAATGGAGCAGAGACCGACCACAGGGCTTCTGGGAACTGGAACAGGGTCAGTGGGGACAAGTAGGAGAGAGCTGCAGCATTTAAGGTCTTATGTGTAATAAGTAGGACCTTAAAGAGTTGATTCTGTATTGGATGGGCAGCCAGTGGAGATCGTGAAGCAGGGGAGTTGCACGAGAGAAACGTCCTCAGTGGGGAAAAACGCGGACTGAGAGGTTTCGAACCAGTTGAAGAGGTCGAAAAGGGGAAGATCTGTGATCCAGTGAGAAGGGAGTTAGAGTGGTGATGACGGGATTTGATGAAAGCACGGATGGAAATCTCAAGGCACTCGTGGTGAATGTAGGGACGTATGCGGCAGAAATTATGTAGAGAGCAGAGAGGATTTATAGACGTTAGCAACATGAGTTTTGACACAACTGACTATCAAAGGTGACTCTCAGACTTCTAACTAGATCAGAAAAGGGGATCAGAAGCGGTACTAAACCATGTCCGCAATAGTGACTACCAGAAGTACCCAAATTTTTCATAATTGATTTTCAGAAAGTTGTCCTAGAGCCATTCAGCGATGATGTTAATAAGCGGAGAGCAGGTTTCTAAGGGTTTCGGCAAACAAGAGTGGAGATAAGTAGAGATCGATTTAGGTGTCATCAATATAAATATGAAATGATAGACAAAGACGATGCATAAAAATACCAAGAGGGAGAAACTTAGAAGTAAAACAGAAGTGGACCAAAAACCGAGCCTTGTGGAACACCAAAACGCACCTTCGCTGGCAGAAATACATCATTACTCAATGCAGATGGATTGAGTAGGAGATGGAAGATAGGATAGGAACCAGTTAAAAGTAGTTTTTAACTACTCTGGAATTTAAGAAGGGTTGAATAACAGTCTGGTTAGCAGTATCAAATGATAGAGAGGTCCAGAAGTACCAGAATGAAAGGGCAGCGTCGATCGCACGTCGAAGATGGACCGTTACATGTAGGAGAGCTGATTCAGTGCTGTGTCCTGCCATAAAACCAGATTGAAAGGTCTCGTTGGAAGAGGTGGGGTGATCTAGAATCTGGGCTGACACCAGCATTTCAAGGACTTTTAATAGGAAGGGAAATTGAGCGTTAGTTTGCGGGGTCGTTTGGGTTTAAGTTCAGTTTATTTAGGATAGCGTGAAAACAACACTGTTTAAAATCAGTTGGTACTACTCCAGATGAGAGATATTAAAAATATCAATGAAGTAAAGGAAAATAGGGAAGGACTAATAGTAAAGACTATAAGTAAATGAATCCTTGGGGGAAACAGGTGTTTTTTGAAGAAAGGAGGATTGAAGTTAACTCCTAAAGGGACACTGGGGAGAGGGATAGAAGTACTGGTCGAGGCGGAAAATGGGGAGTTAATTGGTGGCGAATAATAGAGGCGGAGGGTGTGCCAGAGCGGATAAAGACTACTTTGTCCGAGAATTTAGGCGAGGAGATAGTAGGAGGGAGAATTGGGTTTCGGAGGGGCAGAGATACAGAGAGATTGGCAGGAAACTTGAACTATTGATGCGGCTTGTTTTATTTTCTGAATGGATAAGGCGGATGTTAGCCCCACGGAGAACTTTAGTAGGGCCGCATAGGAGTGCACAGAAAGAGAGAAGGCTAAGGAGGTGGTTTCCTTTTCTTTGCTACAAACACGGGCACTTCGAAACAGTCTTTCGCATACACGTTTGTTTTATGTGTTCGAAATAGTGGCTGGGGATAATAGGGCATGTTTTCGGTGAGTTGAGGTGAGGAGAAGGGGGCATAAGCGTTGAGGCAGAAAGAAATAATCTGGGACAAAGAGTGTAGGGCTATGTTAAGGTCAGCAGAGTTTATGGCAGGGTGTAACGGGCCAAGGAGAGAGAAACGAGATCTATTGCAATATGCTCTTGGTTAATTGGAGATATATGACAATGGTAAAGGTTGGAGGAAAGGTGAATGTAAGGTTTGAATGCTAACAAAACTTGATCGGGAAGTAGTCAACAATTGTTGTAGAGGAGCTAATTATGGCTAAGCTATGAATTGCGAAAGAGGAAGTGACTAACACCAACTCCACTTTCACGCCCCATGCTTCTAGCAAAGTGGATACTAGAATATCAGCACGGGAGAACAATAGCATAAGTAATTGTAGTTCTTTTATCTAACCACGTTTCTGCTAATGCAAGATTCTTAGATCATATTTGTTTCGACTTATTGTTGACTTATTGGATAAGTCAAAACTTATCCAATATATTGGCCGAGGTGCCTGAAAAGTCTAGACAAAGTTTACCATTATATGGTACAAAGTTGAGGAGGCGGTTAAGTTAACTAATATATTGGTCAATGTTACTCATAGGGGTAAAGCTAAATTTATCCAAGATATTGGCCATAGTGATTGAAAGAGTAGAGACAAAATTTGTCCAGTATGTTGAACAAAGGGTCCGAAAGAGTTAATTAAGGCAAAATTTGTCCAATATTTTGATCAAATTGAGTGAAGGGTGATTCATAACGATCAACGGGATAGTTACCTGATGACTTTGGCATCCTTTGGTGTTCCCGGAAATTTGGAGTCTCGTAGCCCCCTGTAAGAGGGGAAAATGGGAGAAAATACGTTAAATTTCCCCTTCTATATTTCCACCAATCGTGTTAACACATACGCTATTATCATTACTGTTTACTTAAATACAAGAAGCGAAAGCTAATGATCGTAATGTTAGCAGAGGTGAGTCAAGAAAGTGGTAAAGTTATGAGAAGTAAAAAAGCGGAGAAAGTACATTACCCAAGAAGTGTAGAGTGTAGTGTATATGACATTCGGGAATGAAAGCGCGCAACTCTCTGTCCCTTGCACAAACGTCCCATTTGAGCTAGATTAACACTTATGAGCAGCTTATATCCATAAAATTGCGTACCCTCCTTGCCTCAATGACCGCAAAGGGATCTGACTTAACTTCACCACTTTAAACGCAAACCTCTTTTAAATATGCTCTTGGGGGAATGAAATAAAGGGGGGGAGGGTCGTTGATGCACGCCAATCCCACTTATAAAAGAGAAGTTACTGATATTAAAATTTCATATGTTCCTATCCTTTCAATCCTTAATTCATCCGAACTTTCTGGTCAAATTTTACATCCACTCCACCAGACACGAAAACCTTCAATCTTTCAAACTCAAAGACCTCAAGTGAATCTACAATTGCCACTAAGATGGTAATAATTACTACTTTCGAGCACCTGCGCTTTTTGTATGAACTTGTTCCCAAGTCTCGGTCCCAAGTCCCGAAGGTTGAAGAGATTTAAGCATTGTAATATGTGATCCCATTTCACTCCTCATCTTTCTACCATATCTTTGCATGTCTGTCCCCCTCCCTCCTCAGCCCTTCCCAAGTAAAAATGATCTCGTTAGTTACATCTATTTTCCTAATAAAAAAAAGCGTATTTTTGTAGTCTTCGAATCGGGTAAGGGACCTCAGCCCGCACATACTCTGTAAACAAACAACAAGATCTGTAACCACTTAACCTTTTATTGTTAATAAAGTTAACATGAGATAACTTTTTTTTATTATAATTTATTGTTTACATTGTTTTACAGCTGCGAGCTAAGCAAAATCTCGGGGTAGGAGATGATTACATGATTTTTTTTAATGTACCCGTATATCCATAGGCCAAACTATTTACAGTCTGGCTTAGATTCCTGAGTATATGTGCGTGCAAATTTAATTGGTTAAGATGTTTAACAGGCCCAGCTTACCTCGTCCTGCACACGTGAGACGTGCAGCACAGAGAAGGAAGATCAGAATCAATGCTTTGTATGCTAAATTCATGACCACGAGTGAGAAAATCAGGTCCTCAAGGTTTAACTTCAACAGTGCTGCCCAAATCCTTAAATCGCAGAATTTGAGTGCAAAAAGAGATCAAGTTATCTAAAGAAAAGGTTAGTCTTAGACTTAATTCTCCGTGCCCACTTTTGGTGCTGCAATTGCGACTTAGATGAAATTTCAAGTTTCTCTCAAGTCTTAGAGATTTCTTTGGGGTGGATGAAACTCAGCCTTCTAACTGCCTTCCGTCGAGGGTGACAGCAGAATGATTTTGAAAGCGTGTATAAAGATGCAGGTCTTTATATAGAGCTGGTGTATTCCCCATTCCAACCCCCACTCCCTTCTTCCCCTATAAACTCACCTATATGATTTTTCGGACTTAAGGTAAAATATCGCATGGAAAAGGTATCCTGTGCGTCGGTGTTGACGCTACTTCATCTAATACAACGGGGGTTAGAACGTTATTAGAACGTATATGCTGTCCCTCTAGAACTGAGGTAAGCAAACTTTTTTGTGTGTGCGTTTTGTTAATCCATTATTTACATGTTCCATATTTTTATAAGTAGATTATTCGTTAATCATCTTTAAGGGTAAAAAGATGAATAGATAGATATAACCTGTGACATACCTATGGTTTATAAACCATACATCGAACTAAACTGAATTTTATGAAAAATAAAAACAAGCCATTTCGAAACAAATATTTTGAACTATGTTAAAAATGTTTAAAATTAATTCCTTTAAATCCTTTGAAGGGGGAAAATGACACATAAATCCCCGTGCCACTCTGTAGCTATCTGTGTCACATTTGGCCCGCGTGTCAGTTTGGCCACCGCTGTTCTAGCCACTCTTATCCTCGTCTGAGGTTGGTTGAATTCTATGAACACACATAAGTCGAGTATTTAGGGGTTAAGAGGCTAGTTTTTTTGCTGTTTTGGGCTTCCTTTTTAACCTCTTTCACTTTCACTGTTCTTCACCCCAAAGATTTGAAGGGAAAGTGGTGAAGTTAAGAGAGGTGAAAATGTATGAAAAGTGTAAACACGTCAGAATAACAAGGGTTCGCTACTCTCCACAACTTGCCAACCTCCGTAGGAAGCCTTCCCCCTCCCCCGCAATTAGCCGCCAGACTAAAACGCCAATTAAAGTTTTAGTTGATTAAAGGTAAAAGTGAGGAAGTGAGGAAGATGCTTAAGGCACCTTGATTCCAGGCCCCCAGTGTATATATGACAAGGGGGTGTCAGCTACTGCATGCGCCAGCATGCTGCAGCTAACATCTAGATGATTGTGTCCTCTCTAGGCCAATGCCCGCAGAAGGATCTGCTGCTATATATGTATATATATTTCATACATTTTAACTTTCTTTCTTAACAGATTTCCCCTTACACACTTTCAGCGGTAGATGCCCTCGTTGGTTTTCGCTTTAGATAAAAATAAAGTAAATTGAATTAAAATTTATAAGGTTTGTAGGACCAATGTGGGTGAATGAGTACCTTTCTCTGGTGTGAAGTAGAACCAGACATGGTTTTATCCGTTGGGTTAGCCTCCAATGCCATCATCTGACTCTCTTAGAATGGATTTAATTAAATACAAAACTTCCATTCATCGTCATTAATACTTTTGATAGTTCTATTTTAATTTCAATTGAATTTAACTTAGGTCAGATGAGAACAAATTGATTTTAATTGGAGTTAATCTGATTGAACTTAAGATTAATTTATTTAAGATTTGAGGTGAATTTACCTAAAATGTTTCGATTTCTGCAAAATTCGATCCTTTTAATTTGGTTAAACGACCCTCAAAGGCCGCTGACATTTCTTGAATGAAGCTTTTAAGGTAGCAGCTTCTTTAAGCACCTCAAATGTGATTGACTCCGGCCATTCAATGCATCGGAAAGAAAGATTAGACTTCACACAACGACGCACCAATCTATACACTCCACCATCTCCAAGTGCTCTTCGGATCAGGATATTAATTTTCAGGCGCTCATTTCGCGACAGCCAGCAAGGGCATAAGACGCCCAAAATACCTTTTACTTATAGTTTTTTTAGCCTACGAAAAGGCAAAAAGAAAAGTAATATAAGCCACAACCACAAAAAAAACAACAGTTAAAGCACTAACAAAAAACAAAATGAACAAAAAAAAAAGAAAAAACGAACAGGGGTTAAAGGGAGGCCCGTCCTTTCCGAAGCCTCATAAAATCTATATACAATGTAGGCCAGACTTTCTCCCAAAGTCCATTAAACCATAGGTATGTGTGAACGAACCCGTCCCGAGTACAAGGGACAAGTGGTAGCGGCCCAGCGTGTCTCGGTGCCGGGACAGGTAACGTGCGTGAAGTTCACCCAGACTGGGATACTTAAAAAGAATCTGCCTAATAATCTGGGGAATCACGCACTCATCGCAGTAAGGTGCAGAGATGAGGGGGCGCTCCATCAAATGGCGGTGCATCCAGCGAGTGTATCTGATTCGGAGACGACAGAACGGATCATGATAAACACCATCAATCAATAAAGGAATGGTTACCTTAACTTTGTTAATTTGGGGAGTCCTTATCTTTACTAGAGGAAGTTAGGAGTCTTCCTCTTTACTGCGTTAAGTTAAAACAACAACAAACAAACCGTAACTAACTTAACTCCCAACCCATCAAATTATTAAAAATAAACAACCTAACCTAACCCTCGTATTTAGAGAGTTCTTATATTTACTCTATATCTCTCTCTCTCTCTCTTTCTTCCCATCGTAACTTTAGGGTGAACGAGATTGTTCGATTTTTTCAATTTGTGTTTGTTTTTACTTCTTTACTTCCATTAATCATTGACTATTCCATCGCTGGTTCGTTAATTCAGGATGCCATCGCGTGCCAATGGCCCACTACTTGATTCAAATTACCAGAACAAAATCGACGTTTTCAGTACTTCCATCACACCTCTCAAATCATCTACAAATACAAGCAACTGGTGGACTCCACTGACCTTCCTAATGGGTGATTTGACTTTATTTAACACATGACTATGAAGGGTCATAACGGCTTAAAAAAAATTATGGGTGACCTTGTATTTGGTAGGGCATACAGAAAAGGGGGGGAGGAGAGGCGATGATGCGTACCGACTAAATTTGTGTGAAAGATAAAGAGAATTATTGTAGGTGACAAAAATTTGCGGGTGTTTGCTTTATTCGTTTATTACTCCAGGCTTCATCTATGTTTGTTTATCTCTTGTCGCTTGGTTATTTATCGGCATGTCTATCAAAATGCCCTTCACAGGAAGGGGGATGTTCATAATTCCGAATTCCCTTGTTGTTGAGGTGCGAACATGGTCATGAGGGATTTAAATTTTCCAAGTCACAGCGTTTGGATGAAGAGTGCAAATTTTGTTATTTTTTATTATTGTTTGCTCTGTGGAATGAATATATGCTTCATTTGATTATATCATCTCACATTTATTACGAACCCTCCCCCCCCCCTCCAGTTCATTTGCCTGGGTTATGTTTAAGCGGGTTGCACCCCTCTTCCTACTCGGGTTATGCCCCTTATACATGTTTTCACGTCTCCTAACTTCATAACACTTTCATAACATATTTTCTCCGGGTTTTAAAAAAAATAAATAAAAATTAAAAATAAATGAATCAAATAAAAATAAATAGAGCCGCTCAAAATGAGTAATAAATAAATAAGTAATAAATACATAAAATGAAGTTGTTACAATCCAATAAAATTACCTTCACTTAGCTGAAATAATGATCGAAGGAGAATAGAGAGAGATAAGATTACATAACAGGAACAATAAAAGAAATCAAATCTGGCTACACAAATATTAGTGCAGGCAGAGAGGATCCATTCTGACTCTAAGGACAAGTTCGCACAAAGAGCACAAAACTCAAATCGATGAAGTCAGCCCCTTTAAGAACACCAGTAAAAGCAAGCCCCGGTGCAATAAGATCCCAAATGAAAGTTTTCGAAATTTTAATGCATTCAACGTCCTCACGCCAACTCGCCATCTTCAAATAGGTCTTCCTTGTCATCGGAGATGTATAGCGGGGATCTCTCGGAGACCATTGGATGGCAGCTCAATGGGCGGAGTTGGTGATCTCTTTTGACGAGGCTTCCCACAACATCCTCCTCTTCTCCATGTCCATATTGAATCACAAAGTTTTTGCAGGAGTCTCAACGCGGCCAACTTTTCAGATGAAAACCTTATTTTTCACCCCATTACATGATTAAACTACATTAGCTCTCATATATATATATATATATATATATATATATATATATATATATATATATATATATATATATATATATATATATATATATATATATATATATATATATATTATATATATATATATATAATTAGGCAAAAGGCCATGTTGTCTGCAGGTTCTATTGAAGTCCACAGCTGTGGCAGCGTTATTAATTTTAACTTGTATTTTCTTAATATTTCTTACAAGTTTTTTAACGTGGTCTTCGAGGAGAGAAAAAACATCCGCAAACGACACACTTTATTCATAGACGTCTTTCGACCATGCTAGGTCATCTTCAGGGAATGAACAGAAATGGAATTAAGATAAGATAAGATAAGTTAAATAAAGTTAGAATGTGTAGAGAGAGTGAGATAGGATAGATAGAAATTAAAGTGTTGTGTGTGTTAATGTGTGTAAGAGAATATGTGAAGATGATAGAAATTTGTGCCAGATTGCCTGGCTAACGCTTTCGTTTTTCTTTTATTTTTTTATTATATTTTTGTGATACATTAATATTTTAAGGATTGGAGCCTTTGTTTTCTTTTGCTCAATAGAGCCTTTATATCATTTTATTGTTTTTTATTTTCATTTTAAATTTTTTTTTTATTAATGCTATTATATAAATATATTTATGTATATATATATATATATATATATATATATATATATATATATATATATATATATATATATATATATAGATATATATATATAGATATATATTTGTCACTATTTACTTTTAGTTCCTCATCGGGATTCTCATTTGGGTTGTATACTTGGTAGTCGCAATCGGTTGTCCTTTGTAGATGTTGCACTATAGTTTATTTCCTATAGATTGGATTGACGTTTATTAACGTTTTTTCTCAGACTACCGTTGAAGCGTTGTTTATATTGCATACGATAGATTTGATCTTCTTGTACGATGGTTTGGTTTATTATATTATGTGGAATCGTATTTTTAATCTTTTCCCACAGCTTTCTTGCTCTTTTTTGTATGACTATGTTTATGGGTTCTATAATAGATATGCGGTGTTATTCTGCTGGTATGTAATCTAGTTATTATTCAAAAATTGCTACATTATATATAGTATTTCTACGCGAACATAAGTATTACAAAAATTGTCCAATCATGGCGCGGGAAATTTTTAAGGGGAAACTAAGCGCTACAAGAAATATTTAAAATTGGAAGGCTCAGATTGTCTGACTATGAAGGATTGTTATTCGCAGCTAATACTTGACGTGCATGCGTAAAGTTTTCTCGTCGAATAATATTAGTGCTTTTCGGAATTCTTACGTTTGAAGCAAGGGCACGCGAGTCGAGCCAGCCGATTTTAAAACAGCCCTCCGGTTGTCTTTGGAAAAAGAATTAATACATTTTTTCATCGGTCACAAAACTGACATGAGCGCTTAAGCTCCCTACATTGTTCCCCGCCGGTGGGCACCATGCAATCGTGGACCTGGATTGCTCATAACCCTCGTCCCAACTATGCCAGTCGTCTGTGATGTGACATAATTGGGGGAATTAACGGAAGCTGGTTTGTGAGTAGCCCACAGCTGTAATCAATTTCAGATGGCCTCCCGGGAAAAGGGACAGACTGCAAACTGTTGATTTAGCTTTTAGCTTTATCGATGTGGGTTTACCGCCCAGGATCATAAAGAGACATGCAACCGTCTCTATGCTATGAAAGATGCAGTCGTGAATTTAAAAACTCCCAAGGGGGCGGCACTCACCGAGTGAAGAAGGTTGATTCGGCCTTCATCCATCATCAAGTCTGCCATAATTCACCCCTTGGGAGGATCCCTTCCCGGAACCATCCTCCATCATCCATCACCCCATCAATTGCAGTACTGGTTTGCGGAGGCACGGGACCACACTATGGCGGTGAACACCCCTATTCTGAATTTATATCTCATTCACTAAGTACATAAAATCCCTCACATTAAACTCATTCACATAACACGATTCAAGAAAGAAAACTTGGAAAAATAAGAAAAGGAATAACCCGGAAAAAGGACCCCGTCCTTCAGGGGAGATGGAAACAACGAAGAGAGTACCCCTCACGGGGCTCCCTGGGCCAAGCAGTTTCAGCCAAAGCTGATGTGTGCCCGGTTCTTTTTGAAGAACTTAAGGTTGCGCTGATCTGCTTGATTGGCGTAACCAATGGCTACATAGCCCTCTGCTCGGAAACGAAGGACGTGGACGAACTACTGTCCCTCCGAGGTGTGGAAGCCCTAAAGAAGATCGGGCTTGAGGCAAGAATCTCCCTCCCCCCGTAGGTGGCGGCCAATAGGAGCGTCATCTGCCGCAAAATTGAAGGGTGGATTGGGGAAAGAACCACCGAAGAAATAAAGAATGAAATTGAGACACAAAACACATGGGTGAAGATGAAGGAACTAATTAAGTTTAATAACCACACCCATGTGTTCAAAATCACCTTCCAGACCAAGCCTTCAGCTTGAGGATTCCATCGGAAAACATTGAACAGAAAAAATTTCACAATATTCAAATGTGTTTTTCCTGTTACAAACTGGAGAGCCATACAAGCCACTCTTGTCCAAATAAAGACAAGAAGCTATGCTCTAAATGCGGGCAAGAGGGACATAAATTTGAAGAATATGCCTCAACAACAAAAAAATGCCTAAACTGAAACGGAGACCACCGAACTTTGGCACTTAATTGCCCAAGAAGAAAGGAAATAATAAAAAAGAAGGAAGAGATGCTCGAGTGCGTAGTACCCAAAGCTATGCGACCGCAACATCGAGAACTAATCAAACAGTCGTAAATCAACCGACGATGCAGCTCAACTCAGAACTGAGCTCGAAGATTCTGACATGCGTCATCCACGCCCATATCACTAACATGGGAAACCCAGGAGGCTACGAGAGTGAACTCAATTCACTACTACAGGCAAACAACCTGCCTACTATCAAAGTGCCCAAGTCGCCGGACACTCTAAAAACACTGAATATGAGCACAACCTCATCCATACGGCCACGCGGAGAAGATAAGCAGTCTATATCTGAGAAAGATTCGAATGATACTGAAGAAGAGTCATCCAGCGACTCCCAACCGGAAATGAAGGAGAAAGAACCAAGAACGAGATCTCAGAGGGCCTCGAGGAGTAAATTGAAGACTCCCAGCCCACCCAGAAAAACAACTACCAAAGAAGAACAATGGCTTGGAAGTAATCCACGAAGAAACGAAGCAAAATCCACTCCCTGCTCCTCAAAAGGTCCCTAACAGGGATCCCTGACTGAAGAAGCGGTAGATTAGTCCTTAAAATGTAAAGAGACAGCTTAAGAATCTTGAGTATCAACACCGACGGATGGACCACAAAAAGAGTGCACTACGGTAACATTTTCCAACACATCGATGCTGACATAATACTCATTTCGAAACACGGAGTTAACACGGATATGGAAATAGTCAATATATGGAACTATGGCGTGTTGACAGTGAACCATTCTTAAGAACGATACGACGGGGCAGCCATTGCGATAAAGAAGGGAATCAAGTTCAAGCAACTCAGGAATCTAGAAGAAGATGGTCGTTGCCACAGTAAACAAACCCCCAAGACGCGACTATTTGCCAAACCACACTCTCGCGAGTATACTCGGGCGAAGGGTCCCTATGATGTTTATAAGGGACCTGAACGCACGATGTGCCGAGTCCGGGTATACCTGAAGCAACGGTGCAGGCAGAAGCTTGAATATTCTCCTGGACAGGAGCATCGTCCAGAGACTGGGACCCGACTTTTTGACCTTCATCACGGAAAGGAGCGCCACCAAGTCGGACATCTGCTTGGCCAACTTCCTCTCACCCTTTAATTATCACATGAGCCCTGAAGCGATACCTTGTAGCGACCATATAGGGATTAATCTACATATCAGCGTTAACCCTATAATGGTATCATCGCACACAAGGAAAAATTACAGTAGGGCGAATTGGGATAATTACAAGCGAATGCTAAGTAATTACATCCCAGCGAGCCTCGACGAAGCAACGCTCGAGGAAATAGACAAAAAAATAGAGTGACTAAAGACCCGAATGATCGAGCCTGACAGAGAGTCGCTTCCAAAAAGTACATACAAAATAATTTCAACATACAAATGGACCGATCGTATGAAAGGTTTACACTGTGAACTGAAAGTATTATATCAGATGAGCATCAACACGGGAATATCCCGTGATATAATGTACCGTATGAGAGAGATAAAGAAAGAACTAAAAATTCTAATCTACAAACGACAAGAGGCAAAATGGAATGAAGCTATCGAAGAACTAGATAGTGAAGCAACACCGAAAGAATTCTGGGCGAAAATCAGGACAATGAGAGTAAAGCCCCAGAAGAAAAAGATGGAATTAGAATACGACCATGGTGAAAGTAAATCAGAGGATAATGAGATGGAGGAGATTCTCAGGCAATACTGGGAACAGATTTTCAGAATCAGTGAAGAAGAAAATGAAGACTTCGACATAAATTTTGAAAATCAGATTATAGACGAGCTGAATGAGATCATTGAGAGGACGCATCCTAACCATCAAGTGAACAGTCAGGGAGAAGAAGAAGAAAGAGTGACGCTAGAAGAACTAGAAAGCGCGCTCCACTTCTTTAAGCAAACAGCTCCAGGACGGTCAGGCTTGACAAAGTTAAACTTCATCAAAACACAAAGATGCGTGCGGAAAGGTTTACTTAACATCTTTAATGCCTGCCTAAATGTAGGCTACTTTCCCAACGCATACAAAACGGCGAAAATGATCTTCATTGCCAAATCTGGAAAACCAACGACGAGGAAGGAGTGTTATCGCCTAATATTCCTTCTGGAAATTGGGGGGAAACTCTTAGAGAAAATACTAAAGAGAAAACTCGTCGAACACTTGGAGGAAAATTCGCTCTACAACGAACAGCAATACGGGTCAGAAAGAAGAGAAGCACCGATATGGCAATAAATGTCATCACGGAAAAGATTGCTCAAGCGAAGAAAAACAGGAGCTATATCGACATAGTATGTAGGGACGTGTCAAAGGCATTCGATAAAGTATGGATAAGGGGGATGCAATACAAGCTCCTCTAGCTGGGTTTAAGCTCAAAACTGGAGAAAATCCTCTGTGATTATGTCATAGAGAGGTCGGCCTACATCAGTATAGGGCGCTTGGACAGACCCGCCTTTAATCTACAGGCAGGATTTCCCCAAGGCGGGTGCCTCAGTTCAACCTTATACTCGATATATACAGCTGACATCCCAGAGACAACCCACCCCTCTAGCCTGAATATCCAGTTCGCCGATGACATAAGTCAAATTATAGTAAGTGGATATAGAAACGCGCCTTGGCAAGCTTGAATGACTGCCGAGGAAATAATAAAAATCAACGCTTATGAATCCAAGTGGAAAATCCGAACTAATGGCGACAAATTCAAGATCGTGCCATTAGGGAGCAGCTAAACATCTGCTCTGAGAGTGGAGGATACGCGTTATCCCTACACAAACGAGTGCAATGTACTTGGGATGAAGATCACTTCTAAAGGGTACAAGAAGCACCTCACAGAACGGATCCAAAAAGCAATCCCGGCAGTCAGAACATAATACAGCTTCAGAAACCTCAACTAAAATAACAAAAAAGAAACTGTATCTGATGCTAGTCAGACCCACTATCATCTACCCCTCTGCATTCTGTTCGAAGCCTTTAAAACAGCACACAAAGAATTTCAGAAGATACAAAATAAGTGTATGTATCTTATTACTAATACACGAAGGAGGGAAATGAGGAAGCAAGTGGATCTGCCAAAGCGATGGACATCAAACCGCTCAATACGACCTTAAAGGAAAGAGCGTCAGATATGAAAGAGAAAATTACAATCTATAGCAACGAGGAAATTAGAGCACTCATCGCAGAAAACCAACAAGGTCCCAGTCGCGCAAGATTCCCAAGGAGCGTTAGCAAGCTTGGAGACGCAATTGTCCCATTTTTTGCATAGGAATAAACTATCGAACAAAACCAATGATAAAAACTAATCGATAATGACGAACCGAACCGATTATACTTCAAGACCAAAGAAGACCAAAACAACCTAATGAGGACAACGAAGAAAGAAAAAATAATATTAAGAAAATAGGTAAGAACGAAACACAGAACACACCTAACACAAATACAATACAACCAAAGATGATCATAGCAAAATAGTTATAAAGCCAAATAAGACAACACGTTGAAATTAATGTAGAAACAAAAAAACACAAAAATTAATCTAAACACCCAAACTACACGTCAAGTTAATATTTAAAAAGCAAAATAGTACAAGAATCCCAACGTTTGAACACCTTATAATAACAATATATACATACATACATACATACTTTTATACATCTATATACATTTATAAAAAAACAATAATAATATAAAAAACAATGAAAGAGATTAGCCTGATCTCCAGACACCTTTTCAAATCTTGCAACTCTCAGACTTCCTTATTTCCCCACTATCCCCTAACCACTATTCTAATACACCACTATCTCTCACGCTCACATACCCACCACTTTCCCAAAGACAAAACAAGTCTGACATTTGTCACTCCGATCTAGTTCTCTGGCAAAGGAGGCAAAGGAAAATGAAAGTTTGAAAACGTGTTTTTTTAACGGCGATCAACTCGGGGACGCCGAAATGTCGAGAGTATGGTTTCCGGCTGAAGTTGCATGTCAATTGCCGGTTTCTTCATTTGTCTGAATTTCACCCACGAAACGGATGATGAAGGATCCCTTCCTTGATATCCTCATAGGTGCCCAGGAGTCCAAATTTGTGACCCAAGTATACGTTAAGGCCACGAACTTGGGCTTCTGCTTAAACGGTTCTTCTGAGTGTCCTGAACGTTACAAGAAATCAGTCATCAACATTTTAGTTAACAGGGGAGTTTCTCATTCAGGCTCGAGGACGGCTGTTGATCACGAACTTACGAGGGTTTCCCGAGTTCTCGTTAACAACGGCTACCCACAAGAATCCATCGACGCCATCATGAAAGAGAAAATGAACTTAGCTGCTGGCTCTGGCGTCAGGTCTACTCCGAAGAAGAGTAATATCGACCTTTATTACAAGGCTAATATGAACACCGGCTACCGTGAAGACGAAAAGGCTCTCAAAGCCATTCTCCATCGTAACGTGACCACAACCGAGCCTAATGCGGATATTAATCTAATTATATACTACAAGACCAAGAAAACAAGTAATTGCATCATGAAGAATAGCTGTCTCTCTCCAACGAGCAAAATCCAGGAGACTAACGTCGTGTATGAATATTCGTGCAAAGTCGGTGACTGCGAACACCGCAATTCAATTACATCAGCGTGACCTCCACAACCGTGTCAGGGCCACTGACAGCTCACCTTCAAGATAGCGCTATTAAAAAACATGCCCACCCTCATGACACTACCCTAACCCGTGAAAAACTGAATAAGGACACCTCCATCATCCTGAGACTCCAAAATCGCAGAAGATTGCAGATGGCCGAAGCCGTCATCATTCAATGAAGAAACCGGCAATTAACGTGCAACTTCAGCCGGAAACCATACTCCCTACATCTCGGCATCCCCGAGTTGACCGCTGTTAAAAGAAGCACGTTTTCAAACTTTTATTTTTCTTTGCCTCCTTTGCCAGAGAACTAGATCTGAGGGACAAATAGTCAGACTTTTTTTTAGGGGGAGAAAAGGTACGGCTCGCGGTTACTCCTCTCCTCTGTACCCCTCCCACGATCGGGGAGGGGGGGCACATAAGAGGAGAAGGCCCGCGGCCGACTTGCTCCTGGAGAAACTCCCCACACTTCAGACTCTCAGTTCAAGTGAACCGATAGTGAAGTGCTTAATGGGAGGTCCGGAACAAGCTTTAGAAGAGGGTTTATAGCTGCGGGAGACGGAAAGTTTTAAATTAAAAGAGGACAGATTGGTGAGGAGACAGATTGAGCAACCTCGGTAGTCAAAGGTGGAAAGGGTGGAATACCCTTGCCCGAGGGACAAGGGGAACTTGCTGATTAACGTGGATTCCGAACCACCATCATGCATTTACTCATCATTCATCATGCTTACTTCCTTCCTCACAATTTAGCACCTATGTTCCTCATACAGAAGCGGGAGGACCGCCTAATCTCTGTTCCCTTATTCTTTTCATCTTTCATCCATGTGTTTATTGTAGCATGGATGACGTTTTGAGTCTTCTTAGCTCTGAGCTTTGTTTATGTATTGTTATGTTACTTGTTTTTACTTTCCTTACTTTGTTTCACTTTCTCTTGTTGTTATCACATTTTCACTTTAGTTTAACTTGTTCACTTGTTTTTATATTAACTTCCACTTCACTATCATTTTTGTTAAACTTTTTAATACTATAGTTCACTTATTACACTTTTAGTTTACTATGTTCGGAATATAAAAAAAGTAAATAAATCAAAAGGCTAAGAATTAACATGGACAATTTCATTTAAAATAAGCTTTTTAATGACAAGATCGAGTTTAAAGAGACTGGGGGATATAGTGGTTAGGAAAAGAGTTAATAAAGGAGTAATTCAACAATATCTCTTTTAATATAGTCCTCTGAGTGGTAAATAAACTTAGCAGAATTCCAATTGATAGGATAATCATGTTCAGATAAATGAACAAAGAAGGAACTATTGCTTTCACCTTTTCTAATATTATACTTGTGCTGGGACAAACGAACATTTAATGATTTTCCAGTTTTATCAAAGTAACGCTTAGGACAAACTGCACAGTCGACAGAATAAACTCTCCCTATATTCTTGGTATTATTGTGAACCAACATTTTGTACATAGTAGACTCATATTTAAATATGACTGAAATATTTAAACATTTCAAGAGACGAGAAAGAAAGGAAAATGCCTCAGAAAACGGTAAAATAAAGAAATTCTTTAAATTGAATGCAGGGATGAATTTCAGTTCTAGGCACCTAGCAAGAAAGTTCTGAGGGTAACTTTCTTTCAAAGATCTTAGAAGGCTCAGTATCCAAGAATTCCGGGCTGGCGACCCGCAACCCGCGGAGAAACATTGAAGTGACTACCCAACGTTTGACTTTATTACTATAACCAAAATAAAAGTGAATGTAGGAACCATATTTGGCAGACTTCCGATAGACAGAAAATTTAAAGCCAGACGGTGTTTATGTAAATTTAATTGAGGGAACCAAAGAATTGAGCTCAGTGAGGAAACCATGGACATACCTAGAAGTAGAGACAAGCATATGATATCGTCTATGTATCTAAACCAAACAATGGGGAAATCGATAATAGTAGGGAGGAAAGTAGTTTAAAAAAACTACATATATAAATTAGAGAGGACAGAAGATAAACAATTTCCCATAGCGATATTGGACTTTTGACGGTAAAATTTGAAATTAAAAGAAAACTTATAACTTTTAGTACACATCGAGATGAGGTCAATAAAAGTATTAACAGGCAAAGGAATATCAGCGTTACGTAATTGATCAATAAGGAAGGAAAAAAGATCATCAACCGGCACTTTAGTAAAAAGAGAACATACATCAAAATAAATGAGAGAAATTACTAGAGTAATGAATGGAGTTAAGTTTATCAATAAGTTTATCAAGATGAGAATCGGTACTCCCAAGGGATATTTATCCCAAATCTCTAACCCGATCACAATTTAAAGGCTCACTATCCATATAATTGAAATTAAATGCGTGTAATTACAAACCTAATTAAATTTATATCAACATACGTGCACATAGAAATATATACAGGTTAATAATACAACAATAATGTACAAACGCGCATACATAAGTTCAGCTATGATTTCCAAACAAAGGGCTCAATTTTATCTGATCTGGGACCAGACTGAAACTCTATTATGGTTCGCTGAAAACGTTTCCTGCGCTGCGTCGAATACCTCAGTTTCACGTGGTTCTTGGTGTGGTGTAGAAACGTGAATTCAAATTTCAGAGAGAAAAAGCATGAGCTAACGGTTAGTCTAACACTGCTCTGTGTAAAGTGCGAAATGATAAGGTAAGCAAATCAGCCAAATAATGTTAATGTATATGTTAACTATAGGTTGTCTAAGTATGTTTGACGCCGTTTTATTTAACTGTTTGATTTATTTATATGGCTAGCCTGCCTCATTAGAACTGCTAGCTAGCTAAATTAATAACACGCCAGCTTTGAGATAAATGAGTTAGCTAGGATAAAGGTACATACATTATGGAATATTTCTTGACATCTCACTCCATACTCATCGCATATTAACGCTTACAGTCTCACAACAACACGTCACATATATGCGTTTGGTCAGGATGACTGAAAACGCGTTATCTGGTCAGATGAATCCCATTTTTGCTTTTATGTGAAGGATGCCTGGCGTCGTGTTCATTGTAGATCTATTGAGATATTCAAGGAAGACTACCAGCAGGGTGCAGTTCAAGCTGAAGGAGGCCCTGTGATGTACTAGGGATGTTTTAATTATGCCAAAATAAGTCGTTTGGTTGAGGTGAAAACCAATTTGGACCCGTGAGCTTACATCGATCTGCTATAGGTCCAGGTTTTGCCGTTTACCCTTCATCTTAATACGGGACGTAACATTCCAATTGCCGTATCCCAGGGTGACAACCGCGCGTTCACCGTGCTGAACTTTTGACTGACTGGCATCATAAATATTCACAAGCAATCACACGTTTGGATTGGAGCGAAAATCACCGGATCTGAACCCCATCGAAAATCTATGGGAGTACCTCGAACATTGTTTGAAACATTAAGGAATCTGCTGGAATTGAACAATTCTTCTATGCACGCGTGGTTGAATATTGTTCTCTCCTACAGTAAGAACCTTATCGAGTCTTGGCCATGTCGAATCGAAGCTGTTACTCGGCCCGTAGAAGTATTACACAGTATTAAGTACGCTCCCCTTCAATGGGACTAATATTTTGTCCGGTAGGCTTATATTTTCATTACGAATGTCAATGGATTTCAACGTAAATGAATTCTCTAAACCATGTTCTACAGTAGAGTTAATGAAAATTTCTTGTAACGGGGAGTAGTAAGTAGGCTCAGAGTTCAGAGCAAAATTAACAGTTTAGTTGATGGTTGAAGAGGGCAATTTAGTTTTCTTAACGTTCTTTTTCTATTACAGTTAATTTTAGGGTTAGATTTTGTTGTAAGCTGATCAATTAGTTTAAAGGCAGAAGTGTTAATTGTATTAATTTCATTATTGGGGAATGTTAGGTTAGTTAAGTTCAAAAACGAACAAACAGGGATAAACCATTACTTAGCCTTATGAAAGGTTTATTATTTATCTTAGTCTATTCAAAAACCTGCCATTTTTGTAAAATATTATTGCCGATTACTCCTTCAATTTCTATTTTATCCTTAATGTAAAAGATAAATTCGTGCTCAAAGGAATATTACCCCTTTTTTAACTAAAAAATAAGATCACAAATACCTCCTACCCTCATATTCGTTTCAGAAATAGGAATTGCAAAAAGGGGAACGCAATTCCGTCCTCATTAGTGGGGCAAGTTAACTACATATATCGTGACAAATGTGCATTGTTTAAGGAAAGCACCAAACTTGATACGTTAGTAGACTATCATATTATCAACACATTTGGATATTGTGCCATGTCAAATTTAGCCCCTGATAACTATGACAGGCATTTTTCGAAATTGCCGCTAGCGGCCACTATAATTTTACAAACCCTTAGTGTTCACCAAAAATCTATTTAAATAGGACGCTAAATCCATCTAAATAAAAAATTCCAATTCGCTGTCCTTGACTTGCCTCTCCGAAGCTTTGTTGCATTTGCCAAGAGGACAAAGCAGAGTCACTGACATTTCCTTCGCTGTCCAAATTAGTTTACATACAACTAATTTGATGAGATTCAGTGAAAACATTAAGTTGGAAATACTCAATGAGGGTAATGGCATTAAAGCGGCCATGGTTGCAAACAATGCTTTGTACCATCAATCATGCAAACTCAAATATAATAATACAAAACTGCAAAGAGCACAAAGCGAAGACTCATGACGTACCGGATGCGTGCAAACGTCCAAGATTTCATTCAAAATCATCCAGTACGGAGAAGGCCGAAGAAGCCCAGTGTTTTTTTTCTGCAGACAACCTGCAGGGACCGATGTTCTTCACCAACTTACAACATTTCAAATGGACAGTAAAGTTAGATCCTGGGCAGCCATTCTTGAAGACACAGAACTGCTCGGTCGACTCAGTGCAGGAGACATGATCGCCCAGGATGCCAAGTACCATAAGAAGTGCTTCCCAGTTCTGAACAACCGTGTTTGAAAGGCCCAGTCTGAGAGGTTCAAGCACAAATACAAGGAGCGAGAATTATCTGGTATTGTCTTCGCCGAACTGGTCCTCTACATAGAAGAAGCTAGACTAGAAGAGGAGGCAGCACCGGTGTTCAAGTTAGCTGATCTTGTACAGCTCTATCAGTCCAGAATGTAACAGCTAGGGGTTAAGCTCGACACGAGGGTCTACTCTACACGATGAAGCAGAGACTCCTTTCACAGTTCACTGACATACGCGCACACACAAAGGGGAGAGACGTCCTGCTGGTATTTTAAGAAGACGTTGGTGCTGCTCTCATGAAACCCTGTAACCTGGAGAGTGATAATGACGTGTTCCATCCCTGTTCACCTGAGGGACATGGTTGCGCTCTCAATGAGGCACTGTAAATGTAGCCATAGAATTCATGGCTGGCAACTTTACTATAAGGAAGACGAAGAACGTGTACTTTGCAATCCCAATCGACCATACACATGAACAGAATAACGCACGCATCAAAGCAGATGGTGGAGCAGTCGGCTTCACTGACAACCCAAGTGGCCTGCGCTGTTGGATGATTGCAGGACCAGAAGTTGCCAGAGCCATAGAAGAGTTCCAAGATGGCCACCAACACTGGGGTAGGCGAGAGGGACACTCGTTATCACGACCAGACACCAAGTGTGCAGACCTCTTTCGCCAAGGATATCCGCTCCCTTGTCATCGTCATGGAAGAGCTTGGCAACCCCTTTGACGAAGAGAGCATGGATCTGATTGTACTTGACACAAAGAAAATTTCAGATCTTACTGCAGTTGAGACTGTCAGGAATGTGAAGATTGAACAAGAGTAGTTCAAAGTTTTTACCAGAGACTGCCTAGTGGAAAGGACGAAGCTAATTGATGATGCAATGAGGCGGAACAAGCTGGATGTGTTCAGCACTTCCACCCCGGGAAGTGTGATCAAAGGGATACAGCAGTTGGTCTCTCTCACGAACGACATGGCTATTTTTTACGGTTCTACATTAGTTTCCAGACGAGGGGTGGAAACCTTGAAGAATTCTTTCGTCATGAGTATCAAGTCTGTCCTCCATCTCTCTCCGATGGAGAAATTCTCCGTCTAGGTACAAAGAGTGATCTCCTGAAATGCTTTGAAGAGTTCTACAATGCTCAATCAGAGGCTACTAATATCACATGCCTAATTATTGATGGGTCAGTCATTGTCCAGATGTTGAAGCCTGCGGTAGCCAAGAACTTTTATGAATCTGCCCGGAATGTTTTCATACCGTATTTGTCAAGAAAGCTTCAGACTGTGTCACGCCTTGACTTGGTCTGGGACCGCTACATTGCTGATCCACTGAAAGGAAGTGCAATATCAAAGTGTGGAAAAGGAGTGCGTAGACGCGTCGTCGGAGCAGAAGTTATGCCTAGAAACTGGCATAACTTCCTCCGAGTGGACACCAACAAGACCGAGCTGTTCAAGTTTCTATCAGAAGCTGTCTTCAAGTGGTTTGATCAGGATGATAAGCAGCTCGTTATCACTGATGGAGATGCAGTCCTGAGTAAGCCACCACCGCAAGATCTGGCCTTGCTGGCCCCATGCAACCACGAAAAAGCAGACATTCGAATGTTGTTGCATGCATCCCATGCAGCTAACCATGGTCACCGGAAGATGCTGCTCAAAACAGTTGACACCGATGTAGTGGTGTTGGCTGTATCATTGACGCAGGGACTGCAACCATAAGATGAAGTGTGGCTAACAGCTGGCCTAGGACCAGATAAGTCACAGGCTCTCCCTATGTTTCACGCTCTGACTTGGTATGACTCTGTATCTAGCTTTGCTGGACATGGTAAGAAGACTGCCTGGCCAATCTGGACCGTTCTACCAGAACTTACAGATGCACTGTTAAAGCGATCCTCTTTACCAAGTGTCACAGTACTAGACGATGTCATACCCACCATCGAACCATCGAGCAGTTCGTCATATTGCTTTATGACAGAACCAGCACGTGCAAGGACATTGACAAGGACCGGATGAAACTCTTCGCGAAAAAGAACAACGTGCAGCTGATTCCTCCAACCAAGGCGCTCTGCAGCATCATGTAAATAAGAGTGCCTACCAAGGAGGTCACGTGTTGGGTTAAACACTGTTACCAACGCCAGAGCTGCCTCCTCCATCCAGCTGGGACTGGATCCAGATTGACGACGGAGTGTACGAGCCACACTGGGCGAAGTTACCCGAAGCAGCCCACGTCTGAAATGAGCTAGTAGCGTGCAAGTGCAAGAAGAGCTGTCTGAAGCGTTGCAAGTGCAAAAAGGCCTCACTTGAATGCACAGCCTTGTGTGAGTGTGAGGGAGAGTGCTCTCAGAATTGATCGGTAGCCATTTTGATTGAGTGGCGGTCATTTTGATTATTCGTTGCGGCCATTTTGATTATGTTATGGTAAATTCAGCTTATAATAAATGTTCAGACCAATATTCGTGTTATATTATCCTATTAACAACTTTTAATAAGAGAGATTGTAAAATTATAGTAACCACTAGCGGCCATTTTGACTGCCACAGCAATCAGAGAGTGAATTTGAGATGGCCCAATATCCAAATCAGTTCATAATAAGATAGTCTACTAGTGTACCAAATTTGGCGCTTTCCTCACAAATGCACAATTGGCATGGTAACTTGCCCCACTACATTAGAAACCGTTAAAGTAGCCTCCTGTCATAACAACCCTTGTTTATTTTCTACTAAATTTAAAGTGAAAATTGCTCTTTATATAGGCTTTCTAGAAATTTCATCTTTTATGCTATCACGATTAATAATACTAAATTGGGTATCAGAATCTAACAAAAATATCAGTTTAAGAACTCCATTTTCAGAGCTTGCGAATAAGGTAACATAACGGGTGGCTACAGATCAGCGCACATAGGAGGAGTAAGATGCAATGATGCTGCTTCGTGGCAAATATTACAAGGAAAGGAAGTTTACCTATACATCCTTTACAGTTGTAATCATTATGAGTTTTGCTCAAACACCTTCTAAAAAATTGTAATTCCTCGGGACTTTTAATACGGCTTTCATGATTTTTTTTTTTTTACAATGAAATGATGAGAAAACAAAGCCTACGGCATTTATAGTTTCCTTCTAGAAGTAGCTATTAGTATTGGTTGGAGTTCTGGAACCTACTTCATTAGGCTTTACTTCCCGCTCATTTAAAAGGATTGTTATTTGAAGACTTTTCACTCTGTCCTAAAAAAAATTGGTTTTGTCTTTTAAGAAAGAGAGCGTTTCGACCCCCGGAAATGCCTGAATTGTTAAGTATACGCTTTTTAGTATAAATAACTACCAGCCGTTAGACTTTAAATAAAAAGTGAGCCTAGTTAAGAACGACACAGTCTTCTTGTATCACCCTATATATCGGTATTTGGCTATTTCTTTATATCAAAATTTAAATATTTCCTTAAATCAACACTAGTACATTTGATTCAGCCTTAGTTGGATCTCATTTTGTATAAGGATTTTGTTTACAGGCGCGGCGGATCCGGGGCGAGGCTAGGGAGCTGAAATTTCACACCTGTTTAAGTTTATATATATTTTTTTTTAGCCCTACTTGTATTATAATATTCATAAAAAGTTATGTAATAATTTATAATGCATATAGACAGTTTTTTTAAACCTTTACGATCGCATGCAACTTATATGATTGTTATAATATTATAGTTTTGGGTTGAGTTCATGACTAACCTGTATTTTTTTTCTCTATTAGGCTCAAATATTAAATAAAAGTAATAAATAGATTTATTGCTATATACGATAATGTTTCAAAATGAAGATCTTGCAGTTCCTCTACTAACTGGACTTCTAGGTTTGCGAAACCAACATTGACATTAATAATTCTTTGTTTGTGAAATGTATGTTTCTATATTTGTGGGTGTGCTTATGTAAGTATATTCTTTGTTTGTATTATGTGTGTCTCTTTGTATGCGCGCTAATGCGAGAATGTGTATATTATATGTATTATTTTCTTTGTATACTTATGTTCTGTAATTGTTTATTTCAGTAAAATAAAGTCAACATTTGAAATCTTCTTTCACCTTTGGGTTACTTCAATTTATATCACTAAGAAGAATGGAACGTGGTCTTTCCCCGATCGTTTGAA
Source organism: Ceratothoa steindachneri (assembly GCA_963969495.1). Classification (NCBI taxonomy): domain Eukaryota; kingdom Metazoa; phylum Arthropoda; class Malacostraca; order Isopoda; family Cymothoidae; genus Ceratothoa; species Ceratothoa steindachneri. The sequence continues at coordinate 43,458,309 of OZ018325.1, read as the reverse complement.
TGTTCTTCTAACTGCACCAGAAACTGCACATGTATTTAAACACTAGTTATTTGTCTTCTTGAGGTACAAAGCGTCAATTGAAGGTACAAGTAATTCGTATTTAGGGCTCCTAACCAATTGAGTTTCTCCTGAAATGTTCGAGATAATTTCCGAATGTAGTACTTTCGACGATTCTCTTGCTGCTCTCAAAAGCGCCTCCATACAACTTGCGAATGAGGTCGTGGCGCGACATAAACTCGCGAGTCGTAAACAATCAGATGGTGAAACGATTCATGAATATGTACGTGCTCTTCAGACACTCAGTTTGGATTGCAATTTCAAGGCTGTGAATGTCGAAACGTATACAAAGAGTATATTCGAGATGCCTTTATTACTGGGCTTTCATCATCAAAAATCCGAACGAGACTTCTAGAAAACAAAACTCTTACATTATCTTCAGCTGTCGATCAAGTGAGGGCGTTAGAGATTGTCACAGGAGATTCGGAGGCCTATGCATCATTCACCTCTGGCCCTGTAAGTTCAGTAGAATCACATGAGCTGGACGCTGAAGTCGACTGTTCTAATCCTAATCCTGAGGGTTCGAATTGTGCTGCAGCTCCTTCTCTTCGAAAATTTAAAAATATATTATTGCGGAAATTCCTCGCACCAGAACCGTGCTCGCTGCCTGGCAAGTGACATAACTTGCTTTCAATCCAAGAATAGAAGACATTGTTCGAAGGTATGCAAGGCATCTAAAAATGAAGTCTCAGCATCAACCTCCAATCCAGTTCTCGCTAGTGTGCCATCAATTTTGAAAAGGTCATATCTAGAAGTGGAGTTGAATGGCTGTGTTCTCACGGCTCTTTTAGATACCGGCAGTTACATCAAAGAATATTGCGAACTCCTTTAATTTCCACCTTAAGCCTTATGAAGGCACTATATCTATGGCCTCTACAAATTTAACATTTCTTATTAAGGAATGTTGTGAGGTTAGCATAAAAGTCGAAAGCCGTGAGTACCGGCAGTACGTTTGCTTGTTTTATCTGAATGTTGCGCTGACATTATTTTAGTAATCTCCTTCCTAAGTAAACATTCATTTAAACTAAACTTTGGAAGTCCTCAACTTGACCTCGAAGTATGCTCTCTGGTTTCTATGATTACGGATCATCCAAGATTTTTCACCAACTTATCATCTGATTGCAGACCAGTCGTTACGAAGTCATGCAAATTTAAAACACCTGACTGAATTTATTCGTTCTGAAGTAGCACGCATCATCGAACCGACCACCTCTTCCTGGCGAGCTCGAGTTCATGTTGTGTCGAATCAATCAAAGAAAAGGTTAGTAATTGACTATTCTCGGACGATTAACAAATTTACTTACTTTGATACGTAGAAGAATTGGTTAATAAGATATCAACCAAAAAGATATTTAGCACCATTAAACTAAGTAGTGTTTATCATTGTGTCGCAAGTTAACCCCGCACACCTTACACCAGTTTAATATAGATGTCGTAGAATAGGGTCAAGTTCACCCTTTATGATTTACGAGTGCGTGGGAAATTTACAATATAAGCAGAGTGCAAATTACCTTAAAGTAGATTGGCCAATAGTCGACTATCTTGGAGTTCTGGAGTAACAGAAAACGGGTACAAAAATAACTTTACTAATATGCAAATCAATATTATTTTACAAAGTTAAAAGGAGTTTTAGAATGAGCTATACACACACTAGATTTACACGCGTCTCAGCAACTAAGAGGGGAGAGACGTGGTGAGGAACGGTCATCGTACAAACAAACAGACAATATTGACCGAGGGACGCTCGAACGGCCTTTAGCGTAAACTAAGCCGATGATGAGGCTTACACGGGGGAAGGGGCAGAGAAAGCACTTGCACAGGAGAGTTGCGCGTTGCTGTTACCTCGAAGATTTGGTTCGAGGGAGCAATCCTTGCCTTGGCGCAAAGTTCAAACAATAGTTTCTGGATAATGACCATTACGGGGATGAACTTGAATCTTGCTTTCGAGTAACACGAATCGAGATTGAGCGCGCTGCGTTCGAGGAGAAGCGGATCGAGGTAGACTCATGTGAATTAACGAGAAAACCGGGAGCTTGACGGGTTCTGCGAGAATTGTGCAGAGTACGACGGGATGCGAATAACGAGTACCGACGGGGGCGGACAGAGGATACTGGCGGGGCAGGGAGGACGGCGGATACTCGGCGGATACTGCCTTCCAACTCTGGCGCCGGAGGATTTATAGGGGTCGAATGGGGTTTTCCCACCTCCGTCCGAAGGAGAGTGTTCTAGGAGTTGGGAGTTAGAATTTTCCTTGAATAAACCTTTTTTTTTGAGAGGAAGTTGTAAATTTTAAACTTTGTTTACTCAGCTATAGCGTACGAGAAGTGCAGGCGAGTGTCTTAAAAGCTTTGTCTGAATGAGTCCTTTTTGATACTCAGGATGGCCGAGTGGATTCGCCACTGGCTAACAGTGGTCCAGTGACGCGGGAAGCTGTTCGCAACTCGCCCACACTATTATTTTTTATTTACCCCTTTTCCTACTCCCCTCTGTCTACACAGGCATCTTGGAATTGACTTCAACCAATCAGCGCATAGGTATGTTACGATTTGAAATTTCTTCACGGCGCCATCTTTGATTGTAGTGCAAAAAAACCGTTATCGAGTCTCTTACATTTATTCTCTTAAAATAGTTCATACTTAAATCTTAATTAGATATATCCGTTAATTTAGTTATATAAGTCAACTTAGAATAAATCACTTCATTTGAAACAAGTTCAATTGATTGAATAGCTATCTTAATTAGTGAAATTCATGTCATGTTGGGACAAAAGTACATTTCAGTTGAATTATTTATTAGATCAGAAATTCTGATACTTAAATTGAAATTTTCTATTTAAGCGGTCGAAGCTAGTGGTTATTATACTCTCATAAAAATTGTTTATTGCGTGTAAAGGGTATTATTTGTGGTTCTTTCAAACTATAGTAGGCACAGTTAACTGTCTATCAGGCTTATTTGTTTGCATTTTACAATTCAGCTTCGAAAGAAACTAAATTTTTGCCTAATTACTAAAATATATATTCATTATAATAATTCAACATGACTGGGACAGAGAAGTTAGAGGCTTTTTGCTTTAAGTGCAAGACAGTCAAATGGTGTATAAATTTTCCGGAACAAACATATCACGAGATTACTTCCGTCAGCATTTGTCTCTTTTGTAAATTGGAGGAAACCCATACAAAAAAAAGAACGATTTTCTTTTAAGAATAATTGCCGAAATGGAAAACAGAATGTCAGCTCTAGAGTTAAAAAGGTCTAACTGTGACATAGATAATTATGCTCTGAAAAATATCGAGGCCAAAGTAGTTGACTTAGAAAAGAAGCTAGTATCCCTTGAGTCAATTAACGAAAACATTACCCAACTCAATGCCAATTTAAGCAAAAAGATTGTACGTTTAGAACAAGCAGTTGCGATCTTAGAAAATAAAGTAGAAAGGAATGATGGCGATTTTAGTTTAGCGATGTGTAAACCAAATGTTGACACAAATATACCACACAACTCTCAAACAGAAACTTATAATAGTTCTTCAATAACTAAAAATTGCAAACAATAATTAAATTCTAAGAAAGAGAAGCAGACTTTCCTTATTGGGGATTCTTTAGTAAGAAACCAATGTGAGTATTTTGGATTAAATAAAAATAGGAAGACCCTTTGCTATTCAGGTGCTACGATTAAGAAAATTGAGGAAAAGATTGTAAAACTGCAAGTTAATAACGTAGATAGTATCGTAATAGTGCATGTTGGCTCTAATGATACTTATGATAGAGATGAAATGGTCGAAACCGAACAGGTCATTTCACAATTCGAGTCGTTAACAGATAAAATCAAAGCATAAACGGACAAAGGTATTATGGTAGGCATTTTGCCAAGATTAAATGTATCAAAAGAGGCATCAAGTAAAACCATTAGAATCAATTCAAGACTTAAAATAATGTGTGAGAGAAAAGGAATTAAATTTTTGGCGGAGTTTCATCGATAGAGAAGAATACTTTTTCAATGATGGGACGCACTTAAATAATAAAGGCAAAAAGAAATATGGTGAACTATTTATTGAACGTCAACGTATTCAACTTCTTTAAATGTTCGAGTAAAAGAAATGTTTGCAAAAACAAAACAACCTCATTAAGTGTAGCGACACCGGTTTCGGGAAACGAATATCCTCCATTGAATGTAACAAATCCATAAAGGCGATTCTTCTTGATGCACGTTCAATCAGAAATAATTTTTTTGAATTCAGAGCTATGGTAGCTGTAGGGAAGTATGACATAATTGCAATTACAGAATCATGGATAAATTTGAACTCAAGAGATTTCAGAGGTGAATTTGAATTAAAAGGCTACAAAATCTTCAATAAAGATAGAAAAGATAAAGTTGGAGGGAGGGGGGGTTATTATACATTCACGAACATCTTTACCCAACTGAGATTTCCTTGCATACAAACCTAGAAATGATAGGAGTGAAACTAAATTTAGATAATAAAAATATTTATTAATTTAATATACAGAAAACCGCACCAGACCCCGCAACTTGATGTTAAACTGAATGAGGTTTAACGTAAGTTACCAGTGGGTTGCTGCCCAATCCAAGTGGATTCTATATGGCGGCTAAGGTGAAACGAGAGAAATCATCTATAAAAGGTGGAGGAGACCAGTTTGTGACAAAAATTTAAAAAAACGACGGGTGAAAAGATTCCTCCGCCAATATGAATCGAAGACGGATGTGTTGGGGAATAATTAAAAGGGTCGGGAAACAGGACAACCGGAGAATGGTAAAATGGCTACAATCCAATAAAAGGTGGGCAACCGATTGGTCCCCACCGCAAAAATGACAGCAAGGGCTGATATGAGCATCACCCGAAACAAGATGGCCGTGAGTAAGTCTCGTGTGGCCAGTGCGAACTCGGCAAAGGGCCACCTCCAACGATCGCATTTTATGACGACTCGAGGGCCAAGAGCAAATAGAATTTTTAATTTTGTATAGTTTGGATGATGAACAGTCATCCCATTCATTCTGCCACAGTTGAAAAATATATTTTCTTATTGAAGGAAAGTAGTCCCTAAAAGGCAGAGCCGAGTTCTCAGGGGACACAGAATGTGCTGAGCGGGCCAGTCGATCAGCCTTCTCGTTGCCCAGGACCCCCACATGCCCAGGGACACAGCAAAAAATAACTCTATATCGGAACGCATTTTGGATCAGCCAGTTGCAAATTTCTGTGACTAGGAGATGGGACGCATTAAAAGATCTAATTGACTGTAAGACACTCCTTGAGTCGGAAAAAAGGACAAAATTACTAAAAGGTAAAATTTGGATGAGTCGAAAGGCTAAAAGGATTGCTGAAAGTTCAGCGGTAAAAATGGATGCTTGTGGCGGCAAAGGTAGAGTTAGGAATTCTCCTCCTGGGTAGATGGCTGCGGTGCCCACGCCACCATCCGACTTAGAGCCATCCGTGTATAGTGGGCAGCATTGTTTGTGTGAGATCGAATGCCTTAAGAACAGGCTCTTAATGATGCGAGGGTCCATGGAGGACTTCTCCAGGCTCCACATGTTGGTATATACTGTGGGGAGAGGAGCACGCCAACTAGGGGTCAGTAAGGATGGAAGGGTAAGGACCCTTGGAGCAGCCAAGTTAGAGAGATGATCTCCTATGCGAAGGTTCAAAGGGCGGGGTAAAGATGGCAACTTATCATATGCCGCCGTTGATTCGGCAGCATACAGGCATCTGTAAACCTCCGATACAGGGGCTTGCTGTACTTGGTAGAGGTATCGCATGCAGATTTGAAGTCTATAGTAGGGCAAGGGAAGTACCCCACTCTCGCAGTAAAGGCTGTTGACAGGAGAAGTACGGAAGGCTCAATTAGAAAGGCGAACTCCGAGGTTTCGAATGGGGGTTCAGCATTTGAAGGGCTGAAGGGGAAGCCGATGAGTAAAATTGACAGCCATAATCCAATTTGGATTGGACGAGGGCTGTGTATAATGTCCACAATGTTTGTCGGTCACTGTCCCACGAAGTGTGTGAGAGGACTTTCAAAATGTCTAGAGCCCGCAGACAGCCTGTTCGAAGTCGGCGTAGGTGTGGTAACCAGGATAACTTTGGATCGAGAGTTACACCAAGGAACCGAAACTCGGTGACGAACTCTATATCTTCGCCTTGTAGGGAGATAGATGGCGGAACAAGAAGCCCTCTGCCTCGGTGGAAATACATTGTTTTGTTTTTTTTCGTGACAAAGCGGAATCCTTTAAGGTGTGCTCTTTTGGATACAGCATCGACCAGCAGTTGTAGCCGATGCGCTGCTGATGGAAGGCGAGGTGAGGAACAGTATAGTGCTAAATCATCGACAAACAGAGTTGCCGATACACCCTCTGGGAGAGACGAAATAATATCATTGATGGCAATTATAAAACATAAGACACTTAAAACACTGCCCTGAGGAAATCCCTCCTCTTGGGGTTGCAGGTCAGAGTATGCGTCTCCAACACGTACCTTGAAGGATCGAAATGCTAAAAAACTTTGAATAAGTGAAGGTAAAAGGCCTCTCATCCCCCAGACGTATAGCTGCTTCAAGATGCCCCATCTCCATGTTGTGTCGTAGGCTTTTTCAATTTTGAAAAATATGGCCAGGACTCGGTGTTTTAATGAGAAAGCTTTCCGGACCGATTCTTCGAAACGTACCAGTAGGTCAAGGGTACTATGACCTTTGCGGAAGCCACATTGGAATGGAGATAGAAGGTGTTTCTAGGAACCAGTTTAGGCGCTCCAATATAATTTTTTCCAGTAACTTACTCAAACAGCTGGTGAGAGCTATAAGGCGGTAGTGATCTGCATCCAACCCGTCCCTGCCCGGTTTTACAAAGGGAAGGATGATCCCAATGTGCCATGATGAGGGGTAAAAACCCTTCACCCATATAAGGTTGTACAAATCAAGTAAGAACAGAGTAGAGTGTGGATGTAGGTGCCGAATCATATTGAAATGGATCTCATCAAAGCCAGGGGAAGTAGATCTGCAAAGGGACAAAGTGCTATGCAGCTCATGGATGCTGAATAGAGCGTTATAAGGAAGGTTAGATTTTGTTGTGAAGTTGAGAGAATGAGACTCTTCCTTTGATTTGTAGGATTGAAAAGCCTTATCGTAACGGCTGACACTGCTGACGGCGCGGAAATGGTCAGCGAAAGCATTGCTGACCACCAGGCCGTCATTCTCCAAGGAACCGTCTAAGTTGAGTGTTGGGGTATGATGATTAGCATAACGGCCCCTGATCTTATTAATCCTCTTCCAGATCTTAGCAGTAGGTGTCATAGAGGAAATTGATGAAACGTAATGGCGCCATGAATTTCGGCGAGCCTGACGAAGGGTTCTTTAGGGAAGCGCACGATCTCGGTTTCGGTCGACCTTGTTTCACAAAGTTGGGTTCTTTCGGAATCGGGCATGGGCTAACTTGTAATTTTTAATAGTTGTTGCACACGACGAGGTCCACCAGGGCACGGTTGAGCGGCCCATGGCAGGTCGCTTCCGTTGGATGGTCTGTGTTGCTACATTGTAGTTAGTCGATGTAAAGTATTCTACTGCCGCGTCCACTCCATTGAAGGTCCCCAAGGATGAATTTGTGAAGGACGCCTCTTGGAAACCTTCCCAATCTGCATGGCCTAAGTCCCACTTAAGTGGCATGGTTGTATGAGGGCTAACTTGAAGGGTCAGGGTCAACAGGATAATAGGGAAGTGGTCACTCCCAAGGAGATCGTCAAGAATTGACAATCGAAATTTCGTGAAGCAATCAGGGGAACAAACAGACAGGTCAACACAGCTAAAAGAGTCGTTCTGGACATGATAAGAGGTAAAATCGCCAGTATTTAAGACACAAAGAAAGTCAGATAATAAAAGAGACTCTAAAACACTGCCTTTGGCATTTCGAGTGATGTCACCCCAGTATGGGTGACGGGCGTTAAAATCTCCTAGTAATTAGAATTGGGAGGGTAACTGGTAGATAAGTTCTAAAAGGTCGGGTCTTGACAAAGATAAACAAGGGGGTAGGTAAATAGAGCAAACGGTAAAAAGCTTAGTAAGAAAAACCCTCACGGCAACAGCTTGGAAGGTAGTATGTAGGGATATGGGAGAAACATGGTGGGATGAAGACACCATGATTGACACCCCCCTCCCCATGAGAGGGGCTTCCAGCAGGAGCTATAGAGTTAAAAGTGAGAAAGCCGGGTACCGACGGAAAGGGCCGTATACCCAGTTTATTCTTCTGAAGACAAATAACAGCGGGTTGGATAGTCGTCAAAAGAATTTTGAGTTCTTCCCACTTTGGAAGAAACGCCTTGACAATTCCATTGTAAAATGGAAGATACTATGTGTGACGATTAGATACCACTGTTGATATATTTTTCTCTTTTGAGGCCGATATTGTATTTAAGGTTCGTCCCAAAGAGCTTGGGAGACGCAGAGCTGATTTTGAGGAGCCTGCTTTTGCAGGGGAAGAGATCCTAGATAGAGCAGTAACTGGGTTTTTTTCGTATGTTTTGGAGAACCGACCGAGGCCCTTGATTGTAATTCGGGCTCACAACCTAGCGGAAAAGGGAGATCAAGAAGGGATTTTCGGCCGGTAGATCCGGATTCATGGGTCGCAGGCATTTTCGGTGTCTGAGGAGTTGGTCCAACCGCCGCGATTGGTGATGTTGGAGTATCAACTGCTTCCATTGGATCTTGGGTTGAAGGGTGAGCGGAACGAACAGGTGATCTGAGCGAGGTGTGTGGAGCTGGGTGTATATCTGCCATCGTTTGGATCAGGATGGGGCCTAAGTCTTGTGAAGGGCAGGACAGACTTAAGGGCATAGAATGTTCAGCCATAGGGGAGGAGTCCATTGAAGATTCTCGGGGTTCGGCAGATTCAGATACAAAGGCTGTCCGTTTATTGGTGGTCGATGACCCAGGTGAGAAATCCTTCCTCTTACCACTGGGCTTTGGGTCTCGGGGCCGGGTGAATGAACCTTTACTGGTCGATGTTGAGGATTCTTTCAAATAGCGTCTTCCCCCGACGCCGGAGCTTGCTTCCTAATTGTTATCTCTTTTTATTGTTGTTTTCCTTTCAAATTTTCATTTTAAAGTAGCCTAGAACTAGGCTGTTTGTTTGCGGCGACTTATGCCTAAGTGGGCAGTCGCAAGATAGCCCCTAAAAAAAAAATCAAATAGCGTCTGATGTCTTCAAGTGTCTCACCCTAAGCGTCTCTCCTAGCTAGAGCTGCTGGAGAGAGGGGGGCTACATTGGTTATCTCGGTGTGAGAGCGATGCTTCGACTGCATATTCTAAATTTTTCCGATGCTGCGAGTAGATGTAGGATGAAGTGCTTCAGGCTGGTCGGAACTCGCGCGTGATGGTCGGTTTCGTCCGGCGTCACGTAAAACGTCAGAGAAGAGCCGGCAGAGTGGTGAGGTTTGTGCTCGCGCACGCTGATGGGCCTCACTTATATCTAGACGTAGGGAGTCGTGCAAAGCGAGCACCTCCTTTTCATATAAAAATATAGAGCAGAGTTTTGACGCAGCACTGTGGGTACTTCCGCAGTTGGCACAGCGGGGTATTTTGGTGCATTCGGGGCTATGGTACTCAGAGCTACAATTAACGCAGGAGCGAGGGTGCCGACAGGCACGGCCAACATGTCCAAATTGATTGCAATTGAAGCAGCGTCTGGGTAGTTCGATGTAGGGACTTACCGGGACACGAAGGTACAAAGCTTTAATATACTGCGGCAGTTCTTGTCGTTCAAATGTTAAAATCAGTGTGGCGGTTGGGACTTTAGTGGAGCCTAATGTTTTAGTTACCCTGTGTACGTGTGTGACACGTTGGGTACTAAGCTTACTCTGAAGGCGGGTGGGGTCGTAGTCCTTTAGTTCGTTTGAAGGGACGACACCTTTTACAAAATTCAGACGCGGATGGGGCGAGACAGTTATTGGAATTTTAGCTATCGAAGATAGAATTCGCACAAGGTTGTGTTGAGAGTGAGATGACACTTAAACTACGACATCACCACTTCCTCTTGACCACATCCGGCGGGGTTCACCACAGCGGGACTCAAAAGATTCATTGACGTCAAACACATCGACTTTTGCAAGTGGGATATCGGATGATGAATTCATGACAAGAAAGCAAGGATAATCTAGATCTGGGTCTACTTCGTTGGAATAGGGGTCCAACGAGCGAGGGAAGGCTGAAAGAGGAGCTAAGGAATGTTTGGCACGAGAACCCTTACGAGAAGGGGAGGTTTTTGGTTTATGGCTAGCCATTGCAAAAAGAAAAAAAAACCTCGCATTCTCCCTCGGGGCTCCCCACCATAGAGGCCTACAAGGGCCCGGCACTACTGCAACTATACACTCAGTTCAGTTACGTCCGGTATGTCCTCTTGGAGAATGGATACGGATCCACCACACCATCTTTAGAAACCTAAGAGGCTGCCCGAGTTCTCCTACGCACGGAGAAAAGGGAGCCAACGATGGGTTTCTCCTTGGGCATTTGGTAGAAGAAGGCGGTAAAGATGCCCAGCCTCTTTCACCTTCATGAAAGAACAATTCGAAATTAATCCATTAAACGAGCAGAGGTCGGGTATCCATAAGGTCCACTAGATAGGTGAAGGAAGAGGGGGAAATAAAGGGCAGGGGGAGAAAGAAAGAGAGGTATGTTAAAAGTCTTGTTGGCAGCACCATGGGACCCCTAAGGCCAGAGCCTCTCTGGGAACAACTCCTGAAGAAAAGATCCCAGAGAGGGAGGGGGTTAAACTGTATGATTCATTGACAAAAGAAATAGATAAGAAAATAGCAATAGTCTTGGGAGACTTCAATTACAGCAAAATAAACGGGCTAACAAAACAAGCGGACAAAGAAGGGCAGAGACTTCTGGAATTTATTGATGATAATTTCTTAACTCAGTGGGTCAATAAACCAACAAGAGGCAACAACATATTAGACCTTATATTGACTACTAAAAACAACTTACTCTCAAATGTCTACGTCGGCGAAAGGTTTGAAGGCAGTGATCACAATTTAATAGAGTTTGATATCCATATACGAGTATCGACCGAGGAAAGATTCAATAATATACACAGACCTCATTTTAAAAAATGGAACTATGAAGCCATTAAAGTAACACTAGCAGGATATAATACAAATGAAAAAGAAGTAAACAATGCGTGGATATCTTTTAAGAATTTTTTATGGAACAACAAAGAAAACATGTTCCCGTTAAAACTAAAAAATCATGTACAAATAAGGATCCTACGTGGTTAACCAAAGAAATAAAATTCCTGATAAAAAATATAAAAAAAAATTATAGAACGCCAAAAATCAGACCATTCCAACAGTTAAAAGAACAATATAATAACCTAAGACGAAAAATAAAAGGAAATATTAAAAAAAAAACAAGAGAGAAGAAGAGATAAGAGTGTTACAAAATTGTAAAGTTGACCCAAATGAATTTTTTGTTCTAGTAAACAATAGGAAACCAATAAAAAACAATATTGGACCCTTGAGAGATAGTGATGGCAGTTTTAAATTCACTAACTATGACATTGCTTGCTTACTGAATAATTATTTCATGACGTTTTTTAATAACGAAGAAACCCCTCATATACCTGAATTAAAAATTGTATATAGAGGCGATGACTCATAGAATATGCCAACTGTACTGCCAAAGATGTTAGCAACTTGATTAATAAAATGAATGCAAATAAATCACCTGCTCCCGATATGTTTTATCCCAGAGTCCTGAAAGAAGTAAAAAAACTTGTTAGGAGGCATCTAGCAAATATTTTTAATAAATCATTAGACAGTGGAATTGTCCCAAATGACTGGCTAATGTAACACCCATTTTTAAAAAGAGTTGCCGAGATTTAGTTAAAAATTATAGACCGATTAGTTTAACTTCGGTGGTTGGAAAACTTTTAGGATCTTCATCTCCAAGAAAATTGTATTTCGTTTAGAATAAAAAAAAAATTGCTTAGAGATTCCCAACATGGACTCAGAAGAAATAAATCTTGTCTAACGAATTTTCTGGACTTCTTCCAATATGTATTTGAACAATATGATAACGAAAAATCGACTGATATTATATACCTTGGTTTTCTGAAAGTGTTCGATAAAGTCCCTCACAAATTACTGATGGCAAAACATAGGGAACTGGGAATTAAAACAAGGCAGGAGACTGGATAGAAGAATGGCTCACGAATAGATACCAAACAGTAGTAATAAATGGATCTGCTTCTGAATGGACAAAAGTTTCAAGTGTATTGGGACTCTGCTATTTATAATTTATATAAATGATCTGGGCCTAGGTCTCATGTCAAAAATAGTAAAATTTGCACATGACGCAAAACTTGGAAAGGGGATAATGAGTATAGAAAAAAGGTCAAAAGAATGGCAACTGCCAATAAACTTGGATAAGTGTAAGGTAATGCATATTGAAAGCAGAAATTCGCAAACTATATATACATTTTTCAGTTCGGAATTATCAGAAACAAAAGTGAAAAGGACTTAGGAGTATATATATCGAATGATCTTATTAACTTCAGTCTTTAATGCATAGAAGCAGAAAAAAAGCTTCCAAGATCCTAGTATACATCAAACGACAATTAAAATGCAGAAACGAAACCCTAGTACTGAATTTATATAATGCATTAGTTCGCCCCCATTTAGAATATTGTGCACAATTCTGGTCCCCTCATTTAAGGAAGGGTGTTGAAAGGTTAGAGAAAATTCAAGAAAGAGCGACAAAACTGATACCATCGTTAAGGAAACATAATTATGAAACAAGATTAAAAAGACTAAACCTCTTTAGATTGGAAACTGAGAGAATACGAGTCCAACTCATAGAAACGTTCAAGATATTAAAGAAGCTTGAAAATGTAGATGTTGGAATATGGTTTAGGTTAAATGAGAATGAAATAAGAAACAACGGGATGAAACTAGTACCGTTAGAGTTTAGAAAAATCTAACTAGTATTTTTTTTCATATAAAATCGTTAATATTTGGAATAAGCTACCACGAGATGTAATATCTACCTTTAAGAAAAAATAGACATAATCATACTCGTACATACACTTAGCTAATAAATTGTAAATATAATGGATTGGAATAGATATGTATATAAATTGTAACAAATATAATGACAATAATCTTACGATCAAAACAACATTTTTAATGAAAGCTGTAAAGAATCAATGTAGGTGTAAAAAAAAAATAAATGACGATGTTCTAAGCAGCAAGAACGTAAAATATTTATGTATTGAGAACATGCATTATTATTTATTATTGATGTATGTAATGATAAATTCTATTATTAATGATTAGCTAGGTATATTTCAAAATCTTTACTATCGAAATTCCTGGTTGAGCTCTATATTTCAACTGAACCAGGTATCTTTTCGGTTTTCCGTACCCGCGTGGCGGGTGGGAGAGGAGGGAGGGCAGAGACTTCGACTTTACTGTCCCTTTGTCTCCAACTCCTAGATTTTTTTTTATATATATAGAATAGTGTAACAAGCATCTTTTCGATATGGATCGAAAGGTCTTTTAAAGTGCTTACTTTCATTGTAACTCATTGTAACTCTCTCTCTCTCTCTCTCTCAACAACCACCTTGCCGTCAGTAAGAGAGCTTGCGCGATCTGCTTGAGTTAAGCTAGCTAAGCTGGGGGACTTTTAGTCCGACAGGGTCACCCATGCCAGTAAGGTAGCTTTAGTAGGATCCAGACTAAGAGTTGTCAAACTTCTCTACCATTTCTTTGATGCGTCTCCTTGCATCCCCCTACTAACCTCTTCGATTCTGTTAGTACTAAGTTTCACCAACTCTTTTTAACTGTCAAAAAAACAAACACTCATCTCTATTACACATAAGTTGTTTGGCAATAAGGGCCTCACCAGCTCCCTTATGCCGCGAGAGAAGAGAGGCTTTGGAACCTCTTTAAGTAACGCCTTGGATCACTCATAGGCTGCAATAGACTGAGATTGTAGTGATCTCAGGCGTTTGGAGTACGATTAATGGAGAAATGCTAGGTACCCCTTAGAAGCTTTCTCCTAACGTGTAATGGCATGACCAGCCCCCTGTGACCGCTACTTGGTGAACAAAGGCTCAACTGCTCTTTGGTGAGAGAGCTTTTGTGCCTTGCTGGTTGCCAGATCAGCTAAAAATCTCGGATGAAGTCGTGGGCACTTAGCTTTACTATTTGCCTTAAGTCTGGTCGTTTTTAGTTGATTAGTAGGGCTTAGTAGGAAGACAGTTACACCTCAAGCGCCTGGGCGAGAGCATCGCTAAACTGAGAGAAGAGAACTCCCTCCTCAAAAGGGAGGTTCAACTCTTAAAAACAGAGAGGTGCAGATGCTCAAGCGAGAAGGCTTCCGACGTCCAACAGCAGATTTCTTCGGCTGCAGGACTGCATCAACGAGCCAAAAAGAAGAAAAGAAAGAAGAGAAAGTAGAAATAGAAGAAGAGAAAGTAGAAAGATAAGAAGAAAAAGTAGAAAGAGAAGAAAAGAAAGTGGAAACAGAGGACAAGAAAGTAGAAGCAGAAGAAGAGAAACGAGAAACATAAGAAGAGAAAACAAAGAGAAATAAGAAGAAGAAGAAAAATGTAGAGAAAGAAGAGGAAACCGACAAGTGGCTTTCAAAAAGAAAGACTCGGTCGTCTGCAGACAAATGTGTAAGGGTCAGCCTTATTGGTGATTCTCGAGCACGGGGTCTGGAGCCCCTGCTAGCGGCTCACCTTCGCCAGGATGGGGTAACCACCACATCAGAGTAGAGGCTGAGAAATCACAGATTTCTGAGAGCTCAGTCGTTGCTCTGATGGTAAGTGGCAACGACCTCTACATGAGAGGAGGTAGAGTATACCCACGGATGAAATCCTCCATACGGTCATGGGCACCGTGGGCGACTGTGGGCTGAAAACCCGCATGCGTTTTGTGGGCGGGATGCTCCGGAGGAGAGGTCCAACACGGACCGATCACTCGATGAATGTGTCTTTGAACCGGCACCTGGCAGATTTGTATTTGGTAGAGGGGGTCTTTTTTGTGGACCCGTACATCACCTTTTATGGTAGGAATGATTTCTACCAAAGGGTCGTGGTACATCTTTCCTGTAAAGTAAAGGCCTTTCTGTCGAACATGATCCAGGGTGTGATAGAGAGGAGCCAAAGGAGTATCCGGTTCAGAGTGAGGGCGGACGTATGGCAGTACGCTCGTGTCACTCCTGGAACGACCTTCTTAGCGGTCGCAAAGAGGGGTGCCTCCTCACCAACAAATAAGCCGGAAAACAGAAGAGCGTAGGGAGTCCTACATTTGTTGACTCCCTGAAAGTTCTTCTGTTTAATGCGAGGTCAATCAGAAACAAGTTTCTTGAACTTCGTGGACTCGTAGCGACGGAAGAACCTGGAATGGTGGTCATAACAGAGTCGTGGGTAAAAACCTAAAACCGAAATTTGGAGGTGAATTCGCGATTCCAGGTTCCTAACTCTTCCAAAAAGATAGGCCAGAGAGAGAGAGAGAGAGAGGGTGGCAGTGTGATGTTGTATGTCAACGATAGGCTCAAATCGACGAACTACAACATTGTATCCGACCACGAGCTACTAGGTGTTGACCTAGACATAGGTCCTATCAAATACAGGACCCTGGTGCTTTACAGACCTTCTACCCAACTCGGTGAAAAGGGCAGAGATTTGTATCAGCTGCTGGGTTAACTTGTACAAGACAAACTGTGTATCGCCAAGGGTGGTTTCAACACCCAAGTTGACTGGGAAACGAGAGAAACCTGTAGCGAGAACGCACTACTCCTGGAGTTTGCGGACAACGAGTTCCTGACTCAATGGGTGAGAGAGCAGACGAGAGGCAATAATACCCTCTTTTTGGTTTTACCTCTGAGGATGACATCGTTGAGTATTTCTCGGTAGGCGAAGAGCTTTGTGGCAGTGCTCACCGACTAGTCAGATTTATAGTCAAGGTCCCCAAGGTAGAGTCTGCGACTAGTAAATCGAGGAAACTTGATTTGAGAAGAGAAGACTTGCAGGTCTTCGTGCTAGATTGACTCATGCGAGGCTAGAAGTGTGCGAGAATGTTGAAGATTCGTGGAATATATTCAAAACTACATTCATGAGTCTTCAATCATGTTTCATCCATTTGAAAAGCCTTCGTCAGTCTTCCGTTCAACCAAAGTGGTTTAATCGAGAAATCGGTCAACTGCTGAGGAAGAAAAGAACGGTGTACCCGCAGTCAAAGATTTCTGTAGACGTTGACGAGTATCGTAGGCTAGCTAGGAGGGTGAAGTCCAACATATGAGCGGCAAAGCGTGCCGAGAAGCTCCGAGTGGCGAGACTCTACAAGGAGAATCCCAAGGAGTTCTTTGGTTATATAAATAGCCGTAAACCAATCCGTCGCACGATTAGCCCAATAGTGAATGAGGAGGGTGCATTTAAACACTCAGATGCAGAAAATGCTAACCTCCTCAACGACTACTTATCTTCAGTGTTTATTTAAGAGTGTGGTCCCATCCCCCAGCCTACGGGTTCTTACTCAGGGGAAAAACTGGAGGAAATGGATCTCACCCAAGGGAAAATAGAAAAAAAGATCACTGATATAAAGACTAATAAGTCCTGTGGCCCAAACGGGTTTCTACCTAAAGTGTTGAAAGAAGTGCGCGATGTAGTGTCACAACCTCTGAGCATAATCTTCAACGTGGCAATCCGGACCGGATGCGCTCCAAGAGACTGGCGTGAAGCGGAAGTGACTCCCATCTTCAAGAAAGGAGACTCTAGCCAGCCGTCAAACTACCGACCTATTAGCTTAACCTCAATAGTCGGTAAGCTCATGGAAAGCATCTTGGTGGACAAAATGACGTTGTATTTAGAGTCCAACTTGCGATTGAGGAGGTTCCAGCATAGGTTCCGAAGGCACCGGTTATGCATAACGAATCTTGTGGAATTCTTCCACTTCGTTTTTAGTAAGTTCGACGTGGATAAAGCGGTGGATGTTATCTACTTAGACTTTCAAAAAGCCTTTGTTAAGGTACCACACCGCCGCTTCCTTTGGAAAGTGCGTGCGCTGGGCGTAGACGGAAATGTAGCAAGTTGGATAGAGAACTAGCTAAGCGGCAGACGGCAACGGGTAGTGTTGAATGGATTGGCTTCTGAGTGGGTGCCCGTTACTAACGGTGTTCCTCAAGGTTCTGTTCTGGGACCACTACTATTCATCATCTACGTCAACGACATGGACGGTGACATGGTTGCGAAGATTTCTAAATTTGCCGATGATACCAAACTTGGTATGAACGTCGCAAAGGAAGAAAATACTGCCAGCCTTCAAGATAATCTTCGGAAGATTGAGGAGTGGTCGGACACGTGGAAAATTCCATTTAACGTGAATAAATGCAAAGTGATACATATTGGCCACCGAAACTCCCAATCTCAGTATATCCTTAATGGCACTGCTATTAAATCCACCGACACTGAGAAGGAATTGGGTGTAACTATCACCAGTGACTTCAAGTTCTCGAAACAGTGTATTGAGGTGGAGAAGAAAGCCCAAAGAATGTTCGGGTATATAAAGTGGCAGTTGTATATTGGAACGAGGACATAGTACTCTGTCTGTACAACTCCCTCGTCTGACCGCACCTGGAGTATGCCGTACAATTTGGGAGTCCTTCATTTCGAAAGGACATTGCGAGATTGGAACGCGTCCAAGCCAGGGCAACCAAACTGATTCCTTCTATCAGGCATATGAGTTATAATGATAGACTAAGGGAATTAGAGATGTTCTCGCTGGAGACCCGGAGACTACGAGGTCAGCTTATCGAAGTGTTTAAAATACTTCGAGGCTTCGACAGACTGGACTACGGGGATATTTTCCAGCTCAGCAAGGGAAGAACAAGAAATCACGGCTACAAACTTGAACTGAAGCGATACCACAATGATCTGTGTGGGAAATTATTCACATACAGTATCTGTGGTAGCTGTAACGCACTTCTGACGGAAGTTGTCAACAGTGAATCTGTTGACCAGTTCAAGTCAAGACTAGATAAAGTCTTGCGAAATCACAGTTAAAATCCTCGTGAGTGATCTTCGAGGTTGCCAACGGACACTTTCGAGGATTGCGCCAAAAGTACCCTCCCTGTATGGACCGTAAGGTCTTCTAGGGTAGTCTTCTTTCTTGTAGCTCCTTGTAGCGTTCCCCCCTCCCTCCCACACACACGTCACGCCACGCCAAAGAAATCGACCAATCAGTGAATAGTTTATGTCTTTTCACTTAACCGACCGGTGCCATCTTGGATTACAACAACAAAAAGATAAGTGAGATTGGTACAGTGTTATAATATTAGAAGATAGCTGATACGTTAATTTTTAAATAATAGCGGCCATATATATGTAGATTCAACTCTGTATCTGATCTCCGTATTAGTCTAATATAATACATCGAGGAAAACAAACATAATTTTGCGTTATTATTAGACTCATTTATCTTATACAATAATTCAGTATGCCTGGTACAGAGAAGTTGAAAGCCTTCTGCTTTAAGTGTAAGACAGTGAAGTGGTGCGTAAATTATCCGGAGCAAACCTATCACAACATTACTTCTCTCAGCATTTGTCTCTTTTTCAAAATAGAGGAAAACCATACAAAGGAAAAAAAAAACGAACTTTTAAGAATAATTGGCGACATGGAAAATAAAATCTCGACTTTAGAGTTAAGCAATCGTAACTGTACTGCGAAAAATTCTGCTCCGCAAAATATTGAGACCAAAGTTGATGAATTAGAAAAAAAGATAGTCTCCCTCGAGTCAATTAACGAAAATATTACCCAGAGGAATGCTAAGTTAAGTGAGAAGGTTGTTCGTTTTGAACATGTAGTTGCGATCATAGAGAATAAAATAGAAGGAAATGATGGTGTTTTTACATTAGCGACGAATAAACCAACAGTAGACGCAAACATATCACACAACTCTTAACCAGGAATGTATGATAGTTCCTCAAAACTTAGTAGAAATAGCAAAAATTCATTAAATTCCAAGAAAGAAAAGCAGACTTTCGTGATCGGTGGCTCGTTAGTAAGAAATTAAAGTGATTATTTTGGATTAAACGAAAAAAAGCATAGGAAGACCTTTTGCTCTCCAGGTGCTACGGTTAAGAAAATTAACGACGAGATTTCAAAACTGCAAGTGGACAACGAAGACAGTACAGTAATAGTGCATGTTGGATCCAATGACACTTACGCTAATGATAAAATAGTCGAAACCGAGAAGGTCATTTCACAATTCGAGTCGTTAACAAACAAAATAAAAAAAAAACAGACAAAGGTATTATGGTAGGTATTTTGCCAAGAATAAATGTATCAAGAAAGGCAGTAAGCAAAACTATTGGAATCAATTTAAGACTTAAAAGAATGTGTGAGATAAAGGAAATTAAATTCGTTCATTTTTGGCGAAGTTTCATCGATAGAGAAGAGTACTTTTTAAAGGATGGGACGCACTTAAATAATAAAGGCAAAAATAAATACAGCGAATTATTGAACGTTAACGTATTCAATCTCTTCGAATGTAGTAGCAAAAGCAATATTTTCAAAACCACAACAACCCCGGTTTCGGGAAACGAATCTCCTCCAGGAAGTGCAACAAACCCATGAGAGCGATTCTTCTAGATGCACGTTTGATCAGAAACAAATTGTTAGAATTCAGAGCTATGGTAGCTGTAGAGAAGTATGACAGAATTGCAATTACAGAATCATGGATAAATTTGAACTCCAGAGATTTTAGAGGTGAATTTGAGTTAAAAGACTACAAAATGTTCAATAAAGATAGAAAAGATCAAATTGGGGGAGGAGTGTTATTATATGTACGTGAATATCTTTACTCAAGAAATTACCTTGTATACGCCCCTAGAAATGATAGGAGTGAAGCTAAATTTAGATAAAATAAATATATGCATTTATCTAATATACAGAAAACCGCACCAGTCACCGGATCTTGATGTAATACTCTATGATTTACAGACAAAATAAATAGATAAGAAGCTAGTGGTAGTCCTGAGAGACCTTAATTGCAGCAAAATAAACTGGATAACAAAACAAGCGGATAAAGAAGGCCAGAGACTTCTGGATTTTATTGAGGATAATTTCTTAACTCAGTGGGTCAGTAAACCAACAAGAGGTAACAATATACTAGACCTTATATTGTCTACTGAAAGCAACTTACTCTCAAATATTTACGTCGGCGAAAAATTCGAAGGTAGTCATCACAATTTAATAGAGTTCGATATCCAAATATCGACATGGAAAATAATGAAAAATATACACAGACCCAACTTTAGCAGTGGAAATTATGAAGCCACGAGAGCAAGCCTAGCAGGATATGTTACAAATAATGAAGGACCAAACAATGCATGGATATCTTTTAGGAATTTTTTTATGGAACAACAAACAGAATATGTCTCCTTCAAAACTAAAAATTCACCTATTAATCAAGATCCGACGTGGTTAAGCAAGGAAATAAAAAGCATGATAAGAGATAGGAAAAGAACGTATAAATTGATAAAAATCCAGCCATCCCAACAGTTAACAGCACAATACGATATCCTAAGGCGAAAAATAAAAAGAGAAATTTAAAAGCCAAAAGAAAAGAAGAGATTAGAGTGGCACAAAATTGTAATGTGAATACAAAATAATTTTATGCTATTGTAAACAATAGGAAGACTATAAAGAACAATATTGGACCACTGAGAGATAGTGATGGTATTTTTTTTAAATTCACTATGATATAGCTTGTGTACTGAATAATTATTTCCTGACTGTTTTTAATAATAAAGAAACTTCTCATACACCTGAACTAAATATTGTATATACAGGCAATGACCCATTAGAAAATCCTAGCTGTACCGCCGAAGATGTTATAAATTTGATAAATAAAATGAATGCCAACAAATCACCTGGACCGGATATGTTTTATCCCAGAGTTCTGAAAGAAGTGAAAGAAGTTGTTAGCAAACATTTAGCACACATTTTTACTCAATTATTAGACAGTGGAATTGTTCCCAATGACTGGAAATATGCAAATGTAACGCCAATTTTTTAAAATGGTTGCAGAGAGCTAGTAAAAAACTATCGACCGATCAGCTTGACGTTAGTGGTTGGAAAACTTTTAGAGTCATTCATCTCCAAAAAAATTGTATTAGATCTAGAATCAAAAGAGCTGCTTAGAGATTCCCAACATGGATTCAGAAGAAATAAATCTTGTCTAACGAATTTGCTAGACTTCTTCCAATTTGTATTCGAACAATATGATGATGAGAAGTCGATCGATATTATATACTTAGATTTTCAGAAAGCGTTCGACAAAGTCCCACACAAACTACTAATGGCAAAACTTAGGGCACTTGGAATCAAAGGAAAGGTAGGAGACTGGATTGAAGATTGGCTTACAAATAGATATCAGAGAGTAGTAATCAATGGATCTGCCACTGAATGAACAAAAGTGTCAAGTGGGGTACCTCAGGGTTCTGTGTTGGGCCCTCTACTATTATAATTTATATCAATGATTTGGACATAGGTCTCATGTCAAAAATTGTTAAATTTTCAGATGAGGTCAAAATTGGAAAAGGGTTAATTAATAAAGAAGACGCAGAATAACTTCAGAGATATTGATCATATACAAGAATGGTTAAGAGAATGGAAACTGCCAATAAACTTAGACAAGAGTAAGGTAATGCATATTAGAAGCAGAAATACACACCTGTATATACATTGTTTGGCTCGGAATTAACAGAAACAAAAGTCGAGAAAGATTTAGGAGTTTATATATCGAATCATCTTACGTTTAGTCTTCAATGCATAGAGGCAGAAAAAAAAGCTTACAGGATCCTAGTATACATCAAACGACAATTTGAATGCAGAAACGAAACCCTAGTACTAAATTTATATAATGCATTAGTTCGCACTCATTTAGAAAATTGTGCACAATTCTGGTCCCCGCATTTAAGGAAGGATGTTGAAAGGTTAGAGAAAATTCAAGAAAGAGCGACAAAACTGATACCATCGCTAAGGAAACATAATTATGAAACAAGATTAAAAAGACTAAACCTCTTTAGATTGAAAACTGAGAGAATACGAGTCCAACTCATAGAAACATTCAAGATATTAAAGAAGATGGAAAATGTAGATGTTGGAATATGGTTTAAGTTAAATGAGAATGAAACAAGAAACAATGGAATGAAACTGGTACCATTGCGGTATAGAGAATATCAAACTGGAAACATTTATTCATACAAAATGTCAACATATGGAATAAGCTACCACCAGACGTAATATCCAGTAAAACTGTTGATACTTTTAAGAAAAAACTATACAAAATCATACACACACTTAGTTATTAATTTGTAAATAAAATGGGATCAATAAATGTGTGTGTAAAATAGAAATAAGTATAAGGACAAGATTCTCAAAACCAGAGTGCAGATATTCAAATGAAGTCGAAAAGGAAATCAATATTCTGTTGGTGTATGTAAGTTAAATGACGAGATTTCAACTATCAGAAAATAAAAGATTCTCAAGATTCTCAGGATCGAAATATAGATATGTAGGTGTATATAGTTAAATGACGAGATTTCAACTATCAGAAAATAAAAGATTCTCAAGATTCTCAGGATCGAAATATAGATATGTAGGTGTATATAGTTAAATGACGAGATTTCAACTATCAGAAAATAAAAGATTCTCAAGATTCTCAGGACCGAAATATAGATATGTAGGTGTATATAGTTAAATGACGAGATTTCAACTATCAGAAAATAAAAGATTCTCAAGATTCTCAGGAACGAAATATAGATATGTAGGTGTATATAGTTAAATGACGAGATTTCAACTATCAGAAAATAAAGGATTCTCAAGATTCTCAGGACCGAAATATAGATATGTAGGTGTATATAGTTAAATGACGAGATTTCAACTATCAGAAAATAAAAGATTTTCAAGATTCTCAGGATCGAAATATAGATATGTAGGTGTATATAGTTAAATGACGAGATTTCAACTATCAGAAAATAAAAGATTCTCAAAATTCTCAGGAACGAAATATAGATATGTAGGTGTATATAGTTAAATGACGAGATTTCAACTATCAGAAAATAAAAGATTCTCAGGATTCTCAGGATCGAAATATAGATATGTAGGTGTATATAATTAAATGACGAGATTTCAACTATCAGAAAATAAATGATTCTCAAGATTCTCAGGACCGAAATATAGATATGTAGGTGTATATAGTTAAATGACGAGATTTCAACTATCAGAAAATAAAAGATTTTCAAGATTCTCAGGATCGAAATATAGATATGTAGGTGTATATAGTTAAATGACGAGATTTCAACTATCAGAAAATAAAAGATTCTCAAGATTCTCAGGATCGAAATATAGATATGTAGGTGTATATAGTTAAATGACGAGATTTCAACTTTCAGAAAATAAAAGATTCTCAAGATTCTCAGGACCGAAATATAGATATGTAGGTGTATATAGTTAAATGACGAGATTTCAACTATCAGAAAATAAAAGATTCTCAAGATTCTCAGGAACGAAATATAGATATGTAGGTGTATATAGTTAAATGACGAGATTTCAACTATCAGAAAATAAAAGATTCTCAAGATTCTCAGGATCGAAATATAGATATGTAGGTGTATATAGTTAAATGACGAGATTTCAACTATCAGAAAATAAAAGATTCTCAAGATTCTCAGGACCGAAATATAGATATGTAGGTGTATATAGTTAAATGACGAGATTTCAACTATCAGAAAATAAAAGATTCTCAAGATTCTCAGGATCGAAATATAGATATGTAGGTGTATATAGTTAAATGACGAGATTTCAACTATCAGAAAATAAAAGATTCTCAGGATCGAAATATAGATATGTAGGTGTATATAGTTAAATGACGAGATTTCAACTATCAGAAAATAAAAGATTCTCAAGATTCTCAGGATCAAAATATAGATATGTAGGTGTATATAGTTAAATGACGAGATTTCAACTATCAGAAAATAAAAGATTCTCAAGATTCTCAGGAACGAAATATAGATATGTAGGTGTATATAGTTAAATGACGAGATTTCAACTATCAGAAAATAAAAGATTCTCAAGATTCTCAGGATCGAAATATAGATATGTAGGTGTATATAGTTAAATGACGAGATTTAAACTATCAGAAAATAAAAGATTCTCAAGATTCTCAGGACCGAAATATAGATATGTAGGTGTATATAGTTAAATGACGAGATTTCAACTATCAGAAAATAAAAGATTCTCAAGATTCTCAGGATCGAAATATAGATATGTAGGTGTATATAGTTAAATGACGAGATTTCAACTATCAGAAAATAAAAGATTCTCAGGATCGAAATATAGATATGTAGGTGTATATAGTTAAATGACGAGATTTCAACTATCAGAAAATAAAAGATTCTCAAGATTCTCAGGATCAAAATATAGATATGTAGGTGTACATAGTTAAATGACGAGATTTCAACTATCAGAAAATAAAAGATTTTCAAGATTCTCAGGACCGAAATATAAATATGTAGGTGTATATAGTTAAATGACGAGATTTCAACTATCAGAAAATAAAAGATTCTCAAGATTCTCAGGATCAAAATATAGATATGTAGGTGTATATAGTTAAATGACGAGATTTCAACTATCAGAAAATAAAAGATACTCAAGATTCTCAGGACCGAAATATAGATATGTAGGTGTATATAGTTAAATGACGAGATTTCAACTATCAGAAAATAAAAGATTCTCAAGATTCTCAGGAACGAAATATAGATATGTTGGTGTATATAGTTGAATGACGAGATTAAAACTATCAGAAAATAAAAGATTTTCAAGATTCTCAGGACCGAAATATAGATATGTAGGTGTATATAGTTAAATGACGAGATTTCAACTATCAGAAAATAAAAGATTCTCAAGATTCTCAGGACTGAAATATAGATATGTAGGTGTATATAGTTAAATGACGAGATTTCAACTATCAGAAAATAAAAGATTCTCAAGATTCTCAGGATCGAAATATAGATATGTAGGTGTATATAGTTAAATGACGAGATTGTAACTATCAGAAAATAAAAGATTCTCAAGATTCTCAGGACCGAAATATAGATATGTAGGTGTATATAGTTAAATGACGAGATTTCAACTATCAGAAAATAAAAGATTCTCAAGATTCTCAGGACCGAAATATAGATATGTAGGTGTATATAGTTAAATGACGAGATTTCAACTATCAGAAAATAAAAGATTCTCAAGATTCTCAGGATCGAAATATAGATATGTAGGTGTATATAGTTAAATGACGAGATTTCAACTATCAGAAAATAAAAGATTTTCAAGATTCTCAGGAACGAAATATAGATATGTAGGTGTATATAGTTAAATGACGACATTTCAACTATCAGAAAATAAAAGATTTTCAAGATTCTCAGGATCGAAATATAGATATGTAGGTGTATATAGTTAAATCACGAGATTTCAACTATCAGAAAATAAAAGATTCTCAAGATTCTCAGGATCGAAATATAGATATGTAGGTGTATATAGTTAAATGACGAGATTTCAACTATCAGAAAATAAAAGATTCTCAAGATTCTCAGGACCGAAATATAGATATGTAGGTGTATATAGTTAAATGACGAGATTTCAACTATCAGAAAATAAAAGATTCTCAAGATTCTCAGGATCGAAATATAGATATGTAGGTGTATATAGTTAAATGACGAGATTTCAACTATCAGAAAATAAAAGATTCTCAGGATCGAAATATAGATATGTAGGTGTATATAGTTAAATGACGAGATTTCAACTATCAGAAAATAAAATATTCTCAAGATTCTCAGGATCAAAATATAGATATGTAGGTGTATATAGTTAAATGACGAGATTTCAACTATCAGAAAATAAAAGATTCTCAAGATTCTCAGGAACGAAATATAGATATGTAGGTGTATATAGTTAAATGACGAGATTTCAACTATCAGAAAATAAAAGATTCTCAAGATTCTCAGGATCGAAATATAGATATGTAGGTGTATATAGTTAAATGACGAGATTTAAACTATCAGAAAATAAAAGATTCTCAAGATTCTCAGGACCGAAATATAGATATGTAGGTGTATATAGTTAAATGACGAGATTTCAACTATCAGAAAATAAAAGATTCTCAAGATTCTCAGGATCGAAATATAGATATGTAGGTGTATATAGTTAAATGACGAGATTTCAACTATCAGAAAATAAAAGATTCTCAGGATCGAAATATAGATATGTAGGTGTATATAGTTAAATGACGAGATTTCAACTATCAGAAAATAAAAGATTCTCAAGATTCTCAGGATCAAAATATAGATATGTAGGTGTACATAGTTAAATGACGAGATTTCAACTATCAGAAAATAAAAGATTTTCAAGATTCTCAGGACCGAAATATAAATATGTAGGTGTATATAGTTAAATGACGAGATTTCAACTATCAGAAAATAAAAGATTCTCAAGATTCTCAGGATCAAAATATAGATATGTAGGTGTATATAGTTAAATGACGAGATTTCAACTATCAGAAAATAAAAGATACTCAAGATTCTCAGGACCGAAATATAGATATGTAGGTGTATATAGTTAAATGACGAGATTTCAACTATCAGAAAATAAAAGATTCTCAAGATTCTCAGGAACGAAATATAGATATGTTGGTGTATATAGTTGAATGACGAGATTTCAACTATCAGAAAATAAAAGATTTTCAAGATTCTCAGGACCGAAATATAGATATGTAGGTGTATATAGTTAAATCACGAGATTTCAACTATCAGAAAATAAAAGATTCTCAAGATTCTCAGGACTGAAATATAGATATGTAGGTGTATATAGTTAAATGACGAGATTTCAACTATCAGAAAATAAAAGATTCTCAAGATTCTCAGGATCGAAATATAGATATGTAGGTGTATATAGTTAAATGACGAGATTGTAACTATCAGAAAATAAAAGATTCTCAAGATTCTCAGGACCGAAATATAGATATGTAGGTGTATATAGTTAAATGACGAGATTTCAACTATCAGAAAATAAAAGATTCTCAAGATTCTCAGGACCGAAATATAGATATGTAGGTGTATATAGTTAAATGACGAGATTTCAACTATCAGAAAATAAAAGATTCTCAAGATTCTCAGGATCGAAATATAGATATGTAGGTGTATATAGTTAAATGACGAGATTTCAACTATCAGAAAATAAAAGATTTTCAAGATTCTCAGGAACGAAATATAGATATGTAGGTGTATATAGTTAAATGACGACATTTCAACTATCAGAAAATAAAAGATTTTCAAGATTCTCAGGATCGAAATATAGATATGTAGGTGTATATAGTTAAATGACGGGATTTCAACTATCAGAAAATAAAAGATTCTCAAGATTCTCAGGAACGAAATATAGATATGTAGGTGTATATAGTTAAATGACGAGATTTCAACTGTCAGAAAATAAAAGATTTTCAAGATTCTCAGGACGGAAATATAGATATGTAGGTGTATATAGTTAAATGACGAGATTTCAACTATCAGAAAATAAAAGATTCTCAAGATTCTCAGGACCGAAATATAGATATGTAGGTGTATATAGTTAAATGACGAGATTTCAACTATCAGAAAATAAAAGATTCTCAAGATTCTCAGGATCGAAATATAGATATGTAGGTGTATATAGTTAAATGACGAGATTTCAACTATCAGAAAATAAAAGATTCTCAAGATTCTCAGGACCGAAATATAGATATGTAGGTGTATATAGTTAAATGACGCGATTTCAACTATCAGAAAATAAAAGATTCTCAAGATTCTCAGGACCGAAATATAGATATGTAGGTGTATATAGTTAAATGACGAGATTTCAACTATCACAAAATAAAAGATTCTCAAGATTCTCAGGATCGAAATATAGATATGTAGGTGTATATAGTTAAATGACGAGATTTCAACTATCAGAAAATAAAAGATTCTCAAGATTCTCAGGATCGAAATATAGATATGTAGGTGTATATAGTTAAATGACGAGATTTCAACTATCAGAAAATAAAAGATTCTCAAGATTCTCAGGATCGAAATATAGATATGTAGGTGTATATAGTTAAATGACGAGATTTCAACTATCAGAAAATAAAAGATTCTCAAGATTCTCAGGATCGAAATATAGATATGTAGGTGTATATAGTTAAATGACGAGATTTCAACTATCAGAAAATAAAAGATTCTCAAGATTCTCAGGATCGAAATATAGATATGTAGGTGTATATAGTTAAATGACGAGATTTCAACTATCAGAAAATAAAAGATTCTCAAGATTCTCAGGATCGAAATATAGATATGTAGGTGTATATAGTTAAATGACGAGATTTCAACTATCAGAAAATAAAAGATTCTCAAGATTCTCAGGATCGAAATATAGATATGTAGGTGTATATAGTTAAATGACGAGATTTCAACTATCAGAAAATAAAAGATTCTCAAGATTCTCAGGATCGAAATATAGATATGTAGGTGTATATAGTTAAATGACGAGATTTCAACTATCAGAAAATAAAAGATTCTCAAGATTCTCAGGATCGAAATATAGATATGTAGGTGTATATAGTTAAATGACGAGATTTCAACTATCAGAAAATAAAAGATTCTCAAGATTCTCAGGATCGAAATATAGATATGTAGGTGATATAGTTAAATGACGAGATTTCAACTATCAGAAAATAAAAGATTCTCAAGATTCTCAGGAACGAAATATAGATATGTAGGTGTATATAGTTAAATGACGAGATTTCAACTATCAGAAAAAATAAAAGATTTTCAAGATTCTCAGGATCGAAATATAGATATGTAGGTGTATATAGTTAAATGATGAGATTTCAACTATCAGAAAATAAAAGATTCTCAAGATTCTCAGGATCGAAATATAGATATGTAGGTGTATATAGTTAAATGACGAGATTTCCTCTATCAGAAAATAAAAGATTCTCAAGATTCTCAGGATCGAAATATAGATATGTAGGTGTATATAGTTAAATGACGAGATTTCAACTATCAGAAAATAAAAGATTCTCAAGATTCTCAGGACCGAAATATAGATATGTAGGTGTATATAGTTAAATGACGAGATTTCAACTATCAGAAAATAAAAGATTCTCAAGATTCTCAGGAACGAAATGTAGATATGTAGGTGATATAGTTAAATGACGAGATTTCAACTATCAGAAAATAAAAGATTTTCAAGATTCTCAGGAACGAAATATAGATATGTAGGTGTATATAGTTAAATGACGAGATTTCAACTATCAGAAAAAATAAAAGATTTTCAAGATTCTCAGGATCGAAATATAGATATGTAGGTGTATATAGTTAAATGATGAGATTTCAACTATCAGAAAATAAAAGATTCTCAAGATTCTCAGGATCGAAATATAGATATGTAGGTGTATATAGTTAAATGACGAGATTTCAACTATCAGAAAATAAAAGATTCTCAAGATTCTTAGGATCGAAATATAGATATGTAGGTGTATATAGTTAAATGACGAGATTTCAACTATCAGAAAATAAAAGATTCTCAAGATTCTCAGGACCGAAATATAGATATGTAGGTGTATATAGTTAAATGACGAGATTTCAACTATCAGAAAATAAAAGATTCTCAAGATTCTCAGGAACGAAATGTAGATATGTAGGTGTATATAGTTAAATGACGAGATTTCAATTATCAGAAAATAAAAGATTTTCAAGATTCTCAGGATCGAAATATAGATATGTAGGTGTATATAGTTAAATCACGAGATTTCAACTATCAGAAAATAAAAGATTCTCAAGATTCTCAGGATCGAAATATAGATATGTAGGTGTATATAGTTAAATGACGAGATTTCAACTATCAGAAAATAAAAGATTCTCAAGATTCTCAGGATCGAAATATAGATATGTAGGTGTATATAGTTAAATGACGAGATTTCAACTATCAGAAAATAAAAGATTCTCAGGAACGAAATATAGATATGTAGGTGTATATAGTTAAATGACGAGATTTCAACTATCAGAAAATAAAAGATTTTCAAGATTCTCAGGACCGAAATATAGATATGTAGGTGTATATAGTTAAATGACGAGATTTCAACTATC
Organism: Ceratothoa steindachneri; assembly: GCA_963969495.1. Lineage (NCBI taxonomy): Eukaryota > Metazoa > Arthropoda > Malacostraca > Isopoda > Cymothoidae > Ceratothoa > Ceratothoa steindachneri. The sequence continues at coordinate 43,428,036 of OZ018325.1, read as the reverse complement.
AGAAAATAAAAGATTCTCAAGATTCTCAGGACCGAAATATAGATATGTAGGTGTATATAGTTAAATGACGAGATTTCGACTATCAGAAAATAAAAGATTTTCAAGATTCTCAGGATCGAAATATAGATATGTAAGTGTATATAGTTAAATGACGAGATTTCAACTATCAGAAAATAAAAGATTCTCAAGATTCTCAGGACCGAAATATAGATATGTAGGTGTATATAGTTAAATGACGAGATTTCAACTATCAGAAAATAAAAGATTCTCAAGATTCTCAGGATCGAAATATAGATATGTAGGTGTATATAGTTAAATGACGAGATTTCAACTATCAGAAAATAAAAGATTCTCAAGATTCTCAGGATCGAAATATAGATATGTAGGTGTATATAGTTAAATGACGAGATTTCAACTATCAGAAAATAAAAGATTCTCAAGATTCTCAGGACCGAAATATAGATATGTAGGTGTATATAGTTAAATGACGAGATTTCAACTATCAGAAAATAAAAGATTCTCAGCAACGAAATATAGATATGTAGGTGTATATAGTTAAATGACGAGATTTCAACTATCAGAAAATAAAAGATTCTCAAGATTCTCAGGACCGAAATATAGATATGTAGGTGTATATAGTTAAATGACGAGATTTCAACTATCAGAAAATAAAAGATTCTCAAGATTCTCAGGATCGAAATATAGATATGTAGGTGTATATAGTTAAATGACGAGATTTCAACTATCAGAAAATAAAAGATTCTCAAGATTCTCAGGAACGAAATATAGATATGTAGGTGTATATAGTTAAATGACGAGATTTCAACTATCAGAAAATAAAAGATTCTCAGGATCGAAATATAGATATGTAGGTGTATATAGTTAAATGACGAGATTTCAACTATCAGAAAATAAAAGATTCTCAAGATTCTCAGGAACGAAATATAGATATGTAGGTGTATATAGTTAAATGACGAGATTTCAACTATCAGAAAATAAAAGATTTTCAAGATTCTCAAGATCGAAATATAGATATGTAGGTGTATATAGTTAAATGACGAGATTTCAACTATCAGAAAATAAAAGATTCTCAAGATTCTCAGGATCGAAATCTAGATATGTAGGTGTATATAGTTAAATGACGAGATTTCAACTATCAGAAAATAAAAGATTCTCAAGATTCTCAGGAACGAAATATAGATATGTAGGTGTATATAGTTAAATGACGAGATTTCAACTGTCAGAAAATAAAAGATTTTCAAGATTCTCAGGACCGAAATATAGATATGTAGGTGTATATAGTTAAATGACGAGATTTTAACTATCAGAAAATAAAAGATTCTCAAGATTCTCAGGACCGAAATATAGATATGTAGGTGTATATAGTTAAATGACGAGATTTCAACTATCAGAAAATAAAAGATTCTCAAGATTCTCAGGATCGAAATATAGATATGTAGGTGTATATAGTTAAATGACGAGATTTCAACTATCAGAAAATAAAAGATTCTCAAGATTCTCAGGACCGAAATATAGATATGTAGGTGTATATAGTTAAATGACGAGATTTCAACATTCAGAAAATAAAAGATTCTCAAGATTCTCAGGAACGAAATATAGATATGTAGGTGTATATAGTTAAATGACGAGATTTCAACTATCAGAAAATAAAAGATTTTCAAGATTCTCAGGAGCGAAATATAGATATGTAGGTGTATATAGTTAAATGACGAGATTTCAACTATCAGAAAATAAAAGATTCTCAAGATTCTCAGGATCGAAATATAGATATGTAGGTGTATATAGTTAAATGACGAGATTTCAACTATCAGAAAATAAAAGATTCTCAAGATTCTCAGGACCGAAATATAGATATGTAGGTGTATATAGTTAAATGACGAGATTTTAACTATCAGAAAATAAAAGATTCTCAAGATTCTCAGGACCGAAATATAGATATGTAGGTGTATATAGTTAAATGACGAGATTTCAACTATCAGAAAATAAAAGATTCTTAAGATTCTCAGGATCGAAATATAGATATGTAGGTGTATATAGTTAAATGACGAGATTTCAACTATCAGAAAATAAAAGATTCTCAAGATTCTCAGGATCGAAATATAGATATGTAGGTGTATATAGTTAAATGACGAGATTTCAACTATCAGAAAATAAAAGATTTTCAAGATTCTCAGGAACGAAATATAGATATGTAGGTGTATATAGTTAAATGACGAGATTTCAACTATCAGAAAATAAAAGATTCTCAAGATTCTCAGGATCGAAATATAGATATGTAGGTGTATATAGTTAAATGACGAGATTTCAACTATCAGAAAATAAAAGATTCTCAATATTCTCAGGACTGAAATATAGATATGTAGGTGTATATAGTTAAATGACGAGATTTCAACTGTTAGAAAATAAAAGATTTTCAAGATTCTCAGGACCGAAATATAGATATGTAGGTGTATATAGTTAAATGACGAGATTTCAACTATCAGAAAATAAAAGATTCTCAAGATTCTCAGGACCGAAATATAGATATGTAGGTGTATATAGTTAAATGACGAGATTTCAACTATCAGAAAATAAAAGATTCTCAAGATTCTCAGGATCGAAATATAGATATGTAGGTGTATATAGTTAAATGACGAGATTTCAACTATCAGAAAATAAAAGATTCTCAGGACCGAAATATAGATATGTAGGTGTATATAGTTAAATGACGAGATTTCAACTATCAGAAAATAAAAGATTCTCAAGATTCTCAGGAACGAAATATAGATATGTAGGTGTATATAATTAAATGACGAGATTTCAACTATCAGAAAATAAAAGATTTTCAAGATTCTCAGGATCGAAATATAGATATGTAGGTGTATATAGTTAAATGACGAGATTTCAACTATCAGAAAAAATAAAAGATTTTCAAGATTCTCAGGACCGAAATATAGATATGTAGGTGTATATAGTTAAATGACGAGATTTCAACTATCAGAAAATAAAAGATTCTCAAGATTCTCAGGATCGAAATATAGATATGTAGGTGTATATAGTTAAATGACGAGATTTCAACTATCAGAAAATATAAGATTCTCAAGATTCTCAGGAACGAAATATAGATATGTAGGTGTATATAGTTAGTTGACGAGATTTCAACTATCAGAAAATAAAAGATTTTCAAGATTCTCAGGATCGAAATATAGATGTGTAGGTGTATATAGTTAAATGACGAGATTTCAACTATCAGAAAATAAAAGATTCTCAAGATTCTCAGGATCGAAATATAGATATGTAGGTGTATATAGTTAAATGACGAGATTTCAACTATCAGAAAATAAAAGATTTTCAAGATTCTCAGGACCGAAATATAGATATGTAGGTGTATATAGTTAAATGACGAGATTTTAACTATCAGAAAATAAAAGATTCTCAAGATTCTCAGGACTGAAATATAGATATGTAGGTGTATATAGTTAAATGACGAGATTTCAACTGTTAGAAAATAAAAGATTTTCAAGATTCTCAGGACCGAAATATAGATATGTAGGTGTATATAGTTAAATGACGAGATTTCAACTATCAGAAAATAAAAGATTCTCAAGATTCTCAGGACCGAAATATAGATATGTAGGTGTATATAGTTAAATGACGAGATTTCAACTATCAGAAAATAAAAGATTCTCAAGATTCTCAGGATCGAAATATAGATATGTAGGTGTATATAGTTAAATGACGAGATTTCAACTATCAGAAAATAAAAGATTCTCAAGATTCTCAGGACCGAAATATAGATATGTAGGTGTATATAGTTAAATGACGAGATTTCAACTATCAGAAAATAAAAGATTCTCAAGATTCTCAGGAACGAAATATAGATATGTAGGTGTATATAGTTAAATGACGAGATTTCAACTATCAGAAAATAAAAGATTTTCAAGATTCTCAGGATCGAAATATAGATATGTAGGTGTATATAGTTAAATGACGAGATTTCAACTATCAGAAAATAAAAGATTCTCAAGATTCTCAGGATCGAAATATAGATATGTAGGTGTATATAGTTAAATGACGAGATTTCAACTATCAGAAAATAAAAGATTCTCAAGATTCTCAGGACCGAAATATAGATATGTAGGTGTATATAGTTAAATGACGAGATTTCAACTATCAGAAAATAAAAGATTCTCAAGATTCTCAGGAACGAAATATAGATATGTAGGTGTATATAGTTAAATGACGAGATTTCAACTATCAGAAAATAAAAGATTTTCAAGATTCTCAGGATCGAAATATAGATATGTAGGTGTATATAGTTAAATGACGAGATTTCAACTATCAGAAAATAAAAGATTCTCAAGATTCTCAGGATCGAAATATAGATATGTAGGTGTATATAGTTAAATGACGAGATTTCAACTATCAGAAAATAAAAGATTCTCAAGATTCTCAGGACCGAAATATAGATATGTAGGTGTATATAGTTAAATGACGAGATTTCAACTATCAGAAAATAAAAGATTTTCAAGATTCTCAGGACCGAAATATAGATATGTAGGTGTATATAGTTAAATGACGAGATTTCAACTATCAGAAAATAAAACAATTATTTCCAAAAAAGTAAAACAATGATTATTTGGATTCTAATTTTGTTGAAGTGCCTGATGATAATTTTCATATCGTGATTCTCTGAATAGGTAGGTTTTAAAACCTTTACCATAAAAATTCCTGGTTGAGCACTATATTTCAACTGAACCAGGTATCATTTCAGTTTCCGTACTCGCGTGGCGGGTGGGAGAGGAGGGTTGGGAGAGTCTTCAATTTTACTGTCCATTTGTCTCCATCTCCTAGTTACTTTTTTTCTTTATGTATAAATTAGGATAGGGAACTTATACAAATACCTTCTTGGCATGGATCGAGAGGTCTTTTAAGGTGCTTGCTTTCCTTGTGACTCTCTCTGCTTTTAAGGTGGATGGGAGGCTTTTTTCAATTTAAACGCTTAAGTTTTGGTCTAACCAACGGTGTTGCCTACTTCCAGAGAATTATGGACGATTTCATCCGTAAAAAATAATCTTGAGGACATATATTCTTACCTAGACGATGTTACTATTTGCGGCCGCACGCAAGCGGAACATGATAAAAACCTAACTGTTTCTCGAAGCTGCTGGAAAACATAAAATGACCTTAAATAAAAACAAATTCACCTTTTCAACTAAAACTATATGTATTCTAGGTTGTCAGTTTCGCTAGAATGAACTTCATTTAGATCTTCACACCTTGCTGCTCTCAAGGATATGTCCGTACCAACCAGCTAAGAATCAGTATCTCGATTAGACGGATTGCTTGCATACTACTCGCGGTGGGTTCCAAGATTTTCTCAACTAATTCATTCCCTAATTAATTGCCAGTTTCCACATTCTGAAGAAGCTACAAATGCAATCGAGGAATTAAAATCAGCTATTATAACGCTGTTACGGCAAAAATATCTGAATATTTACCGTTTACTCTGAAAACTCATGCCTTTAATAGCACCATCGGAGCAACTCTGAACCAAGATGGACGACCGGTTGCGTTTTAGTCGCGAGCAACTCTAAACCTCACTATGTCGTTCGGTCGGTTGGTCGGTTCCCCTTTGCTTTTTTTTGTAATAACATTATAACTATTCCGCCGATTCTAACGAAATATGAAATCCATATGTTGTTTTATTCTCTCTCGAATGATATAATTGGCAAAGTTCTCCCAAGGTTAGCCCAGGAACTATTTTGTTTTGGCAATAACATCATCATTATTCGGCCGATACTAACAAAATTTGAAACCCTTATGTCGTTTTAAATTCCCTTTCGAATGATATAATTGGCAATGTCCTCTCAAAGTTAGCCACGGAATTATTTTATTTTGACAATAACATCATAATTATTCGGCCCATTCTAGCGAAATTTGAAATCCTTATGTTGTTTTACATTCTCTTTCGAATGAGATAATTGTCAATGTCCTCCCAAGGTTAGCCCGTGTATTATTTTGTTTTGGCAATAATATCATAGCTTATCTGATGATTCTAACAAAATTTGAAACTCTTCTATCGTTTTACATTCCTTTTCGAATAATATTATTGCCAAAGTCCTCTCTAGTTTAACCCTGGAATTATTTTGTTTTGGCAGTAACATCGTAACTATTTGGCCGATTTTAACGAAATTTTAAACCCTTATGTTCTTTTACATTCTCTTTTGAATGATAGAATTTTCAAAGTCCTCCCAAGGTTACTCCGTGAACTATTGAAAGTTTGGGGGGTCGTGAGGTCATAAATCAAAATAAATGAGAGCACACGACGTTTTGGTCAGCAGACCTTGTTTTTCGAGATCCTTAAATTCATGCGAGAGAAATCACTGCCTATCCTATTGTTGAGGCGATCAAAAGTTCGAGTCATTTTCTTCTCGGTCGTAAGTTTACCTTAATTACACATCAAAAATACGTATCTTACACGTTTGATTCACATCATAAGAGTAAAATAAAGAACGAAATAATTGCTAGATGGCATTTAGAATTGATGCCCTTTTGCTACGAAGTTATACATCATTCTGGTTCGCTCAACAGAGATGCTGACGCTATATGAAGCAGTGGCGTATTTAAGTGGGAGGGGGGCATTGGGCCATGCCCCCCCCCCCGCCTCAGGGAATGGGAACGAACCCCTTACAAAATTAGAACAGGAGGACATGGTGCAAAAATAATTTTCTAAAACAAACCAATATACATCATTTCCTCTGATTTACCATCAGAATTCAATAGTAAATAGGTTTAATATTTAATCTCTTTCACATTTCACACAAAAATAATCATTAAAAAATGTGACATTTTTTCCGGCATTTTTTCTGATCAGCCGGAAACGCCTCGCAGGGCGTAGCCATCTAGTGACGTTTTCTATCGCATAATTTATGAACGTAAGACGATTGCCATCCGCCTGAGAAGAAATTCGACTTGAAAAAACCCTTTTTATTGCTGAAAACTTTTATAAAACATGATGGTATGGTTATAACAGGGATTTTCTAGTGCAGAAAACGGTTCTTTTTTATTCGATTTTCTGTGGGCTATCATCAAGGCTGTCTCCATGGTAAACAAATATGGCGTCGTATCTGGGAATTTAAAATCATTTATCTCTTTGACTTTAAATCATTTAGGAGCAATTTTCTGACCTGCAAAATTACAAAATTTGGTGGTTGAAATGAATAGTATCTATTTTTTTTCAACCACCAGATTTTGTACTTGAATGCCTATTCAGAATAGACATTGGATTGATAAGTTTAGGCAGGGTGTATGGACTTGGAGCTGACAAACTGTTGGTTATGAGGGTATAGAGTTTGCTGTCACTGTATCAACATTCAATAATGGTTGATAGATAATTAGAAATCAGTAAATTAATTAAGACCCACAAAGAACAATAAGATTAAAAAAAATTATAAAATCTAGAAGTAGAACTACATACAGAGCTAATTTCACATGCATGTTCTACTGTTGATTTCAAATTCAGCTTGCGTATGTATTGATCATGTCTGAAATTAAGCCCTTTCAAATGATATATGACTCAATGTGTTCCAATGGCGTTGAAATTTTTAACTCCACTAACACTGATCTGACTGAAAAGTATCACGAGACCACTCACATTTAATGCCAGATATCTCAGCAACCACTTTGTCTTTTCTCGAAATTCTATTTGTATTAAACTCAGTATTGTAATCCCTTTTAAATGATACATGACTCAATGTGTTCCAATGATGTTGAAATTTTGGTGAACATTGCTACTATAAAGGACCATGGAAAAAAGTCGTGTTGAAGAAGGCATACACTGAGCATTTCCCACTCAAAGCAGCAGCAAAATATTCCGACCTACAAATTTTGATAAAGTTTTGCTCATACGAAAGCCAAAAGTTCTTTGAAAATTTGCCTATCATTGATAGAGATAACGATAACAATGATGCTGGAAATGCTTTAAGGTTAGACATAACCCATTTTTTGACGTTTTTTGCAAATTTTGTCAGTTTTCTATTTTCGTCAACAAACGTATCCTTAATTATTCATCTTCAATATCCCTAAATAATGTTCACGTTTAGTACCTCAAAATGCACAAAAGATAATTTTTAATCAATAGCTGTCAACTACTGCCTTCTTAGCTAATTAGTTGGCAATATCTGGCAGATTTGGTATCAAAATGATCAGTGTTGAATCAGCTTTAACGCTATTCTGAAAGTCAATTTCATGAAATAACACCACCAGATTGGTTGAAATATCGCCCCGATTTTGAATTCGAGCTCTCTGAGCCAATTACAGGTTTTCTTTCTGATTTGCTTCGACTCTCGTCAACTTCCTGTTTCACAGGTCGCCGATTGCTGCAAATTTTCGTAGTTTTCCTGCTCAATTAGTGCTAGTCCTGTTTTAGGGCTATTGAATGCAAAGTAATGCCTTTTAAACGGAATACCGCGTCTACCTTTGTAGTCCTTTTCTTTTAGTTCTAGCTTACATGAGAGTCCTACATATGGACCCTGTGTGTATATATATCTATATGTGTAACCTGTAATTTCATTTATTTTCTTTTGCAGTTTTACAGTTAAATAAACATGATTCTGTCTGAATTTTATTGAACTGATGAGCCCGTACAACTCTCCCTTTCAAGCTGGTAACAGCTACATGCATATAGGGTTCTTTTTTTTCTAATATTCTATAGTCATCGCTTGTTTTTTATTTATCTTATTTTTATTTTCTTTCATTTCAGGTCAGATCCAGGAAGTCGCGATGAAGAGAAGTATCGTCGATTACTGAAAGCCCAGCCACAGGAATCCTCTTCCTCTTCACCAACGTTAACACCGTCCACGTCTGCGTTACCTAATGGCAACTCCAGTACAGATGATATAGAAGTTATTAACTTGTTGGAGCTCACTGGTGCAGAGAAACTATGCGTACTCACCACATCTTGGGCTGCGCCATTGGATTTTCAGTGGCCTTACAGCGAGCGTCAAGATGGAGGCAGAACCAGACGTAAATATCTCGGACCACACATCTAATCGGGTAGTATAGCGTCTTCTCCTATTTTGTGTCTAAACGTGGACTATTCTGTCGCCCTTGCAGGTTTTTCGCTCCTGAAGCAATCCGAGGAAACCAATTGAATCGCCTGGTCAGAACAGTCCTAGAGAAGTTCGCTCACCTAACCGGCAAAGATGGCTATTTGTCAGCGCATCTAGCGACCAAATTTCATGAAGACAGTGTTGCGCGCGCAGAAGCGTTCAAAATGACAACAACAATGAAGACTGGAGACAAAGAGCAGCAGCTGAACACAGCAGAGGCCAAGTAGCGTGACAAAAACCAAGCTGCCCTGCAGCGAAAACTCTTTTCTATAGAGTTTCTGGGTAGATTAGTCTACCGCTTCGGGGTCATCACGATTCTGGAACCCTGTTGCTCCCTCCCGCAGGAACCGGCGCCGATATAGATTACGGACAAGGCAATCTCAGAGCGACTCTACAGATGATGGCGGTTTCCAACGATAAAGTGTTACGGGAACATTTAACGACAACTAGTAGGAATGCCACATACATCGTCCCCCCTCCCCCCGCCCAAAATGAACTAATATCAGCAATTCGAACAGTGATTCAAAAATCAATCATTGGAAAAACAAAAGAAGCCAGATTCTTCTCTCTTCTGACGGACGAGACCACAGATGTCTCGAGAAAGGAACATTTAACAGTATGTTTACGGTACCTCCGAGGCGGCCAAATATGTGAGCGGTTTCTCAGTTTTGCTGAGGTCCCTGATCTGACTGGTGCAGGGTTGGCTAAACAACTGCTACAGATTCTGAAAGATTCTAGAGTAGTTGACATTAAAAATATGGTTGGACAGGGGTAGGACGGAGCCGCGGCTATTTCGAGGAGTAAAAATGGTGTGCAAAAGTACGTGCGTGAAGAATGCCCGTCAGCCAGCTACACGCATTGTGTCCTATTCGCTCAATCTATGTTTGCTGAAGGCGGGCGAGGTACCAGATATTATAAAGGCAGTGACGTTGATGCACGAGATTGCGCTTTTTTTCTGTGACTCAAATAAAAGAATGCTCAATCTTGAAGAAGATATCAAGGAAGAGTGTAATGAAGCCGCTCATTCGCGTCTGAAACTCCACTGCACCACTAGATGGGTGGAGCGCCAGGAAGCAGTTCGCATATTCAAAGAACGACTACCCACCATTTAAATGTCGCTACACAAAATTAGCCTATGGCCACGCGCAGATTGCGCCGGTAAGGCGCTACTATTCTCTTCCGCCATAGACGATGGTGGATTCTTGGTTGCCCTAGAGGTACTTGTATCGGTTCTGGAGATCACCAAGCCACTTTCCGTTAAGCCTCAGGCCGAAGCTCAGGACATCCATAACGCAGTGGACAGTGTCCAAGACTGTGAGAAGGTCCTGAGAAAAATGCGATTAAACGAACAAGTCTTTGGGGACATTTTCATGCGCGCTCAAGAACTGTTTGGTGAAGAAATCCGAATGCCAAGAACGACTGACAGGCAGACGCAGAGGTCCAATCATCCGGCCGAGACACGAGAAGTTTACTACAGACCTTCTATTTTCCTCCCGTACATCGACGTCTGTATAAGCCAACTAGATGAGCGATTTAAATAATACAGTGCGAAAGCATATGTGGTCAGTATATTACTACCGGCATACTGTCAGGATTCCGATGATTCTAGTGCCATCATGGAAGCCGCCCAGTTGTACCATTAATTCCTTCCAGGATAACCAGAGTGCCTGAACGCTAAATTACTGGGCTGAAAGGCGTACTGGGCGCGACAGGCGACCACGACATGTACACCACCAAAAAGATTCGTGGATGCGGAGGCAGTTACGGCGACTCTCGTTACTTATCCCATGAAAGAAACCCTTTTGCGAATTTTCGCAACCTTGCCGGTGACTACTGCGACAGGTGAACGCTCATTTAGTGCTCTGAAATTGATCAAATCTTACCTACGGTCCACCATGCATGAAGAGCGACTAATTGACCTAGCCCATCTGTACATCAACAAGGACATTCCACTAGTTCATAGTGACGTTATTGATGAATTCAGCCGGACCAACCGTCGACTGGTTTTCAAGTGATACAATACGAGTGTGAAAAAACACCGCTCACCCAGGGTGAAATTAAAAGACCGCAAAGAAACTGACCATATATAAGATGCTATTAATTTCAGATATATTATATTTAATATGTATTTATGTAACTAAAATGATACTAAAATCATCCCAACTCCAGAAGGCCTCGCATAAGCTTTGCTTCATGCCTTCTCCATTCAACAAACAAATTATGTTTAAATACACATTACTATTAAGTGATTTCTAGATGCAGTACCCGAATAGTGCTGCGTGATCTATCTCTCTATATTTTAATGATTCGAAGCATTTTTGCATTTGTGCTTTGTTGGAGTTCATGAAAAAGCTTAGTGTTGATGAAAAATTATATTTCATTCTATAGACTTACCTATATACGATGTTCTCAATTGTTAACGAATGTTCATAGGGTTTTGTGCATGTATGTATAGTATTTCCTGATTAAATTTATAATTTTTCTGTGAAATTTCATTAAAAACTATTTCAGTATATGATTTTGATTCGAAAATACCTCCAGATCGCTTTTTTGGTAATCTAGTTTTAAAATATTTCCGGTTTCTTAATGGGATGCGCCTGGATGTGGTAGAATCGCACCGTTTCCTCGGTCTTGTATTCGACCGACGCCTCACCTAGGAGGCTCATATTCGCAGCCTTAGGGTCTCTTGTACCCGCGCCATGGACATTCTCCGTTCCATGACGTTCAGCGCTTGGGGCTCTTATAGGGCTACTGCCCTACTTTTTTTATCGATCCTTTGTTCGTTCGAAGCTCGACTACGGATGCGAGTTTTATGCATCCACAGCCGAGCGTTTATTGCGGAAGGTGGATTCGATCCACCACACTGGACTTCGCCTTGCGACCCGTGCCTTCCGCACTTTCCCCATTGAGAGCCTGTTGGTTGATGCTAGGGAGATGTCACTCGCTCTGCGTCGCGTGCAGTGCATCACCCGCCTGTCGTCGCGAGCTCGGCGCCTCCCTCAGTCGCCAACAGCTCTCACTGCATCCGCAGCTGATCTCGATGGTGCCTATCCTGCCGAGAGACGCCAGTCATACCCTAAGCCCTTTGGGTTCAGGGCCAGGAAACTCCTTCGAGAGCTAGATATAGCTTTCGGGCCGGTGGCGCCTCTGGTTCTGCCCAGGACGCCACCCTGGATGGTACCACCTATGGCTATTTTTCGCCACGCCTCTGCTCCCAAAGCTTGTACGGCGCCAGGAGTACTGCGTTCGACCTTTCTGCAGCACACCTCGTGTCACGCTGGAGCCGTGCCAGTGTATACGGATGGCTCCAAGTCCCAAGAGGGGGTCGGCTTCCACTCTGTATGCCCTCTGTTTGAAGTCAGCGGGGCTCTGCCAGGCGCTGCGTCTGTCTTCACAGCCGAGCTGGTGGCAATACACCACTCGGTACGGGAGATTACGCGACGTGCTCGGTTCGGAGACCGGATTGTGATCTATAGCGACTCACAAAGGGCCCTGATTGCTCTCGTCGCATTGGAATCTCCGCATCCCCTGGTTCGCGGTATCCGTGACGCCACGGTTATAGCGAGCCGGGCAGATGTCGAGATTATCTTCAGCTTGGTTCCTGGACATGTAGGAATTGCGGGGAATGAGCGCGCCGATGAGGGCGCCAAAGAGACCGCGAGGACTCTGCGACCGGACCAGCGTTTCGCTCTTCCTCACACCGACTACATGGCAGGAATACGGGCAGCTCTTCGGACTGCTTGCCAAAGAAGAAGGGAACTTAAATTTGCGTGCCATTGCGCCGCAACTATTCCCATGGACCTATCCCCCAATGCCGCGATGGCTTCAGGTCACTTTCTGTCGTCTCCGAATCGGACACACTCGTGTGACGCATCGCAATTTGATGGAGCGCTCGCCTGCGCCCTATTGCGACGACTGCGTCGTCCCCCAGACTGTTCGGCACATTCTTGTCGAATGTCCCAGTCTGGGTGATCTTCGTGCACGACACCTGTCCCGGTACCCGGATGGGTGGGGTCGCTACCGCCTGTCCCTTGTACTCGGGACGAGTGCGTGCACATTGACTGGTGGACTTGTTGACTTTTGGGGGGAGGCCGGCCTTCTCCCTATTATTTAAGCAGGGTTTGTTTTTTTGTTTTTTTGCTTTTGTTTTTTTCCCTTTAGGTTGCACGCTCCTGCGCCGGGGGGACCTCCCCCCGACGCAGGAGCTTGCTTCCTTTCCCCCCTTTTGGGGTGTTTTTCGTCTCTTTAATTTTATTTTAATGTAGTCTAGAACTAGGACAATTTTAATAAGGCGACTAATGCCCAAGTAGGCGTCGCCAGATAAGCTCTTAAAAAAATAAAAAATCCGGGGGGAAGAACCCTCGGACCCTCCTCTAGTCACGCGCTTTATTTTCTGTTAATAAATCAGCCTAAATAGCGCTTCGAAAACCATAACCATAAATTTGTTTGATCGAAGTTGTCGCCTGATAGTTTTTAGGCCTAAGACGACAGCGAAATAAATTTTGAAATAATGATATGGTGGAATAATATGGTGAATTAGGAGCTGCAATACGAGAAGTAAATATAATTAGGACCTACTCTCATATGGTCGTTTGCAAAGTGGAATTAACTAAGTATGATTTGTTTGGAAGTAAATGACTAATTGTAGAAGGAATGATTACCGACCTTTATACGAAGAATGGCGAGAGTCGAATAAGAGAGAATAGTGTGCTATTTGGTCAAGCTAAAAGCGTATGTTTGTTTGTTTGTGAAATTTTAAGAGATGTTGTTTGAAACAGTAGTACGTTAAATGAATTGACAAGTAAAATAAATGAATTAAATAATTATTAAGTTGTACATAGAATATGATTTAATTTACAAAAGTTAAGAAAAATAATTGAACGATTAAATTGACAAAGTTAAGTAAAATAATTGAAAGATTAAATTGACAAAGTTAAAGGATTGCATGATAGGAATTTTACATAATAATTGATATATATATATATATATATATATATATATATATATATATATATATATATATAATATATATATATATATATATATATATATATATATATATATATATATATATTTAAGTTTCCCAGGAGGTTTTTATTATAAGAATGCCCAGAGGCATTGCTATAGTCGGACTCGGACTTAATATCTATCGTGACCCGATCAAGAAACGGATTTTATATCATATTATTCTACAAGACTGTAGGCCAATTACAGTAGGCCTACTACTAATGTGGCCGTACTATAGGCAGTCTTATGTGAATCACAAACGTTACGTTTTGTACCTCATACTTTAAAATGTATGCGTTGCCAAAGCTATGAGGAACATTTATCATGTTATTAAGCAGAATATGTAGTATTGAAGTAACCAGGACACTGAAACTAAGCTTCGGTCGTCACGAAAGGTGCTAAAACTGGCTAGTATTCACGAATCACGGACGTAATGCAGTATTGTTATATATTTGTTTCACTAACACTGAGGGCGGACACACTGTAATCCCGGGGAATCGGGCTGTAGTAGTTGCAGCTCACAACAGGTTGGCGCTGCTGCCAACCCTGAAAAAAGTGTTTTACTGTAAAGTTGAATTAATTTATTAAATCTGCTAGTATTTTGTGTTAAAAAATGATAAAAAAATGATAAAAAAAATACTGAATGGAATATAAAAGTATAATATTATTTATTTGTATAAAATGAATTAATAATATGAATTAACCACTTATCTATCATCTGCCTGGCAAGGCTGAGACAGGGAGGGCTGCAGCTTTCCAGCCCCTGATGACCAGCCACCCCTGTCCCCCCCCTCCCTTTCTACGCCACTGATTTAAAAAGAAATGAAATTGATGCTCTGAGTGCAGCCTAAAAAATAAGGATTGTCATTCTGATGTGTGAATAATAATAATAATAATAGGTATTTATAATGCGCCCTTCAGGGCTGTTAGCCCTCCCAGAGCGCAGGTTGTGTAGCGAGTGTAGAGAAAGTTCACAGGGGAGAGAAAACGATCAAGAGCTTTGAGAATGGAATTGATCGTCGGGGATATCGAAGACGCTCACACAACAGCCTATCCCTGAAGCCATTAAGTAAGAAAAAGAAAGACACGAGAATGGAAAAGGAGAAAGAAAGAATAATAGAATTAAACAAATAGAGGTGAGGAATAAGGAAAGAGCTAAAGAAAGAAATAGATAAAGAAATAAAAAATTAAGAAGAGGTAGGTAAATAAATAGACAGATTTATAAGAGGTGGATTGTCGGGGTAGTTGGGGTAAAACGTTCGTCATAAATGTTTATGGTCCCTAAGTTGATGAGGAATTAACTTGTCTGCTTCACTACTTCCGCCGGTTTTTGTGTACGATTTGGAACGAGTATTAATTTGGGATTATCGGCATCGTACAAATTGTTGCGCAGAGTAACGTATTTAAAGAAAGTGGAGGGGAAGATAAAGAGGAAAGGAGGGAGAGAAATAGACATATAGTATATGGTTATTCATGTGATTTATTTTCTGTTAATAAATCAGCCTAAATAGCGTTTCGAAAACCATAACCATAAATTTGTTTGATCGAAGTTTCGCCTGATAGTTTTTAGGCCTAAGACGACAGCGAAATAAATTTTGAAATAATGAACTTGGTTTTAAGAAAAACAATTAACCAAATATACATATATTCATAGAATCAACGAATGTACAATGAGATAAGTTGGATTAGGTATACAATGTAATTTATTGTAAAATATGATTTACAGTAACAAGATGCGAAGAGAATTGAAGTATGTGAAATAAATATGAAATAATATGGTGGAATAATATGGTGAATATGATGGACTGTGAATTAGGGGCTGCAATATGAGAAGTAAATATAATTAGGACCTACTCTCGTATGGTCGTTTGCAAAGAATTGTTAGAGAAAGTGGAATTAAACTAAGTATGATTTGTTTGGAGGTAAATGACTAATTGTAGAAGGAATGATTACCGACCTTTATACGGAGAATGTCGAGAGTCGAATGAGAAGGAATAGTGTCCTATTTGGTCGAGCTGAAAGCGTGTGTTTGTTTGTTTGTATGTGAAATTTTAAGAGATGTTTTTTGGAACAGTAGTACGTTAAATGAATTGACAAGTAAAATAAATGAATTAATTAATTATTAAGTTGTACATAAAATGATTTAATTTACAAAAGTTAATTAAAATAATTGAACGATTAAATTGACAAAGTTAAGTAAAATAATTGAAAGATTAAATTGACAAAGTTAAGTGAAAAAATTGCATATGATTTTTACATAATAATTGATGTATATATATATTTAAGTTTCCAGGAGGTTTTTATTATAGGAACGCCCAGAGGCATTGCTATAGAGAGATAGCGAGAAGAGAGATATGCGAATGAATAGTTAAATAGATAGATAGGTGAACATGAATAGAGTAAGACAGGTAACGGAAGGAGAGAGAGAGAGAGAGAGAGAGAGAGAGAGAGAGAGAAAGAGAGAGAGAGAGAGAGCGAGATAAATAGATATGATAGTTTGGGAAAGAAAGGGAGCACAGATAGAGAAAGAAGGGTTGAAAGAAAAGATACGAGGAACGGAAGGTGAAAAGAAACCGAGAGATCATAGATAGAGGGAGAAAGGAGCAAAGTTATCCAAACCAGAGAAAGGGGAGAGGATGGAGGGAGGGAACTGAAGGAGAGAGAGAAACAGAGAGGTAACGGATAGAGAGAAAAAGTAGGTACAGATAGTTAAAGAAGAGAAAGTTCGGATGAATGAAAAGACAGGGAACGGAGACACAGAAAGAGGATAGGTTATTGATATATAGAGACCACATTCAGCACCCCGAGTACTGAACGTCATGTAACAAAGAATATTCATGACTTGGATACAAGAGACCCTAAAGAAGCAAATAAGAGCCCTTCCCTTTCCCCTTCCACCCATCCCCATCTCTTCCCTGATGCCAAACTCGATGGCATCGAAGAAGGAAAACACGAATGGCAATTTTCGTCACACCACAATGAAGATGAAATCGAAAATTTTCCGTTCGAAGGGAAGATCAAAATGGCAAGTCATTAAAAAGATAGAATTTAATAAAGTTTGGAGCAGAAAACATTAAATGAATAATTTAAAAAGGAAATAAAGAGGTTAATAAACTGAAAGTGCGAATGAATGAAAGTGAATAACCAGAACTACAAAGAATTTAGCATGTGTGAAAACCTTATAGAGTTTTAACTAAACAGAGATGAACGAATGAGGGGAAAGGAAGGGAGATGACGAAGAAGGGGAGAGGATCGGAAAGGAGATGAACGAAGGAGGGGAAAGGAGAAGAAGCGTCTTATCTAAATTCGAAGAAGAGTTTTAATTTGAAAAGTGGAGTTTCTCTTTGACCATCGCTCCCCCGCACCACTCACGCTGTCTCTCCAAACCACCCTCGGCCCCGGAACCCACAACCTCCTCTACTCCCTATTTTCCCCACTTACACCCCCCCCCCCCATCCACCAACCTTAAGATAACCAGATCTTGTCCTGAATAAAGATCAAGTCCACCCTCTGTGCAGACGGTCATGACCTCATTAGCTGGGTTTGACACCTCGAAGGAAATGGCAATTTGGGTTGGAACCTTTATCATGGTCAACCAAACCACCTAATGTCCGGGGCCGGAAATTTATCAGGAGTCAGATTTAGGCCATATATAATAGTAATAAAGAACATAAGGAAATGAAGAACATAAAGAATAAAAATCATAAGAAAAGGAGAATGCAAAAAGCTAATCAATATCCTATATGGGGCAGCTCCCGCTCCCATCACCCGGTTCAATCCCAGCTGCCATCCATCCTCATCTATAAATCTATCCAATCTATTCATAAACTCCCCAAGAAAGAAGCTTCTAGTAAATGACTAGTGAGTCTATTCCATTCATCAATCACTCAAATTTTAAACCAATTTCTACACATCTCTTTGCCTAAACCTAAACTTGTCCAACTTAAACCCACTGTTACGTGTCTTATCCTCTTCAATAAAAATAAGAACCTTTCCTATGTGTCTCCCATTATAACCTTTTACCCACTTGAAGACTTCACCCCAGTCCTCCTAGAACTCTTATCCTTTATGAAGATTTAGTCTCCATAAGATACAATTAGAATATCCTCAAGTGTAAATAATGAAAGAAAATACATATTTAACATCTTCGCCATTGCATCGCTTTAATTTCATAATTTCTCTTTGCTACCCTAATTAACTTTTATGTCTTGAGTTAGATAATTATAAATGCCTTAATTGCCCCTGGCCATTTTTTTATTTTCCTGTAAATGCCCTTTTCCCTAGTTAAGGTAGGAAAATTGCATACAACGACATCGTTTCTCAAAGGAAAAACACAAATCTTATTTGGAAGTTTGTCAAATTTAGGATGGATGTTGGCTTCTTTTGATGGTAGGGATACGTTCTGAGATATGCCCAGATGTGAGGAAAACAACACCAAATTTCAAAGTTTTCGTAGAAAAGGACTCTCCGCCGTAGGCTCCGCGATTCCCCTTCCCCTTCCCCACGCCTTCAACGGAATCCTAGCTACGCTACTCGGAAGAAGCAACCAATTTATCAGGGTGTCACCAAGTTTATAGGTAGCAGTGAGAGAATCCCCAAGTGGAAGCTCTTGAGCAGAACGGAACTTCCATGCGCGGCAGAACGCCCGGTTAGGCCTAAATTGGTAAGCCTAACCCCCCCTCCTTTCACAAGCGGTATCCTCGAACCATATCCACCCCGACTCACTTTTATACGGGCAGAATAGCCTCTGCAAGAAGATTCGAGGCCATTCGAGAGTAGATAGAGCTGTTTCCCACTACCCCCCCCCTCTCGGGGAGAGCCTGAAACATATATATTGCTCGCTTTCCATGAGACAAGCACAGAGTTGAGAAGTCTCGCCCAGACCCCAGAAGATTCCCCATGGTCCCAAGTCAAGTGCTAGCAACAAAGCAAAGTGACAGCTGGATTATTTTGTGTATTTGGAATTAGCCCCAGCCAGGAGGTAATTCCACTGAACGATCGCCCCCGAGTGATTTTCCCGATTTCTCTCATCAACTCCTGTCGAAGCCCTCCTCATTTCGGGTAGCCGAAATACTTTCACCTCCACCGGAAGTTACTCCCTCCCCCCTTGTGTTTGGAGAACCGTCATCACTCCAACCTCCCGCTCAGAAGTTCCGAACGGCCTCACCTCACGTGTAGAAGACATCCGTAAGCCAACCCCTTTCCCCCCTCCAGTAACCCAATTAAGTTAATCCTCCCTTCCATTTGAATAGTCTCCTCCTAGAATACCTTAAGTTCTAACTTCATAGCCTGATTTATAACTACAATTCCCCCTTTGATTTACTGATGTGATTTTGCCCGTTAATTCTCTGAGGTAATTTTACCCATCAATTCTCTCATTATTTTTGTGTAAATAAAATTATATTTTTTTTGTACATGCCTCTTTAAATAACATTGAGCTTCGCCATTGTCCATAATTTACCTGACCTCGTTGCACTCTCTCGCTATTCAGTCCGTCTAAACTCGTGGTTTTCCGTCCCTTTTGTCGGTTCGCTTTCAAGTTATTGGTCCCTCCCTCATAAATATAACATGGTATTGATATAATGTAATGTCGTACTACGATATATATATATATATATATATATATATATATATATATATATATATATATATATATATATATATATATATATATATATATACTTATTATATAAATCTGGTGTCAAGTGTGTTGTGGTTTTTACGAACCCGTGTCATTTTAATTAAGACATTAGAAATTCCCTAGTTATTCACGTACATCCCTTTTATTTTAATTTTTGTATTGTACTGTCAGAAGGCAAGTTCAAGCTATTTGAAGAGCAGTGGAACGTAATCTATTTAGATTTTGTGTTAGACCCCAGGTAATTAATTTTTTTTTATTGTGTTCGAATTTTGGAGACTCTCCTGGTTATTAATCCAAAAGAGTTAAGGTCTTTGGTGTCCTAATTCCGGTAGGACAATTTTTTTCCCCCGGCTTAGAAACAGCAGAGGTAGGTAGCTGTATCTTAATTTTTTTTGTCATCATGGCCTTGACGAATATTCAAGTATTCGTTTCGCGTGGGTTGTGTCCTAGCTCGTTCGCGTATCAGTGTTCCCTCAGTTAACTGCGTAAAAATGTCATCCTTCGAAAAATTCAAGAGTCAGGGTGAAATGTTAGGTCTTACGGGCAAAGACCTGCTAAATTACGTACAAGAAGAAGAGAGCAACGAACGGGCAGAGCGAAGGGAAGAGGAACTAAGAAAAACGGAGATGGAGAACAAACTGAAGATGGAGATAGAGAAGAACAAAATGGAGGAGAACAAACTGAAGATGGAGATGGAGTAGAGAAAACTGAAGATGGAGATGGAAATGGAGGAGAACAAACTAAAAATAGAGATGGAGAACAAACTGAAGATGGAAATTGAGATGGAGAAGAACAAAATGGAGATGGAAGAACGTGAACAAATTAGGCAGCATGAGCTGGAAATGAGCCGAAATCAAATGGATTCTGAGTCCATCGGTTCCCGGGCTGAAATTCCCCAAACTCCTTCAGTCCACCTTCCCGCTTTTAACGATGGAGAGGACTTTGGGTCATTTTTGACCCATTTTGAGAAAATCTTTCAGATCAATAAATGAGATGTCGAAAATGATGGCGTCGCTTGCTTACTTCCCCTCCGCAATGCCAAGTTAAGGGATATCTTCGTATCCCTTCCCTTGGAAGCAACTTTGGACTATTCCACGTTAAAGTCCGAATTGTAGCCGCTGTTCATATGAATAGCGAATTCTACTGCTCGCGATTCCGCCAGGAAAGGATCCGCCCTGGCCAAACCTTTCGACAACACGGGTACATCCTCCAAAGAAACCTTCAGTGTTGGCTGGATGCGTGCAAGATTCCCCAGGTCTACGAGTCCCTTCTGGACTTCTTCCTTGGGGATCAGCTTTTAGCTGCCGTGGCTCCCGAAATTCGCGCCTTCATTAAGGATAAACGTTGCGCCACTTTCAAGGAGTGCCTGGAAGAGGCCGATGTTTACGCGGGTAGTCACGATTTATACCCTAAGGATGTTGAAAAGGCTCCCCAATCGCCCCCCAAAACTAAATTTTATGGCTCTGAGACCCCCCCTCTAAATTGGTTCCAAGATTTACCAAAGCTCCTAGTCCCTCGAATCCAAGAAACTTCCATCCATCGGAACACCAAGACGTTGAGCCCCTAGTTTCTTCTCCCCCGGTTGTGCCGTACCAAAAGAACCCGATCGTCTGCTACACCTGCGGAGTTCCCGGCCATTACCTCACAAACTGTCCTCAAAACTCCCGATTCGCAAACTCTCAGTACCACCAAGTACACCAAATCTGGGCCGCCCCTGATCCTCCTCCGTCGCCTCAGAAGACTCCCGAACCTCCCTCACCCGCCAAAGACCCGGTCCATCAGGTAAACTTTCTCTTTAATGAGAACAACCCTGGTGGATTCAAGTTCGAGAACGGAACTGTGAACGGTCGCCGAGTATCCACCCTCGTCCGTGACACCGGGTGCACCTGTATTCTAGTGTCTGAGGACCTACTTCCCCCTGTTGGGCCCGACCACGAGAAATTTGCGGTGGTCCACGATTACCTTGGCCGGGCGGGTCGGTTGGGCCGAAGTGGTAGCGGCTCCAATCCAGTTCTGCTCCGTTTTATTCGGTCAGAACCCCGTAATTCACGACCATCCCGTGGCCCAGCCCGTGATTACCCGTACACAGGCAGCCCTGGAATCCCGTGCACCTGTTTCCCTGAAAACCCCTATCAACCCGGAGTTCCAAGCCCTCCGGAGCGATAAGTTTTCCCGCGCCCAGAAGGAGTGCGCAACTCTCCCCCCCCTTTGGGAGAAAACTAAAGCCCTCGAGCGTGAGTCCACCCGAGGTAACAAACGAGTCTCGTATCCCGTGAAGAAGGACTTATTGAGAGGTTTGAGACCTAATTAGACCTTAAGTCACGAGAACGAAGATTCAAGCCTGGCGCGAAAGTGCTGGTGCTACTTCCCACGGGAAGCAACAAAATCCTTAACCAGTGAAAGGGACCCTACCACGTCCTCGAGGCTAGAGGACCCGTGGATTACCTCATCCATACTCCGGCGGGAGCGAAGGTTTTCCACGTGAATTGTATATATATTATCTCGTTAATGTTCCCAATTATGATATTTTTTTTTTTTTTTTGGGGGGGGGGCCACTATATTGTTAAGTTTTTTGGTCCCATATTTATGCCTCCATTTAATTAAATCCATTTTTTTTTGGTTCCACTGAAATGTCACCAATGTTCTCCTGTGATTTTTCTTTTGTTTAAAATTTTATTAGTTAAATTCTCTATAATCGACCTGTTTAAGGCTTATGTCCGTAAATTCCCCGCTGAGCTCAGATTTATGTTTTTTTTTGTGTGTAAACCTGTCGTAGCAGGTCAGAATTTCCCTAGACCTTTGCTAATTCTAGTTTGACGGGTTGGGATGATCCTTTCCTAGGCAACTGCCCTGTAAATCATCATCTTTCGTTTGGGAGACGTGTGAGAGAATCCCCACGTGGAAGCTCTTGAACAAAACGGAACTTCCATACGCGGCAGAACGCCCGGTTAGGCCTAAATTGGTAAGCCTATTCCCCCCCCCCCTCCCTTCCACAAGCGGTAGCCTCGAACCATGTCCACCCCGACTCACTTTTATACGGGCAGAATAGCCTCTGCAAGAAGATTCTAGGCCATTCGAGAGTATATAGAGCTGTTTCCCACTAACCCCCCCCCCTTCGGGGAGAGCCTCAAACATATATATTGCTCCCTTTCCATGAGACAAGCACAGAGTTGAGAAGTCTCGCCCTGGCCCCAGAAGATTTCCCATGGTCCCAAGTCAAGTGCTAGCAACAAAGCAAAGTGACAGCTGGACTATTTTGTGTATTTGGAATTAGCCCCAGCCAGGAGGCAATTCCACTGAACGATCGCCCCCGGGTGATTTTCCTGACTTCTTTCATCAACTCCTGTCGAAGCCCTCCTCATTTCGGGTAGCCGAAATACTCTCCCCTCGACCGAAAGTTACCCCCTCCCCCCTTGTGTTTGGAGAATCGTCATCACTCCAACCTCCCGCTCAGAAGTTCCGAACGGCCTCACCTCACGTGTAGAAGACATCCGTAAGCCAACCCCTCTTCCCCCTTCAGTAACTCAATTGAGTTAATCATCCCCGCCCCCTCCATTTGAATAGTCTCCTCCTGGAATACCTTAAGTTCTAACTTCATAGCCTGATTTATAACTACAATTTCCCCTTTGATTTACTGATGTGATTTTGCCCGTTAATTCTCTGAGGTAATTTTACCCATCAATTCTCTCATTATTTTTGTGTAAATAAAATTATATTTTTTTGTACATGCCTCTTTAAATAACATTGAGCTTCGCCATTGTCCATAATTTACCTGACCTCGTTGCACTCTCTCGCTATTCAGCCCGTCTAAACTCGTGGTTTTCCGTCCCTTTTGTCGGTTCGCTTTCAAGTTATTGGTCCCTCCCTCATAGATATAACATGGTATTGATATAATGTAATGTCATACCACGACAGTGGCCTATTTATACATGAATGAGAATCGGTTTATGGATGATGAAAGGGATGATAAAAGGTGGTTTATCTAATAGGGAAGTGGAGGTAAAAGTTAACTGGTTAGTGGGAGCTTGGTCGGTAGTCATAGTGCGAGTGTAATTAGAAGTCCTCGTTACTATTGTGCACGACGGGTGGTTAGGACCTTCGGCAACTGGGTTTACTTTATACCTCTATGGAATTGATTCTGGGCTACCAAAAGTTTCACGGTAATTGGGGTAAAGAAGGACTTTGAAAGGGGCGTAGCAAAAAATATATTTTTATTCTTCTACTGGGCTATTAAAGGGGCAAGCGGCAGTTCATGAGTACTTTGCGGTCAATAAGTAGGCTTTCTATTCTACTCAAAGTATTGAGTTCAAAGGCGACATGACTCAGGTGAATCAGACGGGTTATGTAACGCTACCAAGGGGCTAAACGGTGTTAACGAATTATGATTCTCTTTCTTTGTGTATATGTGTGTGTGTTCGTTTCCTAAGGGGTATGACCTAGACCTTGTCTGCGGGAGTGGACCCCAGTGGTCTGGTTCGTTAATTTCCGCCCCCAGGGCAGAGATACCGAACATATGTGTGTGTAAGATATACCTACATATTTCCACTAGTTTTATCTTTATTATAGGAATCGCTTGCTACAGATCTGTGTTAAAATTTCTCTTGGTCAAAGTCTGTATTCGTTCAGCTGCTCTATACAAATTAGCATATGTATTTTCATTTCCTTATTCTCTATACAAATTAACATATATATTTTCATCTTTTTATTCCCACATTAGACATATTATTTCCGTTATTTAAATTTAAGGCAATTTGTTAGGATTTGATAGATCCACCGAGCGTCCATTTGTGGAGTCTCTCGCTGGGCCAATTAAATCCTGCAATTTGGTGCCAGCAGCCTACCTATTATATAACACGAGTACCACAGAACTCCCCGGGCCAGTAAAGGAGTTGTTGATAAAATAACGCATAACAGATACATAGGTAGATACATATCAAATACATACTTTTGGTACACCTAATGCCTGACAGCATTTTAACAAACACACAGGGCATCGATACTTACATATGTGCATACACTTGTACTCAAAACGGGCCTATACATTATGCCATGTTCTGCCATACAATAATATATAATTTAATACAATGATATATAATTTAGTTCACAATTTGGTCCCATCCTTTTTAGATTGCTTTACAAATGTTATAATTACGACACTGTACAAATACACAATAAGGCACGCAAGAAAGCTATAGAGCAGCGAAGCGTGTTTATATTTATGCCTTTTCCTCTTACATTAAAATGTGCCGCTACAATAATGCCTACAAAAGAATTCAGAAATATATGAGTAACGGAATCTTGGCAAACGTGACTCGTCTCCCGGAGCGTGTGAAAACGTCCGGCTTTTCGTTAATCTCTAAAGTTCCTGTAAAGGTGTCTCATCGACTTCCTGAGGCATCATTGTCTTCAAATTGGGCGCCTCTGTTGGTCACTACGTAAAGCGGGAGTTTAAATCTGGAAATCCAGCCGTCTAAGAAAGTTAACGCAACCGTTGCGACACTTATGTCCGGGATTGGTATCGCTTCAGTCCATCTCGTCGCTCGGTCGATGCACAATTGTAAATAACGATTGTGTGAGGGGTAGGATTGTCTAGGCCAGGGACGTCCAACCCGTGGCCCGCGGGTCGCATTGCGGCCCACTTAATATTTTCATGAGGCCCACTGCTTACTCAGATTTATTTTTACGCGGTATTTTTTAGGAATATTTTCATTTACTTTGAAAACCAGATATTGAGAATATCATAAAAGGAAGACAATCCCCCAAATCACATTGATTTTATTTTATTTTGTATTAGTCGAATTTAATTTTCTCCTCTTAATATACAGTATTTTGTTTGTAATTATATATATATCTTTGAACGTTTTAAAATTTATTTTTAAGTACCTCTGTGGCCCGGTGAATATACTTAAATTTCTAAGTTGGCCCATTGGGAAAAAAGGTTGGACAACCCTGGTCTAGGCATTGTACACGGTGGGAGTGGTCCAACTATATCGAAACGCACTGTTTTGAACCTTGAAGATGGAATATCAATAGACAAGGTCGGATATTTCCAGGAGCGAATATTCCTGACCATATTGGGTCAGTAATATCGAGGCTTGATAAGACGAAGTGAAGCCTTGACTCCAGGGTGTGACAGAATATGTAATTGATTGAAGGCAGTCCTTCTGCACGCCATAGAGAAAAATGGTCGTGGATAGCTGGATGTTACTTCACACCATAGTTCAGCTTCCTCTGGAAAAGGGAAATATTTAATCGCGAGTGAAATTCCTTCGTTTCTTCGTCATCATCTTCTCTGCCGCCAAAGCTCAGAGGTCAAAATTCAATTTGGACGGAATTGACGTTCCTTGAAAGGTAGTCAGAGACTACGTTGTCATGACTACGCACGTAAGAGATATCGCTGATGTATTCCAAAAGGGCTGTCCAATGGCGTTGCTGCCTGTCTGCGATGGAAAATTCGATACTAATGGCTTGTGGTCAGTGCACAAGGTAACATGGCGACCTTCAATCAACTGCCTGAAGTGGATAACAACAAGATACGCCGCTAGGAGCTCTACGTCGTAGGTGGAGTATGCTTGCTGCGTTCGGCTTAGCTTGCGTGAAAAGAATGCCACCGGTCGTGGCGATCCGTCTACGATTTGGTGAATGGCAGCATCTGCCGCATATGAGCATCTGAGCAATCCGTCACCAGCTGGCATGCCGAATCATTGGGCAGCGGATGACAGAGTTTAACACAGCTGATTAAAGCCGATTTGGTATTCACAAATGCTCCTCGTGCCTCATCATTCTACTCAAGCTCACGAGCCTTAGGTTGCAGGCGTACAAACTCGGTCAACGGGGCTGCAATCGCGGTAAAATTAGGAATCATTCTTCGGTAGTATCCCAACATCGTCGAAGTTCCTTGTAGTCCATTGTTAATATTATATCTCCCATTTAGTTCATTTTCTTGGCCGATGGGCAAATTCCTTCCACCGAAATGTGATGCTCTAAAAAATCGATATCCTCCTTTGCCAGCTCACATTTCTCCAGGAATATCTTCAGACCGTTTCGACCAGGATTTTGAAGACAATCCAACTGCTTCAGGTGGTCCTCCATATTGTCTGAAAATATCGGGATAATGTCAGTATATACATAAACGAACCCTGATCCTCGAAACAGGTTATCTATGTGCTGTTGGGATGTACAACTTGCATTCCGGAGGCCGAATGGAAGCTTCACTTACTCCTATAAACCAAACGCCGTTGTTACCGGAGTCTTCTCTATGTCTGCCTGGTTCATAGAGATTTGATGGTACGCACGAACCAGATCCATCCTTGAAAAAATACTTTTGTCATGGAGGTGGTTCGTAACACTTTGAATTCGTGGCAATGGATACCTATCGTGCTTTGTGATCGCATTGAGCGCTCGAAAATCGGCGACCATCCCGTACTCCCGGGCGATTTCTTCGGCACCATGTGAATCGTCGAAGCCCATGGTGATTTTGGCGGGCGCACGACTCCCTCCTTCAATAGTGTATCGAAAGTTGCTTTGGCAACCTGTAGCTTTCCTATTGAAAGATGCCACAGCCGTGCGAATGACAGTGGAGCACTATCTGTTTCATATGTATGCGTCACTGAGTTCCGCGATGACAGGGAGAGATTAGTGGGCGTGCGATTGTACAGAGCCTCATATTCCTCCAAAATGGCTCTGCAATGAGGCGGTATGTGCTGTAGGTCATGAATAATTAAAGCTACTAGAAATTACTATATCCGCGTGAACCTCGCCGTGCACTTTTATTTCATCGTCATTAGCTATTGTAATATTTATATAGGACTCGCGCAATTCACCAATTTAGCCGGAATTATTGATACACTCGCCCCCGTGTCAAATAAAAACTCACATTTATAATTATACATTTTAGCAGCGACCGTGAAAACAGATGGCACACAAGCGGCCGCACTTGCAATGGCATGTCCAGCTAGTTTTCCGCCGGGGCTAGCGAAGATGTCCTGGAAGGAGGTTGCATCTGCACTTGATCTCCTCTCTTTGGCAACCTACACCATGGTTTGCAGAATTTAGCCTTCTCACCAAAGTAGACATGCGAGCGGCAGACTGCAGGTCTTTGGTTCTTTCGGAAGGGTCAAAATCATCCAGGTATATTACATATACTCACTGTGATCATTATTTTTCTGCAACAACCGGGACGATTCCCATTAGAGTACAAGTCTTGGGACACTGACCGCGCATTTCCCACCAAATTATTTATATAAATATCACTCGTATCATTGTTAATATAAGGCATAAACGTGTCGCACACGGAAACGATGCTACGTCATATTGACTCTCTACAAGTATTTTGTGATAGAACGGTTTGAGGCCGCTTAATTTCAACCGTTATCACATGTTGTTTAGAAACACGATGCTACCTACGTGCATCTTCGCCTTGAAGCCAGGCGCATTATCGCCGCCACCTGAGTCAATATTGAACCAAGGAGGTTTATCACCCCCCCCCCCCGTTCGCCCCATGCAACGATCACGCCAGATTGAGTTAGGCTTATGGGCAGATAAGGTATTGTTCTCAGGCGCGGCTGTGCATTCCCTCGAAGCCCCCACCCCATTGTCCCCTACGCCAAGGGGATGTCTCGACTATTTATATGAAAACTTTACCACTAAGAGCAGATTCGAGATCCAGATTTTCTTCGCGAGACATCACTACGATCCAGTCTCACCTTGTGCACCAAGGGCCTTCTACCTCGAGATCCACCATCATTGTCCAGAAGAGGACAATATCCCTTGAGTGCCAAGGTTCGAGCCTTCAAGACGCCAAGTCCACAAGGCTTCCCCTGTTGTTCAGAAAGGGAACAACATTAGAACAGCCATTGTTCTTTGAGCCCGTTGACAAGAAACGGTTTTCACCCTTCCCCCCTGTTGTTCAGAAAGTGAACAACATTAGAACAGCCATTGTTCTTTGAGCCCGTAGACAAGAGACGGTTCTCACCCCCCCTGTTGTTCAGAAAAAACAACGTAGAACAGCCATTGTTCTTCAAGCGCGTTCGCCAAGAAACGGTTCTCATTCCCAAGACGCCACGTCAGGATCATTTAATTCCCCCCCCCCCCCCTTCGGCTGGAACTCGCCAGCGGACTGAAGATTCCTTCACGTCGCCTTCCTCTGCACAACACTTGTAATTACGTAAGCTGAACGTTACCTTTGATATTTATCTCTTTGGCAAACCCTATCCTGTGCTTTAAATGGTTTAGCGAACCATCCTATCCCTTTAATTTTTATTTGTTTTTCCTTTTTAAATCTCTTCCAAATCTTAATCCTCGGATTAGCTAGATTTCCCACGACTCTTTCCATTCTCTGTTTATGTCAATATTTTTCGTTTTGTGTGTTGTTGATAGTTTTTATTAATAAAACTCTATTTTATTAATGATAGCCATATTATTATCCTTGAGCTCAGTTCCACTTCTTAAGCATATCGAAGATAAATAATATCGGTCAACCCAGACACCACGCACTCTAAATATAAATGAATAGTTCCCTCAACGAATAGTCATATATGGTATATCGTCGAGAGTCCATTCTACGACATATTTACATTAAGGCACTGCGCTCTATTGAATGTCATCAGTTCAAACGCCAGATTTCCTAATTGTGCCAGGGTTAGTTCTTTCTGTGTGGCAATTATAGGAGCGATGTTGGCCGGCAGGGATTGAATGAACTTGTGCCTCACAAGCTCTTAACCAACTCCTACCTCAATGGCAATTCTTCTTAGCTCCCCTAAATTGGTAGAAGGTCGGCCTGTGAAAGTGGAGGATGCAATGAGCTTCTCACAGGAAGCTGTTTGCAACTCACCTACGCTATTATTTTCTTTGCCTTTTTTCCCACTCTCTTCTATCTACAATGGTGCCCAGATCTGGGAGGTGGAAGGGGGGGGGAGGGGGCGTAAGACCTTGGATAACATTTCAAAACGGGATCTCTTGATTTCTTCATAATACGCTCCACTTATAGGAAGGGGGTTGTGTAGCGTGCGAGAATTGCAAGCTTGGCTTAAAACCTTCGCCTGAATGAGTCTTTCTTAGACTAAGGATTGCAGAGTGGATTCACCTCTTGCTAACAGTAGTCCAGCGACGCGGGAAGCTGTTCGCAACTCGCCCTCGCTATTATTTTTTCTTTCCCCTTTTCCTACTCTCCTCTATCCACATAATGTAAAAGAATGATGATTCTCTTTCTCTGACTCTGGTTGTGCTTCTGACTTTTTAAAATAATAAATGTCCGACACTATATATATATATATATATATATATATATATATATATGTGTGTGTATTCGTTTCCTAAGGGACGTGACCTAGACTTGCACCGTGAGGGCGGACCCCCGTGGTTTGGTTCGTTAATTTCCACACTTAGGGCGGAGCAACCGAACAGCTGTGTGTGTAAGATATACCTACATATTTCTAATAGTTTTATGTTTATTATAGGAATCGCTTGCTACAGATCTGTGTTAAAATTTCTCTTACTCAAAGTCTGTATTTGCTCAGATGCTTTGTAGCCTCGTGTTTTATGACAAATCTTTCCCAAGACGCGAATGTTTGTTTATGCGTGACCTCGTATTGACTCAGGTGTCCAACCTGATATCTCCTTCCCGCGTTCGTATTTTGTGTGTTCCCGCGCGCGATTCTACCAACCGCTTTTTTCATCTCTATTTACACAAATTAACATATGTATTTTCATTTCCTTATTTTCTATACCAATTAATATATACAAATTTGCATATATATTTTCATCTCCTCCTTCTCGCATTTGACATATTATTTTCGTTATTTACATGTAAGGCGATTTGTTGGGATTTGATAAATCCACCGAGCGTCATTTGTAGACTTTCTCGCTGGGCATATTAAATCCTGTAATTCGGTGCCAGCAGCCTACCTATTATATAACACGAGCATCACAACACCCTATCGCGCACTATGCGCTCGAGCATGACCCACAATAATCTTGTCGAGCTTCATAAAGTTCTCTGTCATCCAGGGATTACACGATTTCACCATTTTATTCGAGTACGTTACACTCCTTTTGCTGTAGATGAAGTTAAGCGAATCGTTTCGGGATGCAAAACGTGTCAAAGGTTTAACCCTCGATATTATCGCCTAGAGAGGCAAAAGCTTTTACTGGCAATGTGCCCTTTTGATGGAATCAGATTGGACTTAAATGGTCACTACCATCTTCTTCTCCAATAAGTATTTATCCATTCTTTCTTTTTTCCTTGTAAGGATATTTCTTCATCATCTCTTATAGTGTCTTACTATGTTGTTTTCTCTTTTCGAGTTATCAGGGTACGTGCATTAGGATTAAGGTATTTCTTTCATGTCTGCCGATATCAAATCATTTTTACACAAGGAAGGGGTTGCAACGAGTCGCTCACACCTTACCATCCTACCGGGAATGGACAATTCGACCGTTATGTAGGCATTGTATGGAAAACTGTTACTTTGGCGTTGGATTCTAGAAACCTGAGCATTAACCATTGAGGACACGTCCTCCCAGATGCTCTTCATTCCATGCGTTAATTGTAATGTACTTAAACGAACGCAACTCCTCACGAACTTTTTTTTTCATTTTCTCGAAAGACCACGACGGAAATGAGTATACTTAGCTGGCTTGCTTCACCTGGTAAAGTACTGTTAAAACGACATGTACGAATTAAGGACGATCCTTTAGTACGCGAAGACGAACTCATCGAAGCCAATCCCAAATATGCACACGTCAGATGTCTAACCGGCCGAGAAGATACGGTGGCTATCCTCGATTTAGCCCCAGCCGGATAGAGCCAGTTAAACGAGATTGAAGATATTCCTAACCTTCAGAGGTGGGCGGTCCGATTATCCGATTAATCGGATTCGCATTTTCGAATCGGATAATCGAATCGGACTAACCCCGCAAAACAAATCGGATAATCGCAATCGGACTGCCGAAAATTTAAAGCGATTCGCGATTAATCCAGGTCGACGTCGTCTTTGTTTTTTCGCAATAGCAGTTCCTTAATAATTTTTTTTATATTTTCTCAAGTAAATATTTTTTCGTTTTATTCTATGCTATTCACACTTTCGTATTTTCTCTAATAATATAATGCGTAAAATATCATGATTAATTATTAAATCATATATAACAAAAAGGTTATCTTTAACAAGTATAAAGTGGGTATAATACGTGTTTAGTTTTGGTTTTACGTACGCGTCTCATATCGGTTAAGTGACTCTAAGCTGGCGGGCTTAAAGTAGAGTAGAGTGGAAAACTATAAATATCATGAGGTATATATGGAACAAAGTTATAGTTGACCCTATTTTTTTTCTGAGAGAATATATTAGTATTACTGTGTGTATTTCGTGGAATATGTACTATATAGTTTAATTTTTTGTTATATTATATTTTAATTAAAATAAAATGTTTATTTTTTATTTTAAAAACCTATTTTCTCTTTGTATTAGTTAGAAATAGCTTATTTAGGGTAAAAAAAGCAGTAAATTCTCTTTAGAAACATTGAAAATCGCTTTAAAAAACATTGAATCGCTTTTAAAAATATCAAATCGCATTTAAAAATATCAATCGAATCGGATAATGGCTAATCGGACTTCGTTTTTTTTCGAATCGCACCCATCTCTGCTAATCTTAATTCCGATACAAAATCCTCCTTTCCGTGTCTTGATACTCCTGTAAATGTTGAAGCTAAACGAGTTCCTAATTCATCATGTCGTGATGTTCCTCCTCCAGTTACTCTTCCTGAAGCCTCCCCTGAAAATATCCCTCGTCGATCTACTCGATAGAGAAAACCTGTTGACTGTTCTATCGAAAACGATACTTCTCATGATGTTCTTCTTCCAGCAGCTTCCACTGACACCTCTCCTGAAACTATTCTTCGTCGCTCTACTCGACTTAGAAAGTCTGTTGAACGTTACATTGAAAACTGCTTGATCCTGTAAATACTCGCATTAAACGCTTGATCTAGTATTTCATTGTATTTTAGCCTTTTTCTTTTTGTAGAGAGGAAGATTGTTATAATTTAGTTTTGGGTTGAGTTCATGACTAACTTGTGTTTCTTTATTAGGTTTTAATAGTAAATAAATGTATGAAATAGATTTATTGCTATATGCGATAATGTATGAAAATGAAAATCTTGCAGTTCCTCTACTAACTGTACGCCTAGGTTTGTAAAACTAACATTGACATTGTGATAGAACGAGTTAATTTCAACTCCTTTCCCATATTATTAAAAACCACGATGCTGCCCACGTGCATCTTCGATTCGAGGCTTGGAGTCTTATCAACAGCTACCGGACGCCAATGTTTAAACAAGGAGGTTATCGTCCCCCCCGTTCGCCCCCATACGCCGACCTCGCCAGATCGAGTTAGGCTTATGGACAGATAAGGCATTTTTCTCCGGCCCAGCTGTGCGTTCCCTCGAAGCTTTCACTCCATTTTCCCCCACGCCAAGGAGATGTCCTGGCTATTTATATGGAAACTTTACCACTAAGATCAGATTGGAGATCCAGATTTTCGTCGCGAAACATCACCACGACCCTCTCTCCCTTTGTGCGCCAAGAGACCTCGACCTCGAGATTCACCATCACTTGTCCAGAAGGAGGACAATATTCCTTGAGTGCCAAAGGTTCGAGCCTTTCCGACGTCAAGTCCCCAAGGCTTCCCCCCCTGTTGTTCAAAGGAGAACAGCATTAGAACAGCCATTGTTCGTTTTGAGCCCTTCGCCAAGAAACGGTTCTCATCCCCCCCTGTTGTTCAAGGAGAACAGCATTAGAATAGCCATTGTTCGTTTTGAGCCCTTCGCCAAGAAACGGTTCTCACCCCCCCTGTTGTTCAAGGAGAACAACATTAGAACAGCCATTGTTCTTGAGCCCGTAGACAAGAGACGGTTCTCATCCCCCCCCCTTTGTTCAGAAGAGAACAACCTAGAACAGCCATTGTTCGTTTTGAGCCCTTCGCCAAGAAACGGTTCTCACCCCCCCTGTTGTTCAAAGGAGAACAACATTAGAACAGCCATTGTTCTTGAGCCCGTAGACAAGAGACGGTTCTCATCCCCCCCTTTGTTCAGAAGAGAACAACCTAGAACAGCCATTGTTCGTCAAGCCGTTCGTCGAGTAACGGTTCTCCTTTCCAAGACGCCACGTCAGGATCCTTTTATCCCCCCCCCTTCGGCTGGAACTCGCCAGCGGACCGAATATTCCTTCAAGTACCTTCCACTGCACCCTAATGAAGTTACGTAAGCCAAGCGTCACCTTTTGAGTATTGATCCCTTATTTGTCAATTCTATCCTGTGCTTTAAATGGTTTATCGAACCATCCCATCTCTTTAACTCCATATTTGTTTTACCTTTTTTTTGATCCCTTAAATCCTTGGATTAGCCTGAGTCTCCACGACCCTTTCCATTCTGTTTGTCAATATTTTCCGTTTTTGTGTTTTGTTTATAGTTATTATTAATAAAAATCTATTTTATTAATGATAGCAATATTATTATCCTTGAGCTCAGTTCCACTTCTTAAGCATTTTGAAGATACATAATATCGGCCGCCAGACAGTAAAAACGCACTCTAGAGATAATTAAGGAAGTTCCCTCAACGAATAGTGTTATATATAGTATCGTCGGGAGTCATTCTACGACAGACATTAATAATTCTTTGTTTGTGAAATGTACATATGCCTATATTTGTGTGTGTGTGCTTATGTGAGAGTGTATTCGTTGTCTGTATTATGTGTGCCACTTTGTGTGCGCGCTAATGCGAGAATGTGTTTATTATATGTATTATTTTTTGTATACTTATATTCTGTAATTGTATATTTCAGTGAAATAAAACCAACGTTTGGAATCTTTTTCACCTTTGGGCTACTTCAAAGATATGTACATGTACAAATTACAGGTAAATCTTAAAAATAATGAGATTAAATTCAGTATTATACCTTAGCTGACGTCCAAAAACTACAATAAGCAGCAATTAATAATTTTCTGATGTGTGAAAAAAAATCGGACCTGAGAGAGGTAGTGCTCACTCCTTGCTACCTAGTTTTATTAAAGCTTTGTAAGCTAACCTTTTTTAATCAGTTGTAAAAAGTGCCCTGCTTTGATACTGAAGTAAAAGTATTGTTGCCCTGATTTATTTTTTTTACTCAAAGTACAAGTAAAAGTACCAAAACTTAAATGTACTTTAGTAAAATTAATTAAGTATCTTACTTATGAAATACTCAAGTAGTGAAAGTAAAAAAAAATGCGGCAAATAGTAAAGTACCCATCACCTCAGGCAGTATTCAGTATACTAAACACTTTTATACCCGCTGTACTGACCCTTATATATCGGAATTCAGTTAAACTGAACTTGACAACCAAGCTGTAAATATCCCTTCATTTATCAGAAAGTCTAGTTTAAATAAAAACTAAAATTAACTCTACAAAAATTATCAGGTTTAACAGAATTTAACAGTATAGAACTCATGAACCCATGATGGTCCAATAATAGCGCGGCAGCACGCTAGGCGTCCAGGGCAATAAGGAATAATTTAATAAACTGACGCCCTCTCTCAGGCAGGAAAGCGGAAAAGACAAACGAATTGTCTATCGAATATGAAAGGATTCATGTGATTAGTCCATACATGAACAAGCGCTTATGATTTGTTCAAACTAGAGTACACGCTTGTGATTGGTCATCGTTTGACTTTTGCTTCTACGTCTGTGATTGGCCAAAATTAACTGAGAAGTAAAGAATACTTCTATGCTTTTCAAATTTAATGAAAAGCAAATAGAAGTGAAAGTACTCAAATTAGTTAGTTTTTGTTAGAAAGAAAAAAGTATAACAAAGTTACTTGAGTACAGTATTGTACTTCGTCCCTTCACAACTCTGGACATTGGTGATTAATAATCACCAATGCTCTTTTCTCCCTCGACTATTCAGAGGACAGAATTCAGGTTAGAGCTCCTCCTCCCCCCCTCGCAATTTTGATTCTGGATCCACCACTATATGTGCACTATTTAATTTACTCATCCCACCTAGAATAGATAAGGATAATAATTTCTTTCATTCATCTATTCCTACTTTCCTGCCTTCCTTTCCACTACATACTAAAATAGTAAAAGCTAATAGGTGTGTTGTTCTCTGTTATGAGTGGTTTGGTTAGCAAGGGTGATTTGTCAATGAGTTTTGGTACCATTCCTGAGTAGCCCGGCGGGTTTCTTGGTTCGACTTGGTGGCTACCGCTAGAAATGTATTCTTTCTTGATTGCAAGCTAGGTAAAGGTGATCGGGGATTTCTTTAAATGTAAGAAATCTTCGGTGCTGGCTTCAGTATTCTTATGGGGGGATGGTTGATGGTACCGGTTGGTGTTACCAGTTTATGTGGTGGTATAGGTTACCGGTTTGTGGGTGCGTGGTCGGTAATTATAAGGGTGTGTATTGAAGACGGGTGACTCGGACTTTAGGCAGTTGGCCTACTTTACGCCTCTGTCGAATTGGTTCTCACTCCTTATAATTTCTCACGAGGGTTATGCGTTAGGCTAAGGTTACTGAAGGTAGATCAGTAATCGGGGTAAGTAAAGGACTTTGAAAGGACGCGGCAAAGAATATATAACTTTATTCTTGAATTGGCCTACTAAAGGAACGAGCGGATACGTCTCGAGTTCTTTGTGGTCGATGTGTAGGTTTACTGTTTTACGCGAATTATCGAGTCTAGAGGCAGCAGGACTTAGACGAGTAAACGGGATTCCCCGATGCTACTAAGGAAATTAATTGAGTTAATGAATCTTCTGAATAATGAGTCTGTCTGTCTCTATCTCTCTCTCTCTCTCTCTCTCTCTCTCTCTCGCTCTCTCTACCCCAGTAAGGGGCACGGCGATTTGCCTTCCTGGCCACCGTGCTGACAAGACTCAGCGCCCCCCGTCCTGCCCCAGCAGAGCCTCTTCTCCTTCTTTCTCTCAGCACACTGAGCCTAAATAAGGACTGTGCGTAAAAACTATTTTGTATATATATATATATATATATATATATATATATATATATATATATATATATATATATATATATATGGAGCAGACCCAGTCTTCTAGTTTGTTCGTTATTTCCACCCCTTGCGCCGATTTTCTGACAGCTCTGGGTACCTATTGTGCCTACATATTTCACATGGATTTAGCTTTATTGGAGGAAATCGCTTGTTGCAGGTCCCTGTGAAATTCCTCTGGTCAGAGCCTATATTTGTTCAAGTGCTGATAAATGTTCCCAACACGTGTATGATTGTTTGTGTGCGATCGTCGTATTTGTCCAGGTGGTCAACATTGATATCTTTGTATGTTCGTGGGTTTCCGCACGACTCTAACGACTCTTTGCCTCAAATCTATTTGTACAGTTTGACATATATATATATATATATATATATATATATATATATATATATATATATATATATATATATATATATATATATATATATATATAGTTACATTTTCCTAGTTCTCTTTGGTTCCTTATTTATTAGGCTTGGCATATTATTTCTTGAATTTACACACATAGCAATTTTTAGGATTTGATAAATCCACCGAGCGTCCTTTTGTGGAGTTCCTCGCTGGGCCTATTAAATCCTGCAATTTGGTCCCAGGTTCCTACCTATTTTATAGAGCAGCCCTACATTCTGAATTTGGCAGGAATGAATTTATCCTTATATGTGAGTCTCTTCCTATGTATTACTTTCACGTATTATCTCTTTATATACATATGAACTTACTTTTTGTAAATTCTATATCAGTTCAAAATAAGATGAAATTTGTTTGTACATTCCACTTACCTTAATTAATTTTACAATGTTTTACATTATTATAGAATCTTACAATTGTGCTTAAGTAATAAATAAGACATTTTCCTGTAATATTTCTTCAATAGAATGAGTTCATATTTAGGGCGTTCGATAAAAAAATGAATTCATATTTGGGTGTTTAATACAATCGAATTGAAGTTTTTTGGAGTTTAGTTTATTGTATAGGTCTTTCTTTTAATTAAATATATATTAATCTTACAAAAATAAAACAAAGCCATTATATTATTTTTTCATAAGATAAGGCATTTAAGGGCTAAATTTTGACGTTTATTTAGCGCAATTGATGGTACCTGGAACCGTCCCTCAATAGTTGCCAAATGACAACATATCGCTTATTTCTGTGCTCCCCAATACATCTTTTTAATTCATCGATTAAATTTGATGCATACCGGTTTGATTCTAGGGATTCTTCGGTGAGTGTCTTTATTGTGAAGCACTGAATTCAAGGGGTAGGGGTAAAAAGATTATCTTTAAACTCTACGCATCGTATGTCAGGCCACATTTAGAGTACTGCAAAGAAGAATGGTCACCACATTTTATACATGATATTAACTTGCTAGAGTCGGTACAAAGGAGCGCAACAAAAATACATTCCTTGAAGCAACCTTAATATAAAGATAGAATGAGGGTAATAAATATGTTCTCATTTGAAAGAAGGTGTATGAGTGGAAATATGATTGAACTTTTTAAAATCTGTTCTGGGATGGATAAGTTGGATTTTAGGAAGTTATTTGGGTTGGAATATAGTAATAGGACTAGGAGACACCACTTCATAATTGAACCCCCCCCAAAAAAAAAACAGAGGTGCAGGTTGGATGTTAGAAAATATTTTTTCCTAAACAGTGGTAGATTTATGGGCTTACGTTTGTTGTAGGTGCCCTGTTTATAGGGGGAAGGTGCAACTGGCTGATGTATATTATTATTGACCGTCACTCAGATTATAGAGGTAGATATATAGGGCCATTGTGGTATGAAACTAGATAGATACTTCACAACAAACCTATATCTATAAGTTTTTAAGGAGAGTTATTGAATCGTAAAAAAGGTTTTGAGAGGCTAAGCTTATGGCGAAGTTAGGCTTAATGGTTGGGCACGAAATCGTTAAGGAATGGATGAAATACAACGAGGATAGAACAAAATATATATATTATTTTAGATTAACAAGAATGTAACATATTTGAAATTATATTGGTTGAATTTGAATTTAATTATACAAAATGAACATGAGTTTAATACTGAATTTTCGTCGTGACTAAACTTGGTGTAAGGTAGATAGGTAATGGTAAGTAGGTAACAAGGCAATGGTAAATAGATAACAAGGTAATGGTAAATAGGTAACACAGTTAGTGGTAAATAGGTAACGATGTAATGGTATATAGGTAACAAAGTAATGGTAAATAATTAAAATGAAATTGTAGATAATTGTAAATAATTGAAATCACGAATTGAGGGGAAATGTAATTGTCGAGGTAAAGCGGAGGTGAAGTGTATCCAATACACCTACCATAGCCATTTCTGGTGAATAAGAATTAACCCCGGTGCGTCACTTTTTTGATCAAAACTAAGATGATGATCCCCTGAGTGTGTCCCCACTCAGTAAAAGCCAATCATGGATGGATCGGTATAATATTGAGATTTAAGCCGAGTGGATTGCTTAATAATTGCCAAAGAATCGTCCAAAATAGTTAAACACGCAGATGCAAAAATAATCATTAATGTACATGAATTTGAAAATAAGCAACAGCGTATAGAAATATAAATAGAATTAATCTTGCACTGAATAAATAAGTCTAAAAAAAGGCGTGGGGATTACTTGAAAATTACTCACTAGGATGCTTGCGTCTTAATGGCACCGACAGAACGAATGGAATATAATTATTGAGTTAAACACTTAATTAAGCACTTCTAATACTCGAGGTTATGGGCTCGGGATGGGAAGTCTAGTTCAAAAACAAACTGGTGAAGTTAGGGGAGGAGATAATTCAATTAACGATACCTTTGAGTTCGTAAGTATTTTTGAAAGTGACGGTGAAGATCTTCTGGTGACGATGATCGCACCTAGTCCGGCCGTCCGAGGTTACCGAATGAGAAGGTAATCCCAGACCGGTGATATACTGATCCTATGCCGGATCACAAAGGCGAGTCAAACTGTGGCTCAAATCGGACTTCTTCTTCCTCGAAGTAATTGTCCGATTATTCGGCTCCTGGACTGGGTAGCCAAAACCGATTACCTAGCTACGTCTAGGGTAATCCGCAGAGGGAGCTCCTGTGTAACCTCTGACTCTGTAGGAGAGGGAGGGGGGGGGTCTGCAAGAGGTTTGGCACCTACTAGTTCTGTGGCGTTAACACACCAATTCCCCGAGAAGTTCTTTTCTTGCAACGGGCGAACTGTTTTTTTTTTATGTGGAATAAGCCCCACCTCACAACGTAGGTCCAAGATTTTTCTGCCTGACTCCGGGAAGAAGTTTTCTTTTTATTTCCCTCACGGGGAGAAATTAATAGAGAGCACCGAATTCTCATAAAATCTATATCACCGCGGGAAAGACATATTTCATCTGTGGGCAGATAGTATAAGTCTTTCACACCTTCGAGCCACGTCCCAGCTTACGATGGTACGAGAAGGGTCGATAGAGAGTTCAAGGCTGATGCATTTGGAAATATGGGATGGACACGTAGCCTGTGTCGGAGTATTTCTGCGTACAGTTATGTACGCGGTATTCAGAGTTCTACAGTAATTGTAACTAATTAAAATGTAATTAAAAAGGGAAGTGTATTAGAGTCTGGAAATGAAATATAAGGAATTAGACAGTATTTTTGTTTGTAAAACTTAAGGATGAAATGGAGAAAGAATTCAACTGACCTTGATTTGGAGCTGGCGAGAGAACAAGTGAAAAATTTGTCTTCCATGCGGAATATTTAGAAGCGTTAGTACGTGCGTGTAAATGTTGCGAATTGTTTTTTAAGACTTTTTTACAAATATATAATATTTAAGAAAAATGACAAAATAATTTATTATCATATATATATATATATATATATATATATATATATATATATATATATATATATAGAGAGAGAGAGAGAGAGAGAGAGAGAGAGAGAGAGAGTGAAGGAAAGTATATGGGTATTTTGGAGAGGCTCCTCAAGTCCCGCGAGTGAGGTGATGGGTGGCGTTAATCTCGTATCTGACCCCAAAAACTCAAATAATATTCCGACTTGGTTCGGCCTACTGCATACAAGCATGGTCAAAACATTTTAAAGTGCAGAGTGACTCAAATAAGTTATTAGCTTTGATTAAGAAGTGGTAAATGACTTTTAACTTTTAAAAATGCAAAGTTCTTAACATGAGTAGGGATAATAGGGAATTTAGCTATGGAATGGATGGGGATTGGCTGAATTCAGTTGACGATGAGGACTTATGAGTAGTAGTAGATAGGTCACTGAAGTTTTCACAGCAGTTTATTGATGCAAAAAATAGAGCAAATAGGGTGCTAGAATACATTAAGAGGAATGTTAGTTTAAGAGTAAAGAAGTTATCCTTAAACTCTACAACTCGTATGTGATTCTACATTTAGAGTACCGCATACAAGCATGGTCACCACATTTTAGATATGACATCAACCTGTTAGAGTCAGTACAAAGGAGGGCAACAAAAATAATACCTTCCCTGAAGCACCTTGAATACGAAGATAGACTGAGGGTACTGAATATGTTCTCATTTGAGAGAAGATGTTTGGGGAAAGATATGATTGAGCGTTTTAAAATCTTTTCTGGGATGGGTAAGTTGGATTTTAGAAAGGTATATGAGTTTGAATGTAGTAATAGGACTAGGAGTCATCACTTAAAAAATATAAAAAGAGGTGCAAGCTGGATGTTAGAAAATATTTTTTCAGCAATAGAGTGGTAGATTAGTTTAATACGTGGCCATCTGAGACGGTAGACAGTTTAAACTTGAATGTATTCAAACGCAGAATCGAAAATTATATGGGGATGGAGGGTTAACTTTGGAGGGTATTATGGACTCATTCCTGTGGATACCGGTTTTGTTATTATTGTATATTACGATTGATTTAGATTTTGACGTCATGATGATGATGCTTTTTGTTTTTGGCAGATTCCTGTTTGTGGTTTGAATTGTATAATGTAAATGCCTGATCCGACAGAATCCTATGGATTGTTTAAATTTTATATTGTAGCTGCATGATCTGACACAATCCTATGGATGCATTTTGTGATTGGATTTTGACAGATGGATAACCTTTGATAGGCCCTTGTGGCTTTTGTCATCCGTAAAATTATGTGAAATATATGTGACATCAACTTGCTAGAGTCAGCACAAAGGAGCGCAACAAAAATAACCCTTCTTTGAAGCATCTTTAATATATAGATACACTGTGGGTAATAAATATGTTCTCATTTGAACGAAGGTGTATGAGGAGGAATATGATCGAACTTTTTAAAATATGTTCTGTGATGGATAAGCTGGATTTTAGCAAGTTATTTTAGTTGAAGGATAGTAATAGGACTAGGAGACACTATTTCATAATTAAATAAACAACAAAAAACAGAGATGCAGTTTGGATATTAGAAAATATTTTTTCACAAACCGTCGTAGATTTATGGGCTTACGTTTGTTGCAGATGCCCTGTTTATAGGGGAAAGTTGCAACTGACTGATGTATATTATTATTGACCGTCGCCCTGATTATAGAGGGATGGGAATAAATGTCACGGATATTTTGGGGAGGCCCCTCAAATCCCGCGAGTGAGGTGACGGGTGATGTTAATCTCGTATTTAACTCTAAAGATACTCAAATAATATTCCGACTTGGTTCGGCTTACCGAAGGCTTTATGGTGGAGAATGGACTGAGAGGAATCTCGTAAACAAAAATGAATGTTTAATTTCAACCAACAAAAACAAAACAAAATGGAGGCTCGCGTTTACACGATACGGTCAGGGAAACAAGTGTTACGGGAACAAGTCTTAGGCGAGTACAACGGGGACTTTGCAACGCTAAACCAACGATAATTACTTCTTTACTATCGATCTTACGGTGTCTCTCCTTCTGTCTGACTTATCTGTATACCCAAGTATCGACTCTACATTTTTCTTCTCTAAATAGTACACAAGGCGTGGCCTGTTTTCGCCTCTGGGATCACAATGTTTTTAGCTCCGCCCACTGGGTAAGATTTTCTCATCCCCTGGTCTCCGAAACTAATCAATTTTTGGTGCGTACAATTTTTCACTTTTTCGATATAATTTTGTAATTTCTGAGACGCAGTCAGCTGTCTCGGCCTAATTCCATTCCCAGACGCGGATTGCTCGTTTTTATTACACTGTAGCCAAATTTTACTGTTATCTGAATTCTAGCCTTCCTGCTTAATTCCTTCACCGGGTTAAATATATATATATATATATATATATATATATATATATATATATATATATATATATATATATATATATATATATATATATACGCGTGGGCATTTATTACAATTCTTCCTATTCCTGCGAGGAACCCTGTTCGTGCAACTCTAGGGACAGGGCCATGTTCTCCACATATTACTGGAATAGTTTGCCGCTTGAGACAGTAGACAGTCTAAATCTGAATGTTTTCAAACGCTTATTAGATAATTTTATGGGGAGAGAGGGTTAACCTTTTGGGGGAGACAGGGGTGTTCTGGACTCATTCAGGTGGCTGCAGTTTTTTATTTTTTTTAATATTTTGGGTCATTTGGATTTTGACGAGCCTTGATGATTGTGCGTTTTGGTTTTCACGCATTTTTGTGCATGGTGTAAATTGTATATTGTAGATGTATGATCTGACACAATCCTATAGATGCATTTTATAGGCGGATTTCAAAAAATGTGGATGACATTGGATAGGCTTTTGTCATACGTGATTTTATGTTATGTTATGGTTGTATAGATCTCACTAGCTTAGGAAATGACCGCCTCCCGTTTATTTGACAGCTGTCTTGCGGACTTTTCCTCAAAGAGAAGTATTTACAATACGGGAACAGTCTTCTTTTAGAACATTTATCTATTCAGATTCCCTTCCATCAAACGTTATTTTGATTCGACGTAAGCCCATTATAAGATTTCATAAATTTCAAAATGCCATTTTTTTAGGTTTCTTTGAGTTCTTACAAGCCTTCAGCTCTGTAAATGAACCTAATAAATAAGAGTAGTAGATTTTTATATATACTATGTTTTAATTTCTCATATAAAATTAAAAGTGAGATATTTTGTTTCAGTGAATTAAAGCCATGCCTTTTACTTTGCAAATCCATAATTTTTTTCTTTATTTTAGTATGCATGGTAGAAGCTTCCTTTTCTTTATACTTTCAAATGAAATTGACATATTTGTATCAACTTGTAAATCGGGCGACTAAATTTAATTGAAAACTACCGGTAATCTTTTCACCATTTTGAATATTTAATATCATACCAAATTGTGGATGGCGCAACATAGTCTATTCGACATTTCGTTAATATTTTAAGCTCCCAGTGTCGAAAAGATTAATCTGTATAAAAAAGCAAGGAAGAAGACCACCTAAATATTTTGTTATGGGGTGAAAATGGCTTCATTTTCCTGCCACTTTAGGCTAGAACAAAGATTAAAAATTAAGTTAGGTATGTCATTCTTGTTCACTATTCTTAAAAATATTTGTGGAAAAAAAGATGTATGCGAAAAATATATTTTATGCTTTCCTTTATATTCCACTGGCATACTAAGTTCGGCCTAGTATAACACTGGTTGATGTTAGAATA
Source organism: Ceratothoa steindachneri (assembly GCA_963969495.1). Taxonomy (NCBI): domain Eukaryota; kingdom Metazoa; phylum Arthropoda; class Malacostraca; order Isopoda; family Cymothoidae; genus Ceratothoa; species Ceratothoa steindachneri. The sequence goes on along the minus strand of OZ018325.1, from coordinate 43,383,657 downwards.
TGCCCATTAATATATAGTTTTTCCTTGTTTATTCTTCTCAGGGCATTTATAGGAAAATAAAAAATCGAGAGGATCACTTAAGGCAGAGATATAATGAACTAGCAAGAAATGTTAAAAAGTTAGTTAGAGTAGCAAGGAGAAATTATGAAATTAAAGTGGCAAATAGGGCAAAGGAAGATCCTAAAAGTTTTTATCAATTATACAAAACTAAGGTTAGAGATAAAATAGGCCCACTTATAGATTCCAATGGAGAATTAGTGAGTGATAGGGACTCAATGGCTGGAATGCTAAATGACTTTTTTTCTCTCAGTATTTACACAGGAGGATACTCTAAATATACCCGAGGTGTCAATGATCTTTCGGGGTAATGATGAAGAGAAACTAAAGGATATCTTGATCACAAAGGAGATAGTGACAAAGGAAATTGATAAAATCAAAAGTAGTAAAGCACCCGGTCCTGATGAGGTCTTTCCTAGAATTTTGAAAGAATGTAAGGATGTGTTAAGTGAGCCCCTAGCATGCATCTTTAGAAAATCATTGGAGAGTGGCATTGTGCCAGTGGCATGGAAGAAAGCCAATGTGATACCTATATTTAAGAAAGGGGATAAAACAAATATGTCTAATTACAGACCAGTAAGTTTGACATCAGTGGTAGGGAAAATGATGGAATCTATTATAGCAAGGAATATTAGAGATCACTTGGATAAGCATAAGTTGATAAAAGAATCACAGCATGGCTTTAGTAAGGGTAAATCCTGTCTGACTAATTTGCTGTCTTTTTATAGTAAGGTGTATGAAGCAGCAGATAATGATGAAAACTATGATATTTTATACTTGGACTTTAGTAAGGCTTTTGATCGAGTGCCACACTTATGGCTTCTAGGCAAAGTTAAAGCACACAGGATCGATGGCAGTATATTTAGGTGGATTCAGTCATGGCTTGGTGACAGACAGCAAAGAGTTAGTATAGATGGAGTTAAATCTGAGTGGGGGTGTGTTAGCAGTGGTGTTCCGCAAGGATCTGTTTTGGGTCCCTTGCTATTCTTAATTTATATTAATGATCTTGTCATAGGTATAAGTAGTGACCTGAGTAAATTTGCTGATGATACTAAGCTAGGTAGGGCCATTAGGGCTGATTCTGATGCTGTTGTAATGCAGGAGGAATTGACCATTCTGTCCAATTGGGCTGAGAAATGGCAAATGAAGTTTAACATAGACAAATGTAGTATACTTAGTATAGGTAGAAATAATCCATTAAATAGTTATAAATTAAATGGGAGAATTTTAGGGAGGACCGATTGTGAGAGGGACTTGGGTATTTTGGTAAGTTCAGACCTTCGTCCTAGAAAGCAATGTCTAAATGCTAAGAATAAAGCTAATAGGATATTGGGATTCATTAGGAGGAGTGTAAGCAATAAGAGTGCTGAAGTCATTCTAAAACTGTATCTGGCGCTAGTTAGGCCTCATCTAGACTATGCAGTACAATTTTGGTCACCATATTATAGGAAGGATATTGATTTGCTTGAGTCTGTGCAGAGAAGGATGACAAAGATGATTGGTGGGCTAAGAAACTTACCTTATGGTGAAAGGCTCAGAAAACTAAATCTACATACATTGGAAAGGAGAAGAGTCAGAGGGGAATTGATTGAAGTCTTCAAATGGGTAAAAGGATATAATAAAGGGGATCTGGGTAAGGTTCTTATACTTAGTGAACATGACGGGACACGTAGCAATGGGTTTAAGCTTGATAAGTATAGGTTTAGGAAGGAGATTGGGAGGAATTGGTTTACAAATCGTGTGGTAGATGAATGGAATAGGCTCACTAGACATGTGATAGAAGCCTCCTCTCTGGGTAGTTTTAAGAATAGATTAGATAAATATATGAATGAAGCTGCTAGATGGGACTGACTTTTTTATGTACATATGTATATATTTTTCTAAGGAGTGGGGAGATTATTTTGCAGTTGCATGAATGGACATAATCCTCTGGATGCATTTTATGTATATTGTAGATTAGATCTGACGAACTCCTGTAAAGGGTGACAATGTTGATGACTTTTCTCTGGTAAGAAATCTTTTGTGTGTTGACTGGAACAGGAGCTGCCAAGTGTAGGCCATGAATGGTCTTTTGCAGTCTCCTTCTTTTCTTATGTTCTTATGTTCAATTCAAGAACATAAAGCTATAATAAAAACTTCTCTTACTATAACCCACTGTGGCTTTTGTCATTCGTGAAGTTACATTCAACCACCAAAAATAAACCAATCATTGCGTCGGCAGTTCGTATCTCTATCTGGATTATTTTTAACCTGACACTATTTACTAGGGAGGTTACCTCTGTGACTGGGCATCATGGTGGGGACAGGTAGGTGGAGCTCGTGCTAAATATGTGGATTAGCGGCTTGGCCGAAAAAGTGGATTTTTGTGTGTTTACCTTTTGTTCATGTGCGTTTGAGTCGTCTGATGTCAGACCCCACCCCCACCATCATTATAATTCGCAAAACGATTAAAAGTGCTGATATGATTTGGTTAAATCATTCGTAACACTTAGGAGTAGTAGTAGATAGGGTAATTGTGAAGACGATGGCCGGATCCTAGGTCTAGTTTTTTGGGGGCTACTTTTCGTTGTTACTTTTTTAGAGATGAATTTTATGGCGATTTTCGTTTTTATACTGGGGGCTATGCCCCCCAGATACCCCCCCAAAGGATTGAAACTCAGGGTCATCGCAGTGTTATGCCCGCGGCTAGCCGTACCCAACAACCAACCGATGCTCAAAATAATCGCATCCGGCCATCGTCTACACAATTACCATAGATAGGTCACTGAAATTTTCAAAGCAGTGTATTAAGACAAAAAATAGAGCAAATAGGGTTAAATTACTTGTGTAGTGATAGTGGTCAGGGAAATACAAGAGTACAGGGTCGGGGAAGGAGAGAAAGGAGATGCAGAGGAGATAGGCCCTCAGGTGCTTCAGGGATAGGTGGGCTGAGTTGTCTTTACACAAATGCTCGTAGTCTTAGAAATAAGAGGGATGAATTATTTAATTATATCATTCATGAAGATATAGATATAATATGTATAGTTGAATCATGGGTTAATGAAAATATATTTAATGATAATGTCAGTGAATTTGAACTAGAAGGTTATACTATGTACATTAGTCAAAGGAGAGATAGGACTGGTGGTGGGTTGATTATTTATATCAGAAATAGCATTTCTTCAAATCTAAATAACTCTATAAAGCAAGGAGAAGGCGAATCATTATGGATCGATATTAAGGTTGGTAAAAATAGGAAAATACACTTGGGAGCTTTTTATAGACCACCAGGACAGACTGATTGCATCGATGAGTTAATGATTAGGGAAATAAGTAAAGGATGCAAAGAAGATACAGTTATTCTTGGTGACTTTAATTTAACTTCTTTAGACTGGGAAAATATGATAGGAAGAGATAGAGCAAGTTGTAAGTTTATGGAGTGTTTTGAGGATAACTTTTTGACCCAATTTGTTAATAAGCCAACAAGGGGTGCCAATATATTAGATCTAATTCTTTCAAATGATGATCACTTAGTTCAAGGATTGAGTGTAGGGGAATCATTGGGAAATAGTGATCATCATATGGTTCTGTTTAATTTGCAAATAGTTAAGGGTAGAACAGCGACAAACTCCACAAGAATTCTCCAAATTTTTATAGGGGAGATTACGATAAATTACGCAGCATGCTAAATCAGATTAGGTGGGATATAGAATTCCATGGAAAGAATACTTATGAGATGTGGGATATTTTTAAGACTATATTAAACATGGTTCAGGAACAGTGTATTCCGATGAAGTCTATTAGGAAGAAATTTAGGAAACCATTATGGTGGGATCTGGGTAAGGTTCTTATACTTAGTGAACATGACAGGACACGTAGCAATGGGTTTAAGCTTGATAAGTATAGGTTTAGGAAGGAGATTGGGAGGAATTGGTTTACAAATCGTGTGGTAGATGAATGGAATAGGCTCACTAGACATGTGATAGAAGCCTCCTCTCTGGGTAGTTTTAAGAATAGATTAGATAAATATATGAATGAAGCTGCTAGATGGGACTGACTTTTTTATGTATATATGTATATATTTTTCTAAGGAGTGGGGAGATTATTTTGCGGTTGCATGAATGGACATAATCCTCTGGATGCATTTTATGTATATTGTAGATTAGATCTGACAAACTCCTGTAAAGGGTGACAATGTTGATGACTTTTCTCTGGTAAGAAATCTTTTGTGTGTTGACTGGAACAGGAGCTGCCAAGTGTAGGCCATGAATGGTCTTTTGCAGTCTCCTTCTTTTCTTATGTTCTTAATCAAGAAATAGCTAATAAAGTTTCAGAGAAAAAAAAGGGCATACCAGAGATTACAAAGTGAGAGTAGTTTAGATAATTTAAACCATTATAGGTCAACCAGAAATGAACTAAATAAGATTATTAAGAAGACCAAAAGGACAGCAGAAATTAATTTAGCTAAAAATAATAATAAAGATCCTAAAAAATTCTTTAGCTATTATAGAATCAATAATAAATCTAACAGTGATAAAATAGGGCCTATTAAATATGAAGGGGTTTTGAAAGAATCTGATGAGGAAATAGTCGAGGTCCTTAATGATCATTTTGCTTCAGTATTCACAGAAGAGAAACCAGTTAGATTAATTGATGATAATTTTAGGTCAAGGGAAGTAGTGATAAATTCTATTAATATAGGCATCTGGCCCTGACAACATTCATTCTAGGATACTCAAAGAAGGTGTAGAAAGTATTGCAGTAGCTCTTGAGAAGATATTTATTAGATCACTAGAGTCTGGAGAAATACCAAATGATTGGAAATTGGCAAATGTAGTGCCAATTTTTAAAAAGGGAAGCAAAGAGGACCCAAATAACTTTAGACCAGTAAGCTTAACTTCTATAGTCTGTAAAATTCTTGAGAAGATGGTTAAGAAGGGAATTTCTGATCATCTAGAGAGTAGCAGGTTAATTAATGATGCTCAGCATGCTTTTAGAAAAGGTAGATCGTGTTTAACTAATTTACTGGATTTTATCGATTATGTAACTAAAGAATTAGATAGGGGTGAGAAAGTTGATGTGATCTACTTAGATTTCAGCTAAGCTTTTGATAAGGTTCCACATAGAAGACTAGTTCATAAATTAAAGCTGCATGGGATATGTGGGAAGGTTTTAAATTGGATAACTGAATGGCTGAAAAATAGGAAACATAAGAACATAAGAAAAGAAGGAGACTGCAAAAGACCATTCATGGCTTACACTTGGCAGCTCCTGTTCCAGTCAACACACAAAAGATTTCTTACCAGAGAAAAGTCATCAACATTGTCACCCTTTAAGGAGTTCGTCAGATCTAATCTACAATAAACATAAAATGTATCCAGAGGATTATGTCCATTCATGCAACCGCAAAATATAATCTCCCCACTCCTTAGAAAAATATATACATATGTACATAAAAAAAAGAAAAAAAGGTCAGTCCCATCTAGCAGCTTCATCCATATATTTATCTAATCTATTCTTAAAACTACCCAGAGAGGAGGCTTCTATCACATCTCTAGTGAGCCTATTCCATTCATCTACCACACGATTTGTAAACCAATTCCTCCCAATCTTCTTCCTAAACCTATACTTATCAAGCTTAAACCCATTGCTACGTGTCCTGTCATGTTCACTAAGTATAAGAACCTTACCCAGATCCCCTTTATTATATCCTTTTACCCATTTGAAGACTTCAATCAATTCCCCTCTGACTCTTCTCCTTTCCAATGTATGTAGATTTAGTTTTCTGAGCCTTTCACCATAAGGTAAGTTCCTTAGCCCACCAATCATCTTTGTCATCCTTCTCTGCACAGACTCAAGCAAATCAATATCCTTCCTATAATATGGTGACCAAAATTGTACTGCATATTCTAGATGAGGCCTAACTAGCGCCAGATACAGTTTTAGAATGACTTCAGCACTCTTATTGCTTACACTCCTAATGAATCCCAATATCCTATTAGCTTTATTCTTAGCATCTAGGCATTGCTTTCTAGGACGAAGGTCTGAACTTACCAAAATACCCAAGTCCCTCTCACAATCGGTCCTCCCTAAAATTCTCCCATTTAATTTATAACTATTTAATGGATTATTTCTACCTATACTAAGTATACTACATTTGTCTATGTTAAACTTCATTTGCCATTTCTCAGCCCAATTGGACAGAATGGTCAATTCCTCCTGCATTACAACAGCATCAGAATCAGCCCTAATGGCCCTACCTAGCTTAGTATCATCAGCAAATTTACTCAGGTCACTACTTATACCTATGACAAGATCATTAATATAAATTAAGAATAGCAAGGGACCCAAAACAGATCCTTGCGGAACACCACTGCTAACACACCCCCACTCAGATTTAACTCCATCTATACTAACTCTTTGCTGTCTGTCACCAAGCCATGACTGAATCCACCTAAATATACTGCCATCGATCCTGTGTGCTTTAACTTTGCCTAGAAGCCATAAGTGTGGCACTCGATCAAAAGCCTTACTAAAGTCCAAGTATAAAATATCATAGTTTTCATCATTATCTGCTGCTTCATACACCTTACTATAAAAAGACAGCAAATTAGTCAGACAGGATTTACCCTTACTAAAGCCATGCTGTGATTCTTTTATCAACTTATGCTTATCCAAGTGATCTCTAATATTCCTTGCTATAATAGATTCCATCATTTTCCCTACCACTGATGTCAAACTTACTGGTCTGTAATTAGACATATTTGTTTTATCCCCTTTCTTAAATATAGGTATCACATTGGCTTTCTTCCATGCCACTGGCACAATGCCACTCTCCAATGATTTTCTAAAGATGCATGCTAGGGGCTCACTTAACACATCCTTACATTCTTTCAAAATTCTAGGAAAGACCTCATCAGGACCGGGTGCTTTACTACTTTTGATTTTATCAATTTCCTTTGTCACTATCTCCTTTGTGATCAAGATATCCTTTAATTTCTCTTCATCATTACCCCGAAAGATCATTGACACCTCAGGTATATTTAGAGTATCCTCCTGTGTAAATACTGAGAGAAAAAAGTCATTTAGCATTCCAGCCATTGAGTCCCTATCACTCACTAATTCTCCATTGGAATCTATAAGTGGGCCTATTTTATCTCTAACCTTAGTTTTGTATAATTGATAAAAACTTTTAGGATCTTCCTTTGCCCTATTTGCCACTTTAATTTCATAATTTCTCCTTGCTACTCTAATTAACTTCTTAACATCTCTTGCTAGTTCATTATATCTCTGCCTTAAGTGATCCTCTCCATTTTTTATTTTCCTATAAATGCCCTTTTTAATGCTAATATAATGCTTAATTTTATCTGTCATCCATTTTGGGTCATTATTTTTAGTCCTAATCTCCTTATATGGAATGTTAATCATAAACAGAGAATTGTACTGAATGGAGTGAGGTCAGAGTGGAGGAATGTTATTAGTGGCGTACCTCAAGGATCAGTTTTAGGCCCTTTATTATTTATAATCTATGTAAATGATCTTGGGCAAGGTGTGAATAGCAAAGTATCAATTTTTGCTGATGAGACTAAATTGGCAGCTGTAGTCAAAGAGGTTGAGGGTAGCTTTAAAGTGCAGGGTGACTTAGATAAGCTGTTAGCTTGGGCTCAGAAGTGGCAAGATGACTTTTAACCTTAATAAATGCAAAGTTATTAACATGGGGAGAGATAATAGGGAATTTAGCTATGAGATGGATGGGTATTGGCTTAATTCAGTTGAAGATGAGAAGGACTTAGGAGTAGTAGTAGATAGGTCACTGAAATTTTCAAAGCAGTGTATATTGAGGCAAAAAATAGAGCAAATAGGGTGCTAGGTTACATTAAAAGAAATGTTAGCTACAAGAGTAAGGAGGTCATCCTTAAACTATACAACTCTTATGTCAGGCCACATTTAGAGTACTGTATACAGGCATGGTCACCACATTTTAGACATGATATAAACTTATTAGAGTCAGTACAAAGGAGGGAAACAAAAATAATACCGTCCCTGAAGCACCTTGAATATGAAGATAGACTGAGGGTATTAAATATGTTTTCATTTGAAAGAAGGTGTGTGAGGGGAGATATGATTGAGCTTTTTAAAATCTTTTCTGGGATGGATAAATTGGATTTCAGCAAGTTATTTGAGTTAGAAGGTAGTAATAGAACTAGAGGACACCACTTAAAGATTAAAAAACAGAGGTGCAGACTGGATGTTAGAAAATATTTTTTCACTAATAGAGTGGTGGATTATTGGAATAGTTTGCCACCTGAGACTGTAGACAGCCCAAACTTGAATGTTTTCAAGCGCAGATTGGATGATTATATGGGGATGGAGGGTTAATTTCTTACTTTTCGGTATGTGGATATGTTTCTTGACTCATTCCTGTGGATGCAGTTTCTTTTTATTGTATATTTTGGGGGACTTTGATTTTGTTTTTGACAGACTCCTATGGAGGCTTTAAATTATATATTGTAGATGCATGGTTGGACATTCCTATGGATTGTTAAATTATATATTTTAGATGCATGATCTGACAAAATCCTATGGATGCATTATATGGGTGGGATTTGATGGATACGGATGACCTTTGATAGGCCCTTGTGGCTTTTGTCATCCGTGAAATTATGTTATGTTATGTTACAATTTTGGCCTACAATATATGTCTTATGATGTCAGATGGTAGCGTCAGATGTGAACAATTACGGCGTTATATTTTTTTGTGTATGAGTATATATTGGGGGAGCTGCGCCCCCCCAGATCCCCCCAATTGATTGAAACTCAGGATCATCGCAGGGTGGTCCCACCGCAGTGATATCGGTAAATGTTGTGAGTATGGCCCGGATGGGTTCTAGCTTATTTTTTGGGCTACCTTCCAGTGTTTTTCTGCTATTGCACTGGCCAATCACAGATCTGTATTTAGTTTCGTCAATGACCAATCAGAAAGCTCTATTTGTTTCAACGCTTTTTGTGCTTTTTATATTGATTAAAACTAGGTTTTTCTTTTATTTTAGATGCTTTTTCCCCTTATTTCTTTTCTATATATCCTACCTACACTAGGCCTGACATTATTTAATCTTTTTAATTACTTGTTACTTAATTTTCCATTGTTTAATGCTCGATTAAACCATATTTTGGTGTTGTTAACAAAGTCTGACTTCTTAATTCTGACTAACAAATGACTTTTATTTTGCCTCTGTATTGATTTCTCTTTGATTTTTTAGACTTTTTTTACAATCTTCATTTTGATTATTGTTCCAAAAGGATGCATTGAGTATTAGTATTTTTATTACTATATATGTGTAGTTCAAGAAGCCCAAATTCTCAATTTTGGTAAAAAAAAAAGTCAATACTTTTCCAGCCATGCCGGTCATATTTAAACGCCCACCTAGGTATTTTGGGGGCCATTCGTCAAAATGTAATTTTCTTGTGTAGTGTGTTCATTAAACTTTCACTGTTTAGGTGCTGTTTTAACTGATAATGATAAATGTGTTAGTTTCTCGAAGCCCATGGGCTATTAAAATCGACATGCGAGTGCCCTAATTGTAAGGCAGAGCTCAGAATGAACAAAAATTGGGTGTTTCGGTGCGATAAATCGTGTATTGATGCTGACATCCAAAGACAACACTGTAAATACAAATTGACGGCTTAAAAGGCACTTTTTCCGCTGGGTTGTGCCTCTTAATCGAGAACATTATTGCGGTCGTCTTTTGGTTCATTGTGAATAGGGTACCTATGGCAGTAGTAACTTCATATATGGGCGTTTGTTGTAAGTATTACCGATTATTTTGAGCGTCGGCTCATCGTGGGGATGTGCCTACGATGACCCTGAGTTTCAATCCTTTGTGGGGGTCTGGGGTGCACAGCCCCCCCAGTATAGAAGCGAAAATCGCCATAAACTTCATCAATTTCATCTCAGAAAAAGTAGCTACGGAAAGTAGCCAAAAATAGCCCCAAATAAGCTAGGCCTCAGATCCGGCCGTACTCTACCCAATTACTGAATAATGTTCTACGTTTATAGAAGTGAATGATTTAACCAAATCATTTCTGCAAATTATAATGGGGGTAGGGGAGTTGGTCTGACGTCAAAAATGAATTAAGTGAATTTTTATTTTGTTTTTCACTTAATATCTTTTTATTATCCTCATTTGTAGTCATTTTTATTTGTCAATATATTTTTATTACCTTTTTTTATACATGCTTTATGACATCAACATGCTAGAGTCAGTACAAAGGAGGGCAACAAAAATAATACCTTCCCTGAAGCACCTTGAATATGAAGATAGACTGAGGGTGAAGGTACTATATATGTTCTCATTTGAGAGAAGATGTTTGAGGGGAGATAATGATTGAGCTTTTTAAACTCTGTTCTGGGATGGATAAGTTGGATTTTAGCAAGTTATTTGAGTTGGAAGGTAGTAATAGGATTAGGGGTCACCACTAAAAATTAAAAAACAGAGGTTCAGGTTGGATGTTAGAAAATATTTTTTCACCAATAGAGTGGTAGATTACTGGAATAGTTTGCCATCTGAGATGGTATACAGTCCAAACTTGAATCTATTCAAACGCAAATTAGATGATTTTATAGGGAGGGAGGGTTAACTTTGGGGGATATTCTGGAGTCATTCCTGTGGATACAGTTTTTTATTATTGTATATTACAATTGATTTTGATTTTGATGAGTCTTGATGATGATGCTTTTTGTTTTTGACACATTCCTGTGTATGGTTTGAATTGTATATTGTAGATGCATGATCGGACACAATCCTATGGATTGTTTAAATTGTATATTGTAGCTGCATAATCTGACACAATCCTATGGATGCATTTTGTGTATGGATTTTGACAGATGGATAACCTTTGATAGCCCCTTGTGGCTTTTGTCATCTGTGAAATTGTTACTTAGCTAGATTGTTTGGTAAATGGAATTTAATGAGCACACTATGCAGGAAAAAGACATTTTGACTAATGGCGCAAAAAACACATGGGTGGGCATTTAAATATAACCGGTGTGGTCGGAAAGGTATTGACGTTTTTTTTTTTTTACATAATTTGAGAATTTTTGTTTCTTGAACTACACATATATAGTAATAAAAATACTAATACTGAATGCATCCTTTTGGAACAAGAATCAAAATGAAGGTCGTAAATAAACCTTTTTAAAAAACCAAAGAAGAGAAATCAATGAGGCAAAAAAAAAAGTCATTTGTTAGTCAGAATTAAGAAGTCAGGCTTTTTTAACAACACCAAAATATGGTTTTATCAAGCATTAAACAATGGCAAATTAAGTAAAAAGTAATTAAAAAGACTAAATAATGTCACACATAGAGAGTAGGTAGGATATATAGAAAAGAAATAAGGAAAAAACATAGAAAATAAAAGAGAAACCTACTTTTGATCAATATAAAGAGCACAAAAAAACATTGAAACAAATAGAGCTTTCTGATTGGTCATTGATGGAACTGAATGCAGATCTGTGATTGGCCAGTGCGATAGCAGAAAAACATTGAAAAATAGCCCCCAAAATAAGCTAGAATCGCATCTGCCCATACTCACAGCATTTACTAGAATAATTGGTAAATGTTGCGAGTATATGCGGATGCGATTCTAGTTTATTACTTGAATGTTTTCAAATGCAGATTAGAGGATTATATAGGGAGGGAGGGAGGGGAGGATTAACTTTAGGGGTATTCTGGACTCATTCCTGTGTATGTAGTTTTTTTTTATTATTGTATATTATGATTGATTTGGATTTTGACGAGTCTTGATGATGATGCTTTTTGTTTTTGACACATATCCTGTGTATGGTTCGAATTGTATATTGTTGATGCATGATTGGACACAATCCTATGGATGCATTTTGTGGGTGGGTTTTGACAGGTGTGGATGACCTTTGATGGGCCCTTGTGGCTTTTATCATCCAAATAACTTGTTAAAATCCAACTTATCCATCCCAGAACAGAGTTTAAAAAGCTCAATCATATCTTCCCTCAAACATCTTCTCTCAAATCAGAACATATATAGTACCCTCACCCTCAGTCTATCTTCATATTCAAGGTGCTTCAGGGAAGGTATTATTTTTGTTGCCCTCCTTTGTACTAACTCTAGCAGGTTGTCATGTCTAAAATCTGGTGACCATTCTTGTATACCTTACTCTAAATGTGGCTTCACATACGAGTTGTAGAGTTTAAGGATAACCTGTTTACTCTTGTAGCTAACATTCCTCTTAATGTATTCTAGCACCCTATTTTGCTCTACTTTTTGCCTCAATACACTGCTTTGTAAACTTCAATGACCTATCTACTACTATGCCTAAGTCCTTCTCATCATCAACTGAATTCAGCCAATCCCCATCCATTTCATAGCTAAATTCCCTATTATCCCTTCCCATGTTAAGAACTTTGTATTTTTTAAGGTTAAAAGTCATCTGCCATTTCTGAGCCCAAGCTAATAATTTATTTAAGTCACTCTGCACTTAAAAGCTACCCTCAACTTCTTTGACTATAGCTGCCAATTTAGTGTCATCAGCAAAAATTGACACTCTGCTATTTACAGCCTCCCCAAAATCATTTATATAAACTATGAATAATAAAGGGCCTAGATTGGATCCCTGAGGTACGCCACTGTGACCTCACCTCATTCAGCACAACTCTGTTTCCTGTCTTTTAGCCATTCAGTTATCCAATTCAAAACTTTACCAGATATCCCATGCATTTTTAATTTGTGAACTAGTCTCCTATGTGGAACCTTATGAAAAGCTTTGCTAAAATCTAAGTAAATTACATCAACATTCTCTCCCTTATCTAATTGTTTAGTAACATAATCCATAAAATCCACTTAATTTGTTAAACACAATCTATCTCTTCTAAACCCATGCTGAGCATCATTTATTAACCTACCACACTCTAGATGGCCAGAAATCCCCTTCTTAACGATCTTCTCAAGAATTTTACAAACTATAGAAGTTAAGCTTACTGGCCTAAAGTTATTCGGGTCCTCTTTATTTTCCTTTTTAAAAATTGGCACTACATTCACTAATTTCCAGTCATTAGTTATTTCTCCAAACTTTAGGGACCTAGTATATATGAAGGCCTTTTGCAGTCTCCTTCTTTTCTTATGTTCTTATGTTCTCAAGATCTACTGCAATACTATCTACACCTTCTTTGAGTAACCTAGAATGAATGTTGTCTGGGCTAGATGACTTACTAGTATTTAACTCCAATATAAGCCCTTTTAATATTTCCTGGTTCACATTAATAGTATTCAACACTACTTCCCTTGACCTAGAATTATCATCAATTAAGCTATCTTGATTCTCTTGTGTAAATACTGAAGAAAAATAATCATTAAGAACCTCTACTATTTCCTCATCAGATACTTTCAAAACCCCTTCATATCTAATAGGCCCTATTTTATCACTGTTAGATTGTTATTAATTCTATAATAGACCAGGCAATGGCTTTGCCACTCCCCCCTACGGGGGAGCTTGCACTTCTCTACTAAGATTAAAATTTAAAATCTAAAAAAATGTGGCCATGATTAAATTTTTATAAATTTTCTGAACTTTGCTGATTATAATAATTTTAAAAAGAAACTCTATACTAAATTTCCCCCCTTTCAAAATATCATGTTGCTAAAATATAGTTATAGAAGAAGATATATAAAAATAAATTTATGAACTTCACCATTTGTAATTATTTGAGTTTTAAAAAATTCACAAAATTTTGATACTTATTTATTTCTGAACTTTACTATTTTTTTTTATATTATAAAAGAATAAGTCCTAACCAAACTAAGATAAAATTATTATTCAAATACTAAAAAAAATCCCCTTCTTAAATTATAGAGTTAGTGATAAAGAATTTTCTTGGATCTTTATTATTTTTAGCTAAATTAATTTCTGCTGCCCTTTTGCTCTTCTTAATAATCTTATTTACTTCATTTCTGGTCAACCTATAATGATTTAAATTTTCTAAAGTACTTTCTCTCTGTAATCTCTGGTATGCCCTTTTCTTTCAGAAATTTTCCTAGCTATCTCGCGATTCCACCACAACGGCTTCCTACATTTCTTCCCCCTGAATTCTATATCCCACCTAATCTGATTTAGCAAGTTTCATAATTTATTGCAGAGTTTGTTGATATTCTACCTTTCACTATTCCCAAGTTAAAACGAACCATCTGATGATCACTATTTCCCAATGCTTCCCAGTCCACAGAATTTAAATTAAAGTTATCAAGAATAACTATATCTACTTCACATCCTTGCCTTATTTCCCTGATCATTAGCTCATCAATACAGTCACTCTATCCGGGTGGTCTGTAAAAGGCTCCCAAGTGTATTATCCTATTTTTACTGACCCTAATATTTATTCACAGTGACTCAACTTCTTCTTGCTCTATAGAATTATTTAGATTTGAAGAAATGCTATTTCTGATATAAATAATAAACCCACCACCAGTCCTCTCTCCCCTTTGACTAATGTACATATCATAACCCTGTAGTTCAAATTCACTCACGTTCATTAAATTTATTTTCACTAACCCATGATTTTATTACACATTATATCTATAACTTCATCAATAATATAACTAAATAACTCTTATTTCTAAGACTTCAAGCATTGGTATAAAGACAACTCAGCCCTCCTCTCCCTGAAGCACCTCCTTTAAAATGTATACCTTCCACTCTATCTCCTCTGCATATCTCTCCTTTCCCTGCCCTACCCTGTACTCTTATATTTCCCTGACTACTATCAGTAACTAGTTCTCCCGCCTGCAAAAACCCAACAACACTATCTAACTCCTGCCACAACACATCAACCCCAGCATGGCTTAGATGGTGTGCATACAATGCTTTTTTCCCATAAAACCCATTCCAAACATCTACAAACACAGGCCTTTCACATACTCATTCAGTCCAATTGCACAAGACAACCATTCCATCCCCAAATCCAATCTCAGAAGCACACCTGAAACAACGCCTTTCACTCATCCTTTCAACTAAACTTTTGTACCTCTCTCATAACTCACATGAACCCAACTTCTTTACATCATTTACTCCCACAGGCGTAATCACAACTGCATCTCTCTCACACCCAGACACCATCATACCTCAGACACATCATTTACACCAGCACAGTTTATCTTTTCCCCCTCATTTATGACCCTTCTACTCTTGACAGATATCAGACCACTTTTAGACTTTGCATCCCCAGTCTGGTTCAGTGGATTTCATGGTGATCTTGGATTGTTGGAGTAAGTCCAGCATCACTGGACCAAGCAAGTCACTAATTTTGACCAATTGCCTTATTCTGAGAGGTTGTCCAATTTTAACCTATTTTCTATTAAAGGTAGACTAATGCGTGCTGACTTAAACCAATGTTATAAAATCTTCCATGGCTTATCACTGATTAATCCTTCTGATCTGTTTACCTTAACTTCAAATTCTAGAACTAGAGGTTACCCATTCAAAATTTTTGTCTTTAGAGCAAAGACTGAAGCGTGGAAACGCTTTTTCTCATGTATTGTTTAACACTGGAATTCTCTTCCAGAATCCTTGGTGGATGCTCCATTCCTTGCTCAATTTAAAGCTAGGCTATCCTTACATCTCCATGAAATACTATTCTCAACCTAGCAATATTCCCTCAACTAATCCAACTTATGTTCATAACCATTCTTTCATCTCAAAGTAATTATGCCATGTCCGACACACCCTACTGGTCGCCTGTTATGTTATAAATTGAAGTACTGGAATTCTCACTGTTAATATGGCCGGTGTATCTTATTTTCCAATTGGGCCACTTGACTGTAGCACTAGCTTCCGATCAGGGGCCCTATCAGGTGAGTAGGTGATGATGTAATATTAATTTAATGGAGTTAACTAGATTTAGTGACTACTTCCTCTGGTAGATTATTCCATTTCTCCACTATCCTGTTACTAAAATAATCTTCTAAGCTCCAAGTTAGAATATTGGTGTGCAACCTTGAAGATATGACCACGATTAGCCTGATGTGGGGTAAGGACAAAGAGATCTCCAGGTTGAATACTATTCTCACTGTGAAATATTTTCCAGCATTTTATCAGGTCAGCACGGAGAAGACTGCCTTTAATTGAGTAAAGATTTAGTATGTGAAGTCTCTCATCATTTAAACCAACCATGCCATCCACATGACGCGACAAGTTCTTTGAACCGATTCCAATAGTTTGCTGTCTTTCCTGATATCTTTATTCCATAGAGTATAGCCAAAGTCTAGCAGTGGTCTGATGTGCACTATAAACAGGCCTAGCATTAATTTAGGAGACTGGCAGATGGTTGATTTAAGGAAATTTGAGCTTATGCCAGAAGCTTTGTTTACTATAGAGTGGATAGTAATGGTGATGATTAAATCTTTGTGCGAGTTAACAATACTCAGTGGAAGTCCATATATGAGGGGCGGTCAATGAGTTTTGCAATCCAGATATAAGGAAACGAGATATGAGGAAAATGCACTAGTGCCACTTGTCCCTGAGGCTTCGAATTCCTGACAACCAGAAATCTCCTGACTGCTGTTCAATCCACTCCTGGACAGTGAGGTGGACATCTTCATCGTCCCCAAACCGGCGTCCACGCAGTGCAGCCTTGAGCTGGTGGAATAAAAAGTAGTCGCTAGGGTCCAGATCTGGACTCTAGGGGGGATGGTTGAGCTCCTCAAATCCGCACTTGGGCAACAAATAAAAATTAAGAATTTTTTAGCAGTTTCTAAATGGGGGACTTCACCCACCATACCCCCTTGTTTTTTGTGGGGGTTGCACCCCCCCACCCCCACCAATTAAAAAAATTAGTAATATTCCTAATTCAAAAGCAAAAATGAGATTTCAAAAAGTATAAATTATTTACCTCAAGCCAGTGGGTATAATTTTGCGGCGGTGACCCAGAATGCGTGGAACCTCTCTTTCATGCAGGGATATTTTTTTATCAAAAGAGGTTGCAAGATACATCCATAGTGGGGCACACAGTCTCTCATTTCCCTCCAGGTAGTGATGGAATGTATTCTCAGCAAGCGCTCTATTTAGTGACATTTTTTTCGGTATAATATATTTAAGTTTGGAAAGATAGTTAACATTGAGTGTTAGACAAAATATTCAAGAGATTTTTAATTATATTTTCAATTAAATCATGAAATAGCTCCCATTTGTTTACGTTTCAGAGTGGCCTCATTTTCTCTCCCCTCCCCCATTCTCTCCACATTTTTTTTATTGCTTAATTAAATGGTTTTGAAAAGTTTTCTCAGTATGGCTGTTGCTTTGGATGAAGTGAGTATGTCTGTTGATATAAGTAGTTTGTATGTAGTTTGTGATTTTTGCGGTGTTGAAAGAAGAGCAAATGTACCTGAATGCCCCTTGTGTAGTGTCTCATGCAAATGTGGCTTTGGTAGAGGAGGTGAGTCAGTTGCGTGATTAGTGCAAGATATTAAGTGAGTTTGTGTATGAAGTGAGAAGGGATGTGAGTGTACGCATGAAGAATGTGGCTGGGACGAGGAGGGTGAAAGATAGGCCTAGGCTAGGGACTGGAGAAAGAAGTGACTGATGTGTGAAGATGAATGTTGGGTGTGTATATGGATAGGTTAGGACAGGTTAGGTGTGTGAGTAAGAGAGACATGGAACCTGTTAGGTTGAATAACAGATTTGATGCCCTGAGAGAGGAAGAGGTTGAAAGTGATTTGTCTGATGCGGTTATGGCAGAAAGTGGAATAAGTAGTAGTTTGAATGGGAACAGGGGAACTAGGAGGGTCATTCCATGTCAAGTGGTCCAATGCTCCCCACCTCACCATCTCAGATTTTGATGGAATTTGGTACACAAGTTAGTACTTGGCCAAAACAGACATGGGCAAAATTTCAGCTCTGTAGCTGCTATAGTTTCCAAGATACAGTACCTCTGTTTTTGAACCCAAACACCCTAACTGGGGCTGGCAGTTTCACTGAGGCATTTTTAGGAGGCCTTTACTCAGTTGCTATATGCTTTGAGGTGCTGAAAATGGCTAGTCTGGCTTACCTTTTTTCAAGGGTTTCAAAAATCAAATCAGTTTTGACCCAGGTGGCTTACTTTTCTCACAAACTGAGATTTAAAATGCCAAAAAACTACCCGTAACACCAACCAGTACTGCACTAATGAGCCTATATATCCTGAACATTTGATAGGGTCTATCATATAACCCCTATCAAAATTAGACCCTATCAAAGTTGGTCACAAACAGAAAAAATGACCCATGTTAAATCTCTTTTCAGACTGAGTTGCTTCTTGGTCAAATGCTAACCTGAATTTGCCCTAGTTTTGGCCTTTCCGGCCTTACAACTGTATTGATTTGGAGTAGGGATGTTAAAATCATTTTTTTTAGTATTATAACATATGTGAAGTAATGAACATGTGTCTTATATGTTACTAGTCCATTATTGCACAATTTACATTTTATTTTACTTTATTTCAGAAATACTGTATGCTAGTGACTTGAAAAATGGAGCACCAGAATGCAACTTCTAGTTTGGATTCTGTGACAAAGCTGCAATCCCTTCAATCTTCCACATACAAAGAAAATTGTGAAGGATCAGCACAAGATTACCACTGATACAGCAGCTAAGCTGAAGAAAGTGACTGTGTAAGAAAGACCTGGAAGGAGTGCTGTGTCCAACATGCCAAAGTGAGCTGACTTCAAGATTTCAAAGTCAAACATCTGGTGAGGAAATTGACAATTCTTCTGGTGAAGAACCTGAAGTGGTTAAAAGAGTTCTTGCAACAGAAGCTGTTGATACTACTGCTGGAGCACTTGGTGTGTCCCCTTTGAAGTTCAGAAAGGTCAGCAAGAGGGATTTACCTGGATATGGAGGCATGAAGATTCAGCAATTGCAACAGAAGTTAACAGAATCCATTGCAGTAGCTGATGGGTTAGACATTGGTGAAATGCAGCCTGAAGCTGAAGCCAACCAAGTTGCATGCCAAAACTGTGAAGATTACACTAATCTTTTGTCTGCACTGCAGAGCGAGTGTATAGCCTCAACTAGCCATTATGACAAACTCCAGATTTTGACTCTGCAACCAAAGAATTGGTTGAGGAAAAGAGTTGCTGAAGAATTTCAAGTGTCAGAAAGGATGGTTAAAGCAGCAAGAAAGTATGTGATGCTGAAGGTGTACTTGCTCGACCAGCAATAATGAAAGGAAAAACATTAGCAAACATGACAAAATTGCATGTAGCAGAGCTTTATGAAGATGATCAATTCTCCAGGCTATGCCCAGGAATGAAAGACAAAGTAAGTGTACAAATCAATGGCATAAAAACTAATGCAGAAGAGACTTCTTTTGTGCAACTTGAATGAGCTGTTTACATACTTCCGGAACAAGTATCCTGCAGAAAAGATAGGCTTTTCAAAATTCTGTGGGCTGTGGCCTCAGTGGTGCATCACAGTTAGAGCTTATGGCACACATAGTGTGTATTTGTATGCACCACCAAAATATCAAGCTAATGTTAGCTGGAACTGATTGGCAAAACTCTCTGTGATTTGAACTCTCATAATTGCATGCTTCGCCACTGTGATAACTGCCCTGGTGAATAGCCACTGCATGAATACCTGGTTTAAATCTTTGAAGATTCAGATCCTGAAGCCACAAATGAGTTCAAGCAGTGGATCCAGACAGACTGAGCAAATCCAATCAGTAATCAGTTAAAAAAATTGTCAAGGATGTTAGTGCCAAGCTTACCAACTTGTCAGTCCACCACTACATTGCCAAACATCAGGCTAATTATCTGAAAAGACTCAAGGAGAATCTGCAGGAAGACAAATTGGTGATTTTTGATGGATTTTGCGGAGAATTATTCCTTTATGATGCAGGATGAATTCAACGGTTTCACTGGGACAACACCCAAGCCACATTGCACCCATTTGCAGTTTACACCAGAGAAAATGATGAGGTGAAGTGCCACAGCATGTGCATTATCAGTGACTGTCTATGTGTTCATCAGGACAGTTTTGCAGTATCTGAAAGCCAATATAGCCACCATCAGACACATTTACTACTTCAGCGATGGGTCAGCAGCACAATTGGTGGCATGATCGAGCACCTTGCACAGAGAGCAAGTCTACAGTCTCCACTGGAAGGCCACATTCTCACTGCTGAAGGCCTGTACAAATTTTGTGAGAAGTAGTTACTAGGAATGAAGAGTTTCTTTGTCAGCAGCGCTGAAGTTGCAGAGGTTAAAGAAGTCCAGGAGCAGCAATTTCCCAAAGCACGTACAGTGGCTGATACAAGGCAACACCACTGTTTCAAGCCAATTGATGTGAGCCAAATGTCTGTCAGCCGAGTGTTTGCAGACTGCCCATCATACATGGCCACATTGTCTGTGTCAGACAAGGTTTTTGTGAAAACTGCAAATCCTTAACCATGCCAATATGTTGCTTGCATATATGATGCAAAATGGTGATTGGAAATGTTGGCAAGGTGCGTCTGGAAGAAGAAGATACTTTGATAAATTTCATGGACCTTGCAGGAACTTCCACTGGCCATCTACACTTGACAAGTGTTGGATTCCCGAAATTCACATTCTGTGCATTGTTCCTATACCAACAGCTTCGATGCTTGGAAAGAATTATAGTTTGCTTGACACTGTTATCCAAGATGTGCAGGCAAAGTTTGCAGCTATGTAATAAGAAGAAATTGGCTATGGCTTGGGAACCAGTAAGAAACCCACACTTGGTTTGGTAACCAGCTAGAAACCCACCTGAAGGCTTGGGAACCTCGAACAAGAAACCCACACATGGCTTGGGAACCTCAGATAAGAAACCCACACCAGCTTGGCAACCAACAAGAAACCCAATACTGGCACAGCATGGAGGACTGGAGAAGAAAGGTGGGTGGGAGGGCCCGTGGCTGGACCTGCACGGCTATCGGGCGTGGCCCCTAGGCGATGGGGATACCAATCTGTGGCCAGCTGTCACAGAATTGGTAGTGGCACAGCCACCATGGACCAACGCAGGATTAAAAGTACAAATCTTGGTGGTATGTTGTCTGAAAGAGTAAACATTTTTTACACGTCAAAAAGTTCCAGCCAAGCTCCAAAAGGCCAACAAAACTACGCAAATTCAAATTAGCATTTAACCAAGAAGCAACTCAGTCTCTTTCCTATGAGACCCCCCAAAAAGGGGTTCAAAAACTAGAATGATAGTCAAATAACTGATTGAACATGGGTCATTTTTCACATTTTTCTGTTTGTGACCAACTTTGATAGGGTCTAATGTATCATATAAGCCCAATGTTCAGGAGATATAGGCTCATGAGTGCAGCAACTGGTTGGTGTTACAGGTAATTTTTTTGCATTTTAAATCTGTTTGTGAGAAAACTAAGACACCTAAGTCAAAATTGATTTGATTTTTGAAACCCTTGAAAAAAAGTAGGCCAGACTAGCCATTTTCAGCACCTCAAAGCATACAGCAACTGACTAAAGGCACCCTAAAAATGCTTCTGTGAAACTGCCAGTCCTGGTTCCAGTGTTTGCGGTCAAAAACAGTTGTACTGTATCTTGGAAACTATAGCAGCTACAGAGCTGAAATTTTGCATATGTCCGTTTGGACCAAGTACCAATTTCTGTACAAATTGGTACACAAATGAGTGCAGCAACTGGTTGGTGTTACAGGTAATTTTTTTGCATTTTAAATCTGTTTGTGAGAAAACTAAGCAAGCCTAGGTCAAAATTGATTTGATTTTGGAAACCCTTGAAAAAAAGTAGGCCAGACTAGCCATTTTCAGCACATCAAAGCATACAGCAACTGACTAAAGGCACCCTAAAAATGCCTCCGTGAAACTGCCAGTCCTGGTTCCAGTGTTTGGGGTCAAAAACAGTGGTACTGTATCTTGGAAACTATAGCATCTACAGAGCTAAAATTTTGCACAAGTCCATTTAGGCTAAGTACCAATTTGTGTACCAAATTTCATAAAAATCTGAGATGGTGAGGTGGGTCTGATTCCTAAAATTGGACCACTTGATATGGAATGACCCCTTTTATACATCAGCCTCTTCAATGCATTCTTTGAAGAAGGTGTAGCATCAAGGACCCTTCATGAATGAATGAATTTCATCAGGACAAATTTCCCAAGAACTGGTCCTTCCGGACTAGGTCAACTAGGGAGTCGTAGTCAGGGGCAATTTAGACTAGTCCGACCAGAAGTTAAAATGCCTTTGGAGAGTGTAGACAAACTGACGGCAAGGGTGGTTGTGCTGGATTCGGGCATGACGAAACTTGAGCGATAAAAAAAAGGGTTCATATTATTGGCTGCCAGAAGCTCGGATTTCAAGGTGGAATAATCAATCGTTTCTTCTGAAGGGAGGTAAATAAATATGTCCCGGAGTTGCGAAGTAATTAAGGGGAGGAGTTTGGTGACACCGTCTGCCTATGATTCAAAATCCTCGCCTTCTTTAATAATAGGGAGCTTCACCGATGCTGACTGGGGAATTTCAGCTCTAGAATTGATAGAGAGGGTCTCAACCCTCGCTTGACTTAATTAAAACTCATGCTGGCATATTTCTCTCCTTTCTTCACTCTCTCATTGTTCCATTATTGTTATTTCTTTTTATTGTTGTTTCCTGTTCAATTTTTTAAAGTAGCCTAGAACTAGGCTGTTTGTTTACGGCGACTTATGCCTAAGTCGGCAGTCGCCAGATAGCCCCTTAAATAATAATAATAAAAAAATTCATTTTTCTCTTCTTTCTGCTTTCTTGTTCTTCTTGTGCTCTTCTTCCAGCTTCCTGGATATACGATAAAAGATCCTTGGCTGTTAAGCCAAGGGACTCACCGTGGAGCTTAAAACAACAACATATTGCATGTGATAACAGAATTAATGCACCTCCCCCCCAAATCAAATTAACAGCAAGCAATGCAACAAGGTTGATGACCTAGTCTATTGTGGTATGCATGCACAGAAATAAAATTCCTTACAAAAAGAAATAATGAATGCGATAGCCTTGCCTTGTCAACTAATGCCCACATAAATATACACACAATCCTAAATGAACCTTCGCAGATAAAAGGCGACAATTCTGTTGAGGATGAATTGAGACTCACATTCTCACAACAAAAATGACCCAAGAAAATGTATGTGGTCAAAATGGACACACACAAAGAGAAATATATATGGAAAGATTATTTTACTGCACCTTTAAACAACCAGAACATTCAGCCTTTATAGAAAATACAAAAAAAATAAACTTTTAAAAGACTTTAAAAGATGATCCTTTAAAAACCATGCTAAACCTGACACCAGTTTTTATGATATAGATAGATATATATTTACTATATGTCGAGGTATAGCCGATACATATATATCTATGGAGGGAATTTGATTAGCTGACTGTTGTGGAATAGGGCGAAAGGATGCTCAGTTGACCTCTCCTCAGCTCTGTTACTAGATGATGGGGGTAAGCTAATTTAATGAAGAGGTAATGTCAGGGTATGACATTACATTATATCAATATCATTATATCTATGAGGGAGGGACCAATAACTTGAAAGCGAACCGGCAAAAGGGACGGAAAACCATGAGTTTAGACGGGCTGAGTAGCAAGAGAGTACAACAAGGTCAGGGAAATTATGGACAATGGCAAAGCTCAAGGTTATTTAAAGAGGCATGTATAAAAATATAATTTTATTTACACAAAAATGAGAGAATTCATGGGTAAAATTACCTCAGAGAATTAACGGGCAAAATCACATCAGTAAATGAAAGGGGGAATTGTAGTTATAAATCAGACTATGAAGTTAGAACTTAAGGTATTCCAGGAGGAGACTATTCAAATGGGGGGGGGGGAATTAACTCAAATGGGTTACTGAAGGGGGGGGAGGGGTTGGCTTACGGATGTCTTCTGCATGTGAGGTGAGGCCGTTCGGAACTTCTGAGCAGGAAGTTGGAGTGATGACGGTTCTCCAAAAACAGGGGGGGGGTAACTTCCGGTCCAGGGGAGAGTATTTCAGCTACCCAAAATGAGGAGGGCTTCAACAGGAGTTGATGAGAGAAGTCGGGAAAATCACTCGGGGGGGGGGGGGCGATCATTCAGTGGAATTACCTCCTAGCTGGGGCTAATTCCAAATACACAAAATAGTCCAGCTGTCACTCTGCTTTGTTGCTAGCACTTGACTTGGAACCATGGGGAATCTTCTGGGGTCTGGGCGAGACTTCTCAACTCTGTGTCTCTTCATGGGAGTCAAGCGTTATTTATGTCTGAGGCTCTCCCGGAGTGGGGGGCGGTAAGCAGGACACAGCTCTACTCTTGAATGGCCTTGAATCTTCTTGCAGAGGCTATTCTGCCTGTATAAAAGGGAGTGGACATGGTTTGAGGCTACCGCTTGTGGAAGGGGGAGGGGGGTAGGCTTACCAATTTAGGCCTAACTGGGCGTTCTGCCATGCATGGAAGTTCCATTCTGCTCCAGAGCTTCCATGTGGAGATTCCCTCACAGGTAAGGAAACTGTTCCCCGGAGTATGTGGGCAAATAACAAGAAAAAGTGAGTGTAGATTGGCCATTAATTACTTAACTGTGTCTGAATGCTGTTCTGGTTTATTTAAAAGGGTTGTACAAAAATAATATTAAATAATACAACAAGAAAAGATAAATATTTATACAAATGAAATGAAATTGAAATATTCCAAGACTATAAGATACTTGATACTCTGGCAAAAAGGGACAATGAGCTTAAGGCAGGTAAATGACCAAACTCGGATTGAGTCTTCAAAGGCTGCGCTGAGCCGAAATATAAATAAATCTTTATGGGGTGACCAGATTAAAGAGATCTGCACGCGCCAATGCCTTGCTGAAGTTAATGCTTGGACCATGAAGGGAAGGGGCAATTTAAGAAGGAGAATTGCAGAAAGTTGAGATTTACCTTGGAATACCTTGACAAGGGAGTATTTGCACTAGTGAATGGCCGTTACTGGGAAATCGGCAATTGATGGGCGGGGTTCCGATGGGAGAGTTTCTGGCCTTTGCGCTTGTAGAGATGAAAATGGAGCCAAATCGAGATGTCTCATGCATGATAGCGAGCCAGTACTGACTTGACCCAGCAGAGCCTGGCATTAAATACCAGCTGACGATGGGGGTGAAATCATCTCTCGCCATGGAAGGGATTCCTCCAAAGTAAACAGGGCTGGGGCATGGATGTCTTTCAGCCAGGAATTTGTGATAACAGATGTCCTTCCTTGCTCTCGCATGCTTCCAGATGGTGGTCAGGAGTCAAGATTGCCTCAAGGCTTGGGAGAGAACCTCCATGAGCAAACACATCTGCATTCTGAAAGCCTCTTTGCTTGATTCTTAGTTCCGTTTCTCTCATATTTGATAGCCACGAGGGTATTTGGGGTCCACATGGGGCTCCTTGACTATTCTTTTGCATTAATATTACTGGGCTGCAGTGCCATCTAAGTTGTTTTCCTCCTGCATCCTTCACCATATAATCATAGACTCCTCGTGTGATCATCTCACAATTAATATAAAACCATATGTTACAAATCTCAAACCAACTCCAAAATCCTTTTTCTTCACCACCTCCTTGCATTTTCAAGTCATTCTTATTTTCCTCCAGTGCTTCTCCTTTGTTTTGATCTTGGTTTGTCATGAATAACCTCCTGTGTTAGTAGTATTCAATTTTCTAATTTCTCTTTAATTCAACCAATTTTTATTAAAACACTTTAATTGGCAATTTAGGTTAGTTCTTTTTAGTGTTTTTAAGTTAGGTTCATTTTGCGAGGTTTTTCATAGTAAGTTTTTGTATGCTGTTTTCCTACCAGAAAGGAACCATACAAGAATCCTATTCTAGTAATAGTCCAAAATGACTGCTCTTTGTGATGATTGTGAAATATCTGTATCGCATTCTCATGTAAATATTATAGTCATTTCAAAGCTGTAATTGATTGTTATCAAATTCATGGGGGCCTAATCTGAAAAGAGCATGGTTATAAATGGTACAGGCCTAATCCAAAAGAATAGGTTTGTGAATGGTACAGAAGTATTGCTAAATTTGACTTAACCAAAAGGATATGGAGATGCCAGATAAATTTGAAAATTCAAAGGCAAAAAAAGAAAAAAATGTAATTGGTCAGAATATTTTTCTAAAAGCAATTAAAACTAAATGTGTTTAAATAACTTACTATCCCCAACCTTCTATATCATAATTAAATTAGCATCATCTTTGGTAATATTTATTTCTTGAATCAGTGCAATGAAACTTTCTTTTCCCCCTAGCTTATGACTTCATAACAGAGGCAAATAATAGATTTAGGTATTGTGATATACTTCTTTCAAGTGTTAATAATTAAAAAGATAGTACTTAGTACACAAATTAGTAAGAACAGACAATTCATACAACCCAATAGAATAGATTTGTAACTATTTAAATACCCTGGAGTTGTTGATATGTAGAATTACCAAAATATATACATTTGGCTCCAATTCAAAATTCACTACCATATATTCATTCAACCTACCCTCAAAAACATGCTAATTTATTCCAGCAGTCTACCACTCTTTTTGGTGAAAAATATAACACACATATTTGATTTGATTTATTTTTAAGTGGTAAAGCAGAATGTATATGTATATATGGAGAGATGGGTGATGTATATATATATACTCTGGTTGACGGGAATGTAAAGCCTAGATCTTCACCAACCAATGCTTTATAAGAATGAGGAATGAGAATAGAGGAGTTACGTGTTAGATTCTAATAGAGTAAAAATGAGAATAGATAACTGGCAATTTGAGGGTAAACTAAGAGTGGTATATTTTTATATTTATTTATAAATTAACGAGAAAGATATAAAAGTTAAACAAAGAGCAAGGAGAAAATCGGAAATACACAGAATGAGAATAATGAATTTGATTGAATATAAATGAAGGTTTAGAGCAAATATTTATATAAATTTGAGTTATAAATTATGAAATGATATATTTAATGTATGGATAAATGGACTTGGGAATAGTTTTGGACACAGAATAATTGCTAGAATTATAATCTCAAGGGGACTGGAAATGGAGAGAAAAGAGGGAATTACATTTTGAATAGTTACTATATTCGATTGAGTTGAATAATGGTGACGTTAATTTACTGACCTTTGTCTGATGATAACGAGAACACAAGTGAACTAAAATTGTCAGCGAACATTGGGGGTGAGGAAGGTTGATGCTGATTGGTCGGTTTAAAATATGTCAGACAAATATTTGGATAGGTTGAAATATATATCGTGCAATGTATAGGATAATTTTTATTGGACGATATGTAGGGTAAATTTTGTTGGAAATCGTCTGAGTTATATATGATTGTAATTGTCCTACATGAATATGGATTAATGGAAGCGAGATGAGTAATCTCTAGACGGGAGTTATACTTTTGTAGGAGCTAGCAAGGATGTTAGCTGCTACAATGATAACCCTAGTTCTATCCTGGTCTGGCTGATATATCCTTTATACCATGATTTGAAACATGTGTGAGTGAGGCTTGGCCAGGATAGAGTTTGTCCAGATTTCTTGTCAATAGCTACCATACTTGCTTTTTGCATGGGGATGTGGATAGAGAAATTGGCAAATATTATGTTAGCTTATTTCCTGGATAGCAGAAGTCACCTGCCTTTTGCACAGTACAGCTTCCATAAGTTATATTCCACATCCACGCTCTGGCTAGGAATTGCTGCTATCTGCAATGCTTTGCTTTGCAGTAGCATTTTTCCACAGTATTTTTTGATTTTCAGAACTGCTCTGATACAGTATGATGATACACTATCATGGAGATTCTCCATTCTATAAGGAAATTAACAACAATCCCATATCCCTCACATGAGGTCTGATGTCTTCACGCTCACCAGTCATTGTCAGTCTAATCTTTGTATATTCTTTTATTTTTTGGGGGGGATCTGATCCATGATATAAGATGATGGCAAGCCCAACTTAGTCCAAGAAATCATAGTACAGTGGGTGCAAAGGAAATGTGAACATTAAGAATTTTTGGATAATTAAGCATAAAAGTACATTTCAAGTTTGTTTTATTGGGTCCTTTTACTTACATTTCTTCACATTTAGTACTTTGTCATGTTCCCACGGGTCTTCAACACCTCCTGGATCCTCTTGGGCATGGATTTTGCAGGATTCTCAAAGTAGGAGCCATCTATTGCCACCCACAGCTTAATGAGTGTCTCCTTCAGGGTGAGGATCGAGGTGGGCCAGGACTTAGCAACTTCATTTTTCATTTGGTTCCAGGCATTCTCTATGAGGTTTAAGTCGGGTGAGTTGCCTGGCCAGTCCAAAACTTCGATGTACTGCTCATTAAGGAAGTCTTTGACAGCTCGTGCCTTGTGTGTAGGGGCGCCATCGTGCATAAAAAAGTCGCAGCCATGGAGAGCGTAGAAATGGAGCAGTTGTTCCCCCAAAACCTCAATGTAATTCTTTCTCTTCATGGTGACGTTCTTGGGGAGGAAATAGAGACCACCCCTGCCCTTCTCCCCACTGAAGCATCCCCAAACCATGACGCCATCAGGGTGCTTCATGGTCTTCACGGTGTAGCGGTGGTCATATCTGCTCACATCACTGGGCCGCTGCACCACTTTCGAGCCACCCCTGATGAGCCGAAAACTGCTCTCATCACTCCACATGACTTTCTTCCACTGCTCTGGTGTCCAATCTTGATATTTCTTCGCAAAAGCTAGCCGTTTTTCTTCATACCCTCTTGTCAGCAGCGGTTTTTTGGTGGCACGGCGGCAGGGTAAACCCAGGTCTTTTTGTAGCTGGTGCTGGATCGTACGAATAGCGACATTGTGGAGCAAGTCAGGATGTTTCCCCTTCAATTCAGCCTTTTTTATCCCAGGGTCCTGCTTCACCTCATGTAGCAAAACCTTGTCAGTCTGAGCAGTTGTCTTCTTCTTGCCCCCAGAGCCAGGTTTTCAAGGTGGTGCGGTGCCGGGAGGGAGTGTGGTGGCTGCTTTTTTGAGCTTGAAGAGTGACACACGGCTCACGTTCAGATCGGCAGCTACATGCCTTACTGGCACTTCCTGCTCCATTAGGGTTAGGGCATGGGTCTTTTCCTCCATTGTCAGCTTGCTACGCCCCATTGTGATGGTATGGTGGTGTCTGGTAGGGCGTCAAAGTCAGCAGAACGGTGAAAAAGATGCGGCCTGTGGGGCAGCGTAACACAAGCTCCTCATACCAAGCTCCTCACACTACCTATATGGCAGGAGTGTGGTAAAAAAGTTAACCACGAAATTTGAGTTAACATTTCCATTGCGTTTATGAGGTTAACATTTCCTTTGCGCCCACTGTAGTAGTGTAGGAGAAGTTAAGGGAACTGCAGAGGGTTTTATTTCCATAGTGGGCTGACTGACTGTTGCAACAGACAGGGGCAAAATTTGAAATGTTTATCATTGGGAATATTGTCAATTTGTAAATTTACCTATCACTTCAATTAGTACATTAGTAAAGGTAATCCATGTGTTATTAGTGAACCCTGGTAAGTTTACCAAAAAAACATATGGCTGCTTGATTAGGTTTGATTAATTTACACCAATAAAAGCTAATTCTAAATGCTCCATTTTTATTCTTTTTAGGTGAAGCTAAAAATTTGATACCTCGGAACCATGGAAGCATTGGTCAGAGGGACATATATTGCACTATCTCCCTTGACAAAGAAGAGATATTCCGATCTGCCACCATTGAAAAGACACTTGAGTAAGAAACATAATTCCTTCAGTATTTTTGCATTTTCTCACCTGATAATTAGTAGTAAAGAATAAGATTTGTGCACATATTTCTTTTCAAAATGGTTAGGTGTTTAGATCTTTGTAATGTATTTATAAATACATTTAAGTATTTTAGCCCCAAATAAATATCACCTGAATAGTCTGCATATATTACACTTCCTTACCTAAAGACACCTGAATACTCTACCAACAAACGACATCCCAAATAACTCCCCTCCCCCTCTAAATAAACTAATCAGCTCAATCATTACACTGGACACAGTCATCCTCTCCCAACTAAGGTTAGACCATTCAATTTTACAAGCACAGACAGAATAAACCTCATCTGATCAGCCACATGCAACCAAACCTTTATGACACTACTGACTTCTTCTCTACTGTTTGAATCTTAGAAACATGCATGACATCTTGGATCTTAAGGACCTGTGGATCTATCCTGGGGATGTCATGTCCTTCCTAGACACTGACCACCTTGCAGAAGAGGTTGGGCAGCTTGAAAGTAAAAAAAGGCATATTTCATGGAGATGATACTTAAAAATTTAATGAATTTTACCATTTGAATTTTACCAAATGAATATTTGGGAGCCATCCCTTATGCAATATACAGGAGGCTTCAGGTAAATTGATGCATATTATATACAGGAAAAGAAAGAAGTTGTGCAATATATTCTCATGAGAATTTATGCACAAATAAAACAATATAGTTGCTAAATCATTCAAAATAACCAACTTCTGCCTAAACAACTTTCTCCAGGTGAGACCTGAATTGGTTGCATGCCCTTGTTTTAGGAGTCAATTGATGACATTACCT
Organism: Ceratothoa steindachneri; assembly: GCA_963969495.1. Taxonomy (NCBI): domain Eukaryota; kingdom Metazoa; phylum Arthropoda; class Malacostraca; order Isopoda; family Cymothoidae; genus Ceratothoa; species Ceratothoa steindachneri. Next base: position 43,353,023 of record OZ018325.1, on the reverse strand, counting down.
CCACACTGGTTGTCCTCAGAGATCCTAGTGTTGTGAGCAGCCTTGTTGACATCCTTTTCAACAAAATAATCTTTGGAGTTTCAGTCAGGGGAGTTGGCCAGCCACAACATTGTTAAACAACCATGCCTATGTCTTCCTTGTTTTGTGTGTGGGAGCAGAGTCATGCTGGAAAGTGTAGCTCTTCCCACAGATAACTTGTCCATGTAAGGCCTGACTACAGTCTCTAGCACTTCATTGTAAACATCCACATATGTGATGAGGCATAATGTGGAACTCGCTGCTGACCATGACCAGAATCATTGAAGAGGCCTGAACTTTTCTGTGCATCACTGTAGGCACTTCTGAAGAAGGCCAGCATCATCATCCTCAACTTCATTGAAGAGTGCTTGTGTCTTCATGTTGTAGGTTTCCTTGTGAGCCTGCCTGAGAATCTGGTGCCTTTTCAGGATGCAAAAGTGGGAGCCCAGGCCCTGGTGCACTGCTCCATGGATGGTTGCCTTGCTCATAACCATCATCTTGACATGTTTGCCTATGGAGTGACCAGGGTCCTCAGAGATCTACCTGACAGTGGCTATTAATTTTTTGTTCCTAGTGGTATCAGTAACTCCTGGGACACTCATTCACCAGTAACTTTGTCCTTATTTTCAGGCTCATCCTACTTCCATTTCATTTTATATATGAGGTTCTTTAGGTAGTTAAAAATATGCTGTTACCTGCATGTAAGCTAAACTCTTACTTAGTGTGTCCAAGGTCAAGGGCTGTCATTAGCCCTTAGGCACACTTTCGACTTGTATTGATTTACCTGAAACATGTTCTATGTATGTATTGAGTGTCTGTGAGGTAAATGCAATTTGTATTTCACCTTACCTTGTAGTTCCCTAAGTTTAGTGAAAGCCTTCCATGTATCTTCTTACTACAAACACTGGAGTGCAGTTTATTGCTGCCTTTTTAATTTTTTTTCTTTTTTCTTTATGTTCCCTTTGCTTCAAGAAAGGGCTAAATGAACCAAGGCTTTAACTTTTTCCTCAAACTATCACAGAATATTTCTACTGCTCTTTTTTATTATTAGGATGCATTTAGTTTGCTTATTCAACAAGTATATTTCTACTTTGCAGCCCCTTCTTTGGTGAGGAATTCCAATTTGATATTCCCCGGGAATTTCGTTTCCTCTCATTTTATCTCTATGACAGAGATCGCCCTATGAAGACTGATAAAAGTATAGGCAAAGTTTCTATAAAGAAAGAGACATTGGATACTTTTCAGGGTAAAGATCAGTGGTTTGCCATAACTCCTGTAGATGCTGATTCCGAAGTTCAGGTGAGCAATTGTCCAAAGTTAAATAGGTCACCACAAATTGTGGAACATTAAAAAAATAAGATAAACCCCACCCCATTGGATGAGATGCATACCAATATGGCAAATAAAAAATGAAGGGGGCGAGGGCATAGTTTTTAATAGCATTTGTTTGTGCTGACCCAACTTTGTGGGAAAATGGGTTAAGATGTTTGACAAATAATTCAAGGATAACTGCTATACCAAACTTATTAAATCAGCAGAGAATAGTGCATTTAAAATTGGGTGGGGGGGGGGGGTGAGTATAAAAAAAAGTTATAAATTTGCCCCTGTGCTAATCCCTTTGCCAGGGTTTTTTTGTTTCTACTTTTGAGCTCCTGTGCTTTTAGTGTGGACTAGTTCCTTGGGGATTTTGATATGCTCTCCCCTCTGCTTCCTTAGTATTTAAGTTGGTGCAGTTTGGTATTATTCTCATAAGATTTTTCCATCCCTATATCTATTCTCTTTTATTCCCATGCCTAAACCAAAGATAATGAATTTTGCATACAGATCAGAATGACAATTATGGTGTTATTGGCTATTTTCATTATGATGTGTAGTAGCTACCTCCCACCCCTCAGTAGGGCATTAGAAATCCAACATCTTATCTATCTGGCTAATAATAGCTCCCTCCATTGAGAAAAGTTAAGTTACATTAGGTATGTTTAGGCACTGTAAGGTGATTCTGGTCAACTTTACTAAGGAGAGATCTATTATGGATGGAAGATAGGGGAAGCCAGAATGTGTGGAAGATATATAGTCATAGATCTACTCGCAGATATTGGGGCAAGAGGGCATTCAATCCTCCTGCCCCCTCCCCCCCCTTGTAACTCTACATTAAATTAAATTATGGTTCCCCATCAGGCAGTACAAATCAGTGGTCAAGACTACCAAAACAGTAACATCCCTCTTCATCTGTTCCTTTTACTGAGTAAAAGTTTGCTCATTGATTACATGCAGTTTTTTTTTCTTCTTATCATTAAAACATGTCCCCTGTATAAATCAGTGTTAATTGACACAAAACCTTGAAAATCAGTGTTAATTGATGCAAAACCTTGAAAATCAGTGTTAATTGACCCCAAACCTTGAAAATCAGTGTTAATTGACACAACCTTGAAAATCAGTGTTAATTGACACAAAACCTTGAAAATCAGTGTTAATTGACACAAAACCTTGAAAATCAGTGTTAATTGACACAAAACCTTGAAAATCAGTGTTAATTGATACAAAACCTTCAAAATTGCCTCTTACTAATAATCTTGTATTTTACAGGGAAAAATTCACTTGGAAATTTTGCTGAAGCTGCTTCAACATATGAATGACAACTTTCAACAAACTATTGAAGTGAAGTAAGAGACTTTGATCATCATATTTAGCCTCAAGTGTTATTAGTTCATGATGGGCCATAGGCCCATCATGCACCTCCGGGCATGTGGTGGCCCAATGACTCCCAAGGAGGGATCTCCTCCCCCAAATGGTATCCCACGAGCCCCAAGTAGGCAGTTGCCAGATGGGGTTCTAAATTTAAAAAAAAAATGGTATCCTATCACATCCAAGTTTTTCCGGAGAAGGATCTTAAGGAGGTTGGTCCATCTGCCCTTGGGGTCCCTTCTAGGGGTATAGAGAAGCGGGTACATTGTCCACATTCTCCAAAGAGAAAAGCAATCAAAGGTGTTAGATAGGTCTGCTGCCCTTTCAGCAAGTGACCAGGCCAAGACTGGCAGTGGAAGCTCAGACAAAGACCAAAGTATGCTGAGTGGAGCCTCATTCAACCTGGCTTAAAACACTTTCTAGTCATTCGCTGCACAAATGTTGACCAAAGGCTACATCACACCATTGCAAGGCAGCTATGATTAGTGCCATTCAGACACTCAATGGCTTGCCGGTGTGTGTCAAGCCACAGTCTATTATGAAATTGAAGAAAGGAGTGGTTTATGTGAGGGAACTCTTGCACCTCTTTTTAGAACACATCACCAAAGAGCAATCAAGGTGGAGTGTGTGATCAGAAAATGGATCCCATAAAGGGGCATGTCGATTTGCTATCCAGGCTGCCATGCTGACATGACTCAGTGCTAAGTCCAGCCCCAGCTTAGCCTCTTCTTCTTTCTGACACCCTGTCTTCTCACCCTGCTTCGCCACTTTCCATACAACCTCTCCAACAACTTTCTCTGGTTGGACTCTAATTTCACAGGGTAGATGTTGACCAGCTTCCTCTCCACCCCTCAGCTCCAGTTTGGGTGGTTAGTTTTTAACAACCTGCCTCACCCCCACCCTCACTTTCCTCACATACCCTTTCTCTCTCCTTTCACAGTCTAGCAACTTTACGCTCAGCCCAAGGTGGAACCCCTGTGATGAAGTTCTGCCTGGCCACTGGGAGGGAGGTGTGGTCCCGAATGGCGGCAGCTGGGTTTGCCGGCCCCATATTCACCCTTCGCAGAGTGGGCTACTGTGTGGGATGATTAGCGTTTCCATCACATGATACAAATAGCGTCTCCATGCCCGATGATGACATTTTCAAAACACCCTCTCTACTCCCCCTGTAACATTGTCAGAAAAGGAGCCTCCTCCCCCTGTGTGCTTTCTCAGGGGACCCTCCAAACCTCTCTGACCGGAGAGGAGGCTTACTCTTCTCCTAGGTCTACTGGTGTAGGGGACTACCAAGAAAGCATGCCAGCAGCCCATAATTGACTGGTCCCACCGCGGCTCAATAGGGCCAACCCCCTTAGGGGACAAGGGATGACACCAGTGCCCATCAGCCTGTGCCCTCTAAAGTCCTGCTAGCATGCTTATTAAGTTTACAGGGGGTCACTGCATGTGCCCTTCTCTTCCCTGACCAATGCCAATTCCTGGCGCAAGATGAGACAAAAGGTAGCTCAAATGGGATCTGTGGTGACTTGAGAGGGCGGATAGCCGCATGGAGGCCCCCCTGAGATGGACATTGTCCCTGAGGTGACCCAGCCCCAGCTGGTAGGATCTTCCATTGGGTCAAACCCGGGCTTGGTGCCAAGCACAGAACCTGAGTCTGTCCCTGTGCAAGCTCCACCTCAGACGGCTCGGGTCGTCAAAGCCTCACAAGGAGAGGAGGGATCTCCTCTCCCGGCTGGTGGCCCTGTGACAGCCAAGACCTCCATTTCAGAGAAGGATTTTGCTGAGGCCTGTCCATCTGGCCTAGGTGCTCCTCAAGGGGGGGGGGGTAGAAGCAGGTTCATTCCCCACCCTCCTCTTCCAAAAAGAAAAACCATAAGTCCCAAAATACTAAGGGCTTCTCTACTTTCGTGGAGCCAAAGGGACGGGGGGGGGTCTGCTGCCCTTTCAGTTAGTGGCCAAGCTGAGATTGGCATGTCTGGCCCCGGTGCTCCCCCAGGTTGGGAGTGCCAGACTAAGATCAAAATTGCAAGTGCACAGAATGGAGCCTCAATTGCAACAAGCCCCTCATTCAGATATTACCTGGCATTTTTACCCCGCTGGCTTCAAACGCTTTCTTGTTATTCGCTCCACTGATGGCAGCATGTTTGCCGAGGGCAACATGATCCATCAAAGGACCCGTTTTTTGGACGGGAGCTTTCTGGTGAATGACTCGTATCCCTCCGAGGCAGCCACGATCAGTGCCCTTCAGACACTTGATGGCATGCCGGGGTCTCCTGTACTCCTACCATGGACAGTCTTTGTTTCATCACATTCAGCACTTGGAGGTGTTGATAGGGCTACTGCCTTACTTGTCTACAAATCCTTTATTCTTTTGAAGTGTGACTATGGATGTGAGTTTTACATATCTGCAGCTGAGCGTGTATTGTGGAAGATGGACTCTATCCCACTACACCGGTCTCCTTTGGTGATCAGGCCTTTTGCACATCTCCTATTTAGAACCTACTTCTCGATGCTGATGAAATGCCACTGAATTTGCGCTATGTGCAGTACATTATATACCTGTATGAGCGAGCACAGTGCTTCCTTTAGTCCTCAATGTATCAAACTGCATCCACAGCTCATCATGGAAGTGCTATGGCCCCGAGAGTTGCTAGTCATACCCTAACCCCTTCAGGTTTAGGGCTAAAAAACTCCTTTGAGAGCTCTGTGTAGCTCTCAGGCTACTGGTGCCTCTGGTTCTTCCCAGGATGCTACTTTTGACTATTTGTTGCCATGCCTCTTCTCCCAAAGCTTCCAGAGCACCAGGACTATCGTGTTTGGCTTTTTTGGAGCACACTCTCTGTCATGCTGGATCTGTGCCAATATACACAAATTGCTCTAAGCTGTCTGTCTTCATGGTTGAGGTGGTTGCAATACATGGCTTAGCAAAAGAGATAACGTGCCATGCCCAGTTCCTAGAAAAGATTGTGATCTGTAGGTACTCACAAAGTGCCCTCAGTGCTCTCAAAGGATTAGAATCTCCAAACCCCCTGATTGTATCCGTGATCCCATGGTTACCACAAGCCTGGTGGATATTGAGATTATTCCCTGCTGGCTCCTCGGACATGTCCGGATTGCAAGGAATGAGGGTACCAAAGAGTTTGCCAGGACTGAGTGACCAGACCAGTGTTTTGTTTTTCCTCACACTCACTACATTGCAAGAATCAGGTCAGCCCTCTGGGTTGCCTAGCAAAGAAGCGAGATTCCAAGGGGAATTTAGGGTTACATGCTATTGCTTTGCATCTGTTCCCAGCGACCTAACTCCCAATAATGCAGCATCTTCAGGTCACTTTTTTAAATCTTCAAATTGGGCACACTCACAGGACACATTGTCATTTGATGGAATGCTCCCAGCACCGTACTGTGCCAACCTGCATTGTTCCCCAGACTAGGTGATCTTTGTGCATGTTACTTGTCCCAGTACTGGAAAAGAGGGGTCACTAATGCTTGTCCCCTATACTTGGGAGGGATTCATTTACTTAGACTCATGAGACTATTTGACTTTCTGAAAGAGGCTGGCTTATTCCTTTTTATTTGACTCTGGCGTCAGTCTCATAAGCCTCCCCTGGGAGAGGCAGACATCCCGATGTTGGAGTGTTGTACTTCCTGATTTTGGTTTGTTTTTGTTTTTATTTGTTTGGTTTGTTTTTGCGGAATTTTAAAGTAGCCTAGTACTAGGCTGAAATTTTAATTACAGCGACATGCCCTTGCTGGCAGTTGGCTGATGGGCACTTAAAAAAAATTTGGCAAGAAATATTTTTGGGGAGTGTTTAGAATCCTTGGTCTTTTTTCCTCTGTGCTGCAGTCCATATTTGGAAGGCTGCATTCTTTTTGCCCCAATGGCTGTAAAGAAGGTGGAGTCTGGTGCGTTACTCTTATTTGCACAGCTTCCACCTAAAGTAGGTAGCTGTTGCATTTGGTTAGTCTGCCCATTGGTTATGGTTTTTGTGCTATTTTGGGGGCCTAAGCCCACCATATTATAAGGTTACATGGTCAAGTTGAAGCCCTTTCACACTGTGATGGTAATATTTGTCCTGTGTTGTTTGTCTTACTGGCCCCAATGTCTGCAGGAGGATATGAAGCTATATGTCTTCCACACATTTTCACTTCCTCTATCTTCACCACTTTACTGATCTCTCCTTACAAGCCTTCTGCTGGATAGGCCCACAGTGATATTAGTTAATGTTGGTGATTGTAAGATCTAAGCTGTGCAGAAAGATCTTGAATCATTGCTGAGGATCACATTTGTGGCATATGAATTGATGTGAATAACAAACTGTTACAACATTTTTCATGCAATTTGGTAGTGGATGATGGACAATATTTTTGAAAAAACGGCTGTTATATAGAAGTAAATGGTGGTAGAAAAAATGTATTAAGCAATGCTATAGGGCTTGTCTTTGAAAGTGTCAAATTTGTATTTTTTCCAATTCAATTCAATTTTTTACCAAATTTAATATGCTTAAGTGATGAATGACAAGGTTTTATTCTCAGTATATATTTCAGGGGTAAATCTTTCCTCTTAATGTTACAAATTTTTGGTTTTACATGTACTTAGCAAGGAAAATATTTACTTTTGTGGGTGTTACAATATAATATCTTTGGTAGGATCAAAGAATGTAGCGATCTTGCTGTTGTGAATGGTTCTTGCGATCCTTATGCCACAGTTACTATGACCTATGCCAACCACAAAGAAGAAACTAAAAGGACAAAGGTGAAGAAAAAAACTATCAATCCTCAGTTTAATGAGGTCTTTATTTTTGAGGTGAGTAGTTAAAATTTTTTCTTTCCCAAGATGCAAGTAATTTTTTAGGAATTATGTGTAATGTATAACAACATACTTTGTTCCATATTTGCCCTTTATAGGTTAGATTGTCTTCATAACCGTATGGAAAAATGCTTTCAAATACAGCAATGTTAAGCCATATCAGTTGTGTCTAGTTGCTGGATTAAATTTTGATGCAGGTCATTTTGATCCAAGTTGTAGGTTTCCTTAGAAATAAAAGCATCCTCCCTACTTCCTATTGTCTGCACACTTTTGAAAGAGAAATATTTGACAAGTTAATAAGGTACACTCTATGAAATCTAGTTGGTGATGAATGAAAGAGGATAGCATATTTCCCCAGCATGGATTCATAATCAGACAAAGATCAATCATGCCTGTTGCATAAGCCATGATTTGTGCAAAAGCATTGTCCATTTTTGCTATGCTCAAGGACAAAAAAAGAAGACTGCAATGAAACTTGCTGTAAGCAGTGGATTTTTTTTATTAAATGTTTAGTCTAATAAAACATTTGTTTCCTTTGTTTATTTTGCAAATATTTTTGAAAGATTTTTTTGGGCTGGAATCAATTTTTATTACATTTCTATTGGAAAATACCTCCCGATTTATGAGTTCTTGATTAATGAATGATAATTTGAAACAAGTTAGCTTAGTTAACTATTTACAATCCAAATTCTTATAATTTCTCAGAAATAATTTCAACAGTTTGAATACTATTGATATGTGCCTAATAAAAAAGAATATGCTGAAGGATATATTTGATGTGAAAGTTGTAAAAGGTATGAGTATAGGACTATGTAATAAGGTAATCCAAAAAATGGGGGTCAAATTCTAAAGTGCACTGATCCTTTCTCCACACCACTGCATTTTTTCATGTTGCATTCCTCTCCTTGTGTGTGAAATTTCATCACAATACAATGATATTTAGAGGTCACCCCACTTTTAATCTTTTATTTTCAGGTTATTGCAATCAGTACTCGTTCGAGCCACAAATGTTGGCTTCTCGGGAAGCTTGTTGATTCCCTGTCATGTGCCTGTCTTCCAAGTAAGCAAGGTGTGCTGTTGTTGTACCTTTAACATCCCATCATGAAAAAGAAGACAGTCTTGGAAGGCCTGAACTTGGCATGTGGCGCGGTCCTCACCATATGGGAGAGGGCCAGGATCCTGACACAGCAGGTGGATGTTTGTGTCAGGAAAATTAGAGGAATCCACGACTAATACCAAGCACTCAAGAAACACCGGACTCATTGGTGAGAGTCGGACTGTTTCAAGGAGATGTTCCTGGATGACCTTCAGGATCTCTTTGATGTGGCCACAAGTGATGCCCTCCAGACCATGACCAATAAAGAAGACAAGAAGTTCCTCAAGATGCAGCGTGAGGACATCTTCTTGTACAGCATTACCTGAAGGATTACCTGGCATCTACGCTGGCTGATCCAACAAAGTGTCTGTGAATGACTACTTTGAGTTACTGCAACTCACAGCCCTGTTCCTCGGAGGGGGCACAGTGACTCAACTATTGTTTCATGCCCCTGGTGTCATCCACCACGCGATGTGGATGTCAAAGGGCATCTACTGCCTCAAGATGTTCCTGTTCTGACATCAGTTCAAGACAACAAAACACAACGAGTGACCCCTAAATTATGAGATACAATGAAATTTTGTGTAATTCCTCTTGTGAAGTGTAATAAAATTAGCCCTGTGGAGAGAAAGAAATGCCATTTTCAGTTCTTTGGACCACCCTACTATGTAAGGTTAAACTGGTTAAGAGGTATAAAGTGTGTGTTGAGCTCATGGATCTAGAGAAAGCTTATGAGGGTATAAATAGAGAAACATTATGGTAGTGATTGAGTGGTAAACTATTGGCTGGTGTGGAGTATTTATGTTGAAAGTAAGCCATACATTAGAGTGAAAAATAGCCAGAGTGAGTGGTTTAATATACAAGAGGGTGTAAGACAAGAATGTATGATTTTCCCATGGCTAGTTAATACCTTTATTGGAGTACTAAGATAATTATGTATGGCAATGGGGGAAATAGTTGTGAGATTAATGAGGGATGAACTTTTTTTGGTATATCTGACAACCAGAGTTTGGTGGCTGAGTAGAAAGATATGGAAATGTTAATTGTAGCTTTTGATAGTGTGTGAAAGGAGCTGGTGAATGCAGTCTCTGGCATGATTAGAGTGTGGTGAATGGTAAGGGTTTGAGTGTGGAATGTGCCATGAAGCAGCATTAGAGTATGCTGGTGCCGATGTTGATGTAAGGAAAGAGAAGGAAAGATCTCATGTGAGAGCAGTTTAAATGGCCAGCTTGGTGTCTGAAATGTAGTGTGTGAAAGGATTATGTTGTGAAGGATTTGAATGAGGTTACTCACGTGGTATGAGTATATAACAAGAATGCATAGAAAGAGTAGTGAAGAGAGCATACATGATTGTCAGGGTGTGAGAAAGGTTAAGAGATTTTGTAAAGGGGTGTTGTGTATGAATATTTGAGGGAAACAGCTAACCTTGTAGGCTAGAGTGAAAAAGAACCTTTTCTTTAAAAAAAGGGTATTTCTCAATCTGAAAAATAGGTCAAAATTGAGGGGGGGGGGGGAAATATGTTTTAGGTGTTTGTTAGCATTTTTGTGCCGGCTACTGCTCTGACTCCATAGGGGTACCTTGTATATCCTGTTACACTTGATACCTGGAGGAACTACATGTCCTCTCGGCCCAAGTGGAAATAAGGTCGTCCCCACTCCTTGGATTCACTTGAACTCTGATAGGCCCTGGGAAAGCTGGTGCTCTTCTTGGTACCTCTCAGCACTTTATTTCTCTGATTATCCCCCAATCCTTTCTCTACCTGTAGAAGGTGGATGGTGTACCTGGATTGCTACCTCTACTACAACTGAAACCTGGAGGACCAGGGACTTTACTCCTCATGACCTGAGTGAAAATAGGGGAGGCGCAATCACTGGGTTGACTTAAACTCTTTGATGAGGCCTCCGAAGCTACTGCATTTCTCCCATTTTCCCTTCTCAGCACCTCTTTTTCTTTCTACAACTATCCCCTCAATTCCTCGTTCCTGCTACAAGGAAAACCTGGAGGAGAAACACGATCTTCCATTCCCAGTATGCCACAGGGAGGATGTACCCTGTTTCAGACTGGTTGCATTTTGTAGCAGGAGGAGCGGCACATCATATAGACCCCACTGCTCGCAAGAAAGCACCTGACTAAATAGGGAACCTCTACTCTGTGTCAAGATTTGGGGAATCTGTTGTGTTCCCCCGGTTATTTTTTGCACCCTTTTCACTCTTGACTATCCCTTTCACTGACCCATTTCCTACTGCCCTCTTTTTGTACTCTCACTTCTCTACCTTTTTGGTTGGATGTTGAGTGTGGCAGGGCTGGGAATGACTTACTATTCTCACTTTTAATTACTATCTAAAGCAATTACTCACTTTTCTTTACATTATTAGCTGTCATTTTATCCTAATGTGACATGAAAAATGTGATCTTTTTTATGCATGAATTAATTAGAAAAGATTGTATTTTTAAAAAGTTTATTCAGAGGTAGATTTTTTAGGGATATTTTATGCTTGTTTATTGGTTTTGGTGATTGTAGTGTATGGTTAACTAGTGTAGTGCAAATTAGGTATATACCTATATATCTTAATATTTTTATTTGCAAGGCTTTTTTAATAAAAAGGACTGAATTATGACAGTAAATTTATATTTATTAATTAGATAATGACTACCTTGTAATTGCTTTATTCCTTTGGATACCTCAAGGGAATCATGATTTAGTGCTGGCATATTACACAGGATCATCACTTCTAGGGTAGAAGTTTGGAGCAATTTTCAGGTCCCCACTTGTGATTAATTATTGTTCTGCTCTATAATCAACTTTCTCTTATCTTTCCCTAAGGTATCATATTACTGTCTCGCACAGGTTCCAAAGGCAACAGTCATGCCTGACGAATCTTGTGGAATTCTTCCCACTTCGTTTTCAGTGAGCATGATTGGGATAAGGTGGTGGATATTATCTACTTAGACTTTCAGAAAGCCTTTGATAAAGTACCACACCACTGCCTTCTCCTGAAAGTGTGTGCACTGGACATAGACAGAAACGTAGCAGGTTGGATAGAGAACTGGCTGATGGCAACTAATGGTGTTGAATGAACAGGCTTCTGAGTGTGTGTGGTGTTCCTCAAGGTTCTGTCCTGGGACCACTACTGTTCATCATCTACGTTAACGACATGGACGGTGACATGGTTGCGGAAATTTCTAAATTTTCCGATAATACCAAGCTTGGTATGAACGTTGCAAAGGAAGGAAATACTGGCCGCCAAGATGATCTTCGGAAGATTGGGGAGTGGTCGGACACATGGCGAATGCCTTTTAACGTGAACAAATGCAAAGTGATGCATATCGGCCACCAAAATCGCCAATCTCAGTATATCCTTAAGAGCACTGCTCTTGAATCCACCGACACAGAAGGACTTGGGTGTAACTATCACTAGTGATCTCAAGTTCTCGAGGCAGTGTATTGAGGCAGAGAAGAAAGCCCAAAAGATGTTAGGTTATATAAAGCGACAGTTTGGATATTGGAACAAGGAGATAATACTGTGTTTGTATAACTCCCTTATCCGACCGCACCTGGAGTATGCCGTACAATTTTGGAGTCCTTCGTTTCAAAAGGATATCGCAAGATTAGAATGTGTGCAAGCCAGAGCAACCAAACTGATTCCCTCTATCAGACACAAGAGTTATGAAGATAGATTACGGGAATTAGTCATCTACTTGATGTAAGAGAAATCAAAGACCATATAGGTGACACCACTATGCCACAATTGCCACGATCTGGGGAAATGTCGAGATTATCTTCTGCTGGGCTTATGGAATGATGATGCCAAAGAGTCTGTGAGGACTGTGTGACCAGACAAGCGTTTTGCTCTTCCTCACACTGACTACATGGCATGAACCAGGTCACTCCTCCGGGCTGCCTGGTGAAGAAGATAGGAAATGGCTGATGGGAACTTAAAGTTGGGTGCCATCACACTGACTGTTCCTGTGGACCTACCCCACAATACAATGGCAGCTTCAGGTCACTTTGTCATCCCTGTATTGGACATACTTGTGATGCACCACTATTTGCACTTCCCTGCACCATACTGTTATGACTGCATTATCCCCTCGACTGTTCAGCACATTCTTGGTGATCTTCGCCCTTGTTGATCAGTGGGCTCCTACTCCTTGTCTGGTCTTGACACAAGTTCTTACACTCTTGACTCTGGATTAACTGACATTTTTTGAGGAGGTGGGCCTTCCTCAGACACAAGGACGGCTTTTATTTTTGTTTGTTCTGCTTGCTTTTTTTATTGCGTCTTATTTTCTCTTTTTGTTTTTATTGTAATATAACCTAAGATTAGGCTAACTCTTGAAATTCCTGAGGTTATGCCATTTTTGGCAGTTACACATAGGTGCCTTAGAAAAAAGGACTACAGTAGATAGTTTTGCTCTTGATACTGGCTCTTTTTCACTACCCTCATTTTTATGGTCTCATTTTTTTTCTTGCCTTGCTCTGTGCATTTCTTTCTTTACTCAAGTCTGGATATGCTGACTGGGATGTTAGGTTACATCTGGAGGCTTATGTGTCCTCTCTAGCACCAGTACCTACAGGTAGATCTGAGGCTAGATATTTTCCATACATTTTACTTTTTCAACTTCATTTCCTTTACAGATCTCTCCTTACAAACTTTGTGTGATGCAGCCTCGTTTCTATTTCTCTTTAAATTCAAGCAAAAAACAATCATGCCCAGACAGACTCGACTAAGGGCAAAAAAAGGCACTTACAAAACTTGTTAATCTTGCTTGCATTGCAGAGTCCACTTCTGAACAGGGGTCTCGATAAGGAGAATGTCTACAGCGTGGAAGATGCAACCGGGTTTCAGGAACTGCGCCTTGTCCTCTGGCATGACTTCACAGGCATGTTTGGAAACATGTTTCTTGGTGAAGTCAGGATACCCATCTCAGATATGTCACCTGAGGGAGAACCCAGTGCTTGGTATGGCTTTCAATTCAGTTTCTTTCAACCTTTTTACTATTCTTGTTTTTTCCACATCACCATAGCATCTATAATAGATGGTAGTGTGTATGATAGGTATGCATGGAGGGGGCTTGTTTGGGGGCTGTCTTCCCAGGGAGGATTCATGACTGGATGAGATTATACAGTAAATGCCATTCATTTCTTGGCAAGGAAAGACCTCTTGACTCGATAATGAAATCAGTATCGCAATTCCACTCTCCCTGAGATTGAATTCAGTAACTGTATGATAAAAAAAACACAATACACAAGGTTAGCTAGAGCTCTATGAGATTGATTCAACATATAGGTAGGGCAAGCTCTCCCTGGTCCTGTAGTACTTGAAAAGGCCATCCCATGAGAAAGTGTGCTCAGCATCACTCTCTTTGCCTTGAGTATCAAGGCATAAGATGCTCTCACTATGCTCTCTTTAGAAGACTTTTCCATCACTTTTGATGTAGCCGAGATGCCTTCTTTGGTGCATCAACTCCAACAGGCTCTGACTCTCATCTCTCACATGGCTGAAGCGCACAGGCTAAAATTTCTTTGGTCAAGACTAGGGCAGTGCACCTTTGCCAATATTCATAGTTTTTTCCCACTTGGTCTTGCTTCAATTGGTGCTGCACTGGATGTTTTACAGAGTTGCAGCATTTCTTTGGTCTTACTTATAGGGCTACTCTTCCTCTTTGCTACCACCCTTTTGTTCATTCTAAGCTAGACAACATGCAAGTTCTATGCATCTGCAGCTGAGATTGAATTGCTGAAGGGGGACTTGATCCAACACACTGTTCTCTGTTTTTTGATTGGTGCCTGCAGCACATACCCAAAAGAAAGCCTTCTTTCGATACTAGTGAGATGCCATGCACTATGCGTTTGTACATCTGGGTTCATTATCTCCCATGCTTGCCAAAAGCTCTTATTTCATCCACAACAGATCTCAACTTTGCCTATGTTTACATAAACACCAATCATAGCATAATCCTTTTGGGTTTAGCTTGATGTACCTCTCTGGCTGATGATGCTGCTGGTTCTGCCTAGTATGCCACCCTGTAAGGTACCACTTCTGAATGTTTGTCACCATGCCTCTGCCACCAAAGCATATTCCACTTTTTGCTTTGGCTGTACCTATGCACACACACCTGGTCCAAGCCCGAATTGGGGGTCAGCTTCCACACCTTAGCCAGTTTGAAGCCATTAGAGCTGTTCTGGGCACTCCCTTTGTCTTCATGGCTGAGCCTGTTGCAATACACCAATTGGTACATTAGATTACACTTCTTACCTTGTTCAGAGACTGACTTGTGATATTTAGCGACTCGCAGAGTGCACTGAGTTCCCTCGAGGCATTGGAATCCATACATCCCCCGTTTCACTGTATCCATGATGGAACAGCTGCTGTGAGCTGAATGGATATTGAGTATGTCTTCTTCTGAGTTCAAGGATATGTAGGGTTTGCACGAAATGAGGGTACCAAACAGTCTGCAAGGACTAGGTAACTGGACCAACTTTTACTCTTCCTCACTGAGTACATGACAGGAATCAGGTAAGCCCTTCTGGCTGTATGGCAAAGCGGATGGAAGATGGCTGATGGCTGATGGGAATCTAAGGTTTTATGCCATGAACTGTGACTTTTCATGTGGACCTGCCCCCAATGCCACAAAGTCTTGATCAGTTTTTGTTGACTGAATTGGGCTTAGTTAGAGGACCCAGCATCATTTGTTGGAGCAGTACCCTTAACCTTACCTGTGATGCCTACTGCTTTGTTCCTCATACTGCTCAGCACATTCTGTCAAATGTCCTAGTGTGGGAGAGCTTCACAGGCATTACGTCTTTGTACCAGGATGAGTGGGCTTGCTACTGCTTGTCCTTTGTATTCTAGATGGGTTTGTGCATTTAGTTTTTGGAGGAGTTGTTGGTTGCATGCTCCAGTGCGTGAGAGAGGCAGGCCTCCTCCTAGTGCTTGAGCATGTCTTCATAGTCTTTTTTATTATTAAAGTAGCCTAAAGATATGCTTAATTTTGATTTTGGCAGCTCTGTCCATTTTGGGATTTGCTAGAAGGGACCTTTGAAAAAAACAAAAACAAAATGTAGGAATAACCACCTAAAAATACATATTGGTGAGCCGATTGTATTATTTGAAACCAATCTGAAATATCTTATCAATGTTGGAGCAGGATGTTTAATTTAGAATCCCAACTGACACTCACCTTTCAAGGGTTTTAGGAAGGAATGAGGGTTTGTTGGAGTTCAGCCTTAGTTTCTTAAGAATTAATAAACAGCAGTGCATTTGAAATAATATTTTACCACACTGGATGAGAGGGAGATGTTAAAGATACCAATGAGGTAAAGGAGAACAGAGGACCTGATGGTAGAGACTTGGAGGGAAAGAGTTAAGAGCAAGGTTTTTTTTTCTCTCAAACCGAGGAGGGAGGTTACTTTGTTCAATTGTTGCCCCACAAATTCTCTTCAGTCAAACCTGGCAACACTTAGGAGTAATACCACAGCACATGGTCTTTGCCATAAGTTTTTCAAAGACATTACTTGTATATTAAAAGATGTTCTGAGATGGGCAAGGGACAGGCAGGATAAGATGAGATGGGCAGTGTTCTTAGTTTGCTGTATTTGTCAAGAGTATGTGTGTGTGTGTGTGTGTCTTAGGTCTGGATTATTTATATTTTTCTATTCATGTAGTGAATGGTAGTTAGTGATTCTTAGTGAATTTGGTGTTGGATGAGTATTAGTTGGTGTTTTTCTAGTTGTATTTGGGTGAGGTGGGTATCTAATGTTTTTATTGTATTCTGGTTTGGTGGGGGTTGGTGGAAGGTTTACTTATGATTGGGTGTGGTATGGGTGTTTTTTTTTCTGTTCTTTGGGTAGGCATGGGAATGTAGAGGGTGAGAGGAAAATTTTGGTCCATGGAGGTCATGGGTTTTATGCAGCCAATTACGATGCAGAAGCCACTGTTTTATCTTTCCAGGTTATGTATTAGATATGGTTGGTGCCCTGGCTAGGGATGTGTAATATACGGTGGGTGCGGAAAAGCTGTATTTATAGAATGTTCAGTGTTTCTTTGTGTGCAGTTAGTGTTTTGATTGTTTTGAGTTTGGATATGTCCTTTGGATTTGTTTTTTGTGTGTTAAACAAGGGTTATGTGGGCTTGAGAGGCAGACCTGAGAAGGGTGATGTTAGAGTGAGTAGCTAAGGAAGATATTGATGTCTCAGTACCACAAAGCGTAAGCAGCCATATGGTTTCACTCAGAAGCTCATCTCTATTTTGTTGCATTCTAAATAGTATCAGAAAATTAAGTGGTACATCGTCGGCCAGTGGAGGGGTGGGCATTGGTATCAAAGCAGGAGGAGAAACCGGAAAAAAATGAGCAAAGGGAAAAAGAAATAGGACTGGATAAGGAAGTGGTCGGAAATTGCTGTGGATGGGCTGCCTATGAATTGAAGGAAGATGCTGTTGTGGAGGAAGTAGTTGTGTTCAGATTACATGGCATCCTCATTCTCAACTTTTAACTTATCCCCCCTCCTCCAGGTACTTTTTGCAGCCGAGGGAAAATGCGCCTTCTCGTTTGTCCAACAAGGGTGATCTTGGCATGCTTAGAGTCAACCTTCACTACACATCAGATACTGTCTTCACCGGGAACTGCTATGATGCCTTCAGAAATCTGATCCTTCAAGGATACTCGCAAAAGGTAGGTGTGGCTCCCTTTTCTTCTCCAATGCATTCTTCATCCCTAGGGCTCTCTTTCTAGAGGCAAGGGACAAAGGTGGGCGCCCATTGTGCCTTACCCACTCGGCTAGCTCTTGCTAACCTAGTGGATAAGGTGTTGGATTTCCACACCTAAGTACTAGGTTTGATTTCCAGTCAAAGTGGGCGCAAAAAATTCTGTGCTCATTGAAAGCTTAGCATCAATTGTTGGAGTGCCAACTTTGACCTATGTATGAAGTAGCGTCATCCACATGCTCTTCCTCCCATCTTTACACACAACATGACACTCTTCTGGAGCCTACTGAAGGGGTTTCTATATCCTCATTCATACCCTGGACAGAATGTGACACCCCCCATCCCACCCCTCCTCAGGCCACAAATATTACTTGCTTGCTGTTTAGCGGCAAAATGCAGTACTGCAGCTTTGTCTCAATCCTGCTCGCCCAAAAGGACTGGGTTTGACAGCATACCTGGAGGAGCTGCTGCACCTCCTGCCTCCCAGCCTAAGTGCAAATTAGGAAAGCTCTGTTGTGGCGGCGGGGTCGTGACACCCTCACCAATTCTTCCCGCCGCCCCAACAAGGTCCGCTCGGTGGTTCAAGGAGAGAGAGTATTTTCTAATTTTATTTAGAAACGGTAAATAATGGCGATCCACCACAACCCCAGTAAATAATAAAACCCCTACCACGTGAAGGCATTCGTGCCACTGCCGCGGCGGTGCGACTACTGTCACCGCTTCGGCCATACGAATCGTTCTTGTAGACGTGAAAAGTAGGGGTCACCCGAAGTTTGTGTAAATTGCTCCAAGGCCGCGCACGATAAGTCCAAATCGTGTGTGGCCAAGTGTGTCAATTGCTGAGAGCCGCACCCTGCTTCTTCGAAGCAATGTGGTGCATATCTCCTTGAGAAAGAAATCCTGGCCGTTCAGGCCCAGGATCGAATCTCATTCCGCGAGGCTAAGGACTTATTCCTGGCGCGCCCGGCTCTGCCTGGGACGTCATATGCCTCAATAGTTAGAAAGCCACCCTCTGCTTCTGGCCCATCCAGGCCAATGAGCACGGTTGTTTCCGCGCCCATTCGGAGCCCTTCTGCAGGCTCTACTCAACCCGGGCGCTTTCCTGGTAAAGCTGGCGGCAAAAAGAGTTCACACCCAGCCCTGGCTAAAACCAGGGCTCCCCCCCTCTTTCCCCATCGTGACCGTTTCCCGTAAGGCGAAACGGCCACGCGCCTCGACCGAGTCGTTAGACTCACAGGAGGCAACACCCCTGAAGATGGTCACTAGGCCATCTTCCGGGGTTCCTAACGCTGTCCCCCAAAAGGAGGACAGCAACAAAGGAGCTTCGGCTCCTTCGCCCACGCCCCCAGGTGGAGCGCGTGGCTCGGAGAAGGTGGTTCCTCGAAAAGAGGGCCCCCCCCCCGCCTCCGAAGCTGCAACGCCCGCCTAAGGTTTCGAGGTGGAGGGAAGAAAAGACTCGCATGGCGAGCCCAACCTCCCCCAATAAGTCCTCGAAGGCGACAGCGCTTTGTCCGGCCAACAGCGCCCGGGGTTCTGCCCGCCGGAAGCGTACGGCCATTCCCGTGAGGGTCTTCAGTTCGAGGAGGGCCCCCGCGTCTCCTCCGAGCTATTCCTGGAGGGTTATATTCCTTCAATGGAATTGCCGTGGACTCCGGGCCAACTGGGAGGAGCTGCGGAGGCTTGTCTCGTTCCGTTCCCCGTTAGCTATCTTTTTGCAGAAGACCATGCTAGGCGCGTGCCCGCTGCCTGCCCTCCCGGGGTATAAAGGTCTTGCGACCCCACCACCGCGGGATGGCCGGACTGGGGGGTGCGCGGTTTACACCCGACATGTCTCCGTTCTTCCTTTCTCTTTAGATACCTCCTTTCAGGCAGTGGCTGTGCAGCTGCACCTGGATAGGAGGTATACTATCATTTCTGCGTACATTCCACCGTCAGCTGACTTCGACGCGGGGGACTTCCGCCGCGTCGTGGCACGGTTGCCGAGGCCCTATCTCTTGCTTGGAGATCTGAACGGCAGGCATCCTCTCTGGGGAGATTACTCCATAAATCCCAGGGGACAAGTCCTTGCCGATCTGATCGAAGAGCTTGAGATGGGTGTCCTAAACGTGGATGAGTTTACGCATCACTGTCCGAGAACCGCTTCATTTTCTTGCCTTGACCTATCTTTGTGCTCTTCGGATGCACAGCCTGATTTTGATCGGGGGGTGGTCGATGACCTCCATGGTAGTGATCACTTTCCCATTCAAATATCATTTTCAGGGCAACTGCCGCCTGAGAGACCACCTCGGTGGTGCTTGGCGCGGGCGCGGTGGCCTGCATTTCAGGAAATGACTGAATTCTCTATCTCAGTCGAGGAGTTTAGGTCGGTAGATGAGGCCGTTGAGTTCTCCGGCAACCTCATCGCCGTGGGCCTGACTACTATTCCTAGGACGTCTGGCCGTTTTGCACGCCGACCACTCCCATGGTGTTCGGCCGAGTGTGAGACGGCCCTCAAACAGAAGCGTTATGCCTACATGCGCTATAAGCGCCGCCCGAACGATTTCACTGTCGCTGAATTTCGTCGGGCTAGGGCTAGGTTCCGGTATATTTCGAAGCACGCCCGCCGCTCTTCTTGGCGGGCATACGTGTCTTCACTTAACGGGAAGACCCCTTTAGCAGAGGTGTGGAAGCGAGTCAAAAGGATTCGGGGCAAGTTCTCGCAGGACCCCCCTCCCGTTCTCCAGGAGAATGAGACCGCAATCTCGGACCCCGCGTCTGTGGCGGAATCCTTAGCGACCGCTTTTTCCGCATTCTCTAGCCGTGATGCTGCTCCGCCAGCATTCAATGCACGTCGTGATTTCGCGGAAGGCCGCCGGCTGGACTTTACCTCCAGAGGCGGAGAATCCTTCAACGACAAGTTTACTGTGAGTGAGTTGCCCTCCGCTCTCGCTTCGTGCGCGGACACCGCCCATGGTCCGGACGATGTCCCGTACGCCATGCTTCGACATCTAGGTGAGCGAGGCATGGCCTTTCTGTTAGATTTGTTCAACAGGATCTGGGTGGAAGGTCTTCTCCCAGACTCCTGGCGAATCGCTACTGTGCTCGCCTTTCGCAAGCTGGGAAGAGATCACTCTACTCCGACCGGTTTCCGCCAAATCTCTCTAACCTCTTGCGTGTGCAAGTTGATGGAGAAATTGGTAAATGTTAGATTAGCCTATTTCCTGGACAGCGGAGGCCATCTGTCTTCTGCACAGTGCGGCTTCCGTAAGTTCCACTCCACGTCGGATGCTCTGCTCCGACTGGAAAATGCCGTCTGCGAGGCTTTCCTTCGTAGACAGCACTACGCCACGGTGTTTTTTGATTTGGAGAAGGCCTATGATACCGCATGGCGATACGGTATCATGGAGACTCTCCACACGATGGGGGCGAGGGGACGCCTCCCAATGTTTATATCGGAATTTTTGCGAGATCGTCGATTCCGCGTACGGGTGGGGGGAGCCCTCTCCGGCCCAAAGGAGCAGGAAAAGGGTGTCCGGCAGGGAAGTGTCCTCAGTGTCACACTCTTTGCCCTGAGCATCAACGGCATCACCTCGGTGCTGCCGGAAGATATTCTCGCTACGCTCTACGTTGACGACCTTTCGATCTCTTTTGGCGCGGCCCAGATGCCAACTCTGGAGCGTCGACTCCAACAGGCATTGAACCGCGTCTTTCGCTATGCCGAAGCGCACAGGTTTCGGTTTTCTTTGGCCAAGACTAAGGTGGTGCACTTCTGCCGCCATCCACGGCTTCACCCCGACCCAGATTTGTTTCTTAATGGGGTGCGCCTGGATGTGGTTGAGTCGCACCGTTTCCTTGGTCTTGTATTCGACCGACGCCTCACCTGGGAGGCTCATATTCGCAGCCTTAGGGTCTCTTGTACCCGCGCCATGGACATTCTCCGTTCCGTGACGTTCAGCGCTTGGGGCGCTGATAGGGCTACTGCCTTACTTTTTTATCGATCCTTTGTTCGCTCGAAGCTCGACTACGGATGCGAGTTTTATGCATCCGCAGCCGAGCGTTTATTGCGGAAGGTGGATTCGATCCACCACACCGGCCTTCGCCTTGCGACCGGTGCCTTCCGCACTTCCCCCATTGAGAGCCTGTTGGTCGATGCTGGGGAGATGCCACTCGCTCTGCGCCGCGTGCAGTGCATCACTCGCCTGTACGCGCGAGCCCGGCGCCTCCCTCAGTCGCCAACAGCTCTCACTGCATCCGCAGCTGATCTCGATGGTGCCTATGCCGCACAGAGACGCCAGTCATACCCTAAGCCCTTTGGTTTTAGGGCCAGGAAACTCCTTCGAGAGGTAGATATAGCTCTCGGGCCGGTGGCACCCCTGGTTCTGCCCAGGACGCCACCCTGGAGGGTATCACATTTGGCTATTTGTCGCCACGCCTCTGCTCCCAAAGCTTGTACTGCGCCGGGAGTATTGCGTTCGACCTTTTTGGAGCACACATCGTGTCACGCTGGTACCGTGCCAGTGTATACGGATGGCTCCAAGTCCCAAGAGGGGGTCGGCTTCCACGCCGTATCCCCTCTGTTTGAAGTCAGCGGCTGAGTTGGTGGCAATACACCACTCGGTACGGGAGATTACGCGACGTGCCCGGTTCGGAGACCGGATTGTGATCTATAGCGACTCACAAAGCGCCCAGAGTGCTCTCGGGGCATTGGAATCTCCGCATCCCCTGGTTCGCGAAATCCGTGACGCCACGGTTTTGGCGAGCCGGGCAGATGTCGAGATTATCTTCTGCTGGCTTCCTGGACATGTAGGAATTGCGGGGAATGAGCGCGCCGATGAGGGCGCCAAAGAGTCCGCGAGGACTCTGCGACCGGACCAGCGTTTCGCTCTTCCTCACACTGACTACATGGCAGGAATACGGGCAGCTCTTCGGACTGCTTGGCAAAGAAGATGGGAGACGGTCGAAGGGAACTTAAAGTTGCGTGCCATTGCGCCGCGACTGTTCCCATGGACCTATCCCCCAATGCCGCGGCGGCTTCAGGTTGCTTTCTGTCGTCTCCGAATCGGCCACACTCGTGTGACGCATCGCTATTTGATGGAGCGCTCGCCTGCGCCCTATTGCAACGACTGCGTCGTCCCCCAGACTGTTCGGCACATTCTTGTCGAATGTCCCAGTCTGGGTGATCTTCGCGCACGACACCTGTCCCGGTACCGGGATGGGCGGGGTCGCTACCGCCTGTCCCTTGTACTCGGGACGAGTGCGTGTACTTTGACTGGTGGACTTATTGACTTTTTGGGGGAGGCTGGCCTTCTCCCTTTCATTTAACCCGGTTTAAATGTTGTTGTTTTTGTTATTGTTTTTGTTATTGCTTAGTTATTGTTGTTATTTCTTTTTATTGTTTCCTGTTCAATTTTTTAAAGTAGCCTAGAACTAGGCTGTTTGTTTACGTCAACTTATGCCTTAGTCGGCAGTCGCCAGATAACCCCTCAATTAAAGAAAACAAAACGTGATGCTGCTCCGCCAGCATTCAATGCACGTCATGAAGGCGCGGAAGGCCGCCTGCTGGACTTTACCTCCAGAGGCTGGAGAACCCTTCAACGACAAGTTTACTGTAAGTAAACTGCGACCGGACCAGCGTTTCGCTCTTCCTCACACTGGCTACATGGCAGAAATACGGGCAGCTTTTCGGACTGCTTGGCAAAGAAGATGGGAGACGGTCGAAGGGAACTTAAATTTGCATGTTATTGCGCCGCAACTGTTCCCATGGACCTATCCCCCTATGCTGCGGCGTCTTCAGGTTGCTTTCTGTCGTCTCCCAATCGGGCACACTCCTGTGACGCATCGCTATTTGATGGGGCGCTTGCTTGCGCCCTATTGCAACGACTGCGTGGTCCCCCAGACTGTTCAGCACATTCTTGTCGAATTTTCCAGTCTGGGTGATCTTCGCGTACGACACCTGTCCCGATACTGGGATGGGGCGGGGTCGCTACCGCCTGTCCCTTGTACTCGGGATGAGTGCGTGCACATCGACTGGTAAACTTGTTGACTTTTTAGGGGAGGCCAGCCTTCTCCCTATTATTTAAGCAGGGTTTGTTTTTTTGTTTTTTTTGTTTTTTGCATTTTTTTTTCTCCTTTAGGTTTCACGCTCCTGCGCTTGGGGGACCTCCCCCCGATGCAGGAGCTTGCTTGCTTTTTCCCATTTGGGGTGTTTTATTTTTATTTCTTTAATTTTATTTTAAAGTAGCCTAGAACTAGGCCAGTTTTAATACGGCGACTAATGCCCATGTAGACAGTCACCAGATGAGCTTTTAAAAAAAAAAAAAATGAGGGCAGTTGATTTGGCTGGCCCCATGTTCACCCCTCGCAGAGTGGGGGTACTGGGTGGGGTGATGAGTGTGTGGATTCTGTGAATTACATAGGGTCACCATGTCCCCTAAAATAAAAAAAAATCTCTACCTCTACTTTCCCCTCTTCCATCACCGGAGCTGCCTTCGGGCAGCTGGGACTCCCTTCACCCCCATCTGTCACTTTTTCCAATGGGAGTCCTTTACTTTCCAAGGGGCCTGCCAAGAATATGCAGGTGGCCCATAATTGACCGCTCCAGGTGAGATCGGCTTGATAGGGCAAAGATTCTTAGGGTATCAAGGGATGGCAGGGCCGCATTGGCCCATGCCCCATAATGTCCTGCTAGCCTTATTGAGTAGTTTGCAGGAGATCAGTCTATCTCCCCCTCATTTCCTCGATGGATGATGGCTCACCGGCATTAGAAGGTGATAAAGGAACCTCAAATGGGATCTTTGCACAAGGAGAGAAGGGATCTCCTCCGTGGCTGGGTTCATTCCCCACCCTCCTTCCCCAAAAAGAGAAAAGAGATGAAAAAGACTCAGGGCTCCTCTCCCTTCGCAGGAACCACAGGGACGGGCAGGCCACTGCCGTTTCAGTATGTGACCAAGCCAAGATCGGCACATCTGGCTCTGGTGTTACCCCGGGTGGGGAGTCCCAGACAGAGACCAAAAGTGCACATAGCTGAAATTCTTGATTATGTCTGGACCCTGCACCCTGTAAGGGGCGTGGCAATTTTCCTTCTTGGCTGCCATACTGACAGGACTCAGCACCCCATCCAGCCCCAGCTTATCCTCTTCTTCTTTCTGGCAGCCTGTGTTTTTACCCTACTTCCTCACTCTCCTACAACCTCTCCCACAACTTTCTCTGGTTGGCCTCTAATTTCACAGGGTAAATGCCAAGCAGTTTCCTCTCACTCAACTATCCTGAATCGGGGCAGAGGGGGGAGGGGACAATCCTGCCCCACCCCTGAGCTCCGGTTTGGGGTAGTAGGCTTTTAACAACCTGCTTCATAACCCCACCCACAACTTAGTCACATACCCCTTTCTCTCTCCTTTCAATCTCTATCGATTTTATGCCCAGTCCAAGATGTAACTGCCATGCCGAAGGGCTGCCTGGCCACTGGGTTGAAAGGTGTAGTCCTTAATGGCAGCAGCTGGTTCTGCCAGTCCCGTGTTCACCCATCGCAGAGCGGACTACTGTGTGGGGTGATTAACGTTTGTTTCCCATATAACGAATAGGGTCTCCATGCCTGATGATGAGAATTTAAAAAATAAAACTCCCTTTCCCCTTCACCATCGACGGAGCTGCCTTCGGGCAGCTTCACTGAAAAAATGGAGGCTCCCATCCCTGTGCTTTCGTAGGAGACCCTCAACAACTCTTCAACCGGAGAGAGGCTTACTCCTTTCCTTTGCCTACGGGTGTAGGGGTCTCCCCCTCACCCCCTTCTCTCGAGCTGCCCTTGGGTGACTCCATTTCTCAAGTGGCTATCCCCATTTTATGCTCTAAGGGGACTGCCAAGAAAGGCAGGCAACCTATATTTCACTGCTCCCACCAGGCACAATAAGGCCAACCCCCTTAAGGGGAGGAGGGAAGACGGGGCCCGTCGGCTCCTTCCCTCTTAAAGATGTGCAATGGGACTTGTGATGTCCTGGGGGTGGGGATGGTCACATGGAGGCCAACCCTGGGATGGACATGGTCCCTGAGGCAACCCAGCCCCAGACAGTAGGATCTTTCATTGGGACGGACTTGGGCTCGGTGCCAAGCACTGAATCCGAGTCTGCCCCTGTGCACGGTCCTCCTCAGACAGCTCGGGTCTCCAAGACTTTAAAAGAAGAGGAGGGACCTCCTCTTCTGGCTGGTGCCCCTGTGGCAGCCAAGAACTCCATCTCGGAGAAGGATCTTGCTGAGGCCGGTCCATCTGGCTTGGGGGCTCTGCCGGCCGAGATAAGCGGGTTCGTTCCCCACCCTCCTCTTTAAAAAAAAAAATTAGAAAAAAAAGTAGACTTGGAGCTCCTCTCCATCCGCAGGGGCTGTGGGTATGGATGGGTCTGCTGCCACTTGGTAAGCGACCAAGCCAAGATCGGTATGTCCGACCCCGTTGCTTTCCTGGGTGGGTTGTCTCTGACAAAAGAGCAAGTGTGCAGAGCCGCTGAGCCTCGATTACGTTGGGGCCCCTCATACAGACACTACCTGGCATTTTCAAGCCTGGTGTCTTCAAACGCTTCCTTGTTATTCGTTCCGCTGATGGCAACCTGTTTGCTAAGGGCAACATGATCCATCAGAGGAGAGCTTTAGCTAGTGTGATTGATAGAGACCTAAAGGTGACCCATTTCTCGGATGGGTTATGTCAAATGTGTCAAATCCCTTCAAGCAGCTGTGATCAGTGCCCTTCGGACACTTGATGGTACGCCTGTCAGTGTGATGCTGCACTCTACCATGAACTTTGTGAAAGGAGTAGTTTATGCCAGGGAACTCTTGGACTATATAGATGCCATCACCCCTTAGAGCTGGCCGACCATGGTGTAGTCAAGGTAGAGCGTGTGATCAGAAAACAGGGACTGGTTTCTAGACCCACCCCTACACTCTTCATCACATTTGATTGTAACAAGCTCCCAGAGTCGGTGCATGCTGGTTGGTATTGCCACTGCATGAAGGCATTCGTGCCACTGCCTCAAAGGTCATATGTACTACTGTCACCGCTTCAGCCATGTTAATTGCTCATTTAGACATGCAAAGTCAGGGTTACCCGAAGTCTGTAAGTTGCTCCAAGGCCACTCATGATAAGTCCAATTCAGGTGTGGCCAAGTGTGTCAATTGCGGAGAGTGGCACCCCTCTTCTTCACACCAATGTGGTGCATATCTCCTTGAGAAGGAAATCCTGGCCATTTAGGCCCAGGAATGTCTCTCATTTTACGAGGCTAAGGACTTGGTCCTGGTGTGCCCGGCGCTGCCTGGTACATCCTAGGCCTAAATATTTATTAAGAAAGACACTGCTCCTGTCAAAGAGTGGGATGTCGAAATTGTATGTGTAGCTTCAAGGCAACTTACTTCACATGAGTGTGAGTAGAAGCCAACATCACCCTGTGAACGTTAGCCTGGTCCAGTCATCTACGCAACAGTAGTACATAGTGTCCAGATGAAGTAGAACCTAGTTTGATCCATTTCTTGGCAATCTTCACTGTGTCGTTCACAAAATCCAAATCCATGCTCTGCTACCACTGTTAAGAACGTCTGTGCACACTTACCTCTGAACAATGACTGCTGCAGAGCGAGCATCCGGCCACCATTACACCACCGGCTGTGATGTCACACTCGCTAGCCTCACGGCTATGACATCATGCCATAAACAAATGAAGAGCACAAAATGTACAATTGCGCGCCATTATTACTCGGCCAGATATTAATAAGGGCTCCCCTCCCTTCCCCCAGCATTACCGTTTCCCATAAGGCAAAACAGCCGCGCGCCTCCCTTGAGTTGCTAGACTCACAGGAAGCAACACCCCTGGAGCTTCTGAGGTTGCTAAAGCTGCCCCCTGAAAGGATGACAGCACTAAATGAGCTTCGGCTCCTTCGCCCACACCCAGTGGTGGGCTGGGTGGATCAGAGACGGTGTGTCCTCGGAAAGAGGGAACCCACCTCCGAAGCCATTCTGCTCACCTAAGGTTTCGAGGCAGAGGGAGGAAAAGACTCGCATGGCGAGCCTGACCTCCCAAATAAGTCTTCAAAAGCGACATAGACCAGAATTCTGCCTCTGGGAAGCGTACGGCCATTCCCGTGAGGGTCTTCTCTTCAAAGAGTGTCCCCGCATCTCCTCCAAGCTAGGCTGGGAAGGCAGATTCCTTCAATGGAATTCCTGCAGACCCCTGGCCAGCTGGGAGGAGTTGCAGAGGCTCATCTCCTTCCGTTCCCCGTTAGCTATCTTTTTGAAGGAGACCATGCTGATCGTGTGTCCCTTGCCCACCACCACAGGATGGGTGCCAGGGAGGAGGATGCGCAATTTACACCCGGCATTATGTCTGTTCTATTTGCTTTATATAACTTTTCAGTGGGTAACTGTACAACTGCACCTAATAGGTGGTATAGTGTTATTTCCGCGTACATTCAATGGTCATCTACCTTCGACACTGGCACTGTTGCCGAGGCCCTTTCTCTTGCTCGGAGATCTGAATGGTAGACAACCACTCTGGGGAGACTACTCGATTAATACTAGGGGTCAAGTCCTGGCTGACTTAATCAACGAGCTCGAGATAGGTTTCCTAAATGTGGATGAGTTGACGCATCACTGCCTGAGAACCACATCATTTTCCTGCATCGATCTATCTTTTCGCTCTTCCTTACACCGACTACATGGCAGGAATACCTGCATCTCTCCGGGCTGTTTAGCAAAGAAGATGGGAGACGGTCGAAGGGAATATAAAGTTGCGTACCATTGTGCCGCGACTGTTCCCATGGACCTACCCCCCAATGCTGCGACGGCTTCAGGTTGCTTTCTGTCATCTCCAAATTGGCCACACTCGCGGGACGCACCGTCATTTGATGGAGCGCTCCCTAGCGCCCTACTGTGAAGACTGCATTGTCCCCTAGACTGTTTGGCACATTCTTGTTCAATGTCCCAGTCTGGGCGATCTTCGCGCACGTTACCTGTCGCGGTACCGGAACAAGCGGGGTCGCTACCACACGGGACGGTTCATGCACACAGACTTGCAGACTATACGAGGAGGTTGGCCTCCTCCACTTTATTTGACTGTTTGTTGTCGGTTGCATGTTCCTGCGCTGGGGTTAGGCTGGCCTACCCCCGTCACCTGAGTGCGCTTCCTTCTTGTTGCCCTTTTGCTTTTTCTTCATTTTTTTACAATTTTTCCTTTTTTATCTCATTTGTTTTTTAATATAGCCTACTTGTAGGCTGTAGTAAGTTTGGCGACTTTTGCTCTTGTAGGCAGTCACCTGATAGGCTCCTAAAATTAAAAAACAAAAATAAAAACCTCCGCACTTTGATTCTCCTCTCGGTCTTTAGTTGAGTGGCAGTGTATACCATGAGGTCCCCACTTGCTGTGAGGGCTGGAAGCCCACTCGCTAAGGCAAGTAATTAGACTCGGGGTGTGTTGGACCGTTGTCTCTGCTCACCCACTTCCAGCACACATAATGTGGCTATGCCAGCAGTGTCTTTTATGTTTAAAGCTCTAGGACAATTTGGCCTGAATGGGAGGCCACAGTTTTCAAAGCCCATCCTAGCAGGACCTGTGGAGTGAGGATGTGTACATCATTACATTGTCAGTTTTTTATCTTATGGAGACTTCTAAACTCCCAAAGCATTGGGAGGTCATGGTATCTACTTTCCATACATTTTTTGCTTTTTTCTGTTATTTTGGCCACAAGTGAAAAGCATAGTTGGAATGATCATTGAGATGCATCTCCAACCTGGTCTCGCCTACTTCTGGATGCTGTGAAGATGACACTCATTATTCCCCTGTATGCATAGCCCCGGCACCTCCCTCAGTTGGCAACAGCTCTCACTGTATCCACAACCGATCTCGCTTATTCCGGCAAGAGACATCAGTCATACCCTGACCCTTTGGGTTTAGGACTAAGAAACTCCTTCAAGAGCTTGGTGTAGCTCTCAGGCCGGTGGTGCCTTTGGTTCTTCTAAGGATACCATCTTGGTCGGTACCACCTTTGACTATTTGTACCAATGCCTCTGTTCCCTAAGCTTCCACAGTGCTAGGAGTATAGCCTTCAGCCTTTTTGAAGCATACTTCCTGTCACACTGGATACGTGCCAGTGTACATGGATGGCTCCAAGTCCCAGAAAGGGGATGGTTTTCATGCCATCTCCCCTCTATTTGAAGTCTGCAGGGCCTTACCAGATACTGCATCTGTCTTCACAGCTGAGCTGGTTGCAATACACCGCTTGGTATGTGAGATTACACATCATGCCCAGTTTGAAGAGTGGAATGTAATCTTTAGAAACTCACAAAACCTTCTTAGGTGTGTTGTGGCCTTTTAATCTCCCAAACTATTTGTTCTTAATATCTGTGATGCCTGGGTAACCAGACTAGCATTTCACTTTTCCTCACTCCGACTACATGGCAGGAATCAAGGCAGGTCTCTGGGCTGCTTGGCAAAGAAGATGGAAGATGGCTGAGGGAATCCTAAATTTGCATGCCATTGCGCTGTGACTGTTCTCATGGACCTACCCCCAATGCCAAGTCAGGGAGGTTCATCTACCCCCGATGCCAGAGCTTCTTTTGTCTTTGTTCTGTTTCTTACTTTTTGCATTTATCATTTTTTTGTTTATTTTCTTTGTTTTGTTTGTTTTTTTAAGTTTTAAAGTAACCTAGTACTATGTTGAAATTTTATTTGTGGAAACTCATTCTCTTGGTGGCAAGCGTCGGATGGGCTCTGTTTAAAAGTAAAAAAGTTTTTTTGATTTCTTTTGTTTTATTTCGTTTTTTCTTATAATGTAGCTTGACATTAGGCTATAATATAATTATGGAGATTTAGGCCTTTAGTAGGCAGTTATCAGATGGCTGAAGAAAAAAAATCTCATGTCATTTTTAGCACAACTCATGCGGTTCATTTTCCCCATTTCTTCTACAGCTCTCATCATCCTGTGTCACTAGCTCTGTACCTTGGCTCCTTGGAGAGATCATCCCGAATAAGCAGGAAGTGGCCCAGCCACTCACGCGGGTCCTCCTTCAACATGGCCTCATTGTGCCCCTCCTCACCGACCTTGCCCGACTTGAAATTGCCAAGACGAGGCAAGATACCAAGTAGTTTTGTGGTTGGGGTGTGAAAACCATAGTTTCAGAATTATTGTGACAGTGATTGGCCAATTCTTTCCATCTTGCCCTTCTCAGTGTTTATTTTAGGACAGGTTGTTTTTTTTTTACCATAGTATTTGAGGTTGATAAGGTTTCATTTTTGTGTCATTACCAGATTCAAGATTTAACATCTAGCAGTTTCCCATTAAAGTTAGGTTGGCACACTTTAATGCCACTAAAAAACTACCCATCCCTTCCTTCCCCTTTATTTCCTCTGATTTATTTTAGATTTAAAAAAAAAAAAAATAGTTGGTAGTAAAATGAATGTGACAAAGTGTGAGTGCATCCATGGGTGAATTTGTTGGAGACATAGCGTTGGGAACTAGCTTTCTTGTATTTTAGTCTTACAAATTTGGAGAATATTCCTGAGCAGGTTGGGGGACTAACTGTTTATGACTTGCTTTAAGGCGATCTCTCATCTATCCCCTAATTCCATCTTCTATCTGGTGTTTTCCCATCCTGTGTCATTGATGCATGACTTCTTTGTCACTATGTGGCTTATTCTTCATGATGATATGTGGGGCTAAAAGCAAGAAATACATAACCACAGCAAACCAATTTTCGCCAGTCTTGCTCCTTTAACTGTTGTGAATCCTGAATTAATTCTGGCACTCTTTGCAGTGACACAAACACACTCTTCCGGGGCAACACCCTCGTGTCCAAGTGCATGGATGAACTGATGAAGCTGGCTGGCCACCACTACCTGCGGGACACCCTTAAGCCCATTCTTGATACCATCTTCCACGAGCGGAAGCTCTGTGAGATTGATCCCGCTCGCCTCTCCTCCTCCGACAGCAGGGAGACCAACATGGCCAATCTTGTGGTAAGTAGCATTGTTGCCACTCAGATTGGGTCAGCAGAACATAAGATAAGGGAGTTGTTCAAATGGTTTCTTGGTGGGGGCATAAATCCAGCCTAAATGACAACTCATGGAAGGAGTATTCAAAAAGGAAATAGGAAAAGAGATAGTAGAATAGTGAATAGGAAAAAGACTTGAATGGTTTGATGTTCAAGGTTCTGCAGAACTAGCAAAATCAGAGACCAAATGGCAGACTTAAGAGAAGGAAACCAAGAGGCAGAAGCTTAAGAATTTTAGCAATTGGGTTACTAATAAACAGGATTATAAGAATAGATGTATTTAAGAACTAACTGTTACACAAAGGAATATTAACAATTGGAGCAACACAGGAGATTTTTTGGTCTTTAGACAAAAGAGGACCAGGATTCAAACCTAAAATGAAACAGAACACAAAAATCTCTTAATTTATTAATATAATAATGTAAATCTATGGCTATAATATATATTAGGGTGAGTAAAAAAATCGAAAGTGTTCAGACTATAATGTGGAACCCGGCAGTTCATGTGTATTGATGAGGAACACACTACAAGCAAAATCTGTCTTGTAGCATGGCATCATGTCGCACGGATGCTTTGAAGTTTGCCCCTATTGCACCACCCCATGCAATGAAGGCATGGTCCCGCCTCATACAGTTTTGCAGTGCAAGAATTGGTTTCAGTATTGTTTTATGTTATGGAGAGATCTTACTCTTATTCTCCTGTTTATTGATTTGTTTTTCTATTTTACAGATGCCTTCCACGAGATCCGCTGACAAGTTATGGCTCCTAGGAGCCCCAGCAACTTAATAGCTGCCATCGAGTGTTCTCCCGAACTGTGAGGAAGTTGTGTGTGTTTTGCAGTACCATGCAAAGATAAACCCATGTGATTTGACATTCTCAGTTTGGCAGATGGCACTCAAAGTCCAACACCAGTACACCAAAGTGAATATTCTCAAGAAAGTACGGCGTCTGCAATTGCACAAAGAGTACAACGGATTGAAGAAAGCTGCACACACGCTGCTTCCATTCATGGAGGAACTGGGAGCGAACGCTGGAGAAATGTCGTTGAGCGCGAGCATCGAAGACGTCATTGCCAGGAAAAGGCTGCAGAGCTGAAAGAAAACTTTGCTCCTGATGTATGGCTCACACTCCACTTGGATGGAAAATTTATGCCCTCCCTCACAAGTGAAGGCGTTGTGGACCGACTGCCGATCCTCGTTTCTGGAGAAGGCATGGAGAAGATCCTCATAGTTCCCATTCCTGACAGTAAAGTGGAGCCTACAACAAACACCATCCATTGTTATATCCGAATGGGCTATTTCCGATCGAAATCGAGCGCTATGCTTCGACACAACGGCGACGAATACGGGATCCAAAGGTGGAGTGTGCGTTCGACTGCAGCAAATCCTTGGTTGAGATCTGCTGCATCTGGCCTGTCGCCATCATGTGCTGGAAATTCTGCTGGAAGCCGTTTTCTCGACCTTCATACCAGAAGCATCTCAAAGTCCAGATATCGCTGCCTTTGTTCGTTTCTGAGAGTTCCGGCAGTTTGTTGATCAAGACCAGTACAGGACAGCAAACGAAGAGCTCAAGGAGGACTGGGTGGATGACATCCTCAAACTCTGCCAAGGCTACCTCCGACAGTACCACCCACGTGACGACTACTAGGACCTGCTAGAACTAGCCATTGTGTTCCTTGGTGGAATCCCTCATGGATGCAAGAAGATCTTTCCACAAGTGTGAGCAGTCCATCGGGCTCGATGGATGGCAAGAGCGATTTACGCTCTGAAAATGTAGATCTTCGCGCCTCAGTTTGCAGAATACAACAAACAGCGACTTTCCACTTCACACACATTCAAGTCTGCAGCTCCTCCAAAGCTGGGGGAGTTCTGCGTCTTCATCATACGCTACTACATTCAAGCGTGGTTCTCAGCTGCTTGTTCATCAAAAGCCCCAAGAAACGACAATTGGTCTTGCACTTTTTGACGATGAACTGCCCCTTGAGGAGAAGCGGAATGTTGTTGCCGACCTCCGAAGCGTGGAAGCATCAGAGGAACCTCCACCCAAGGTTTGCGTTGAGGAGACTGACCTAGACTACCAGACCGTTGGCTCCTTCATCACAAAAAACACAGAAATTCCTGGATTTGCTGGAAATCGACAAAGGGTTCCTCGACGTCGATCCTGCCCTGTTGGGGACAAACCCCATATACCAGGCCGGGGCAAGGCGAGTAGGTGGCTTTCTCGTCACCAATGAGGCCGCGGAATGAGGGGTCATTCCGGTGCATGATTTCACTACAAACCCTCGCACGAAGTCGGAGGACCAGCTGCATTGCCTCCTGCAAATTGTCGAAGAGCACCGGAAAATGTATCCGACGCCCAAGAAGGAAGCCTGACGAAGTCGAAGCACTGATTACTGATTTGTGTAATATGATGCAATTTCTCCCATCCATGAAGAAAAGTATGGTGACTGCACGACATGAAGATATCGTGCAATCAAAAAGAAATTTATCTCATTTTGTTTCTGTTGGAAAAGGAAAAGAATAAAGAGTTCCGCGTTAACATCATTTCAATTTGAAATTCCACC
Organism: Ceratothoa steindachneri; assembly: GCA_963969495.1. Classification (NCBI taxonomy): domain Eukaryota; kingdom Metazoa; phylum Arthropoda; class Malacostraca; order Isopoda; family Cymothoidae; genus Ceratothoa; species Ceratothoa steindachneri. Next base: position 43,319,148 of record OZ018325.1, on the reverse strand, counting down.
CCTATTGACGTGACGCAGCATAATATATATAATAAACTTAAGTTGCATAAGGCACCGTATTTACAACTGACAGGAAACTTTTACAAATTTAAACTTTTGCATTTCTATATTGAATATTTTCAATAAAAGTTACTCGACAAACTAAACAGAATTACTTACCCCTTTACTGGCGTCCTTTTTATTTCTTATTAATCTTTTGAGTTTACAGCATTTAGTTTGCAAAATTTAATTTTGAAAAATTCACAATTTGGAATGCTTTAATACAAACAATTATAATTATCAGATATTTTCTCTGAAACTTAAGGAACTTATCTAATAAAAATATTTTAACCTAATTTGCCTATCTAAACATATAATACATTGAAATTAAAGAAAAGGAGGATAGATCTATTACAGCATTTCATTGGGATGTCTCAACAGAGTCTCATACACTGCTTATTTTTCTTTCTCTTCTAGACCGGTGGTTCATGAGGTTGAATACAAGATTGGTGCCAAGCACAGAACCCAAGTCCACCCCTGTGAAAGCCTCTCAGACTGCGCTGGCGCCTGAGGCTCACAATGAGAGGAGAGATCTTCTCCCCTGGCTGGTGCTCCTGTGACAGCCAAGACCTTCTCCATTTCAGAGAAGGATCTTGCTGAGGCCAGCCCATCTGGCCTAGGGGCTCCTGCCAGTGGAGAGAAGCAGGTTTATTCCCAGCCCTCCTCTCCTAAAAAGTAACGAAACAGGAAAAAGACCAAAAAGACTCGGGGCTCCTCTCCCTCTGCGGGAGCCACGGGACGGATGGGCCGCTGACGTTTCGGTTACGACCAAACGAAGATCGGTACGTCCAGCCCCGGTGCTTCCTGACAAAAACCAAAAGGTGCAGAGTGGAGCCTAGATTATGTTGTGTCCCCTCATTCAGAGGTTACCTGGCGTTTTCGAGCCCTCTGGTCTTAAACGCTTCTTTGTTATTCGTTACACTGATGGCAGCATGTTGGCCAAGGGCAACATGATCCATCAGGGGAGAGCTCTTGCTAGCGTGATTGGTAGAGAGCCTTCTGGTGACCCGTTTCTCGGACGGGAGCCTTCCGGCGAATGCGTCGAATCCTTTTGAGGCGGCCATGATTAGTGCCCTTCGGACACTTCATAGCACGCTGGTGAGTGTGACGCCGCACTCTGCCATGAACTTCGTTAATGGAGTGGTTTATGTGAGGGAACTGGTGGACTACTCCATAAATGACATCACCTTAGAGCTGGCCGACCATGGAGTGATCAACCTCGAGCGTGTGTTGAGAAAACAGTGAGGGTCTTCGAGACCCACCCCTACACTCTTCATCACCTTCGACTGTGACAAGCTCCCTAAGTCGGTGCGTGCCGGTTGGTATCGCTACCGCGGAAGTGCTACTACTGCCACCGCTTTGGCCATACGAATCGCTCATGTAGACATGCATAGTCAGTGTTACCCAAAGTCTGTGTAAGTTGCTCCAAGGCTGTACATGATAAGTCCAAATTGTGGAGAGCCACATCCCGCTTATTCGAAGCATTGTGGTGCGTATCTCCTTAAGGAAATCCTGGCCATCCAGGCCCAGGATCGTCTCTCATTTCGCGAAGCTAAGGACTTGGGTCCTGGCACACCCGCCGCTACCTGGGACGTCTTATGCCTCAATTTTTAAAACAGACATCCTCTGTTCCCGGCCCCTCCAGGCCTATGAGCACGGTCGTTTCCGGAACCCCTCTGTGGGCTCTAACCATCCCGGGTGCTCCCCTGGTACAGCTGGCGGTACAAAGGCTTCACATCCAGACCCTGGATAAAACCAGGGTCTCGCAGGACTCCTCTTCCGTCATCTAGAAGGATGGAACCGCAATTTTGTGTCGTGAATGTCACACTCTTTACCCTGAGCATCAATGGCATCACCTCGGTGCTGCCGGAAGATGTTCTTGCGTCTAGATTATTAATCATATAGCTTGTAGGCACAATTCATTAATATTAGGAGATTTCAACTTACCATGCAAAATCTGAAGTGAAATGCTTTCTACAGCCTCTGAAAATCATCTCTACCAAAGCCTTCTGAGTGGTCTTCCCCTTTACCAACTAGTAGATGTGCCTACATGTCACCCGAATATTCTGGACTTAGTCTTGATCTTTGACCCTAACATGGTAACTGACCTTCATGTCAGCTACTTTTTTCCACGCAGCTACCACAGACTGGTAGAATTTAAAGTAAACTTCAAAGTAAAAGCTAATTACTACAAAGAGGATGCCAATGCTCCCCTCATATCAGATTTTGCAAATGCTAATTGTGAACTTATGGTTAATGAATTACAAAATCAGGATTGGTCACCCCTAACTACTAATGACAATCCCCAAGAATTTTGGAATGCTTTCTTGTCTGTAATTAATGCAAACTGCTTAAGATACATCCAATAAAAAAGGGGGAAAAAAAGCTACAAGTGCAAAGCCAAGATGGTTCAACAGAGAAATTCTAAAGGATCTTCGATAAAAGAAGGCGGCATACACTAGATTTTGGAGAACAAAATTAACTAGATGAAAATAACTAAAAAGTTACGAAAAGAAACAAAGAAGCTGATAAAATCCTCCAAAAGAAACTTAGAAGAATCTATCGCTTAGCAAGCAACAACCAATCCCAAGTTATTCTTCAGCTATGTGAATAGTAAAAAGACAGCATCCTCATCTCTTGGTCTGCTCTTCTTGTAAGATAATGACACTGAATGATAATGGGGAGATGGCCCAAATTCTCCCTAAATCTTTTGCTTCTGTTTACTACTGAAGATGAGACCAACATTCCAGTTCCAGTGGATTTGTTTTAACAACAATGAACAACTTCTGAATGACTTTTGTATTTCTGAAAACGGAGTCAGAGAAGGCCTGAAAACAATTAATGTAAATAGTTTTCCTGATCCAGATGGTATTCATTCTTGAAGGCCATTCGCGAACCGAAAAGTTTGAAAACTGAAACAATTTTTCCCATAGGAATCAATGTAAAATGGATTAATCCATTCCTGGACCCCAGATGATTGCTTATTCAAACTTTTATAACAGTATTTTGTGTACAAGTTAATACACAAAACCAAAGAAAATCATTAGATCTAACAAAACATAAACAACTGAATAAAGCTATAAATGAGAAAGGCAATTTCATTCATCCTTACCTGTGCTGAGGAGTCTTGATGGCGCAAGTGGAGGGTGGAAGGGAAGGGAAGGGATGTTATTGTTTGAAAAGGGAGTCTTCCTCCATAAGAAGTTGAGGAGGTTTTTCCATCTCATGGATTTTCTGTTTATTGTCAGCAGATTCTGCCTGGGACTCACTAGGCCTCTTTTTCACTAAAAACCTTTCTATTGAAACTTGCTTTTGCCTCTGTTTCACAATGTTATGGAAATGAGCCATAGCATTGTTATTGAAAAGGTTACTGACACAGCTTGCTACTGCCTTATCAGGGTGATATATTCAACAAAATTTTTCACTTCACCCCATTTTGCACACATTTCTTTAATAAGAGCACTAGGCACATCCTCCCTTCCCTCCTCTTCCTCCGAAGATATCTCCTCAAGCACTTGTTTCTGATGCTCCCTCTGAAGGAGTTCGAGTTCGTCAGTAGACAACTCGGTACTGTGTTCCTCCACCAGCTCTTCGACATTATTGTTGACTTCCAGGCCCATGCTTTTGCCCAGAGACACGGTCATCAACAACTTCAGTAGGCTGTGTCTCAAATCCCTCAAACTCTCTCTCTGCAGAACAGTCAGGCCAAAGGTTCTTCCAGGCTGAGTTCAAGGTCCTGCGAGTCAGTTGCTGCCAGGCATTGTCAATAAGACCTAAGCAATTCAGGATATTGAAGTGGTTTTTCCAAAAGTCACAGAGAGTTAACTCTGTGTCAGAAGTAACCTCGAAACACCTTTGAAAAAGTGCTTTAGTGTATAACTTCTTAAAGTTAGAAATGACCTTTTGGTCCATTGGCTGAAGTCAAATTAGCAGGCAGAAACTTCACAGTTGACAAGTCAAACTGTTCCAGTAACTCAGCCACCATGTCTGGGGGGTGGGCAGGAGCATTGTCCATCAACAGCAGGCACTTCACTGGCAAGTTATTTTTATTAAGTAATCCCTCACACTAGGAGCAAAAACTTCATGGATCCATTCCAGGAAAAACTGTCTGGTCACCCAGGCCTTACTGTTAGCCCTCCACATGACATGCAACCTGCTTTTCATAACGTTTTTCTTAAACAAACAGGAGTTCTCTGAATGATACACAAGCTTTGGCTTCACCTTAAAATCACCGCTAGCATTGCCACAAAGCAAAAGAGTTAGCCTGTCCTTCATAGGCTTGTGTCCAGGCAAAGCCTTTTCCTCCTGGGTTATGTATGTTCTTTTGGGCATTTTCTTCCAAAACAGTCCAGTTTCATTACAATTAAACCCTTGCTGGGGGATAAAACCCTCAGCACTCACATACACACCAAACCTTCACAAACTCTTCTGCATCCTTTTTTTGTTAGCACTTGCAGCCTCTCCATGATGAACCACACTGTGTACTCCACTTCGCTTCTTAAACTTTTCAAACCAGCCTCGACTAGCCTTAAACACATCAGTCTCAGAACTTGTACCTCAGTTTTTTTTAGCAAATCCTGATGAAAATGCTTCACTTTCTCACCAACTGCCTTTCATTGATCCAAATCACTTAACAACTTTTCCACTTCTAATGTCTGAGATCTTTGCTTGGTGATCACAGTGACTCCTTTGGCAACCTTAGCTTCTTTTATTGCTTCCTTGTTCTTTAGGATGCTACAAATCGACGATTTTGCTAAGCCATACTGTAAAGCCAGATCTGAAACACGAACGCCATTTTCATGCTTTTGTATAATCTCTTTCTTCACTACTATTGTTGTTCTCACTATTTTTCTTTCCGCCTTTCCACTTTCACTAGCTTTCTTAGGTCCCATGATGGCTTATGGAATAAAAAAAAAATAGAAGAAATAATGCACAGCACAAGGAATACTGGCAAAATCAGGCAACAGTTCTTAGCGTGTATACTCTGAATGCAGGCTGAGGCAAGACTGATGCCACATGCTCAGTCACTCAGTGGTCATGTGCTGCCTGCATGGTATTGTTGGCTTGTTCGGCAACCGAGTTATGATATGACAACTGGGGCAATTTTTAGTGAAAAATTTTGTTCAACAACCGATTTGTCTGAAAAGGGAGCCATTTGACAACTGAGGTTCCACTGTATTCAATAAGAGTTTAGGAACGAATGTTGTACCAAACGATTTGGAAATCGAGAATGTTATGCCATTATTAAAAAAAGGAGACCACTCCCATGCCGACAACTATTGCCCTATTAGTTTAACCTCAATAATTGGAAAACTATTTTAAAAAAATAATGAAAGAGAAAATTGTGAATCACCTAGAAATGAAAAACCTTATAAAAGATTCCCAGCATTGATTTTGTTGAAAACGATCATGTTTGACAAACTTACTTGATTTCTTTCATGATATATTCAAAGTATATGATGAAGAGCAAGCTGCCAATATTGTGTATTTTTATTTTCAGAAGGCATTTGACAAGGTGCCACACGAACGATTGATTGCCAAAATTAATGCTCATGGTATAGAAGGGCAAATTGTTAAATGGATAGAAAACTGGCTTAGTAAAAGAAGTAAAAAATTAGTAATTTGTGGCAGCTCCTCCAGCTATATTTTAGTAACAAGCGGCATGCCTCAAGGATCAGTGCTTGGACCAGTACTCTTCTTCATATATATTAATCATATAAACATCCCACTAATGAACAAGTTATCAATGTTTGTAGATGATACCAAAATCGGCGGCTGTGCAAAAACATCTGATGACTGTGTACTTATTCAAGAAGACATAAACAAACTGGTTCAATGGGAGAGCAAGTGACAAATGAATTTTAATGTCCCCAAGTGCAGCTTCCTCCACTTTGATAAAAACAGCATGAAAACCAACTATAAAATAGGTGGAACTGACATACCAAACTTCAATGTGGAAAAAGATCTCTATGTAAAAATTTCCAGCAACCTTAAATCAAGTAAACAATGCATGGAGGCAGTGAAAAAGGCAAACAAGATACTTGGTCTCATAGGTCGTACTTTTCAAACCAAGTCTAAGAAGTTATTTCTAACACTTTATAATGCACTTGTGAGGCCATATTTGGAATATTGGGTGCAATTTTTGTCACTACATCTGGAGTGTGACACTGAAGGATTAGAGAGGCCAGCATTGAATGACCAATATGATTCCTCAGTTTAGAACAAAGAAGTATGAGGACAGTTTTAAATATATAAATTCATTCTCTCTTAGACAGAGACGCATACACTGGGACATGATAGCATTATTTTAAATTGTTCATGGTTTTGAAAATATAAATAAGTCAAAAAATTTCTAACAAATGAATTAATGTGTAGTCACAAACTTAAGTTTAAGGGAAGTCACTTTCGGGCAGATGAAACAAAATGAAATTCTCCATTTTCAATAGAACTATAAGAATCTGGAATAATCTACCAGATGCCGTAGTTAATGCAGCAAGTATAGGTTCATTTAAAGACACTCGTTAATTGGATGATGACAAATCCTAATCCAGACTTGTTTTATGGGAGATTAAAAAAAAAAAGCTTGCTGGAAAATATTAACTTTTAGCTTGCAATCTGCTTTTGTAGAAAATTTCATTCCTTCGGCTTTACTTTGCCTTTTTTCCTCAATCCACTATTACATAGACATTTTATAATTCATAATCCTTCTGGTACCTAGTAAGAATCATTAGATCTGTTGCTATCAGCTTTTCAAGGTAATCTTTCTGTCAGCAATATGTCATGGAAGTGGTATAAATGTAACCACACCCATTCATTAAATGTGATTGATACCCTCTTACTTGTATAATAAGTTTGTGAAGGCAATTTTTGACCATGGATTGTATTGGGGACTCACTGGCCCCAACTTACTTTAAGGAGGTGTAACCAATCTTCATATTTTCACCATATTGTATTGATATGTGCCAACACTTTATTGTTTTTTTTTTAGAAAACACTGAAGGCAGTTTTGTTTTTCTATAAACAGGAGTACATCACACAGACGGTGGAAGCCATTAAGCAATCTGCTCTCAACTGCCCCCCTGTTATGTGTCAAGTGTTTTCCAATCTGCGAGAGTTGGCCAGTACCTACTTTCCAAGTGAGTTTGTAGCTTTGGTTTTTGCCACCGATTCCCATTGTATTTCATTTATCACTGTGGGGGCCTACAGTATGAAGCAGGTTCCAAAGTACGCCTTCTTAAGTCTTTACAAACAAAAACAATTTCAAGTCCTTTTACTAGATTACTTCTTGGTTTCCACATAGTTGTACTCAAGTTTGTACCTTTGAGTGACTGTGCTTTTTGTATGAACTTGTTGCTTCAAGTTTGTAAACTTTTTCAGTCTTATTCAATCTTAACCTTTTTTATGTTCCATTTATCCTTCTTTTTTTTCTTGTCTACTCATTGTGCACACTAGTTTCAGTGAAAAATTCTAATCATTGTACTCTGTAACTATCTAAAAAGCTGGTTTTCACCTAAGGTGGGGTTATAAGGTTTCACAAGTGGGAATTGAGCTCACAGATTGGCTGACTCATAGTTTGGAATATTGATCTCTTTTCAAATCCATTTCTGCTGAATGTTTATAATTTACAAGATCCACTTTTTATTGGTCACAAATTGAATTAATCTTTGGGGTGTTCCTCTGTGGATGCTGACTCCCACCCCGGTAAGGGGCACAACGATTTGATTTCCTGGCCCCTATATGGATGGGACTCAGTGCCCAGACAGGCTCCAGCTTAGCCTCTTCTCATTCTTTCTGACATGCCGATCTTCTTACCCTGCTTCCTCACTTTCCCTCACCCAACCTTTGCTCTGCGCATGGCCGAGCACACAGGACATCTAAGGGAGTTTTCTGTTCTTCCGTTTTCAATTCCAAAGATTCCTCCATGGCTCATACCACCTGTAGTGGTATGCTAGGGGCTTACTAGTAGGCCCAAGGATCAGTTCTTGCCTGTAGCCTTGAGAACCATGTCTGATCAACACTCCTTCCACCATCGGCCTAGCACCTTTGTGTTCACCGATGGGTCCAAGTCATCGGACGGAGTTGGAGCTGCTGCTGTCTTCCCATCTCAGACAGCATTGGTTTGCCTACCAAGTGCCGCTTCTGTTTTCAGAGCAGAACTTGTTGCCATTCTTGCTGCACTTTGTTATTGCTCCTATGCCATCTGGTTATCTTACGATTTTCTCTGACTCCCTTAGTTCTCTGAAGGCACTAAGTGCTTTTGGTTCTAGCCATCCACTGGTTTCCAAGATCCAGCGGTGGCTTTTTTTATCTTTCTCCTATTCATAAGGTTTCATTTTGCTGGGTGCCCAGTCATGTGGGCATCCCAGGTAATGAAAGGGCAGATGCTGCAGCCAAGGAGGCGGCATTATTGGGGACACCCTCATCAGCCCCAGTCCCACTTCGTGATGTCTATCCCCTCATCACTGAATATGTAGTCGGCTTATGGCAGAAGATGTGGGATGAGCTTCCTCCGACCAAGCTCCATTCTATAATACCTTCAGTCCTTCCATGCCCCGGTACCATGAGACCACGTAGACTGGAGGTTATTTTGTGCCGACTGAGGATAGGCCATTGCCGCCTCACTCATGGTCACCTGATGAATGGGCAGCCCTCACCTTTGTGCAGCTGTCCATCCTTCCCATCTTTGCTGAGTGTCCCCTTTTGAGAAATCTTGGGAGGAAGGTCTTCCCTTTCATTACTGGGCAGATGGTCCCCCAACAAGTTCTGCTGGGCATCTTGTCTAAAACTCATGTCTCTTTAAGTGAATAGAATTTTTAAAATTTTAGAAGAATCTAATCTTTTAGCCAAAATTTAATATATTGTTTCATGATTTTATATTCTCTGTTCTTGTATCTATTGTTGATCCATCTATAGTCTGTTTTTATCATTTATCGAGTTCTCAATAGTTTATTTTTTATATCCTTTGACACCCCTTGATGGTTTTAAATTTCTGTACTTCCATTCTATTAATCTTAATTTCATAGCTATATTTAGGTATATTCTCCAGATGTATATATTTTTATTGAGAACACTCATGCAAATTACCCATCTTTGAATTTGGCTGTGGGCTACTCCGTTTGTGCTTTGCAGCATTTATTTTTGGCATTATTCATTCATTCATGATTAGTGCCCTTCAGACACTTGATGGCATGCTGGTTAGTGTTACGCTGCACTTCCCCAGGAACTAAGTGAAAGGAGTGATTTATGTAGGAAACATGTGGAAAACTCCCTAAATGACATCATCTTAGAGCTGGCTGACCATGGAGCGGTCAAGATTGAATGTGTGATGAGAAAACAGTGAGGGGCCTTGAGACCCACTCCTACACTCTTTGTCATGTTCAACTGTGACAAGCTACCTGAGTCGGTTAATGCCGGTTGGTATTGCTACTGTGTGAAGGCATTCTTGCCACTGCCACTGCTGGAATCTCCGCATCCCCTGGTTTGCGATATTGGTGATGCCATGGTTTTGACGAGCTGGACAGATGTCGAGATTATCTTCTCCTGGGTTCCTGGGCATGTAGGAATTGTGGGTAATGAGGGCAGCATAGAGTCCGAGAGGACTGGGTGACCTGACCATTGTTCCGCTCTCCCTCACACGGACTACACCGCAGGAATACGGGCTGCTTGGCAAAGAAGATGGGAGACGGTTGAGGGGAACTTAAAGTTACGTGCCATTGCGCTGCAATGGCTTCAGGTTGCTTTCTGTCATTTCCAAATTGGACACACTTGCGGGATGCACCGCCATTTGATGGAGCGCTTGCCTATGCCTTATTGTGATGACTGCGTTGTCCCCCAGACTGTTCGGCACATTCTTGTTGAATCTCCCAGTTTGGGTTATTGTTGCGCATGTTACCTGTCCCAGTACAGGGATGAGTGGGGTCACTAGGGCTTGTCCCTTGTACTCAGGATTGGTTTGTGCACACAGATTTGTGGACTATATGACTTTTTGGAGGAGGCTGGCCTCATCCACTTTATTTGATTTTGTTGTGGGTTGCATGCTCTTGCGCTGGGGGTGAGGTGGGCCTACCCCTCACACTGGAGCGCGCTTCCTTGTTACCTTTTTGCTTTTTCTTTTTTTAGCCTTATTATTTGTTTTTTAATATACCCCAGTTATAATAGGCTGTAGTGAGTACGGCGACTTATGCCCAAGTAGGGCAGTCCTGAGGAGGCCATGATTTGTGCCCTTCAGACACTTGTTGCTTCATTTCAGAAAAGGATTGATTTCTCTGTCGCAGTTGAGGAGTTTAGGTCAGTAGATGAGGCCGTTGAGTTCTTCTCCTTCACCCTCATCGCCGCAGGCCTAACTACTATTCCTAGAACGTCTGGCCGTTTTGCACTCCAACCACTGCCGTGGTGGTCAGCCGAGTGTGAGACGGCCCTCAAACAGAAGCGTTATGCCTACATCGCTATATAAGTCGCCCGAAAGATTTCACTGTCGGTGAATTTCGTCGACTTACGGCTAGGTTCTGGTATATTTCGAAGCCCGCCCGCCGCTCTTCTTGGCGGGCATACATGTCTTCACTTAACGGGAAGATGCCTCTAGCAGAGGTGTGGAAGCGAATCAAAAGGATTTGGGGCAAGTTCTCTAGGAGAAGGGGACCGCAGAATTCAATGCGCGTCGTGATTTCGCTTTGCGGAAGGCCGCCGGCTAGACTTTACCTCGAGAGGCGAGAACACTTCAACGACAGGTTTACTCTGACTGAGTTGCGTTCCGCCCTTGCTTCGTGCGCCGACACCGCCCATGGTCCAGACGATGCTTCGACACCTGGGTGAATGAGGCATGGCCTTTCTGTTAGATTTATTCAACAGGATCTGGGTAGATGGTATCCTCCCAGATTCTTGGCGAATCGCTACTGTGCTTACCAGTTTCCGTTCAATCTCTCTGACCTGCTGTGTGTGCATGTTGATTAGCTTATTCTCGGGACAGTGGCTGCCATTTGTCTTATGCACAGTTTGGCTTCCGCAAGTTCCACTCCACGTCGGATGCTCTGCTCCGACTGGGAAATGCCGCCTACGAGGCCATGGTGTTTTTCGATCTGGAGAAGGCCTATGATACTGCAGGGCAAAATGGTATCATGGAGACGCTCCATCTGATGTGGGCAAGAGGACACCTAACAATCTTTATATCTGAATTTTTGCGAGATAGTAAAATCTGTGTACGAGTGGGGGGAGCACTCTCCGGTCCAATGGAGCAGGAAGACGGTGTCACACTCCTTGCCCCTGAGCATCAATGGCAACACCTCATTGCTGCTGGAAGATGTTTATGCTATGCTCTACGTGGACGACCTTTTGTTCTCTTTTGGCGTGGCCCAGATACCAACTCAAGTGTCGACTCCAGCATGCATTGAACCGCTCTCTCGCTATGCCGCAGTGCACAGGCTTCGGTTTTCCTTGGCCAAGACTAAGGTGGTGCATATCCGCCGCCATCCACGGCTCCACCCTCACCCAGCCTTGTTTGTCAATAGGGTGAACCTGGAAATGGTGGACTCGCACCGTTTCCTTGGACCTGTATTTGACCATTGCCTCACTTGAGAGGCTTATATTTGCAGCCTTAGGGTCTCTTGTACCCATGCCATGGATATTCTAAGTTCTGTAACATTCAGCATCTGGGGCTCCAATAGGGCTACTGCCTTACTTTTTATTGCTCTTGTTTGTTCGAATCTCGCCTCGAATGTAAGTTTTATGCGTCTGCAGCCGAGAGTGTATTGTTTAAGGTGGATCCACCACATGGGCCTTCCTCTGGCGACTGGTGCCTTTTGCTCCTTCCCCATTGAGAGCCTACTTGTCGATGCGTGGAGATGCCACTCGCTCTGCGCCTTGCTCAGTGCATTTTTTGCCAGACACCTCCCTCAGTCGCTAACAGCTCTCACTGCATTCGCAGCTGATCTCGACGGTGCCTATGCCGCCGAGAGACGCCAGTCATACCCTAAACCCTTTGGGTATATGGCTAGGAAACTCCGAGAGCTAGGTATAGCTCTATGGCCAGTGGTGCCTCTGGTTTTGCCCAGGACACCACCCTGGAGGGTAACACCTTTGACTATTTGTTGCCACGCCCACTGCCAGATGGGCTCTATAATTAAAAAAAAAAAAAAATGTCGCCACGCCTCTGCTCCCAAAGCTTGTACAGCATAAGGATGCTCCCAAAGCTTGTACAGCATAAGGAGTATTGCGTTCTGCCTTTTTGGAGCACACTTCGTGTCGCTGGAACCATGCCAGTGTATATAGATGGCTCCAAGTCCAAAAATGGGTTGGTTTCTACACCGCATCCCCCCTTTTTGAAGATGAGTGTGTCTGCCAGGTGCTATGCCTGTCTTCACAGCCATGCTGGTTGCAATACACCATCGGTACGGGAGATAACGCGACGTGCCCGGTTCAGAGACCGGATTGTGATTTATAGCGACTCACAAAGTGCCCTGAGTGCTCACAGAGAATTGGAATCTCCGTATCCCCTGGTTCGCGATATCCATTATGCCACAGTTTGGGCAATCCAGGTGGATGTTGAGATTATCTTCTACTGGGTTCCTGAACATGCAGGAATTGCGGGGAATGAGCGTGCCGATGAGGGAGCCAAAAGTCCATGAGGACTCTGCGACCACACCAACATTTTGCTTTCCACACACCGATTACAGGGCAGGAATATTGGCACCTCTCCCAGCTGCTTGGCAAAAAAGATGGAGATGTCCGAGGGGAACTTAAAGTTGTGTGCCATTGTGCCACGACTGTTTCCATGGACCTACCCCCCAATGTTGAGATAGCTTGAGGTTGCTTCCTGTCGTCTCTGAATTGGACACTCATGGGATGCACAGAGCTCACCTGCACCTTATTGTGAAGATTGTGTTGTCCCCCAGACTGTTCGGCACATTCTTGTTAAATGTCCCAGTGTGGGCAATCTTCGCTCAGGTTACCTGTCCCAGTAGCGGAATGAGTGGGGTCGCTACCGCTTGTCCCTCTTGCTTGGTACGGATTTGTGCACACTGACTTGTGGATTTTACGACTTTTTAGAGGAGGCCGTCATCCACTTTCTTTGACTGTTTGTTGTGGGTTGCATGCTCTTGTGCCGCGGCGAGGCGGGCCTACCACCGACGCTGGAGTGAGCTTCTTTCTATTACCTTTTTGCTTTGTTTTCATTTTTGTTTTTAGCCTATGATCTTTTTATCCTTATTTGTTAATTACATATTGTTATTTGTTATTTATAGCCTTGTCATAGGCTATAAAATTAAAAAAAAAAAATTCACACAGGTTCTATCACTCCAAAAATTCACTTTTACACAAGAATAATGTCTTTCATTGATTAAATCAGCTGCAAAATCTCCTTACTCATTCCAGGCACTGTGAAAAAGAAGTAAGAGATTAGGTGCTTAAATTGGATATGGGAGTTGTACACCTACCTAAAAAGGTAAACTCCTACACCCCATTGAAATCCTACTTCTCTATGCTGGGGAGATTTGACTTGCTCTATGCCATGCACAGAGCATTATGTGCATTTACACACGAGACCGATGCAATCCTCAGTCACCACCAGCTCTCACTGTATCCATAGCTGATCTCAATGGTGCATATACCACCGAAAGATGTCAGTCATACCCTAAGCCCTTGGATTTCAGTCTAGGAAACTCCTTCAAACGCTCAGTGCACTTCTTGGGCAGGTGGGGTTTATGGTTCTACCCAGGATGTCACCCTGGAAGGTATCACCTTTGACTATTTGTCTCCATGCCTCTGCTCTCAAAGCTTGTACAGTGCTGGGAGTATTAGCATTGTGCCTTTTCTGAGCATAATTTGTGTCACGCTGGATCTGTGCCAGTGTATACGGATGGTTCCAAGTCCCAGGAGGGGGTTCAGCTTCCATGCCTTATTCCTATATATCAAGTTAGCAGGGCTGGTTGCAATACACTGCTTTGTTCAGGAAATAATGCATTGTGCCAGATTCAGAGACCGGATTGTGATCTTTAATGACTCACAATGAGTCTTGAGTGCTCTCAGGGCATTGGAATCTTCACACTTCCTGGTTTGTGGTATGTGTATTCCACAGTTGCTGCCAGCCAGGTGGATGTTGAGATTATTCTATGCTGGGTTCCTGGACATGGAATTACAAGGAATGAGCACACCACTAAGTCTCCAAGGACTGGAAAAATCATAAGTCTTTCACTCTTTCTCACATTGACTACATGGTAGGAATCAGGGCAGCCCTCTGGTCTGCTTGGCAAAGAAGATGGGAGATGGCTGAGTGGACCTTAAAGTTACATGCCATTGAGCCAGGACTGTTCCCACGAACCTACTTCCCATTGCCTTGACAGCTTCAGGTTGATTTCTGTCATCTTCAAATTGAGCCCACTCGCGTGACTTACTGCCATTTGATGGAGCGCTCCGCTTCACCATACTTCAATGACTGTGTTGTCCCCAGACATTTTGACCGATTTTTGTTGACTAACAGAGTCTGGTTGATCTTTGTGTATGTTACCTGTCCAGGAACTGGGATGAGTGGGGTCTCTTTACCATTTTCCTTTGTATTGGTTTGTGTACACTGTCTTGTGGACTATTTGACCTTTTAGAGATGGCTGGCCTCCTCCATTTATCTGACGCTGACTCTCTTTGCTGTTGGTCGCATCTCCTGCACTGCTGGGAGGCCTGCCCTCCTGCAATGCTGGTTCACCTGCCCTCCTGCAATACTGGAGCACCTTCCTCCCTGCAATGCTGGAGCACCTGCCCTCCTGCAATGCTGGAGCACCTGCCCTCCTGCAATGCTGGAGCACCTTCCTCCCTGCAATGCTGGAGCACCTGCCTCCCCGCAATGCTGGAGCACCTCCTCCCCGCAATGCTGGAGCATACTTCTTTTTTTTCTATCTTTAGTTTTCTTTTGGTTTTATTTTGTTAATTTAAAAGTTGCCTGGCACTAGGCTCTAAATTGCCGCACCTTAGTGGGAAGGATGGTTTTCCCCTTTTAACCCCTTTCCTGCCTCTAATGGGCTGACAGCCTCCCTGTTACTGATCTTGGGCTCACAAAACACAGGTTCATATGCCTTTACTGCCTTGTTGGCTCCCATGGAGCTGCATATCATCCTGGCCTGAGTGCAAGTTAGGGAAGCTATGTCACTAGGTTGACATGAATTCTAATGCAGCCTGGGAAAGTTGATGAGGCATTTCCCCCTCAATCCTTCTTAGCTCTACTTTTTTATATATATATATATATATATATATATATATATATATATATATATATATATATATATATATATATATATATATATATATATATATATATATATATATATATATATATATATATATATATATATATATATATATATATATATATATATATATATATATATATATAACTACCAGGCAATAGCTTCACCACTCCTTCCCCCCTACCCAAGGAGCTTGCGCTTCGCTACCTAGATTAAAATCTTTAAAAAAGCAGCCATGGTTAAATTTTTATAAATTTTCCTGAACTTCGCCAATTATAATAATTTTAAAAAGGAACTCTAAACTAAATTTTTCCCCTTTCAAAATATCACGTTGCTAAAATATAGAAGAATAGAATAGAAGAAGAAGAAATATAAAAATAAATTTTATGAACTTAACCATTTGTAATTTTGGGGGTTTTAAAATTTCGATACTTATATTTATTTCTGAACTTCACCATTTTGTCTTTTGATATTATAAAAGAATTATTAGAAATAACTTTGATAAAAAAAAAAACATAAGTCATGACCAAACTAAGATGAAATTATTATTCAAAATACTTAAATAAATCTCCTTATTAAATTATAGAGTTAGTGATCCCCTCAATCTTTTGTCTACCTGCCTGCACTTTGTACCATGAGGAACTGTTCTTAACTGAACAGTTAGTTCACTAGACACTGTACCTGGGTGGGGTATGATAAATCTATATAACAAAATTTTTGTTCCTGGCCACAAAGTTTTATTTTCCAATTTGTTTTATTGCAAAACAATAAATAGAAAATAACTATTATTTGTTTTAAACTTACTTTTGTAGCTCATATGATGAAATATTTACTAAAAATAGGAAAATTTGGAGGGTTTCATCCATTGTAGGGCTAAAACAAAAAGCACAAGGTTTAATTTATACAATTTTATTGAAAGTTCCTCAAGAAATTTATAAAAACAAGTAAAGAAAAGTTAGAACTGAAGTTTTTCCCATTATTCATTTGCGATGTAAATCATTTTCTCATATATGCCACCCAATGTAGTCTCCCATCATGTTTTCATTGTATACTCTTTGGTGTCTTATGTTCAAAGTTCAATTTATCTTGATGGAAGTGCTTCCCTTGCTCCTCAGTTCCACATAATTGTGTAATTTTAGAATGGCCTAAGACTAGGCTAGAATTTTAATTACAGTGACTTATGCCTTGTAAAGGCAGTCACAAGGTGAATTAAAAAAAAAATTCAAATAGTTGTGAGGAGTGGTTGTCCAAGAAGCCCTGACACATCAAAACAAAATCTTGAATACTTCCTAGCCATGGCCTTCCTGTTGGATTTGTTCAACAGGATCTGGACGGAGGGTATCCTCCCAGACTACTGTTGTAATACAAAGTACACCTCTGCACTGTGTTAAGTTTTCACAAACTGGGATGATTTCACTCTACTCTAACTTGTTTCTGCCTAATCTCGCTAACCTCCTGTGTGTGCGAGTTGATGGAGAAATTGGTAAATGTTAGATTACGTTTTTCTTGGACAGTAGAGGCAACCTATCATCTGTACAGGAAGCTTCCGCAAGTTTCACTCCGATGCTCTTTTCCACTTGGAAAATGTTATCTGTGAGGCTTTCCTTTGTAGACAGCACCACACTAAAGTTGTTTGAATCTAGAGAAGGCCTATGGTCCTGCATGGTGATATGGTATTATGGAGACCCTCCACACGATGGGGGTGAAGAGAGGCCTCCCGATCTCTATCTCTGAATTCTGCAAGATGGTCAAATTCTGTGTACAGGTGTGAGGAGCCCTCTCCAGCCCAATGGAGTAGGAAGTGAACATCCTATACGGAATAGTCTTTATTGTTCGACTTTTTACCTTAAGCTTCAATGGTGTCACCTCGGTGCTCCTGGAAAATGTTCTCACTACACTGTATGTAGATGACTTTTCAATCTCTTTGGGTGAGAGCCACATGCCAACTCTGTAGCATCGACTTCAACTGGCATTGAACTGCATTTTTCGTTATGTTGAAGTGCACAAGACTTCTTTCCTCAATGGGGTGTGCCTTGAAGTGGTTGATTTGTACCATTTCATTGTTATTTTTTTTTTCTCATTCCTCAGCTGAGAGGGTTATATTCGCAACCTTAGAGCCGCTTGCTACCACTTTTCCTTATCACTTGGGACAGTTTTATGCACACCCAATTTGTTATAGTTGAGTTTAGGAAAGAGGCAAGGTGTGCCTCCTACACTGTATATAGTCTTTTGGTGTGTTAGTGAATGCTAGGGTCCCTGAGGAAGCAGTCATCTCTGGCTCCTGAGTGTGCTTTTGTAGCTTTTTCTCTTGGTGTTGATCTTTTGTTTTTGTTCTTATTTTTTAAAATCTAAAGACACTTAAAATTAGGCTAATTAATTTTGGCTACTATGTCCCAACAGGCAGTCACCATATAAGATCCCTATAAAAAAAAAGAAGATAAACTTTCAACGCTTCAATGCCGCAGTAGTTTGCCTTCTCTGCCTCAGAACCTGCAGAAGGATCTTTGACTATATATCCTCCACTCAATTTTACTTCCGCTATTTTCACTTTTCTATATCTCTCCTTATAAACTTTCTCCATGATGCCTCCTCATTTGTATTGAGCTTTAAATTTGAGGAGTAAAAAGAAGTTTAATGTGTAACATGGGAAGAACAAGGTTAGAAACTTGCTACATTGTATAATAATCACATGAATGCATTCAGTGGCCTAGAACAGATTGAGAGACCCATTCACCCGCCTTAAGGAAGCTTAATATTATACAATATCTCAGTGCATGGAATATTTAAGTGACTCTGTATGGCTGTGAAAAGTGTCAGGAAGGTGCTAAATTGTAAAAAAATATCTGTTGTGTGTGCAGAATGGTTGATGAAGGTCGAGCAGGTTTAAAATCTAGGAGAGGCTGTGTAACTTAGCTGTTTGCTCTGTGACTGGTTTGAAAGGAGCCTGAAGAATAAATGTGTAGAATATGCTCTTTTTTTATTGATCTAGAATGGCTGATAAAAAAAAGTGTGTGTAATGGCAGAGGAAGGGTGGGTTAACCAATACAAAATTTTCATGGTCGACCATGAAAATTTTGTATTGGCTGTGAGAATTCATGTATGAAAGTGTTAAATAACCAAGACAGATGTGTGGGGTTTCAAAGGATAGGAGTGATTTGAAACCCTATGGTCAGGAAGGTTAGCTAAAGAAGTAGCGATATGCTTACACATGACAAATGAAGTCTTCAAGTGGATTAATATTATGACAGAATTGGCATCTGTACACAAAGTTTCAGAGTGGTTTGCCCATTTTTGAGCCCTCAATATTTTTTAGCCCACTGACTTACATCAAAGTACATGGTGCAAGTCATGATGATCTCCATGGTGACTTCTGTTGTCAAGAATAACAATCCTTCTTCCTTGGGCTAGATAAACAGGAAGTGAGATTTTCCGTCATCTCCAGCTTCGTCTTCCTCCGCTTTTTCGCTCCTGCCATCCTGGGACCAAGATTGTTCGACCTGACCACCGAACATATCGTAAGTCATAAGTCCTTGGCATGAGTGAACCTGATGAAGTAAGGTCCCTGGCATCAGTGAATCTGATAAAGAAAAGTCTTTGGTATCAGTGAATTCATCTTGCTACGATGCATTGAGTTAAACCTGAATCACATTGGATATGATTAATTGTCAGATGGGAATTCAATTTGAGTCCAGTCGTTCTTGCGGCCCACTGTAGCAGATCTCATGTTAAACTACTTCCCCACATAGATAGGCACCAGATGGTCTCGAGTCTTTGGTAAAAGGTGTGGCCAAACATGTCACCGGGGGCATTGTAAGTCTTTTCGGAATGAAGTTATGCTCTAGCTCCTTGGGGATTGTGGGAAGTGTCCTTTTGCCCTACTATTTGTGGTGAAGGAGTATCAGGATTATTATGTCCAGGGATAAACTCACTTAATGAGATGCTATAGTGCACAAGGATCCCGGTTGTGGTTGGAAGGGGGTTGTGTGACTAGTTTTGTGCTCAATAGAGAATAAAGGGGTGAGGTGGAAAGGTCATTTTATTGCCGTTGGAATTTATAGAGAATGTTTTACTACCGTGCTCATCATACTCGCTCATATTCTTTGCGGGTAACTTGATATTAATCGCATTACCTGGGGTTTTGGTCTCTAATGTCTCAACAATTTTCACATTCCCTAACCTTACCAACCTCTTGCAAACTTTCAGGATGGGGTTTCACCTTTTATAAAATTAAAAAAAAAGAAGATATGTCTGTTTTCGCAGGATGCGTCGATCCATCGAACCCTGACCCTCCTGAGCAAGGCAGTGCAAAGCATTGGGAATCAGGTGTGCTTCCGGAGTGTCCAGAACAACTTTAAGGAGAGCTACATGAGGGAGGTGTTCGATCGCTGCTTGTTCGACAGACCCGAGAACCTCGTCGAGGGCATGAAGACGGTGAGACATCTGCTGGTTCTTCTCACCCTGCCCTCTAGAGTAAAATTGCCCCTCTGGTCATGCCCTCAAAAGGCCCATAGCTCACCCCTCCCAAACCCACCTGATGCACACCTTTTGCATCCACTTCCTACTCACTCAACCCTTTCTCTCAAACGTTCATTCATGTAATCAATCCACCTTTTATGAGCTCTCTCAACCCTTCTAACACTGACTGACACTCACTCATGTATTCTATCTATAACTATTTTTTTTCCATACATTCTTTCTATGTCCATACCACCTCAGAACACTTTCACTTAGATCATCATTCATACCATAAATATCTCTTACCCAGTTGGTCCTCACTCTCCCCATCTTTCACACACCAAGCATCCCTCTCAAATTGTTCTTTGCTCTGCTCTCACTTGAGGCATTTTCTTCTTCCATACTATAGTCTCATTCCCATACATAAGGGTTGATTCAAGCATCCTCTCATGCAGTTTCCTGTCACATCCCACACGCAAACCTTTAGCATTCAGTCACATCAGTAGTAACGCTATGTAAACTCAAAAGACTAATCTAACCTAACCTCACGGTCACAATCTAATTCATCTTTACCAGCATCATTTGCGATGTATCTCCTAGAAACGGAAAACTTGGCATTGTTTAAGGGTGAGACACTGCACTCAGATATCACACCACCCCCATTTTCATTTTTAAATAGCTACAATCAATATTTCCAAATTTCCCTCACTCTCAGCCACCAACACTAAGTCATCAGAATATACCAACATAGATTCATATCCATTGTATCAGTGTATGCACCCCAAGTAGGCTTGTATGTTGCGTCGCGGTCAAGGATGAGTTTTGGGACAAGTTGATCAGAGTTGTTGGTGGCATGGCAGAGAGTGAGATGGTGATCCTGGGACAAGACCTGAATGGACATGTGGGGGCGGAGGCACTGAGTTACGAAGGAGTTCATGAAAATTGTGGATTTGGCACTAGGAATGTGGAAGGTGGGCGAATTCTGGAATTTCGGGAAGCAATGGACATGGTCGTTTGTAACACCCTGTTCAGAAAATAGAAAATCAAACTGGTCACACATCTGGAGACAGCAGTAGTCAGATAGATTATTTTATGGTTAGAAGAATAGAGAGAAAATTAGTGAAAGATGTTAAAGTGATACCCAGTGAACAGTGTGTACAGCAACATAAGTTACTGGTGTGTGACCTTTAGTTAGGGAAATTACAGGACAGGAGGAGGGTGTTTGTGCCTGGGAGGAAGGTGTGGAAGCCTACAATGAGGAAGTGAGGGAGGCTTTTTATGAAGAGTTTGGTACACTAGCGGCGCAGACTAGAGCGACTGACGGAAGTGTGAGTGAGCAATATGGGAGACTGAAAGATAACCTTCTAAATGCCACTGAACAGGTTTGGGGATGGTCAAGAGGTCCACCTAGACACACGGCGTCTTGGTAGTGGAATGAGGAAGTTGAGGCTGCAGTGAAGGAGAAAAGAAGATCGTTTATGGCATGGAAGCAGGGTGGGAGTAAGGAAGTATACTTGGCAGTGAAAAAAAGGGCTAGTTAGGAAGTTTATAGGGCTAAGTCAGAGGCCCCAAAACCTCCTCTTGAGAGCCTCAATGGTGCTGAGGGCAGGAAAAGGGTGTTTAAACTGGCTAGGCAGATGAAAAAGGAAAATAGTGATATAGCGCGTAAACAGTGCATTAAAAATGATGATGGTAGAGTTGTGGTTGGGCAAGACGATATAAAAAAGGCTTGGATGGAGCACTATAATCGTTTATTAAACATAGAATTTGACTGGGACAGGAGACTTGTGGATCCGCAGAACCTGTGGCTGGACCGTGGCCATCAATTGAGGACAAAATGGTGATCATAGCCATCAATCACATGCCAGAAGGTAAGGCAGCGGGTGTTTCTGAGATAAATGTCGAGATGTTGAAAGCCTCTGGAGATATTGGTGTGCAGTTGGTCACGGACCTTATAAATGCTATCATATATGAATGTGCTGTACCAGAAGAGTGTGATTGTGAATGTGTATAAGGGTAAAGGTGATGCGCTAGAAAGGAGTAGCTACAGAGGCATAAAGCTCCTCGATCATTTTCTGAAAGTTATGGAAGCATCTTCTAGAAGAAATGATTAGGGGAAGGATAAACTTTGATGACATGCAGTTTGAGTTCATACCTGGAAAAGGAACCACAGATGCTATATTTATAGTTAGACAGCTCTAGGAAAAGTACATCGCTAGGAAAAGAGTGTTGTATTTTTATTTTTATTGGCCTGGAAAAGGCTTTTAGTAGGGTCCCAAGAGATGTGGTGAGGTAGGCAATGAGAAAATTAGGGTTCAAGGAGTGGTTGGTTAGGGTGGTCATGGCTATGTATGAAGGTTTGATAACCCAGGTTAGGGTAAATGGAGAATTGAGTAACTTCTCTTTGAAGGTTTGTGTGCATCAGTGATCCGTTTTGAGTCCCTTCTCTTTGTTATGGTCCTGGAAGTGCTGTAACAGAATTTTAGAACAGGATTTCCATTCGAGTTGTTGTACGCTGACGAACTAATGCTGATTGCCGAGGATGAGAGGACGGCACTTGACAACTTCCGGTTTGTGGAGGGAAGCGATGAATTCCATAAGGCTGAGAGTGAATTTGGATACAATTGAAGAGTGAGTGGTGGTAATGACATCATTGAGAGTATGTGGCCATGTGCAGTCTGTCACAGAGGTGTAGGGAATAACTATCCTGTGTAATGGATGTGGTTTGTGGGTACATAAAAGATTTACTAGTATCAGGGGTAGGCTGCAGAATAATGACAGTTTCAGTGCACCGTGTGTAGAGGAGAGGATTGTATTTGATGGTGTGTCGCTTGAATGTGTATGAATGCAATGTTGTATGGCAGCGAAACTTGGGCTGTGAAGGAAAAGGACATCCAAATGCTCAAGCATACTGAGATGAGAATGGTGAGATGGATGTGCGGAGCATCTCTGAATTTGAGGCTTCGAAGTGACAGAGTTGCATACTGTGAATTAAGAAATAGATTGGGGATGAAATGCATTAGTGTGGTACTGAGAAGAAGCAGACTGAGGTGTTTCAGTCATGTGGAGAGGATGAAGGATAATAATTGGGTGAAGGATCTTAGGAGTTAGGAAGTTGAGGGTGTAGCTGCCAGAGGGAAACAGGAAGATGTGCAATGAGGTCATAGAGAGGGACCGCAGAGATATCAGTTTGAATAGGAAAAACAGCCCGAGATTGAGCAACATGGAAAGCTGCCATTAGATAATAAGGCCTACACATGCAAGCATGTATGGATGGGCATTGGCTGAATTCAGTTGAGGATGAGAAGGACTTGGGCGTGGTAGTAGATAGGTCACTTGAAGTTTTTGAAGCAGTGTATTGAGGCAAAAAATAGAGCAAATAGGGTGCTAGGATACATTAAGAGAATGTTAGCTCCAAGAGTAAGGAGGTTATCCTTAAACTCTATAACTTAGGTCAGGCCACATTTAGAGTACTGTATACAAGCATGGTTATCACATTTTAGACATGATATCAACCTACCAGAGTTGTACAAAGGAGGGCAACAAAAAAAATACCTTCCCTGAAGCACCTTGAATATGAAGATAGACTCAGGGTACAAAATATATTTCTCATTTGAAAGAAGATGTCTGAAGGGAGATATGATCGAGCTTTTTAAAATCTGCTCTGGGATAGATAAGTTGGATTTCAGCAAGTTATTTGAGTTGGAAGGTAGTAATAGGACTAGGGGTCACCACTTAAAAATTAAAAAAAACAGAAGTGCTGGTTGGATGTTAGAAAATATTTTTTCACCAATAGAGTGGTGGATTGCTTGAATAGTTTGCCATCTAAGCCAGTAGACAGTCCAAACTTGAATGTTTTTAAACAAAGATCAGATGATTATATGGGGGAGGGGGTTATTCTGGACTCATTCCTGTAGATGCAGTTTTTTATTATTGTATATTATGGGCGATTTTGATGATGCCCTTTGTTTTGATACATTCCTGTGAATGGTTCTGATTGTATATTGTAGATGCATGATCTGACACAATCCTTTGGATGCATTTTGTGGGTGGGTTTTGCCAGATGCGGTTGACCTTTTATAGGCCCTTGTGGCTTTTGTCATCCTTTTTCTATCCCCTATCAATCAAGTAGTTGTCCTTCTTATAGCCACCCTTACTCAGAATTTTTCCATACACCCAGCAGACTTATCCCTCTGTGGTTTTTGGATTCACCTTTCTCCATTTTACGATTATACGATGGCACTATTGCTGCATTCTTGAGGTTCTCCATGATCTGTAAGGGAATTTTAATAGGTAGCCATTTTGGAGACACTATTACTGACGTTTCTCGGAAGCGTATTCCAGCTTCAAGACTAGCGCTGCTTGTGACCAGAGGTTTCCCCTCCCCTTATCCTGCTTCCTTCCCCCATTTTCGGCTTCGTCTTGTCCGTTGACAAATCAGTACTGAGCTTGTGAACTGAGAGTGGAGTTTTGTATGATTGATGATGGTCATCAGGAAATCTCACCCCCCACCCCATCCTGAGGAGGAAGAAAGAGGTGCACAGGGACAAGGTCTTTATTATATTGTCCAACCAGGCAATGGCCTCGCCACTTCCCCCTATTGGGGGAAGTGGCGAAGCATAAACTCCCCCTATTGGGGAGTTTACACTTCGCTACTAAGATTAAAATTTTAAATAAAAAAAAAAGCAGCCATGGTTAAATTTTTATAAATTTTCTGAATTTCGCCAATTATAATAATTTTAAAAAGGAACTCAACTAAATTTTCCCCCGTTCAAAATATCACATTGCTAAAATATAGAGTTATAGAAGAAGATATATAAAAATAAATTTTCTGAACTTCACCATTTGTAATTCTTTGGGTTTTAAAAAATTCACAAAATTTCAATACTTATTTATTTCTTAACTTCACCATTTTGTTTTTGATATTATAAAAGAATTATTAGAAATAACTTTGATAAAAAACATAAGTCATAACCAAACTAAGATAAAATTATTATTCAAATGCTCAAAAAAATCCCCTTCTTAAATTATAAAGTTAGTGAAGTGATTACTCAGCTGTGAAATGTGCACCATTAGTTAATGCCACCACACTTGCCTGTATGGGGTGCAGGAAAAATACCTTTACCTTTCTCTGGCTTGTATCATATAAGGTGACAAAGCTCGGATATGGGCCTGCCTACCCGAAAGTTTTGTCCTCTTGAGTGCAATGTATTGATGTAAGCCAACCTCACCTGGTGGGAAAATATTGGGTTGTCCAAAAAGTCCTTTCTTTTTTATTAGTGAAAAATGAAACACAATAGAATCTCATAGCAATGTATTTAATTAATAACATATTTCCCATTTTGATTAGTTACCATTCGGCAGTTCAAAGAACTTGCTGTCCCTAGTGGCAAAAAACCTATCCTGGTGAATTTTCACATCTTGAGAATTTTGAAGAGACCAAAACAGGTGGAAATCAGAAGCAGCAAGGTCAGGGGAAGATGCGAGGGCGAGCCAAAACGTCAGCTAAATCTAGCAACTTCTGCCCCGTTTACAAAGATGTGTGAGGTCTAGCGTTCTCATGGTGGAAAACAATGCCCTTTCGATTGGCTAGTGAGGGACGTTTCTGGGGTATTGCTGTGTTTAATTTATCCAGCGGCTCACAATGCACATCTGAATTGATGGTTTTGTTCATGGGAAGAAGTTCATAATAGACAATACCATTCCATATTGACAGCAAAATCTTCCTTGGATTGAGTCCTGCCTTAGAAGTTGTTTGTGATGGTTGCCCACGCTGTGTCCATTATTGTTTCCATTGTACATTGTTGTAGAGTATCCATTTCTCATCTTAAGTTATTAGTTTCTTCAAAAAGTTTGTTTTCTTCTCGTTTAAGCAAGAGATCACACATTACGAGGTTGGCTTTACTCAATTCATGGACAACCCATACATCAAGCTTGGAGACATAACGACATTTATGCTAATCATCAGCGATACTAGATAAGGGTCTATGGAGAATATCTGTGATCTCTAGTTGTAAGACGACAGACAGTTTCGACCATCTCCTTCACTTGATCGCTGTTGACCTCATTTGGCCCCCCAGTATGCGTGCAGCATCAACTGAAAAATTTCCAGATTGGAATCGTTCAAACCATTTCTGACAGGCACATTCTGTAACAGCATCCTGTCCATACACACCACATATATTCCTGCAAGTTTCAGTAGCTTTCTTACCTTTTCTAAAGTAAAAAATAGAAAAGAGCATAATGAGCTGATAATGTTCAGCTTTGTTCTCCATTTTGAGAGTTAAAATAAAAGCAAACAATAGAACCTATCACGTTGGAGATTCGCTCTGAACTAATTGAAAGTAATAAGTTTCTATTGAAGGCACCTTCTGACATAAAAGAGTAAATATTAGCAAGTATCAGAGCCTCTGAAATTTGTTAGCAACAAAAATTGACCATGAAATTGACCATCTTAAGGCAGGTTGAAATCGACTAATAGCGCCTATTAGATCCAAGGTCATCTGAGTTAAAAACTTTGCAGGGTCATGACCCCACCCACCCCTCCTCCCAGTCACTTGAAGCCTTCGTGCTGGTTAACACATTCCTATCATTCTCAATTTCGGATTTCACCTTGCATCGTCACAATACCCCGTAGTTCCATTCATCGTCTCTTACCTTGTGGTTTTTCTTTGCAGTACCTGGAAATCATCTCTCAAATTCCCAATGGCAACCAGAAGGCGTATGGTCGGCCCGTTACTCTCAAGGAAGGGTGAGTAGTTAGATGATATGGGACCCCAAGGGTGTTGAAATTTCTTTTCTTCACTTCTGAATTATGTGCCAATTTCTGGGGCTTCATATTCTTCCCCCTGGATCCAGGGTTAACGAGGCATTTTTAACAATACTTCACTCTTAACTTTCCTTTTTAAGTTAGGAAAATGAACGCATCCTTTTTCTTTTAAATCGGTTTAATTGGTGAATATTTTTTTTATTTTCTTTGCAAGCCCCCACAGGAGAGAAGGTTTGTTTCTATGACTTGTTTTAATAGTAGCAAAGGCACTTGAATCACCGTTTAATTTTGGCTGGCTTCTGGTTAGAGATGTCAGGAAAAATTGCATGAATGCATTCAAAGCCAAAATTGTATCTCTTACTATCTCATGGGTTTTGCTGAATATGCCTGTGTTAGTTAAATGTGCCGAGAGGCGTTGTATTACTCGGTTTAGTGTGAGTGGAGAATCTAAATGTGCAGCAAGTTAATTCTGCTAGGGAGCTACGTTTCCTTTTGGATCGTATTCATTCTTGTTTATATATTTTTGTATGGCAGTTTTTACTTATTCGTAGTTGATATTCAGTGCATATTTCAGTTGTAGTTCGTCAGGGTGTATATTTATATTGTGCTATTGGTATGTGTGATTGTGTGATACCTTCTTGTTTAAGTGTTTCATTGTGTTTGGGGTGGGGAGGTCGGTGTTACACTCTTGACAGGCATTCTCAATGGACACATCCATCCTCTTCTGGTAACTCAGAAGTGCTGGGTGGACATTGTCCTAGACAAGGAAGGGTGGACCCGAATCTATGGGTCAGTGCAATATATGAGTACCCTTAAGGCCACCCAAAGGGACTTGCCTTCAATGCACAAAGTGGATATATTTAAGAGAGGTGCCCAAAGTAGTTTTCTGTTACACATTACACATTAGAGCTCACATTTATTTCTACTTCGCCACTTAAAAAATATCGGAGCTACCTCCGTTGGTTTTCCCCCCCTGTTAATAAGAAATCTCGAGGCCGCCTCTCTACTCACTTTGCAGGGTGATGGTGAAGCGAGCTCAAGGGCGGAGGAAGTTCGGCATCAAGAATTTCAAGACTCGTTTCTTTCGCCTCACCACCCGCGAGTTTTCCTATTACAAGAAGAAAGGTGAGTCCAGTCAGACGGATACCATTGGGAAGGGGGGGGGCGTGTCCAATTGGGATACACTTAGGGTTGTAGAAAGCCTTCACTTATCCCCATGTCTGCATCGTGTAGTGACCCATGAAGAATGTATCCGCCCTCCGTGGTCCCGAATTCCCTGAGTAATCTCCTCTTCAGGCTACTCGGGCTAGGTAATCTTCCACACAAGAGTTGATCGATGGTCACCATCTCCCTCAAAGGTGTTTCCACACATTTTCATTTCACTATACCACTCCACCTCAAAAACCTGTTGTCAAAACATTCTGGCATAATGCCTTCGTTGGTTTTTCCTTCTTGAAGACTTCAAACATCGACCATTTTCCCACATGATTTGGTCGGAGTGGTTCAGCGCCACTAAACTACCCGCGGCTTCCATTTTCTTTATACCCAATTGGGTACAAGGACGCCCATCATTTTCTCCTTCCGGAGGTCCCTTCTTAGTGATGAGGCGTTGTGTACTACAGCAACGCTCTTGCTAGCCGAGTGGATACGGCATTGCTCTGCCAGCGTCTGGGTGCCGGGTTCGATCCCGACATGATCGGACGCAAACGTGAGCGCATGTAGAGATCTGGCTACCGATTGGTGGACGCGCTGTGCTCAGCCCTGTATTCGGGTGGGTAGATCTTACACTTCTCACCACACACAGCCAATTACAACACTGCTTTCTTTCCTCTCCCGCCTTCGCAGCACAACACAGACATTCACTCCTTTCCAAGGAATCCTGCCGATGAGTTTCTATATCCACATACTTCTGACGCGGAACAGGTCCTTTTGCCCCGGGACGACAAAGGTTACACCTGAACGCTGTTTGATGTCAAAACATAATACTTCCTGACACCTCTCCCCAAAGAGGACCGGTCCCCTGGTGCCCTCGGGCTCATTAACGATTGTCATACTGACCTTTATGTCTACTTCATTATCCGGTCGGCACCTGCCTGGATAAAGTTAGGTTGGCGAACTACTACTACAGCTCTCGCCCAGTCAGAGTTTAGCCCTGGACAGAATGCCCTCCATAAACACCTATCATATACAATATCCTCCATTTCCTCCTCGGCTAACTTCCCCCTCCCTACGCCTCCCATCTCTCTTTCTCTCAAACACTTATTCATATAATCAATCCATCTTTACATGGTTTTCAAACCCTTTCACATCCTGACATGTATAATCTTTTCACAAGTCTCTCTCTGCCCATTTTTCTTACATGCCCATACCACCTCCGAACACTTTCAGGCACAACCTTATTCACACCATAAACATCTCTCACCCGGGGGTTCCTCACTCTATCCACCTTTTGCACACCCATCAACCTTCTCAAGTCTTATCATGTGCACTGCTCTCACTCGAGTTCTTTCCTTCTCTTTCCACACCAGTCTCGCTCCTATCTACCGAAGTTGGTACAACAGCTCGCATCTTTACATGGGACAACATCTCCCTGTCATCTTCCCCTCTCAAACCCCTACTATCGCCCGAGAGACTTGCGCCTACTATTTCAAACCTTGTGGTCGCAGCATATTCTTTTTTTACTAGACGCAGATCACAGACTTTTAACTTCTGACCCATCCTTAGCCCAATCTATGCTAATTTATGGAAGCGCAGAAACCCTACCACCTTCTCTTCATTTCAATTCCGTGTGTATCAAAAGCTCCAGGTGTTCCCTCCTGCATTCTCTCACCTATTATTAGTCCATTCCTATTTTCAACAAGTTGGAAACACAAACTGTAGACATATTTAATTATTTTCAGAGTACAATGCATTATTACATAATGCTTATACTAATACGAAAGAGAATTACATGCTACAAGATGATGTAACAAATATTTGCTTTGACTGCTTTTTGTTACAATGGCAAGACAAAATCAACTTATGACCTGAGCGCAAGTGGCATCCAAGGTTTCAGCCGATATTTCCCCACACCATTTTTCCAGTTTGTGCTTCAGAACTTGGATACCTTGATGAGATTTGGGACAGACTTTCTGCTTAAGCATCGACTACATTCCAAAATCCATGCGGTTCAAATCTGGCCAACTGAGAAGCCAAAACCCCTTAAAATTTGCCTGGCACCTGTCTTAAACATTTTTTGCTGTGTGTGAGGTTTCTCCCTCTTGTTGAAGGGTTACATTGGCATTTCCTATGGTAGCATCAACCCAGGGCATGACTTTGTTCAACATCTCAAAATAAACATGTTGATTGACGATGGGTGTTCTTTGGGGGCCGTTGGTTACGCTTGCCTACACCATAACGAAACTTGGCTTCTTTTTCCGGAAAAATGTCCGCTCTTCAACTGGAATCTCATTTTTATTTTGTGCCAAATCACGATCATTCTGTGTTGTGAGTGAACAACTTCTCATCCGTCCAGAGAATCGAATGCTGCGAGTCGATCAAGGTGCCGTTGGCATAAGAGCTTTACTTTTTTGACTTTTCTTTTTGGTGGGGTTGGACATCAGATGTCCTTTAGCTATGTTGAATGGATGGAAGTTTCAGGTCATCTCTAAACAATTTTTGCATGGTCACATGGCTCAATTTGGCCTACAAATCAAGTTGTCTGACACTCCTCCTTGTTTTTCATCTTATTTTTTTTGTGTTCTTGATGAGGCTCAGGGTCCTCATCACTCTTGCATGACTAGTGCTTGTCTCTTTAAGCAGTTTGTTAACTTTAAAACCCTCAGATCTGCTCACAATGTGGTTCATCATTGTCTTCCTGCATCTATACAGATACAAGATTCATTCCCACTTTCCAGTCATATTTCTTTATCAGTGTTGTTTTATGAATTTACACTTTGATTCAAAATATTAAATAAATCCTGAAAGAACTTGCAAGAAAGTAGTTAATTGACAATATGTTTTTATATTTAAAATTATTTGTAAAAAAAGTCTACACTTTGTGTTTCCACCCTATATATCCCTCAACCGATACCCATTCCCAATTCAAATCAACCACTCTGTCCCAAGTCACTCCAGAACATCTCTCAGCTTCACTTCTATCATTACAGAATCCATACACTACAACCACTCACACTTTTACGTTATAAATCTCAACTTCACCCACATAATTTTCAAGCTCGCACATTTCATACCCACCTCTTGCTTCATACCACTCACTCAAAAACACTGCCACACCTTTTCCTCCCATTGACCTAATTGTACCCCCATCTCACACAAACTCTTCATTCTCTTTCATGTTTGTCTCGCATTCTGCAAGCATCTGCAATCTCCTCGCACATTCCACACACCCAGTTCGTTCACACATTGACACCGATTAGCCGGACTGACTCGACAGAGTCCGCCCACCCACGACATACCTGTCATTATTTATCGCGCTCATACATTGCGCCGCGACTGTTCCCATGGACCTATCGCCCAATGCTGCGGCGGCTTCAGGTTGCTTTCTGTCCTCTCCGAATCGGACACATTCGCGGGACAC
Source organism: Ceratothoa steindachneri (assembly GCA_963969495.1). NCBI lineage: Eukaryota > Metazoa > Arthropoda > Malacostraca > Isopoda > Cymothoidae > Ceratothoa > Ceratothoa steindachneri. The sequence goes on along the minus strand of OZ018325.1, from coordinate 43,288,079 downwards.
ACCGTCATTTGATGGAGCGCTCTCCTGCGCCATACTGTGACGACTGCGTTGTTCCCCAGACTGTTCGGCACATTCTTGTCGAATGTCGCAGTCTGGGCGACCTTCGCGCACGTTACCGGGACGAGCGGGGTGGCTACCGCTTGTCCTTTGTACTCGGGACTAGTTTGTCCACACAGACTTGCGGACTATACGACTTTTTAGAGGAGGCTGGCCTCCTCCACTTTATTTGAACAGGATGTCTACTGCCCTTGAAATCCTTGAAAAGCCCTTGAAATAATTGAAAAGTCCTTGAATTTGATGGAAAAAGGGTAGATGGTCCTTGAATTTAAAAAATAAATCATTGAGTGTTTTTTCAAATTCACTATTTATATACTTTTTAATATCTATTAGGAAAATAGTAATATTTATGTTAATTTACTCACTAATGTGAGTGAACATATGTATGATTTGGATGCATTGTATTTTATGATGGATGCTTGCGATCCTTCTGTGACTGTCGCTTGGATACCCTTTTTGCACTGGTGAGTTGATTTTGGTTATGCTTTGCTTATAAGCCATTTTCCCCTTAAATACCTCACCTTTATCAATGCCCCATAATGTTTATTTCACTTTTTTAATTTAAAGAAAAAACTGGCTAAAACCCCTCTTGATTAATTTTAAAGTCATTGAAAACCTTGAAAAGTCCTTGAATTCAAAATCACCAAACAAGTAGACACCCTGATTGTGATTTAACTTTGCTAATCTTGTAAGCACTTTTTACAGAAACCGGGATAAATCATAGCCCTCCCCCCCAACACACACACACACACACACACACACACACACACACACACACACACACACACACACACACACACACACACACAACCAACCATATGTACCTGACAAACCACTCATGGACTTTCCACTAACAATCGATCAGAAATGAACTAGTCGACATCGTTGTCATAGGAACCCCATAAACAAACAGATTAGCTTTGGACGATGGTCATTTCAGAAGTTAAAATAAACACTGCCCTTTCTTGGAGTCCGCTTTGTCCTTGCTGGCTCTTTATAATTGTGTAGAAAACTGGTATTGATGGGGGCCGTTGCGTTTTGCAGGGGGTCATCCCTTATGTATCATTTCCGTGGACAAGATTTTGGCGGTGGAGAAGGTGGAGGAGTCTTCGTTTAAGGGCAAGAATATGTTTCAGCTCATCCAAGAGAACCGACGCACTCTGTACATGCAGGTATGTCCCACTCCTTTTTTCTTTGGTCTGAGAAACCTTCAAGATATTTGTGGTTTCTTTTTTTTTTTGTGTGTGTGTGGGGGGGGGGGTATTGCCCCCATGTTTTAGGCGTGGTTTTATTCCTTGCCTTTGAGGGGAATACATGCTATTTCTAGACCCTTTACTAACCTGTTAATATTCCAATCCCGCGTGTGGTTTAATGGGCGATCTAGAAGAGGCTAGGATCCTCCCATCTTAATTAACCTTTTGGATGTTGGTAGCATGCTCGGGGGGAGAGGGATGGGGGGCTGGTCTCCCTCCGACCATGGAGTATGCTTTTTCTTATTTTTTCTGCTATAGATTTTTTTGGGAGGTGGGGTGGTCTTGGCTGTTTTTTGTATTACCCTATAGCCTATTTACTAAACTAGATGACCGCTTGAAAAAAAAACCGCTACTTAAGTTGAGACTAGGGTTATTATTTTTGTTGTTAATTTGTGCAATGGAATTTAAAAGACAGTGTCTCAACGCCGCCTCTCCATTTTGTACGTTCTCTGCCTCTCTCTCCGACTGAGTAAATGTGTGTGATTTTTTTTTTCGTAGGCGCCAAATTGCGTTGAGGAAAAGGAGTGGTTGGATCTTCTAACCAAAGTTCTCCAGTACAACAGTCATCGGCTGAAGCAGTACCACCCCGGTGCTTATATTCATTCTCACTGGCTCTGGTGAGTTGCTTGGCCCTACCTTACAGGACAGAGTAAGGGGCGAGGTCCGTCTTCCTCTTCCTCCCCCACTCTCCCTTAGTAGTGGATAAGTAAGACGCGTCTGCACGAGGAAAATGAGAATAGCTTCAATGCCACACGAAGAAGAGTAGAAGATAGTCTTCAGAACTTCAACATCTACCATTTTACCCACAAACTGGGATCGGCGCGCATCAATGATCTTTGGAGATAAAAAAATAAAATAGGTTGCCTGAAGGAGAGGAGAGGCTGGGGATTCTTAATCTCCCGATCTATTTTCATTGAACTTACTAATGAGATTTTTGTGGCAGAGGGTTCCCAGCTCAGCCAATTTCACCCTAGTCACGTTTAGTTGCCTACAAAATGAAAGTGATATCATGGTGATAGAGTAATTTTAATCTCCATCGACACAGAAAGGGGTGTATTAATATTAATATTTAACAATTTCTAGATCATTCGGGCTCTAAACATGAGAAATTTTATCCCTATCGTGTACTTGCGGGGGGAGCGTTGGATCTCCCTCATGGGAGAGGATAGTTCCTCTTATTCACCCAATGTATCCTTGCAGTTGCCGAGCGAATAACGAGCACGCCCCAGGTTGTAGCGCCGTCTCAAACTACCTCGATTGCAACCTGAAAGTACAAATTGACAGCGATAAAGAGATGGAGAGAATTTTTTCACTTCTGTCTCAAAATATGGACAAATTGAAGGCGTTGTATAGTAAGTTTTATCACTCTCACACCACTTTCCCTAGTGCCTTTCTTTTGTCCGTCATTGCCTTCTTCGTCTCAGTGATGAGTCGGTTTCCTTAAATGTTGGTCTTCTAGATTCGTGCGAAAAGGCAACTACCATTCCCAGTAGCGGGGACGGTGAGCCTCGTGAGTTGGTGGTCGAAGGTGTCATATTGGAGGACCCGGTGGCTGCGCGAGCATCCTTCGCCGCCATCTTGGATTGCTCCTCGGAATTGGCGCGCCGCCATAAGATTCTCCAGGACTCCCTCGCCGAAACGACGCGCTACGGGTCCAAGTAATTCTGCGGGGAATTCAGGGTTTGGTTTCCGTATTGTTTATTAAGGGAATGATAGAAGCGCTCTTCTTCGTCTCGAAGTGTCCCCTCTCCCCCATTAGGGTTCCATAGCTCTGACGTTTGTCATTGTTTGGGTATCATGCCACCGGGGGCCAGATCTTTATGCTTGGCATCTAGAGGACGGCACACCTTTTCCGTCCCAGTCCTTGGGTAGTCTCGAACTAAATTTGAAGAATCTTAAATTTAATCCTCCCAGAAATCTTTTTTCTTTTTTACCTCCTTCACCTTTCTTGCCCAACCTCTTCTCGTCTATTTTCTCTTGAGTTTCAGGCGCAGAATGAGCAACTGTGGTTGTTGTTTGAATGCTTTACTACCCCCCAACGACGTGCCAGCACCCGAAAGAAGGCTTTGGCACCTGTGGCAACTCTATCGTTACAGCCACTGCTAAGAAAAAGTGGTGCCCTCTCTTGGCTCCTCATTTACACCCGTTAAATCTCTTTAGTCTCATTTTATCCGTCCTGATTTCTTCCTCTACACACATTCTGAGTTAGCTGTGCGCTCAGTTATTTTTGTCACTACTATTTGTTTACTCATTAAAATAGACGAAACGCCGACTAAGAACAAAGCCTCGTCCCACCAGGGTGTTGGAGTGCGGGCGGCAGTAAGGTAACGAGACTCCTCTGGCGAAGGGACCCCTCATACCACCTCCCAGTAAATGGACTTCCATTTCCATCTCTCCTATATCTCCTGGTAAAGGGGCCTTCCCCTTTCTTTACCTTGTCGCTGGCAGCCGACCCTAAGCGGACCCTTCTTTAGTGCGGAGGTCGCATCCCTTAAGAAGCCCCCCCTCCCACAGACACACACACTGACTCTGACTACCAGACCCCATTTTGGTCCCACCAAGATTCATAGACCACAGAAGAGGGAATGCCATTAGGTCGGGGTCACTGGCTCCCATTACATTCAATAGCGGAAGAAGGGTGCTGGCCCTGTGAGCCCATCACCACCTCCCACTCGCACAATGTGTGTAGTGCTCACCTGCTATCTGAAGGATCGGCCCACCCTTCCGGCCACGTGCCTATGGCAGTCTAAAACTAGATTTAGACTACCTGGCTTTATTCCTTCTAGACATTTCCATTTGTTCTCTTTTGCGCCACTTACACTCCAAGTGGCGCATATATGAATGGATGACCCGGTCTCATCCATTCAGCCCTGGTCGGGGTGGGAAAGGGGATCTCACCCGCTTCCTCTTGGCACTGCCTGAGCTGGTGGGTTTTAATATGTCTGCATTCTTCCTCCACTCCGAAGTGGGGTACCATGGGTAGCCTGTTCACTTGATACCCGGAAGAGCTGCACATCCTCCCGACATGAGGGCAAATTAAGGAAACTCTGCCACCTGAGTTGACATGAATTCTCTGAGGGGGAATATTATTGTTATCATTCTTTCTATTATTGCTTATTATTAGTGTTATTCATTAATATCATTTAGTATTATTTATTATTGTATTATTATTATGGCTATATCATTAACCTTTTGCCCACCTGCACTTCTTACCATGAGGACTGTTCTCTCCTGGACAGAGTTCGTTCCACTAGCCATGGTGCCTTGGTGGACTGCATGCCATCCTGGTATCACCTAGCATCAGGGTATGTTAATAATAGGTGATCACCCACCCTACTCGTTAGTGGACCCGCCTATATCTACTTCTCTTTATTACATACCCTCCTTCCAAACTCGCCCTTCTGTCCAAAGAGGTTCTGGCTGCTAGTTTAGGCAAGTATTAGGTATGGGGTGTGTTGGGCCGTCGACTCTACTCACCTTCTTCCAGTACACATTTAAGGTGGCTACGCTGGCACCATCCTTTATAGTTAAACCTTGAGGACACTTTCGCCTCAATGGCGGGGCATGCCAAAACCCATCTTAGCTGGAATGAGTCTGTGTAAATGATCGCATTCTAGAATTTTCTGAACCTATGGAGACTTTTCTTTTAACCCCCAAGGCATTGGGAAGTCATAGTATCTGGTTTCCATGCATTTCTTTTCCTTTTTATCTGATCGTGACGACCTCTGTAGGAAATAGTGGGAACCGTTAATTTAGGGAGAGCCGCCGCTTTCAAGCGCAGCTTTGCCCTCCCCTGATGTCGTGGAGAACGAGGAAAATCCAGACACCCCTTCAACCATGGAGGGAGGGTCTCCACTCTCACCATCATCATGTGGCAAAGGGACTTTTCCTTTGCCATCTTTGGAGACCCTCCCGTCCCGCGCTCGGGCAGATTCACTTCTCAAAAGGTGAATCTGCTTTCTCAGTTGTCCCTGGGAACACGATTCTCCCTTCCTTGGTTGAAGGGTTTGGGGGCTTTCCCTTTACCCCCTTCTTTGGAAGCCCCCCTTCAGGAGAGTCCATCTTAAGAACAACGGCAGTTCCCTTTCCCATTACAGGGGACTGCCAAAAGAGCAGGCAGGTGGCACAAAATTGACTTCTCCCAGAAGAGCAATGGATAGCAGAGCCCGTCAGGCCTTGCCCTTAACATCCTGGAGGTATACAGATGTACCTTGTAGGGGGCTGGCATATCTATCCCACCTCTCTTCCCCGATGGAGGTCAGCTCGCCGGCCAGAGACTTTACTCTGACTAAAGGTAACTCGAATGGGATCCATGATCTCTTGGGTATGAGCTGGACATGATCCCGGAGGTGACCCAGCCACAGATAATAAGATCTTCCACGTGGGCAAGCCATGGCTCGGTACCAAACACCGAACCTGAATCCGCCGCTGTGCAAGTTTCTCCTAACGTGGCTCGGGCCCTCGAGGACTCAGAAGGAGAGGTGAGACCTCGTCCCCCTGCTGCTGCTGCTCCTTTGACATCTAAAACCTTGATTTGAGAGAATGATGTAAATGAGGCCGGCCTAGGGGCTCTTTACTTGGATAGAGAGAAGCAGGTCACTCCCCACCCTCCTAAAAAGAAAATATGGCCTGAGTCCTTTCCTTTCGCTGGGGCTCCGGGGATGGAAGGATCCGCTTCCGTTTCGGCAAGCGACCAGGCCAAAATAAGTACGTGCGCCCCCTAGGCACCGTCGGGTGGGGTGGGTCAGACTAAAACCAAGGTTGCAAGTAGGCTGTGTTTAGCCTCGATTACGTTGGGGCTCCTCATTGAGAGACTACTGGAGTTTTCGAGCCCGCTGGCATCAAAAGCTTTAAGGTTATTCGCTTCAAGGATGGCAACATGATCCATCCTTAGAGATCATTAGCTAGCTTGATTGGTATAGAGCCGAAAGTGACCGGTTTCTCGGGCGGGAGCCTTCTGGCGAATGCGTCGGATCCCTTCGAGTCGGCCATGATTAGAGCCGTCCGGACGCTTAATGTGTCAGTGTTACGCCGCACTCTACCATGAATTTCGTGAAAGTAGTGGTTTATGCGATGAATTTCGTGGACAACTGCACAAAAGACATCACCTTAGAACTGTCCAACGACGGGGCGATCAAGGTCGCATTATTCGCCTGTACGTGCGAGTCCAGCGCCTTCCTCACTCGCCAACAGCTCTGCATTCGCAGCTGATCTCGACAGTGCCTATGCCATCGAGAGACGCCAGTCATATCCTAAGCCCTTCGGGTTTAGGATAGGAAACTCCTTCGAGAGCTAGGTATAGCTCTCGGGCCGGTGGCGCTACAGGTTCTGCCCAGGACGCCATCCTGAAGAGTACCACCTTTGGCCATTTGTAGCCACGCCTCTATTCCAAAGCTTGTACAGCGCCGGGAGTATTGCGTTCTGCCTTTTTGGAGCACACTTCGTGTCACGCTGGAACCATGACAGTGTATACAGATGGTTCAAAGTCCGAAGAGGGGGGTCGGTTTCCACTCCGTATACCCTCCGTTTGAAGTCAGCGGACTCTGCCAGGCACTGTGTCTGTCTTGACGTCCGAGCTGGTTGCAATACACCGCTCGGTAAGGGAGTTTACGCGGCGTCCCCTCGTTCGCGATATCTGTTAAGCCACGGTTTTGGCGAGCCGGGCAGATGTCGAGTTTATCTTCTGCTGGGTTCCCGGACATGTAAGAATTGCGGAGAATGAGCGCGCCGATGAGGGAGCCAAAGAATCCGCGAGAACTGGGCGACCAGACCAGCGTTTCGCTCTTGCTCACACCGATTACATAGCAGGAATACGGGCAGCTCTCTGGGCTGCTAAGCAAAGAAAATGGGAGAGGGTCGAGAGGAACCTAAATTTGCGTGCCATTGTGCCTCGACTGTTCCCATGGACCTTTCTCCTAATGCCGCGACGGCTTCAGGTTGCTTTCTGTCCTCTCCGAATTGGACACACGCGCGGGATGCACCGACATTTGATGGAGCACTCGCCTGCCCCTTACTGCGACGACTGCGTTGTTCCCCAGAGTGTTCGCACATTCTTGTTGATTGTCCCAGTCTGAGGGATCTTCGCGCATGCTACATGTCCCGGTACCGGGATGAGCATGATCGCTATCGCTTGTCCCTTGTACTCGGAGCGAGTTCGTGCACACTGACTTTTGGAGTTTTGACTTTTTGGAGGAGGCCAGTTTTCTCCACTTTATTTAACTGGATTTTGTTGTCTTTTTGTAGGTTGCACGTTTCTGCGTCGAGGTAGGGCGACCTTCCCCAGACGCCAGAGCATGCTCCCTGCTTGTTATCCCTTTTCTTTTTTATTTGTTATTTTTGTTTTTTGCATATTGTTATTTTAACGTAGCCGAGTACTAGGCTGTCGTGAGTACGGCGACATATGCCCAAGTAGGCAGTCACCAGATGGGCTCTTTAAATTATAAAAAAAATCGGCAATTTCTCTAAGCTGCTGTCATCTCGTACTCATTCTGCTCACATTGGGGGTGAGGTCCCTTGGCCAGCTCTTGTGTCCTCTGGTTTCCTCAGGCTTTTGTTTTTCGCCCAGTCCTCTTTCGTATCTACCTCCTTTCTCTTGCCCGTCTGCTTCGCCCCGTTCATTCCTTCCATTTCTATCCTGAGGACACCCAAATATTTCTCTCATCCCCAAACTCGTTTGCCGTGACCATCACCACTCTCTTATTCGCATATGACACGTTTACTGGTTGGCTATCGGATAACTTCCTCTAACTCAACCATGATAAAACAGATTCTTTTGATGAGCACCTCAGCAGATCTCGCTCGCTGTAAAACTGTGGCCCCTCCCCGCAATCTAAGTGGCTCCCCGAACGCGTTCTCTGACAACTTAAGAAACCTGGGTGTTTCCTTTGACAGTCAACTCGATTTCAATCGCGTGTTGCTAATATGAGCAAATCTTCGCTCTGCTTTCTCCGTAACCTCAGTCGTATCCAGTCTTATTTTGACTGAAAGTTACCAGATAGCCATCCATGTCTTTGTTACCTCCCCGCCTTGATTACTATTAACACTTCTCACTCGAGCCCCCGACACTACAATTCGTCCCCTTCAACTTGTCTAGAACTTTGTGGCTCGAATTTTCATCCATCGAGAACGGTTCTCTCTTACCATACCCCTGCTGCGCGAACTGCACTGGTCGCCCATGAAATTTCGAATTACTTTAAAGTTCTCGCATTTAAAATCCTAAACGCCGCAACTCGCCCTTACCAGTCCTCCACAACAAAGAGTCCCTCACTCTGCAAGTGACCTCCTGCTTTCGGTTCCTCGCACACGTCTCTGCTGCATGCGTGATCATGCTTTCTTTCTAGTTTCTCCCGAGCTGTGGAATGGTCTGCCTCCTGTATACTTCAAGGCCTTGAAGTGCTCCATATATTTAAAATATCTTTCATTTTTGTATATTTTGCCTTTGGTTTGGGGTTTGTTTGGTTTTTAACCTACCATTAGGCTATAAGGTAATTACGGTAACTTATCCCCTTGACAGCAGTCGCTAGAATGACGCTGATAAAAAATAACAGTTCTATGCAGTCCTACGAGGTGCAGTGCAAACTATTGGGCAACAGCACCCGATGGCAGGAAGTTGTGTGCCATAGCCTCTCAATAATTCCCATGCATCTATTCCCCAATTCCTCCACTGTACCAAGTAATTTTTTTCGCCCCCCAATTGGACACCGCTATCGGATGGGACACTTCCCTGAACTTCTTTCTGCCAAGACTGCTTAGTTTCCCGAATGGTGTGGGTTTAATGTCCTCGTTTGTGGGATCTTCCTGAGCAATTCCGGCTTTCCCCAGTTCTTGGGAAGGGCTCCTGCACCCTGGAATGCGGTGGGATTGAGTGTTTTGGAGAGGGGGGATCCTTCCTATTTATTTATTTAAATTTTTAGTTGCATCCTGAGCGAAGAGGGCCTTTAGTGGGCACCTCAGCGCGCCCGGTAGATATTGGTTGTTGCCATTTCAATGTTTTTGTTGTTTTGTTTTTTTTTTGCTTGGCCACAAAATAGGCTTCTTTTTTGTAATTTCGGCTGCTGTGCCCTCGTCGGCTATCGCCATAAGAGAAAGTAAAAATAAAAAAGTGGGTACCGTATCTATAAAGATGGAATTAATTGGGCTTTGAAAAGAGCTTTGTCCTTTCTTATTTTTAATTGACAGACAGTCTCCGATTGGCGACGCTAATTACCTGATTCTTGGCTCTGGCGTTGCCCTCGAAGCGGAGCATCATCAGCAGCGACCGAGGCTCCTGTCCAAGACCTGACCTCAAGTGTGGGCGTCCTCGAGGATTCATTGAAGGACAGTTGAAGCGGTGTAGTCGCTGGGTATGTGTCCTCGTGACTAGCCACCCTTCCTCCACTCATCTCACCTGACTGAACTTGATCGAGGGGGGGGTCTCATTTAATCCCTTATCCTCAGGTTTAACTTCCACTTGATCTGCCACTGCGTAGCATCCACTAACTTGGGCAGATACTCGAAGCAGAGGAAGACGACCCCATTTTTCGAAGCCTGTATCTACACTTCCCTACCCCTTTATTAGTTGGATTGGCGGGTAATACGATAGCACTCCATTGGCATCTCCTGTCCATCGCCTCACGTTCACTGAAGCTTATGGCCACGCGACCTTATCGCCAAGGAAACTAAATGAACTCGCACTCTTTGTTTAGTGCCAATGGAGCGAGAGTCGTACAATGGACAAAACCCACAACTCTATCCACCCAGGCTCATCTTTACAATACCGCGCGATAAAGCTTTGTAACAAAGAACCATTGAAGCCTAATTTTATGCAGTGATGTGTTTTATATCGTTCGACTACTGCATCCGGCTCAAAACAATATAGTGCAATTTCATACAAATGCTTTTTTTAAGTTAATGAGAGTCGCGATGAACTCTGAGTTCATTTCTTTCGCAGCCTTAATTCATGACCGAATAGTTGCAGTTGCTCTCGAAAAGGGCGATTTTGTATTATATATATGTACAGGTATATCCTTTAAATGTGTCTAGTCATTTTTGGTATATTGCGTTCGTACTATGTTACGCCATGTTTCGAGCTGTAATCCAATGAGAGCACAGCGTGGAAAGATAGCAAACTGTGTTGTTTTAGGCCTTGGTCTAGGAACTTTCTTTCTGACCAGCATTCTCGAAAAAGTCCGCCGCCCGGACAGGCCCCCTCCCCTCCATTTCCGAAATCGAATACGTATTTTGTTAGATCATTACTGTGGATTCAAAATATCTGACAATATTCAAGTGTACTAATTTTATCCCTTGTGCGGGTGCATAGAAGCCATTTTCCGTGTTGGAGCGAGAATTCTCAAGTCCGAGAACTACCTGGAGGAATGAGACGCCCTCCCGGCCTGAGTGCGTAATGTATAAGGGGGTGTAAAGTGTAGTATGGTCCAATTGACAAGATTGTGTCCCTTCTTGGCCCCAATGCCCACAGGAAGTTTTGCGCCTATATATCTCCGATTCATTTCACTTTACAGATTTCTCCTTACAAACCGGCTGCGGGATACGCCCTTGTCGATATTCGCTTTAAGTTGAGGAAAAAGAAAATCATTCGAGAACCGCCAAGTGTACTAGTCTTGTCGCTTATTTAAGACTGCTCGGAGCCATCCTTCATTCCATTGTTGTTTTGTTCTCTGTTGTTTACTAACACCCCTCTGTATTTCGACTCTTTCTTAGGGATGAGGTCGTCGACGGTTCGTTGTATCCCTTTCCCGTTTATTCTGACTGCAATGGCATAAAAGAAAGATTTGATGTGAGAATGATGTGCATATACATATTTATAAATGCGTGGAATAAATAATTTGGTGATGATTCCCTTGTCGAATGTGTGAAAAGTGAAAAATTCTTTCCTCTTAGGTTTGAGAGGAATTTTGAGTCATTGCGTCATCTCCATACTTTCGCCACACTTTGAAAAAATTGCTTCGTTGGATTTCACTTTTATGTAACAAAAATATATAATCTTGGGGACAGGGGAACTCACTGTGCCCCTCACAATGTCTTTCTAGTCTGGTATATGACCAGACTTTACCCCTGCTCCGTTCCCTGTGATGGTCGTCAACTATAATTCGAAATCCAGGAATTAAAGGAAAGGAGCGAACCTTGAGGTTATTCTTTTGAAGGTCGGATAAAGGAAGAACGAACGCCCTGAAGATTATACCGAGGAACCAAACGTCACTGATGAGGGTTCACAGTTGTTTCCATTCGCAACTAACGAGGTTTTGTTCTACAGTCGAATTGTCAGAGCGTTTTTCCTTTGTCCGATCTTCAAAAGAATAAGCTCGAGGTTTGGCCCTTTTCGCTTAATGCATGGATGTCGAATTTTTAACTTAGCAGAACCTGTTGGGGCTCTGGCCCATGGTAGAGCGATGACTTAATATTCTACATTTCTTCCCCTCCGTACTACTCAGCAGGCAATTACCCTCTAACATAGCAGTGATTTACTCGGAGCTGTTTAATGTTTTAGACCAGTTTATAATTAGATGATTTTAATCCCCGTTCCCCTTGTTGGGCGACGTTACTCAATAAAAGGAATGTCTATTTTTTAAATATTTTATGTCTACTAAACTCCTGTGATTTGACGTGCAATCGAATTCGTTTAGCTGCGTTGCTTTATCCTTATGGTTTTAGGGTGGTTGTTTTTCCAACTTACAGTGGTGGATTTGTGACAATCTACACGGACTAATCATTTTTCTATCGTTCTAGCATCTGTCAATTCAGAGGTCTGATTGGCGTGGTTTCTGTCTTGTGTCCTACATCAGTGCCTCGTTCTATTCTTTTGATATTGTTAACTCAGCCATGAAATTTGTAAGTTATCCTTGGTGCAGCCGAAATTACTATGTTTACTCGTAAAAGGTTGGCCTTTGTTTCTTGGTGGAACCGTGGTCTCCACGACAGCGATACAAGTCTTATAAGTTCGTCCGCGCCTCGTATCGCTAACAGCATACAACCTTGTGCTCGAATTGGCAGATATAAAGCTCTGGGTAGTCCGTAAATATGAAAGAGGCTAAATAAGGTCCGGATACTGGAGCTGCTGCCTCGACCATGCCTGCAAGTGGAGCTGTTATCTAACCATATAATGATGGTAACAACTTGACTCGCCTGGTTAGATCCAATAATGTGGAAGAAGGTGTAAAACGCTAACAAAAAAAAATTTAGCTGACGTTTTCGAGGTGTCAGTAACACTGTCTGTTATCCATCGTAGTTTTTAGATTTCGAGGCTTCTCACGAGTCGTCCTGAATGGCACCACGTCTTACATCTTTCCTTATGATGATATTTTTTTCAGTTTTTGAAATGCATCTTTCTCTCTCCATTTGCATCCAACGTTTTTGGCCGACCTTGATGCAATTCATTGACTATTTTTTAGCATCTTTATCTGTGTACTAAATTATTTTTTTAGATGTTTACAATTTTACATGGATTAAGAGTTTTTACCCTACTTATTGACCGATATGGGTGGTTTAGCCATTTCTGGCCCAGATTGTTTAAATCCTGGTATCAACGACCCATTTTCCTCCCAACTGCCTTAACAGATTACTAGAAAAAATGTTTTTTTATAATTTAATTGCCATTTCTTTCTTTTATTGCGGCTTTCGTAAACACCCTAGTGCAATTCATCTCTGTATGTTTTGCGACATCAGTCCCAAAAGCCTTTGCACAAACATAATTTAACCATTTGGTAGGAAAGTGGTTGAAGTATGAAGTTTTTGATATTGAATAGGCCTATAATACTACCTGGTGTTAGGTGATCTAAAAACAGTTATATGATTGGGATGGGTGAGTTTGTTAGCCTTCCATAATTTCAAAGTTCGTATTGTTGAAACCCTCTTCGTATTATGGGTTTCGCCTACTCTTTTCTCTGTCTCCAAGCATTTCTTCGGTGCCCCGCAGTTAGGGATCGCTGCGCTGTCCGAACGGGCATCTTTCAGAGAAAGAAATGCTCAGCTGTGCAGAACAGTGAAATTAACTTAGTTAATGCAAATTTCTCGATATAAACTCAACTCAAAATTAGTGTGACTACCCTATTTACATTTTAATGCCAGCTGAAAGCTTTAGATATTTTTGTCACACATCTCGTGAGATAGTGCAAGCATACTAATGGAAGCTACATATATACCCGTTCGTAACTCGGGAGTTCGACTCTAGTATGTATCTTCTCCGTAAATAATGCGCATTTGGAGATTGCTGTTCTACCAATCCTCTAAAGTGTTTGTTTGCAATAAACTTCCTGTTCAATTTACACAATTTTCTGAATCCCATAAGTCTCTCTTTAGAGCCTCTTCGATTGCCCCTTTGACAGACTGCCATATATCTTGAGGCCATTGGCGTTCAGGATAGGTGAACTTTTGTTGAAATTTACCCTCCTAGATTTGTTATCTATATTCTCAGTGGACCCTCTTCCTTGATCCGCCCCCAATGATGTTCATAGTCCGCGAGATCTGACTGCTCTGCATGAGTATACGGTCTCACCCGATAAGCTCGTCACCTTTTGATGGGTATCATCTCACGTTGAGATGCCTGGTAATGAAGCGGCTGACCAAGCTGCTCTGGTAGCCTCCTCTCAGCTTGTCCATTCCCCTTCCATTCACTGGTCTTTCCTCATGTGAAGGAGATCCTTAATGTCCACTGGTTTGCTATGTCATCTTGGCTATCGTTCCACCGCTCCCGCCATAAGGTGGTAGTGTAGGTCAGCTTCCGCATGATTCATACCAAGCTGACCCACTGACACCTTTTTTTCCTCGATACTTCTCCCAACTGTATGTACCTTCTTCCTTACCAGACGCAACCTATCCCACATGCTCGCTGAGTACCCGCTGTATTCTATCCCCCCGGTCAATTCATTAATTTTCTTTCTTCCTGCCCTTAACTCAGAGCTCTTGCGTCTCTGGTCGTGGCAGAAGGCTCCTGGTTCTCCTTTGATAAATAGTTTTTCTTCTCTGCCATGGTCAACTGTCTCGCTTTTACCAGCAGTTCGCTCATCCTGCTTTCCAAATTTCTCGTGTAACTCCTTCCCTCCGTATGGCCTACCATATTCCTTTTATTCACGGGTTCCCGAACCGTGATATCTGCCTTATCCCACTACTCGCTAACACCCCCTTCTGATCCCTGAGATCCGACAGCTCTTGCTCGAGCTTCCGGGTTCCTTTGATAAAATTATTACCATCTGCTGGGTACCCTTCCATGTTGGGGTCCCTGGCAACGAAGCAACTAACTAATCTGCCTAGTCAGCCTACGCTCCAGCACACTAGCTCTTCCTACTTTTTAACCATCTTCCACACTTAAAGAAGATCCATAATTTACAATGGTTTGCTGCCTGGCAAACTACCCTTCTCCCTCACCAAACACAATTCTATTAAGCCACTCCTCGGCTATTGGGCTTCATTCTTCCACCGCTCCCGTCTTAAAGAAGTGTTGATGGCCCTTCCCCGTCTGGGTCATACCAGGCTAGCCCAGGGTTATCTTATCACATGATCTCCCTCCAACTTGCAACCCCTGTCGTACCAGACTCACTGTATCCCACATATTTACCCAGTACTCCCTGTACTCTATCCCCCTTCGATGCTTCTTTCCTTTCCTCATTGTTGTACCCACAATCTGAACATTTACGTCTGATCCTGACCGAGGGCGGTCGGTTATCCGCAAATAACTTTTTTTTCCTAACTGATGTACTGTAGTATCGCTTGTGTCCTCCAATCACTCTTCTGTCCCCATCTCCATTTTTTCTCCCTAATTCTATCCAGCTTCGCTGAGTTGGACGCATGTGCGTCAATCGGCGGTCAACCCCTTCCCATTAAGAAAATAAATCTCTTATACCTCGAGTCTTCCACGTCTTTTTTAGACCATCGTTTTTATCCCACCTAGTGAAACTCTCAAACTTAGCCTCCTTTCTTTATACTCTTTCCTCTTACATTCCAAGCTAGCTGGATTCCGGCTCTGAAATATGCAGCAAAGCTTCTGCCAACATAATTCGCATCTTAATTCCAGTTTAATAGTAAGGACTTTGCATTCTGTGTTTTCAAATACTCTTGGGTTGTTGGCTTACAACTTGGTTGCATTCTCTAAAAGTACTTCCTCATCCCATTGTTCACTTAGACCCTCCAGCAATATGTTACCCATTTTTTCATGCCAACCAGTAACCGCACCCTCTTTCGCTACACATTTACAGCAATTAAATATTAATTACTTTGACGATCATATTAAAACTAACTCTCGACCATCTTGACAAGGTCTTCTCCTTCAGCATGTTGCCTAGCACTCCACTAAACTCACAATTTGGCCCCAGCACTCCACGAAACTCCAGATGGCTCACGTTAAACACTCTTCTCCAATAGCGTGCATCATCACAGCTGAACTAAGAAACATCGAGTTACTCCCCCCCTCCCCCTAATCAACTCACAGCGAACATCCGCGCCCTCATCCATTCGATCTCCAGAAGTGCTTTCGCAACTCGTTCCTCCCTATAGTCTGCTGCATTCAACACAAACAAAATACAATTTACTTTCTGAAGGAGTGACCCAGCCTCTTCACACCTTCGACCAACGCCGGCACTCGCACCTTGAACAGCTCTCGGGAAGAGATGGACTGTTCAATATACTGTCGGACAACGCCACGATCTCCTAAAAAGACACTTTCTCGTTTCTTCTCTTTTTGCCTCTCGCCTTACCAGAACCTTCTATTAGGTGTGAATCGATGGTCATCCTCAAATAAAATAAATCTCTGTCGAAAATAATCAGGACTCAGTCCGTTTTGGGTGATCTGCAAAGCAGACACGGAGATCTCTGAAGTAAATGGACATGCGTTATTTTCTCCTCAATCCTATTAACCTGGCCACGCAGCCCCGCATTTGTAGCCTTGTACTGTTGTTTCTTTAATGATCCTTTACTTAAAACACCTGTGCAGCACATTTAATAGGCCTCTAAACAAACAGCGGTACATTCATATTTAATTGTTCCTCGAAAGTGGTCTCAAATTTGAACTTTCAAGTACCTGTGTTTTTTGTTCGAATCTACCTGGAGACTTCCAATCCGCCTTCCTGGCCTCAGCATCTAGGGGTGATATGATTTGCTGTATCGATACTTATTTTCTGTGATTTTGTTCACTCTTATGCATTTTGTTTTCTTGTTGGTCCTTCCCTCGTCTGGTTATACCTGTTCAGGGTTGAAGGGATTCGTTAAACCCCATCACGCTGATTCCAAATAGTTTCTTCCCTGCAATCTAGCTAAATCCTGAACTAATCCAAGCCTCTCATACTGTGCCATTTCTGCTATTGTGTCGATGAACCTGATGGATCATTTCAGCTCCTGTAAATACACTCACACTGCCACCGCAAAGGTCCAATTTGATCGGGCCATAATCGCAGGACTTCAAATTGGTCTTTAGCAGACGTTTTGTGTTCAAAATTACTCCCCAAATTTCATCAGGAAATTATTCTTGAAGCCAAAGGGACAAAGCTTTCTTGACGCTACTCATTTCACTTGTTACTCATTACTCAATCATACTTTTTCTTGATATTAGTTAGCATTTATACTCTTAATATTGAGAGAAATTTGTAATATGGATACCACAATATTTTTAATATATAGCATTAAGTGTAGAAAGTACACTTACGTGATTATTTTATGAGGCTCGGCACTTGAGTGGGTAAACTTGTCTCGTGATTTCAGGGTAAATATTTAATAGCGTGCCAATACCCGGTGTTTTATAGAAACATTTTTATTAAGGATTAAAGCTTTTGTTTATGTCAAATCTGACTTGATTTATTAAACAAAAAAATATAATTGATACTTGATAACGTCCACCATTCTATGTACCTAACACAGCCTAACTTACATTTACAACTTTACAACAACTCCACCATCCTTTCCACTTAATACTCCCACGCAACTGCTATCACAATGCACTCCAAACCCAATTAGTACAGTATACCTCAACAATCAATAAATACTCACCCACCAGCATCAGTAGATAGATACATTCGCTCCCTCCCACTTACACACAATCAATAAGCAATACACAGTGGCGAAATTAGTGCTACTTTTACCTGGACGTTTAAGTAAATAAATTATATTCATTTTGATGGCCAAATGTTTGAAAGTAATAAGTATAAATTTGTGTTCTCCAATTTGTTTTCCGTGACCTGTTTACAAACAATTTTGTTTAGTATGTATATAAGAGATAAATGTATAGCATATTTATTTACTGTGTATATATTTAATTTATTGACAGTATTCCATTTTTAAGTTTCTTGTTACACAAAATGTTATCGAAGATTTAATGTTGCTCCAAAGAACAAAAGATTTGACTCAACTTTGAGCCCGACCTTGGAAGAATGTTTGAAAAATGTTAATTTAAGTTTAAATTTAACTAATGCTTCAAAATCTCTTATCGTATTTTTAATTTTTTTTTGTAAATTGTTTTGATTTTCTTTTTGTTTTCATTTCCTCTGGATTAGGAAGGGACAGTGATAGTTTTGGTAGTTAGTGGATTCAGGTATGTCCACTGTCGTACAAACCTTTGTTAAGGGCGGAGATGTGCGTGTGGTTCTTAGTGGGCAGTCGAGGAGAAAGTGTTTGGTGCTGTCAAGGTATTGGTTGTATGTTGGTGATGGGATAGAGTTTATTTGTTCTTAATGTTGGAGTAATGGGCATGATGACTGTCGGGTGTAGATTTCTCTTTATTGGTTTATTTGTTTGTTTTTTTTGTTTAGTAGTAGAGTGTGATAGAACGGTCTGAGGCTGCTTAAATTCAGCCGCTATCACATGTTTAGAAACACATGCTACCCACGTGCATCTGCGAGAGGAAGCAGAGCGCGTTATCGCCCACCTTAGCCAATATTTAATCAAGGAGGTTCATTTCCCCGTTTCGCCTCCATACGTCGATCTCGCCAGATTGAGTTAGGCTTATGGGCAGATAAGGTATTTTCCCAGGCGCGACCGAGGCATTTCCCCGAAGTCCACCACTCAATTATCCCCTACGACATGGAGACGGCTCCGGGTACTTATACAATAGCATTTTCCAATAAGAGGAGATCCCGATTATCTTCGCGAGACATTACGCCGATCCGTCTCCCTTGTGCACCTAGGAACTCTACCTCGAGAAATCCCTTATTGTCCAGAAGAGGACAATATCCCTTGAGTGCCAAGGTTCGTGCCTTCCAGACGCAAAGTCAACAAGGCCCCCCTGTTGTTCAGAAAGAGAACAACGTTAGAACAGCCATTGTTCTTTGAGCCCGTTTGACAAGAGACGGTTCTCACTCCCCTGCTGTTCAGAAAGAGAACAACGTTAGAACAGCCATTGTTCTTCAAGCCCGTTCGTCAAGAAACGGTTCTCGTTCCCAAGACATCACGTCAGGATAATTTAATTCCCTCCTTTTTAACGTTCTTCAAGAGAACGCTTGGTTTCAATAATAACCTCCATTGTTCATCTAGAACATCCCCGATTTGCTGTCACAAAGATCGCTCGGTACTTCCGAGCCCCACTTCGCTCTCACTCTTCGAAGAGAGTCCTCCCTCTTCGCTAAGGACAACCCCCCGAAGAACGCTTCTGCTGGAAATCGCCAGTGGACCGAAGATTCTTTCGCATCGTCTTCCTCTGCACAACAACTTTGTAATTACGTAAGCTGAGCATTACCTTTAATCATCTAACCTTTTGTCAACGCTACCCTGTGCTTTAAATGGTTTAGCGAACCATTTCCTCCCCTTTAATTTTTATTTGTTAACCTTTTTAAA
Organism: Ceratothoa steindachneri; assembly: GCA_963969495.1. Lineage (NCBI taxonomy): Eukaryota > Metazoa > Arthropoda > Malacostraca > Isopoda > Cymothoidae > Ceratothoa > Ceratothoa steindachneri. Next base: position 43,269,021 of record OZ018325.1, on the reverse strand, counting down.
TCTCTCCAAATCTTAATCCTCGGATTAGTCAGATATTCCCACGACCCTTTTCATTCTCCGTTTATGTAAACATTTTTTTTTTGTGTTGATAGTTTAATTAATAAAACTCTATTTTATTAATGATTAGGCATATTATTTACCCTTGTGCTCCGTTCCAGTTCTTAAGCATATTGAAGATAAATAAGCCTCCAGGCCCCCCTTTCCCTTTTGGACTAACCTCGGTCAATCAAATTATCACGCACTCAAAATATTAGAATAATTTCCTCAACGAATAGTTATATATGGTATATCGTTGAAAGCCTATTCTACGACATATATATATATATATATATATATATATATATATATATATATATATATATATACTATTTAAATTTTGTATCAAGTGTGTAAGGTTTAACGCTATATCTTTGAAAACACTGGTCTCAGTCGAGTGAAGTATAGTGTTATTCGTTATAAGAATAAAGTATAGTAGTTCCCTTTTGTTTTAACGATTGCTATCCCCTTTTTGGAAACTTAAGAAGCTGGAGTAGCTCAAGGAACTGTTATAATAATTTGTTGTGTTTTTTTTGTGTTATTTTAGTCATTGGTTATCTAGGTCGACAAACCAATTACGAATAGGTCGGTGCCCATATTTAGGTAGGCTAATTCTCTAGAAGGCATAATTCTTATTGCAAGGAATTTAGTTGGTTGACTATTGCACCCCCAAGTGCAAATATGACTCTCTTTGAAATCTTCAAAGCGCAAGGAGAATCCTTGAGACTTTCCGGAAGAGAATTGATTGAGTACGTTTAAGAGGAGCAACGAACAGAAAGAGAAATAGAAATCCAACGAGAAGAAAGAGAGGAACGGAAAAGACAAGCTGAGCTTCACCATCAGCTTGAAATGGCTCGTGTAGAAGCTGAAACCCAATCAGTCAGTTCACGTTCAGAAGCCTCGCCTAATCTCCCACTTAAGCTCCCCAATTTCAGGGATGGAGAGGATTTCGGAGCATTTTTAGCCCACTTCGAAAAAATCCTCGAGATCAATAACCTGGATCTGGAGGCTGAAGGTGTAGTAAGATTACTTCCCTTTTAAATTGTAAATTGCGCCACATTTTCATATCTTTACCATCTGAATGTACAATTGACTACAACACCTTAAAAGCTGAGTTATTGGCCGCTCATAATATGACTCCCAATTTCTACTGGCAAGAATTTTGAGGAGGTCGTATTAAACCCGGACAGACGTTCCGTCAATTCAGATACATTCTTCAGAGGAATTTTAAATTTTGGTTAGAATCCTCAAAGGTTGATCCTAACTACGAGTCCTTAACAGACTTCGTGTTGCGGGATCAATTTTTGGCGTCGCTCCTAATGGAGATCCCCGCGTTCGTCAAGGATCGTCGGTGCTAGACCTTTAAAGAGTTTACCGAAGAAGCGGATGTCTATGCCGCAAGCTATAATTTATACCCCAAGGAGAATCGAACTTCTCACCAATCCCCCAACCAGGAAAGAAGGAAGGATTCGCGCCCCATCCCAGGAAAGCCGACGAAGTTTCCGGGCCCCGTAAAACCCAAAAACTTCTTCCCCCCTAAACCAACAACGGGACAACAAACCTCCCGTTAAGATTTCTCCTCCATCACTCTTCCCGAAGCGACCAATCATATGCTTCACCTGCGGTGTAGAAAACCACATGAGCTGGAATTGCCCCCAAAATTCTAGGCTTAAAAGCGGACCAGCCCACCAAGTTCACTAGATTAATGCCACCCCGGCTTTTCCGGTGGTGCAGACCCAAGCATCAACTTCTCCCCCTCAGTCAGGCCATCAAGTAAATTTTATTTTTGATAAAAGTTCCCAGGGAACTTTGAAATTTGAGGAGGGCAGCGTGAACGGCTGCCGTGTATCTACTCTCGTCAGGGACACAGGGTGCACGTGTTTCATCGTGTCCGACGAGCTCCTTTCCCCAGTGAACCCTAACCACGAAAAATTTGCGGTGGTACATGACTACCTTGGGCGGGCGAACCGATTCCCCGTCGTTAGATGTTACCTGCAGTGTCAGTATTATGATAGCTGGGCTGAAGTCATTTCAGCACCCATAAAATTTTATTCCGTACTTATAGGGCAGAGCCCTCAAGTAAGCTCCGACCCTGTGTCCCAGGCCGCCCTTACTCGAGGCCGAGCTAAGAAGGAAGCTCAGGAGTCCGTCCCCCTCAGAACCCCGATACCGTCCGAATTCTCGGATATCCTTAACCAGGACGTTAGGACGGTACAAAAGGAGTGTGAAGTACTAACACCCTTATGGGATAAGGCCCAAAACAAGGACACGGAGACTCCGTGGACCCAAAATAATAAGGTACCTGGAGCAAGGTGGTCTACTTTACCGATCCGCCGAGGACAGTAATAACGCTGTTACAACTGTCTTATGCCTTCCACGATCCCATGTACCTATAGTGCTCAAAATAGCTCATGACAGCATCTTTTCCGGTCATTTTAGTCATACTAAAACGGGTCAGCGTATTTTTAAATATTTTTATTGGCCGGGTGCTGCAGCTGACATCTTAAAGCATTGTCGATCGTGCGATGTGTGTCAGAAGACGTCCGCTAAGGGGCGGGTCAAACCTGCTCCCCTACAAAGGGGACCAGTCATAACTGAACCCTTCTCCAGAGTGGCCATCGACCTGGTTGGCCCTATCCACCCCCGCCCCCCTTCGAGCGAAGGGCACAGCTATATTTTTACCTTAGTTGACTTTGCTACTCGTTTTCCCGAGGCTGTCCCCCTTCGCCGAATCGATAGTATTTCTTGCGCCGAGGCCCTCATTTCCATCTTTTCAAGGGTAGGCGTCCCCAAGGAAATACTCTCAGACAGAGGACGACAATTCACCTCCGAGTTGATGGAGTACGTAGGGAAGCTGCTCATGGTAAAGCCCCTTTTTACCACCCCCTTCCGGCCACAGACAAACGAGATGTGCGAAAAATTTAATGGAAATTTAAAATCCATTATTAAGAAGATTTGTGCCGAGCAGCCCCGCGAATGGCACCAATATCTCCCGGTCGCCCTATTCGCCTATCAAGAAATTCCTCACCGTACATTAGTCTTCGCCCCGTTCGAGCTCCTTAATGGACGTAATGTACGCGGACCACTCAGCATTTTAAAGGAGTTGCTAATCAAGCCTCAACTGGATCAAGAACTCCAGTCATCCTACGCATATGTCTTGGATCTACGCCAGAGGCTCGAGAAATGCGCAAACATCGCCTATGGAAATGCCGATGTCAATTTGGAAAAATATAAAACCTATTTTGATGTCAGGTCTGAAGATCGGAAATTTAAGCCCGGTGATAAAGTACTCCTACTCCTTCCCACAGCCCCCGTAAGGGGCGCGGCGATTTGCCATCCTGGCCGCCGTGTTGACGGGATCCAGCGCCCCGTCCGGCCCCAGCTTAGCCTCTCTTCCTTCCTTCAGATAGCCTGTATTCCTATCCTACCTCGTCGCTTTTCATACAACCTCTCCCACAACTTTCTCTGGTCAGCCTCTAATTTCACAGGGTAGAAGCTGACCTTCTTCTCAGCCAATCGTCCCGGATCGGGGCTGAGGGGGGAGGGGACAGTGTCCCCTAACCCCTGAGCTCCGGTCTGGGGTGGTTGGCTTTTAACAACCTGCTTCATCCCCACCCATACCTTCCTCACATCCCTTTTCCTCTCGTCTTCAAAATCTATCCGTTTTACGCCGTGTTCAAGGTGGAGCCGCCATGCCGAAGGACTGCCAGGCCACCAGGCGGGAGGGGTGGTCCCAAATGGCGGCGCCTGGCTCTGCCGGGCCTGTAAGCACCTCTTGCAGTGCGGGCTACTGCAAGAGGTGGTGAGCGATTGCGTCCCGTAAAACAAAGAGGGTCACCATGCCCAATGATGAAAAAAAAAACCATCTCCCCTTAATTCCCCCTATAACAACAACGGAGCCGCCCTCGTGCAGCTCCACAGAAAAGATGGAGGTCCCCCCCCCTGTGCTTGCGCAGGGGACCCTCCATACCTCTTTAACCGGAGAGGAGGCTTACTCCTCTCCTACGCCTACGGGTGTAGGGGACTCCCCCTCACCCCCTTCTCTGGAGGTGCTTTCGGGCACCTCCCTATCTCCAGCGGCAGTCCCTCCTATGCTTTCTAAGGGGACTGCCAAGAAAGCCAGCAGGCCACCCTTAGCCAGCCGCTCCACATCAAAGCGGCTCGGTAGGGCAAACCCCCTTAGGGGGGAGAGGGAAGCCAGGCCCCTTCGGTCGCTTCCCTCAAAAGACCTGCTGGCAAAAATATTAAACCTTGCCGGGGTCAAGGCCTGTGCCTCCCCACTAAAGACTTATGACGCTGCCAAGGGGACCTGCGATGTCCTGGGAGGGGATGGCCAATTGGAGGCCCCTCCTGTGATAGACATGGTCCTTGAGGAAAACCAGCCTCAGAAGGTAGGGCCTTCCATGGGGGGGAATCCGGGCTTGGCGCCAAGCACCGAACCCGAATCCGCCCCTATGCAAGGTCCTCATCAAACGGCTGTGGATTCTCAGGCAGGACAAGGAGGGGAGGGATCTCCTCCGGATGAATCCCCTGCGCCCACCGGGACCTTCTCCATTTCAGAGAAGGACCTGGCTGAGGCCGGTCCATCTGGCCTGGGGGCTTCTACCGGCGGGGGTGAAAAGCGGGTTCATTCCCCGCCCTCCTCTCCTAAAAAGAAGAAAAAGACAAGAAAGACGAAAAAGACTCGGGGCTCCTATCCATCCGCGGGGGCTGCGGGGACGGATGGGTCTGCTGCCACTTTGGTAGGCGACCAAGCCAAGATCGGCACATCCGGCCCCTCTACCCTCTCGTGTGCGGAGCCCCTGACTAAGACCAAGAGTGCACAGGGCGGAGCCACGATGACATCGGGGCCCCTCATTCAGAGGTTACCTGGCGTTTTCGAGCCCGCTGGCTTCAAACGCTTCCTCGTTATTCGCTCCACTGATGGCACCATGTTGTCCAAGGGCAACATGATCCATCAGAGGAGAGGATTAGCTAGTGCAATTGGTAGAGAGCCGAAGGTAACCCGTTTCTCGGACGGGAGCCTTCTGGCGAATGCGGCGAATCCCGCCGAGGCGGCCAAGATAAGTGCTCTTCGGACACTTCATGGCACCCCGGTGAGTGTGACGCCGCACTCTACCATGAACTTTGTAAAAGGAGTAGTTTATGCGAGGGAACTCGTTGACTATTCCATAGAAGACATCACCCTAGAGCTGGCCGACCATGGGGCGGTCAAGGTCGAACGTGTGATGAGAAAACAGGGAGGAGCCTCGAGACCCACCCCTACACTCTTCGTCACGTTCGACTGTGACAAGCTCCCTGAGTCGGTGCGTGCCGGTTGGTACCGCTACCGCGTGAAGGCATTCGTGCCACTGCCGCGGCGGTGCTATTACTGTCACCGCTTCGGCCACACGAATCGATCATGTAGACGTGCAAAATCAGGGTCACCCGAAGTCTGTGTAAATTGCTCCAAGGTCGCACACGATAAGTCCAAATCGTGTGTGGCCAAGTGTGTCAATTGCGGAGAGCCGCACCCTGCTTCTTCGAAGCAATGTGGTGCATATCTCCTTGAGAAAGAAATCCTGGCCATTCAGGCCCAGGATCGACTCTCATTCCGCGAGGCTAAGGACTTGGTCCTGGCGCGCCCGGCTCTGCCTGGGACGTCATATGCCTCAATAGTTAGAAAAGCACCCTCTGCTCCTGGCCCATCCAGGCCAACGAGCACGGTTGTTTCCACGCCCATTCGGAGCCCTTCTGCGGGCTCTACTACACCCGGGCGCTCCCCTGGTAGAGCTGGCGGCAAAAAGGGTTCACACCCAGCCCCGGCTAATACCAGGGCTCCCCCCTCTTCCCCCAGCGTGACCGTTTCCCGTAAGGCGAAACGGCCACGCGCCTCCACAGAGTCGTTAGACTCACAGGAGGCAACACCCCTGAAGATGGTCGCTAGGCCATCTTCCGGGGTTCCTAAAGCTGTTCCCCGAAAGGAGGACAGCAACAAAGGAGCTTCGGCCCCTTCGCCCACGCCCCAAGGTGGAGCGAGTGGCTCGGAGACGGTGGTTCCTCGAAAAGAGGGCCCCCCGCCTCCCGAGCCGCAACGCCCGCCTAAGGTTTCGAGGCGGAGGGAGGAAAAGACTCGCATGGCGAGCCCAACCTCCCCCAATAAGTCCTCGAAGGCGACAGCGCCTTCAGCGCTTTGTCCGGCCAACAGCGCCCGGGGTTCTGCCCCCGGGAAGCGTACGGCCATTCCCGTGAGGGTCTTCAGTTCGAGGAGGGCCTTTGCGTCTCCTCCGAGCTAGGCCTGGAGGGCATATTCCTTCAATGGAATTGCCGTGGACTCCGGGCCAACTGGGAGGAGCTGCGGAGGCTCGTCTCGTCCCGTTCCCCGTTAGCTATTTTTTTGCAGGAGACCATGCTAGGCGCGTGCCCGCTGCCTGCCCTCCCGGGGTATAAGGGTCTTGCGACCCCACCACCGCGGGATGGCCGGGCTGGGGGATGCGCGGTTTACACCCGGCATGATGTCTCCGTTCTTCCTTTCTCTTTAGATACCTCCTTTCAGGCAGTGGCTGTGCAGCTGCACCTGGATAGGAGGTATACTATCATTTCTGCGTACATTCCACCGTCAGCTGACTTCGACGCGGGGGACTTCCGCCGCGTCGTGGCACGGTTGCCGAGGCCCTATCTCTTGCTTGGAGATCTGAACGGCAGGCATCCTCTCTGGGGAGATTACTCCATAAATCCCAGGGGACAAGTCCTTGCCGATCTGATCGAAGAGCTTGAGATGGGTGTCCTAAACGTGGATGAGTTTACGCATCACTGTCCGAGAACCGCTTCATTTTCTTGCCTTGACCTATCTTTGTGCTCTTCAGATGCACAGCCTGATTTTGATTGGGGGGTGGTCGATGACCTCCATGGTAGTGATCACTTTCCCATTCAAATATCATTTTCAGGGCAACTGCCGCCTGAGAGACCACCTCGGTGGTGCTTGGCGCGGGCGCGGTGGCCTGCATTTCAGGAAATGACTGAATTCTCTATCTCAGTCGAGGAGTTTAGGTCGGTAGATGAGGCCGTTGAGTTCTTCTCCGGCAACCTCATCGCCGTAGGCCTGACTACTATTCCTAGGACGTCTGGCCGTTTTGCACGCCGACCACTCCCATGGTGGTCGGCCGAGTGTGAGACGGCCCTCAAACAGAAGCGTTATGCCTACATGCGCTATAAGCGCCGCCCGAACGATTTCACTGTCGCTGAATTTCGTCGGGCTAGGGCTAGGTTCCGGTATATTTCGAAGCACGCCCGCCGCTCTTCTTGGCGGGCATACGTGTCTTCACTTAACGGGAAGACCCCTTTAGCTGAGGTGTGGAAGCGAGTCAAAAGGATTCGGGGCAAGTTCTCGCAGGACCCCCCTCCCGTTCTCCAGGAGAATGGGACCGCAATCTCGGACCCCGCGTCCGTGGCGGAATCCTTAGCGACCGCTTTTTCCGCATTCTCTAGCCGTGATGCTGCTCCGCCAGCATTCAATGCACGTCGTGATTTTGCGGAAGGCCGCCGGCTGGACTTTACCTCCAGAGGCGGAGAACCCTTCAACGACAAGTTTACTGTGAGTGAGTTGCGTTCCGCTCTCGCTTCGTGCGCGGACACCGCCCATGGTCCGGACGATGTCCCGTACGCCATGCTTCGACACCTGGGTGAGCGAGGCATGGCCTTTCTGTTAGATTTGTTCAACAGGATCTGGGTGGAAGGTCTTCTCCCAGACTCCTGGCGAATCGCTACTGTGCTCGCCTTTCGCAAGCCGGGGAGAGATCACTCTACTCCGACCGGTTTCCGCCCAATCTCTCTAACCTCTTGCGTGTGCAAGTTGATGGAGAAATTGGTAAATGTTAGATTAGCCTATTTCCTGGACAGCGGAGGCCATCTGTCTTCTGCACAGTGCGGCTTCCGTAAGTTCCACTCCACGTCGGATGCTCTGCTTCGACTGGAAAGTGCCGTCTGCGAGGCTTTCCTTCGTAGACAGCACTACGCCACGGTGTTTTTTGATCTGGAGAAGGCCTATGATACCGCATGGCGATACGGTATCATGGAGACTCTCCACACGATGGGGGCGAGGGGACGCCTCCCAATTTTTATATCTGAATTTTTGCGAGATCGTCGATTCCGCGTACGGGTGGGGGGAGCCCTCTCCGGCCCAAAGGAGCAGGAAGAGGGTGTCCCGCAGGGAAGTGTCCTCAGTGTCACATTCTTTGCCCTGAGCATCAACGGCATCACCTCGGTGCTGCCGGAAGATGTTCTCGCTACGCTCTACGTGGACGACCTTTCGATCTCTTTTGGCGCGGCCCAGATGCCAACTCTGGAGCGTCGACTCCAACAGGCATTGAACCGCGTCTCTCACTATGCCGAAGCGCACAGGTTTCGGTTTTCTTTGGCCAAGACTAAGGTGGTGCACTTCTGCCGCCATCCACGGCTTCACCCCGACCCAGATTTGTTTCTTAATGGGGTGCGCCTGGATGTGGTTGAGTCGCACCGTTTCCTTGGTCTTGTATTCGACCGACGCCTCACCTGGGAGGCTCATATTCGCAGCCTTAGGGTCTCTTGTACCCGCGCCATGGACATTCTCCGTTCCGTGACGTTCAGCGCTTGGGGCGCTGATAGGGCTACCGCCTTACTTTTTTATCGATCCTTTGTTCGCTCGAAGCTCGACTACGGATGCGAGTTTTATGCATCCGCAGCCGAGCGTTTATTGCGGAAGGTGGATTCGATCCACCACACGTGCCTTCGCCTTGCGACCGGTGCCTTCCGCACTTCCCCCATTGAGAGCCTGTTGGTCGATGCTGGGGAGATGCCACTCGCTCTGCGCCGCGTGCAGTGCATCACTCGCCTGTACGCGCGAGCCCGGCGCCTCCCTCAGTCGCCAACAGCTCTCACTGCATCCGCAGCTGATCTCGATGGTGCCTATGCCGCCGAGAGACGCCAGTCATACCCTAAGCCCTTTGGGTTTAGGGCCAGGAAACTCCTTCGAGATGTAGATATAGCTCTCGGGCCGGTGGCGCCCCTGGTTCTGCCCAGGACGCCACCCTGGAGGGTACCACATTTGGCTATTTGTCGCCACGCCTCTGCTCCCAAAGCTTGTACTGCGCCGGGAGTATTGCGTTCGACCTTTTTGGAGCACACATCGTGTCACGCTGGTACCGTGCCAGTGTATACGGATGGCTCCAAGTCCCAAGAGGGGGTCGGCTTCCACGCCGTATCCCCTCTGTTTGAAGTCAGCGGGGCTCTACCAGGCGCTGCGTCTGTCTTCACGGCCGAGCTGGTGGCAATACACCACTCGGTACGGGAGATTACGCGACGTGCCCGGTTCGGAGACAGGATTGTGATCTATAGCGACTCACAAAGCGCCCTGAGTGCTCTCGGGGCATTGGAATCTCCGCATCCCCTGGTTCGCGATATCCGTGACGCCACGGTTTTGGCGAGCCGGGCAGATGTCGAGATTATCTTCTGCTGGGTTCCTGGACATGTAGGAATTGCGGGGAATGAGCGCGCCGATGAGGGCGCCAAAGAGTCCGCAAGGACTCTGCGACCGGACCAGCGTTTCGCTCTTCCTCACACCGACTACATGGCAGGAATACGGGCAGCTCTTCGGACTGCTTGGCAAAGAAGATGGGAGACGGTCGAAGGGAACTTAAAGTTGCGTGCCATTGCGCCGCGACTGTTCCCATGGACCTATCCCCCAATGCCGCGGCGGCTTCAGGTTGCTTTCTGTCGTCTCCGAATCGGACACACTCGTGTGACGCATCGCTATCTGATGGAGCGCTCGCCTGCGCCCTATTGCAACGACTGCGTCGTCCCCCAGACTGTTCGGCACATTCTTGTCGAATGTCCCAGTCTGGGTGATCTTCGCGCACGACACCTGTCCCGGTACCGGGATGGGCGGGGTCGCTACCGCCTGTCCCTTGTTCTCGGGATGAGTGCGTGTACTTTGACTGGTGGACTTATTGACTTTTTGGGGGAGGCCGGCCTTCTCCCTTTTATTTAACGTGATTTAATTGTTGTTGTTGTTTTTGTAATTGTTTTGTTATTGCTTTGTTATTGTTATTGTTATTCCTTTTTATTGTTTTCTGTTTAATTTTTTAAAGTAGCCTAAATTAGGCTGTTTGTTTACGGCAACTTATGCCTTAGTCGGCAGTCGCCAGATAGCCCCTTAATTAAAAAATAAAAAAAAAAATCCTTCCCACAGCGAGTAATAAATTACTGAGCCAATGGAAAGGTCCGTATTCGGTCAGCAAGGTACGAGGACTGGTAGATTACCTCATTGGTACCCCAGCAGGTGATAAGCTCTACCACGTCCACTTGTTGAAAAAGTACCACCGACGCGCCCATGGAGATACGTTCGTAGCACTGGACGAAACATCGGCGCTTGAAAAGGATTACCCCGCGGAGACCCTTAATGTCATACAGACAGTGTGCATCCAACCTGATGCCGATTACCCTCTTCTTTCCCTGCCAGGCGAGTCTTTTAACCCTCTGACCTGGATATCGACGCGCAGCTGACACCACATCAAAGAGTCAGCTACAAGAATTATTGTCAGTTCAACGACGTTATTTCAGAGAAGCCTGGATGTGCTACTAGTTTCGAGCATGATACTAAATTAACGACCTTAGAAGCTGTCCGTTCAAAACCCTATCCCATGCCGATTCATTTACGCCAAGCTTTTAACGCTGAAGTCAATAATTTGATTAGTTTAGATATAATAGAACCTTCCACCTCTAGTTATTGTTCCCCAATCGTCATGGTCAAAAAACCTGATGGCTCTTATCGGATGTGCATCGACTTCCGAAAGTTAAATTCGGTCACTGTGTTCGACGCTGAGCCCATCCCGTTGGTAGATCAAAACCTCCACCTTTTTGAAGACGCCAAGTTTATCTCAGAACTTGATATGTGCAAGGTCTATTACCAAATTCCCCTCCGGCCCGATGTGAAAGCATATACCGCCTTTGCAACTGAGAAAGGCCTAATGCAATTTAAGCGCCTTCCTTTTGGCCTCGTGACCGCTTGTAGTAACTATAACTGTCTCATGAGAAGGTTGTTAGATGGACTTCTGAATGTCTCCTTTTACTTCGATAACGTCTACGTCGCTACTCGTGAATGGAGTCATCATTTAACCACCCTATTAGCTCTCTTCGAGCGACTGCGTGAAAATGGCCTCACCATTGGCCCTAGCAAATGCCATTTTACCCACGAAACCATAAAATACTTGGGTTTTAAAATAGGACAAAGCCGGTTAGGTCCACAGGAGGACAAGATTAAGGCAATCGCCGACATGCCCCTCCCGAATACTAAGAAGCAATTAAGATCATTTCTAGGATCAGCTTCTTACTATCGGCGATTTGTCCCGGATTTTGCTGCAATTTCGGCGCCCCTCAGCACCCTTTAAAAAAGAATTCCCCCGATCGAGTACGTTGGAATGATGTCGCTGTTTCTCATTTTAATCAGCTCAAGAATAAGCTCATTTCTGCCCCCATTTTGAAGTTGCCAAACCCGGAAAAATCCTTTGGGATTAAGACCAACGCGAGCAACCAGGGCATTGGAGGTGTACTCCTTCAATATGAGGATGACGGAACGAGTCATCCAGTTGCATATGCTATTCGCCAGTTATTACCCCGCGATTTTTTTTTTTTTTTTTTTTTAAGAGCTCATCTGGCGACTGCCTACTTGGGCATTAGTCGCCGTATTAAAACTGGCCTAGTTCTAGGCTACTTTAAAATAAAATTAAAGAGAGAAAAAAAAAACAACACCCCAAAAGGGGGAAAGGAAGCAAGCTGGTGCGTCGGGGAGAGGTCCCCCATGCGCAGGAGCGTGCAACTAAAGGAAAAAAACAAACAAAAAACAACAAAACAAAACAACAAACAAACCTTGCTTAAATAATAGGGAGAAGGCCGGCCTCCCCCAAGAAGTCAACAAGTCCACAAGTCAATGTGCACGAATCTGTCCCGAGCACAAGGGACAGGCGGTAGCGACCCCGCCCATCCCGGTACTGAGACAGGTATCGTGCGCGAAGATCACCCAGACTGTGACATTCGACAAGAATGTGCCGAAGAGTCTGGGGGACGACGCAGTCGTTGCAATAGGGCGCAGGCGAGCGCTCCATCAGATAGCGATGCGTCACATGAGTGTGTCCGATTCGGAGACGACAGAAAGCAACCTGAAGCCGCCGCGGAATTGGGGGATAGGTCCATGGGAACAGTCGCGGCGCAATGGCGGGCAACTTTAAGTTCCCTTCGACCGTCTCCCATCTTCTTTGCCAAGCACTCCGAAGAGCTGCCCGTATTCCTGCCATGTAGTCGGTGTGAGGAAGAGCGAAATGCTGGTCCGGTCGCAGAGTCCTCGCGGACTCTTTGGCGCCCTCATCGGCGCGCTCATTCCCCGCAATTCCTACATGTCCAGGAACCCAGCAGAAGATAATCTCGACATCTGCCCGGCTCGCCAAAACCGTGGCGTCACGGATATCGCGAACCAGGGGATGCGGAGATTCCAATGCCCCGAGAGCACTCAGGGCGCTTTGTGAGTCGCTATAGATCACAATCCGGTCTCCGAACCGGGCACGTCGCGTAATCTCCCGTACCGAGTGGTGTATTGAACCAGCTCGGCCGTGAAGACAGACGCAGCGCCGGGTAGAGCCCCGCTGACTTCAAACAGAGGGGATACGGCGTGGAAGCCGACCCCCTCTTCGGACTTGGAGCCATCCGTATACACTGGCACGGTACCAGCTTGACACGATGTGTGCTCCAAAAAGGTCGAACGCAATACTCCCGGCGCAGTACAAGCTTTGGGAGCAGAGGCGTGGCGACAAATAGCCTAATGTGGTACCCTCCAGGGTGGTGTCCTGGGCAGAACCAGGGGTGCCACCGGCCCGAGAGCTATATCTACCTCTCGAAGGAGTTTCCTGGCCCTAAACCCAAAGGGCTTAGGGTATGACTGGCGTCTCTCGGCGGCATAGGCACCATCGAGATCAGGTGCGGATGCAGTGAGAGCTGTTGGCGACTGAGGGAGGCGCCGGGCTTACGCGTACAGGCGAGTGATGCACTGCACGCGGCGCAGAGCGAGTGGCATCTCCCCAGCATCGACGACAGGCTCTCAATGGGGAAAGTGCGGAAGGCACCGGTCGCAAGGCGAAGGCCAGTGGAGTGGATCGAATCCACCTTCCGCAATAAACGCTCGGCTGCGGATGCATAAAACTCGCATCCGTAGTCGAGCTTCGAGCCAACAAAGGATCGATAAAAAAGTAAGGCGGTAGTCCTATCAGCGCCCCAAGCGCTGAACGTCACGAAACGGAGAATGTCCATGGCGCGGGTACAAGAGACCCTAAGGCTACGAATATGAGCCTCCCAGGTGAGGCGTCGGTCAAATACAAGACCAAGGAAACGGTGCGACTCAACCACATCCAGGCGCACCCCATTAAGAAACAAAGCTGGGTCGGGGTGAAGCCGTGGATGGCGGCAGAAGTGCACCACCTTAGTCTTGGCCAAAGAAAACCGAAACCTGTGCGCTTCGGCATAGCGAGAGACGCGGTTCAATGCCTGTTGGAGTCGACGCTCTAGAGTTGGCATCTGGGCCGCGCCAAAAGAGATCGAAGGGTCGTCCACGTAGAGCGTAGCGAGAACATCTTCCGGCAGCACCGAGGTGATGCCGTTGATGCTCAGGGCAAAGAGTGTGACACTGAGGACACTTCCCTGCGGGACACCCTCTTCCTGCTCCTTTGGGCCGGAGAGGGCTCCCCCCACCCGTACGCGGAATCGACGATCTCGCAAAAATTCCGATATAAACATTGAGAGGCGTCCCCGCGCCCCCATCGTGTGGAGAGTCTCCATGATACCGTATCGCCATGCGGTATCATAGGCCTTCTCCAGATCAAAAAAACACCGTGGCGTAGTGCTGTCTACGAAGGAAAGCCTCGCAGACGGCATTTTCCAGTCGGAGCAGAGCATCCGACGTGGAGTGGAACTTACGGAAGCCGCACTGTGCAGAAGACAGATGGCCTCCGCTGTCCAGGACATAGGCTAATCTAACATTTACCAATTTCTCCATCAAATTGCACACGCAATATATATATATATATGTATATATATATATATATATATATATATATATATATATATATATAAATATATAAATATATATATATATATATATATATATATATATATATATATATATATATATATATATATATACATATATATATATATATATATATATACATATATATATATATATATATATATATATATATATATATATATATATATATATATATATATATAAATATACATATATATATATATATATATATATAAATATATATATATATATATACATATATATATATATATATATATATATATATATATATATATATATATATATATATATATATATATATATATATATATATATATATATATATATATATATATATATATATATATGTCGTAGAATGACTCCCGACGATACCATATATCACTATTCGTTGAGGGAACTTCCTTAATTATCTTTAGAGTGCGTTAATGTCTGGCGGCCGATATTATGTATCTTCGATATGCTTAAGAAGTGGAACTGAGCTCAAGGATAATAATATTGCTATCATTAATAAAATAGAGTTTTATTAATAATAACTATCAATAAACACAAGACGGAAAATATTGACATAAACAGAGAATTGAAAGGGTCGTGGGGGCTCGGCTAATCCGAGGATTTAAAGGATTTAAAAAGGTAAAACAAATATAGAGTTAAAGAGATGGGATGGTTCGATAAACCATTTAAAGCACAGGATAGAATTGACAAAAGGGTCAAGTACTCAGAGGTGACGTTTGGCTTACGTAACTTTTACACTAGTGGTGCAGTGGAAGGTGGCGCGAAGGAGTTTCGGTCCGCTGGCGAGTTCCAGCCGAAGGAGGGGGGATAAAAGGATCCTGACGTGGCGTCTTGGGAAGGAGAACCGTTTCTCGACGAACGGCTTGAAGAACAATGGCTGTTCTAGATTGTTCTCTTCTGAACAAAGGGGGGATGAGAACCGTCTCTTGTCTACGGGCTCAAGAACAATGGCTGTTCTAATGCTGTTCTCCTCTGAACAACAAGGGGGGGGTGA